>OZ000477.1:15482500-16091666 GCA_963922655.1 Cardamine chenopodiifolia
TAGGAAGCTCTCCATCCTTAGCTATGCTTGCAATATTTATGTTCTTCCTTTCAGGATATTCATCCTTGAAGTGTTCTTCCTTCCCTCATACTCAATATTTTCTCTTCCTGGCTTGATTCTTCTACTTGGATTTAGATCATCTATCCTTGCTCATGGATCCATTGCCTCCTTGTCCATTTTTGCTATTTTCAGCTCTTCCTTTGCTTTAAAAAAGTCCTTCTCAATTTTTTTCTTCTTTAAGAACCCCTTCTCCTTCATCTCAATCTCTTTTGAGTATGCAACTTTGGTAACATATAGAATTTCATAAAGATCTGTTAATGCATATAGAATTTGTATACTTTGATCCTCATCTGAGATATTGATATTTAAGCTGGCCAAATCATTGATCAACTTCAAGAAAATATCAACGTTGTACTCAATACACTTGTTTTCTTCAAATTTGAAGCATGAGAACTTATGTTTTAAATATATGTGTTTAACTTGAGTTTTAGATTGATAATGTTTTATCTAAACTTTTTAGATAGCTAGATTTATCTTCTTCTTCATGATTTTCTGTAGAGCCACATCACCTTAGCTTATACATATCACATTCTTAGCTTTTTACTCCTTCTCTTAATGTACTAGATCTAGCTCAATATTGACATAAGGTAATACACTTGCTATCCTTTTTTCTTGTCTAATTGATTGCCTAGAAATGAAGCAGAATGATTATACTCCTTAAGACAAGTTTCTAAGCCTAGTAATTCCATATGGCATAACTTCTTGTATTTCTATAAGCCGAAATCCCTTTTGCCATCAAAATTCTCCACATCGTACCTTCTTGAGTTTCAATCCATGGTTGTTTTTCCCTCCAGACAAACTACTTTTCTTGATCTTTTAAGGAATAGTAGAATCTGATGATGATCGTCTTCAGTTTTGTCCTGTATGCTCTGATACCACTTTTTAGGTTTTAGTTCATATTAGTTTATCTTATTAATCGATTAAGCTAGCTAATAAATACACGTAATTTAACGAGTTTTTCTCAAATTAGAAAGTGTGTCTATCTAACTAATAAACGTTTGATTAAACTAGCTAATAAACATACATAATTTAACTAGTTCCTCTCAAATGATTTTTTTTAATTAAAAATTGAAAAAAGTATATTATGAGATCAAGCAAAAGTGTACTAAACTCCTCTTATATAAAAACTAGTTATGAGCTAACCATACTAGTTGAAATATAACAAACTCTCTAACCATCTAAATTACTCATTCATTAATTAACTAATATCCAATAGTTTTTGAATGTTCACTAATCAAAAGATGAAATAAATTACTTGATCAATTTTACAAAAGACAAAAAAAGTTATACAAGACACAATGCACAATTTATGTAACGGGTTGTTGAAAAAGATGATAATACTTATGAACATATATTCTGCATTACAGTAATGCAGAGTATAAAATAATGCAGAAAATTATCTTTGTTTTTTGTTGTTTAGTTTATTTTAATAGTGTATAATGTATATCATGTGTAGGAATAATAAAGAAACAAAAAGGAAGTTGTGAGGCTTAGTCAGAATGGCAGAGAGATCCCCTTGTGAGGCTGAGTCAGAATGGCAGAGAGATCCCCTCGTGCGGCACGCTATTTGTTCTCTTTCTCTTCTTTGCTTTGCCCCAAAAACTCATTATCACTTTGTAAATCTTTGACCGTTGACTACCACCCACCGCATCTATATGGACTAATCCTATATTTTTTCCTAATTATTTTATCATTTCCTTATAGATCATACATACAACACGTACATACACATCCTAACATGCATACATGAGAATGGGTCCGAACTAGCTAAGGCCTGGCTCAATTTTCTTTTTAATTCCTATTGTTATTATTACTATATTTTGTTTTACCTTTTTCACTATTGATAATTCATTAATTATTTTTGGTATTGTTCTAAAAACTATTAAATATTGGAAAAATGTTTAAAAAACCCTTAACTTTCAAATTGTTGACAATTAAATCTTGAATTTTAAAAATATTTATGTTTAAGTTTTTGCTGATTTTATGATTAAATAATGAACTTATGCTGACTATGTTATTTGAGACACAACGTTAAATCGAAAGATAAAACACGTTTACGGAGTTAAACTTTCATTAACATATTCCGTTTAATCAAAACCTAAACTTTTAAATTATATACGTTTAAATTCTCAACATTCAAAATATTGTTTATATGCCTAAGTTTTTGTTGACTTTATGATTAAATGGTCAACTTATGTTGACTATGACATTTGAGGCACGACGTTAAATTGAGAGACGTAGCACGTTTAAAAGTTTAAACTTTATGTTAGCAGTTTCTGTTTAATCAGAACGACCAATGTTCTGGCAACTTTTTATCGTTTGTCTTCTCTTTCTATTTTCGGTCGCTTAATCGAGATCACCCCATAATCAAGAAGACAAAAATCTTCTCAATTTGAAATCCATCTTTGGAAAAAATAATCCAACGACGTCTTTGCCACCTTGACTCACCTGGAATCTCCAGAAAATTTCCATGGAATTCTCTAAAAACCTTCAAGAGATTAAGTTTCTTAAGCGTTGGTGATAACCAATTTGATCTGCATCCATCGAATCGGTTATTAAAAATATATTTAATAGGTTTAACATTTTTTATCAGTTATCAATTTAAGCGTTAAGTGTTGGAGATAACCGATTAAATATTTTCTTAATATTTATTGGAAAGTCAAATAACCGATAAAAGAATGTTAAACCTTTAATTCCGTAAATGTGTTCTGTCTCTCGATTTAATGTCCTAACTCAAATGGCATAGTCAACAAAAGTTAACCATGTAATCATAAAATCAACAAAAACTTAGGTATTTAAACGATATTTTTAAAGTTGAGGATTTAAACGTCAACAGTATACAAGTGGAGGCTTTTTTTAGTAAGAGAGAAACGACATCATTTTGATTAAACAGAAACTTTAACTCCGTAAACATGCTCCATCTCTCGATTTAACGCATTGCCTCAAATGACATAGTGAACATAATTTAACTAATTAATTATGAAGTCAACAAAAATTTAGGCATTTAAACGATATTTTGAAAGTTGAGGATTTAAATATCGACAATTTGAAAATTGAGACTTTTTTATACATTGTTCCGTTAACATATTATATTAGATTATACATGTAATGTATGTGTTAAAGAAGGAATAATCTGTTTTTTCATACCCCAACAATCTAAATATGTTATGTTCTTGCCCAAACTATACTGCCGTGCACAATGCTATTCTTTATGGGTTTGTAATTTAAGTCGGATGGTTGAAACATTTTGACGTTGTTAGTGGATTTTCCAATACCGGAGAGAGAGGTTTCTTTTTCTTCTGCTAAGTAAAGAAGACATAACTGCTCTCTTTTTCTGCCATTCCAGCTCCATCGCCCTCTCCCTCTCGCCGGTCTTCACCTTCACATAGCTTGAATCAGCCTCAAGCACAAAATCAGCTACGAAAGTTTTCGTTCAGTTTACTTAGGACTCAACAATGGAAAGTTCCTCATCGTTAAAATCATCCACCCAATGTCAGCAATATTATTAAGGGACATAGGCTAAAAATGATTTTAGGCCCCTATACTTAAATTGTATTACTTATTTATCTTTATAAATATAACTAAAAATAAAGTTGAAATTTTTTAGACAGTAATTTTTCTTTGAATAAATCCTAACTAATTTTATTTATTTTTTTTGGAATTTTTATATATTAAAGTTTTTTTTGGCAAATACATAGTTATATTTATAATATAATTTCATTGTTGCATTACCCAAATTCAAAATCGTACATAATAAATGTTGGACAACAAATTGGAGTATTTTTATTATTGCATTTGGAGTTGAGTGTCACTACCAAAACTTAAATCCATCATAATATATATTAGAAAAAATTGAACCACCTTTTATTATTGGATCCAAAACTAGATTTTGGGCAGTTGTACTTCTCGCCCTATGCACTAAGTCAGCATTGTCTCCACCATCACCATGGCGCCACCACTGCCACTACCGAGCACCATCACTTATAATGTAATATAGAAAATAAATCAAATTTAAACAAAATTTCATCTGAATGCACTTCTTGCATTAGTTCTTTCGTGATCTCATCAAATGGAATCTATCTATAAAGTCTAGCCATCAAGTTTGGCTTCTTTATCATCTTCTCAACATCAAAATTTATCACTAACTAAATGAGATAAAGGTCAAATTTTCCCTTCTAAACATTGTTGATTGCTCCTACAGTTGATAAAAAAGGTCTACCGAGAATGATAGAATGTTATGGTTCTTTGTCAAGTTTTGATACAATGAAGTCTGCTAAGATTCAACATCCACCAATCCTCATAGGCACATTCTCAAGAAAGCCCACTGGATAAAGAACTAGTCGATCTGCTAATACTAAGGAGATCTTGCATGGCTTGAAAGTGTGCAGCCCTATTCGCTGTGAAACAATTAATGGCATTAAGCTCACACTAGCTCCAAGATCGCATAAAACAATTGAATTTGAAATTACTAATAGTGCAAGGCATAGTGAAGCTTTCCGGATCCTCACGCTTTTTGAGAAGATTGTTCTACAAAATGGCACTGAACTCATGAGTAAGATTCATTGCTCCCTTCTTCAATGTCATCATGTAAGGATGTATTTCATATACTTCAAAAGTTCAGGAGAATCTTTACAGCATCATTGAAGGGTAATCTTACTTGCAGTTCTCCTACAATGCTCTTCTAATTTTCAAGCTCATTCTCTTGAATTTTGCTTTTTCTTTGTGAAGGGTATGAAAGTTAGGGTGGAGGTGGTACATAGCATGGTTCCTTGTCAGCAAGAACTTTGGTTGCAGACCCTTTATCACCTATAGATTAATCTTTAGATTGGTTTTCATTTGAAGAGTCCTAGGATTAGTCGATCCCTCTTAGATCTGTCGATCCTCATCTTCATTGATCAAATATGGATTCTGGTTTTTCTCAGGAGATCGGTCGATTCCTTGGGTGGACCAGTCAATCTCTGTGTAAAGTTTGGGAAGTTTTTTTCCCCACCTGAGCATGGATTAGACGTACTTCTTTAGATTGGTCTCTGACTTCTCTGGAAGTGTTCTTTAGGGTGTTTTGACTGTTGCAATATTCTGAGAAAACTGAGTGTCCTAAACTCTCATGTGAGTACTCAAGGAGTCAATCTTCCCACTAAGGTCTCTATATATTCCATTAACATTAGAAAATCTAACTAGCTAACTTCTTCTAACCATCAAGAATTTGCTGGAATATAAGTTCAACCATGTCTTGAGAACCAACATTCTCAAATTGTTTCTTAGGCTGAAACTTATTATTACCATAACTAGCATTCTTATCCTAAAATCCTTGCGTGAAGGTCTACTGTGGCTAAGCTGGGGCACATGGTTTAGCTTGAAATTGATGCCCTTGTTGGTTGTTGTGTGGAGGATAGAACTGATCAGATGGATTTTTGACATTATTGCTTATGTAGGAAAAAATCGGTTATGTAGGAAAAAATCGGGTGGTTCCCATAGTTCTGATTGAATCCATTATTTTTGAAATTCCCTTTTCCACCTACATAACTAACCTCTGATGTTGTCCCATTTTTAATACCACATTCTTGATAAACCTGATCCTCACAAAAGTACATATTTCTCGTATGTGCCATTAGAATCATGCCCATCTTAGCATTTAGCTCATCAATAACCTTTTTTTCCAGCCCCTCTTACCCTCCTATCATTATAAGGGTGATTGGCATTGCTTGTTGCAAAATTCTTGATAAGCTCAATTGCTTCGTTGAATGTGTTGCTCATAAAATAGCCCTTACATGCTATATCTAGAGCCATTTGAAACTTCAACTTATAAACCTGTTGTAAAAAAGCTCATTGTGTTGGAGTCAGAATAGTTCTGGTGTGGACAATATCTGAGTTACTCCTTGAAACGGTCCCAGGCCTCATAGAAATATTCAGTAAGATCTTGGTGGAAAGTCACCAACTTGTTCTTCAGTACAGCTGATCTAGTCCTGGTGAAAAATTTACTCAAGAACGTGGCTCTACACTTTTCCCAATTAGTAAGATATCCAGATGATAAGGACTTCAACCACCTATGTGCCTTATAACTCAAATAAAATAGGAAGGCTTACAGCGTAAGTAGTCGAGATGAACCCTGTTTGAGCTAGTAATACTACAAATCTCCTCAAAGATATCTATGTGCTCCATTGGGTTTTGGTAGATAAATGATGGAATAGATTCTGCTTGACAAGAGCAATTATCTGAGGCATGATTTCGTAGTCTTGTTGTTGAAGGGGTAGTGGGACGACAGCTACGCGACTCCTATAGTTTGCAAAAGGAGTATAATGTTTTCTTAGAGTAACCATGTGCGGGAGCTGTTCCTGGTAGGTCATCCTTGCTTGTACCTAAAACAAAAAAAAATATACAGGATTGATCGATCTCTATGTAGATCGGTTGATATCTGCGCGTAAAAAAACATTTATCCTAGACTAGACTCGAAACAAAAATTTATAGGAAATTTTTTGGTCTCCGGCAACGGTGCTACAAACTTGATGTCTCAGGTTTTGAACCTTCTGAATACTGCAAGTACACATTTATGCGTAGTAGTAAATATTAGGGTCGAATACCACACAGACCAAGGTCACATTGCGAACTATGTTGGATCGAATAGAGGTAGGACAAAATATATGGTTGTTTAGATCATAATGATTTCCGTAAATAAAAGCAGTAAATTAAAACGATGTAAATCTAATGGAGAAAAATGTTGGGCACATGGAATATCTCAGGTATCCATGATCGATTAAGTTATCTAACTAACTATGGATTTGTTAACAAACTTTCTAGAACTCAAAACACTATTGTAAAGCTAACCTACTCTCGTAGCGCTAACTATCTAAATATGAATAATTAGGATTCCCGAGTAGTACTAATTTGTGGATCCTAAATAAACATGCCAACAATCTAAACAAGTTCGATAAGTTCAATAAAACGACATAAATTCAACTCTCGCTGGTTATTCCCGTCAAAATTCATCAATTGCTAATTCTGGTAACTAAATATCGCTTTTGGCGCATAGATTAAACCTACAGATCATAAGATAGGTGATCAAGCTAACTTAAGCATTGGAAAACAAAGATGAAGAGCCCTAAAAGTAAATCTCTAGTAGATACTTAAATCTAATCAATCATTGAATGTCTTTGAATAAACCCTAATCCCAATTGGTGGATTACTCAGACGTAAATGTATACATTAAACCCAAATTCAGTATATGCATAAATATCAAAATAATAATAAACAAGGGTTCAAAAAGCATTTCTAGAAGAGATGAGAATTCTTCTCCCTTAGCTATGAAAACAATAAAGAAAAAGTAATAAAAACAACTTGTATCTGCTCTGGGGTCGAGCATCACTATTTATATAAGAATTCTAAATTCTAAGTTCGGTTGGTGATGCAGATTCTCCAAAGGAAATACACTCAAAGACAGATCGGATAATCCATAGACCAAAGAGGGCTAGTAAGACTCAAAGAGAGGGTATATTAAACCCAAGTCCAAGCCCTTGTTTATCTCTTCAAACGATTAAGGTCATGGAGTTCTTGATAAAGAGAGACGAGCGAGTATCAACATAACGACATATGAAACCGAAGACCAATACCCTTGACTAGATTGCTCAAGATCTCGAATCGTAGAATGGCCACACAAACGATATTGAATTCTTTTGATAAACCTTGATGATTCTTTGGGTATGATGTACCAAGACAAATCAAAGTGTTCCAAAGGAACAAAAGAGAATGAAGTTGTGAAATCGGTTTTATTGATAAAAAGTTGGATGTGTTTTTTATCCTAAGAGATTACATGAATTTAAAGGAAAAGAAAACTTGAAAACTAAGCCAAGTCAATATTATTTGTCTTGGAAATAAAAGAAAAATAAAGAAAATAAATAAAAGAGTTGAATGAGAAATGAATTCCTTGAACATTCATTGAATCTCTTGACTAGATGAATTGAATGACCATTGAGATCATTTTCCTTCCTTTTGGCCTTATTTTCGTCACTCTTCTTGGACCATAACTAAAGAGTTTATTTTGGGCTTTCTTGACTTGTAAGTAAGCTCAAAATGGGCTGGCCTTAATAGTTCACATCCCCAATTTAAATTCTGAATTTTCTCCTTGTCGAAAATCTCTTGAATCAGCATGTTAAGTGATTTCTTGGTCGTATCCTCCTTAGTCTTTTCCATGCTCGTATCATCCCTCTCCTCTTGGAAAGAATTTGACCTCAAATCCCTTAGATGATATAGCTTTTGTTGTTGTATTTCCTCTCGGAGTTGATTAATGCTTTGGTGAAGTGATTCAAATTCAGTCTTTATCATTCGTCATATCTCAATCATCAAGGCTTGGATCTTGGAGATGAGATGGTGAGCGGATGAGAATTTGATGAAGATGATGGGGTGTGAGTTGAATATGAACGGGTGCAAAGATGAAGATGAAGAGGTGAAAAGATGATGATGATTGGATGAAGGTGTGATGATGATGAAAGGTCGAGATGATGATGATGAAGGTGATGGAACATTTTTTTCAAATGAGAAGATGAACATATGAGAAGATGATCAGAGGAAGATCTTTGAGCATTGCTCTGATACCAAATGATGTTGATTTTCCCAAGGAGATGCACTTAAACACCACTCGGATAATCCTTAGACCGAAGAAGGCGAGTAAGACTCAAAGCGAAGGTATATTAAACCCAAGTCCAAGCCCTTGTTTATCTCTTCAAACGATTAAGGCGGTTAAGTTCATGATAAAGAGAGACGAGCGAGTATCAACACGACGACATATGAATCCAAAGACCAATACCATTAACTAGATTACTCAAGATCTACGGTAGGATAACCACACAAACGATATGGACTTCGTTTGATAAACCTCGATAATTTTTTGGATATGACACACCAAGACGAATTAAAATGTTCCAAACGAACAAAAGAGAATGAATTTTTGAAATCGGTTATATTGATAAAAAATTGGATGTGATTTTCTCCTAAGAGATTACATGAATTTGAAAGAAAAGAAAACTTGAAAATTAGCCAAGTCAATATTAATTGTCTTGGAAATAAAAGAAAAAATAATTAAATAAAATAAATAAATTGACTAAGAAATGAATTCTTTGAACATTCATTGATTCTCTTGACTAGATGAATTGAATGACCCTTGAGATCATTTTACTTCTTTTTGGCCGTATTTTCGTCACCCCTCTTGGACCATAAATAAAGAGTTTATTTTTGCGCTTTCTTGACTTGTAAATAGGATTAAATTGGGCTGGACTTAATAGTTCACATCTCCAATTTGAATTCTGAATTTTCTCCTTGTCCAAAAGCTCTTGAATCATCCAGTGAGTGATTTCCTGATTTCTTGATCGTATCCTCCTTGATCCTTTCCTTGCTCGTATCAGTTAGAATTGTCCAAAGTGGATTGAAAATATAAAAAGAAAAATCTGATCACTGGGATCGATCGATCCTGGGAGTGGATCGGTCGATTCTTGCTTCAAAACGCACCAGTTCATTTAGGCATCAATCTGGTCGATCTCCTCTTTGTTCTGGTCTGTCCACTCTTGTTTTGGTCGATCTCTAATACATCTCTTTTGATACTTGAAGTCTTGAATACGGCTTAAGCATCTCTAAATGGTGCTTTCAGGTTCAGTGACTTGTGAAACATATAAAACTATAAATAACACAAAAAACATAAAACCCAACCTACACTCGATTAATGACACTAAAAACATAAGGAATCAATGGATAAAAACCATCAAAACCATGACACATCATGGACCTGAAAGTTTCTCCGGTGGTTTTAGAAACTTGTCTCCTTTCGACACCACCAAGTCAGGAATTTCTCCTACCCTCCTGTTCTCCTAGGTATACTTTACTTCTCCTACCGTTTTCCCTTTTTTGGAAATCTATCAGACTAGGAAATCATAGGTAGCTCTGGTGTTGTGAAATACGAGTTTAGATAGGGTATCACAGATGTTTTCAATGACTGTTGAGCCCTGTTTTGGGTATATTACCGCCCTGGTGCGGATCTCTACTTCGTTTTGTAGTTTCTATAACGGTCAGGCCGGATTTGCTGTGATGGAGTTCAAGCTCCTTTGGTGAAAGCTAGGACATTTATATCCTAGTACCCGTATTTTACCAGTGAGTCTGGATCTTTTGGATAGTCATTGTCCATTATATTCCTTTATGAAGATTTTTCTCCTCCCCAATTCACCACTTGAGTTTAGTGATGTTGTTATATGGAGCATATTTTTGAAGTTGGTTATGTCTGATGCAAAAGTGAGGATGTCAACCATCATCTTGACCACAAATTTTTTGGAAGCTTTGGTCTAACGTATAAGGATTCAATATAGTAGTGATAGTCTAGTGGCACTTGATAAAAGGGTAAGATGTAAACTCGTTCTTTTCTCTGATCTGATTATCACTTAAAACAATAACACGTCTGTTGGACCAGTTGACTTTTAAGTTTGGCTTGAATGCTTACCTTGATATGCTTGTATCCAAAAGAATATTATACTCCGAGTTAGTTGGATCCTTTAGTCCTAGACCAACTGAGTAAGAACAGAAAATATTGTATGGATTCAATCTAAACCAAAGTTTGAGTATTTTGATTAGCACTGGAAAGTAGGAATACTGCGATCCGCAACCCGTAACCTGCAGGTTTTGTAGAAAAATATGAATGTTTAAACCCATTTCATAAAACGGCGGGTACAACCTATTAAGCTCGCGAACGCCCTGCCAATAACCGCAGGTCCCACAGATATACCACATAGCAAAAACGAGTATTCATAGACCCGCAAACCTGCCAATCCGCAAAACAAAAACGCGTATTCACAATCTCACAAACCCGCGATCCGTAAACACCAAATAAAGTGTTATTGGGCCGCGCCCATAATGTTATTGGGCCACAGTCTGACTGTTGTGATTGGACCACGTCCAAATGCGAACCCTGCAAGTCCTGTGGATAAAAACCCGCTAACCCGCAATACTTTAAGACTCATTCCGCTAAGTTCGTAAAAAATGATTTTCCTATATCTTACTCAAATCCGTTTCGCAGCGGATAAAAGTCCATTAACCCACATATATTTATCCATATTTCCAGTACTAATTCTGGCTAAATGAATATTCAAATTGATTCCAGCCGAACCACAAAATATATATATATATATATATATATAAATCTATGAAAAAAGTTCATCATAATCTGTGTATCACTTAATAATCTTGTTAAGTAAAATGTCTAGAAAATTTAATTGCGGCAGAAAGAATAAGAGGAAGCACGTGAGGCGTTGCTCCTTTTATCTTGGCTCTGTCTTACATTGTGCAACCTCCTAAATTTGTTATTTTTTTTAATCTGCCCTTTTGAGGTTCGTAAACTTGTATGGTTAAACTTTGACTTTATAAAAAAAAAAACACTTTGATATGCTGTTGAAAATAACAGTCCACGTGCCTTGTACTTTTCCGAATTGGTCGGTTCTGATTTACATGAGTGTTATATAAATCAACTTGATGATTTCTATCATGAAATCTGTCCACATATCTAGAAATCTTCTAGATATGTTTTAATCCAACCATAAATATTTTTTAGAGAAAAAAAAATATGATTAATCATTATCCGTTGACATAATTTTTTAATGTTTTTCCAAATTCTGTTATGTCATTTTCTCTTTTAATCCTTTCTCTTTGGTTTAATCAATCCTTGATGGAACAGGATATTTGTTTTCTACAATCGATTTTCTATTCTGTTCTTTTCTTCTTTTGATGGAAGTTATTAATATGATAAAATATGATCTCATAACTCCCACTCACATCCCCTTTCTCCTTTTAAAATAATGAGTGAGTATTCTTTTCATCCATTAATCACATCTTTTAATTAATACATATTTATTAAATTTCATCATATATATATATATATGCATAACTAAATGAGAACATTAATAATATAATAGGCAAGGAAAGAGGGTTATTAACACAGCCAATTCTAACCGAATTGATCCATTAAAATATCAACATTTATGTATTAGAACTACAGATTATAATACAAACTTGAACTTAATTATTAAATCGTTAATACATCGGTCACAGTTTACGAAAATATTTACATACTCCCACTTGGCCGTTATGTTAACTAAATAGTTCTTTATCCTTAATGTGCACCATTACATTAAGTTCAATAAACCGTAAGTATCATAAAACTAGAGCTAGTCGAGTCATGGCGGTTGCCTATGATTTACTACTATAAGTTTCCTTCCAAGTACCACTTACCGACTCCACTTTTACTACTTCTTTAATATTGAGATTAATTTTTATTCTCAAATATCTATGTTATCTGTAGAATTATAATATGTACATAACTTTAATGATAACATATTTTATATGCAAAAAACACAAATCTTAAGTGAATTTAACTTTGAGTAACAACTTTACAATAGCATAATTAATACAGCAAGGTCTTTTCCAAACTACCCATTCTTTCTACATGGCCAATGAAAATACCGGGTGGTAATCCTTTAGTCAACGGATCCACTACCATCATATCCCTTCTTATATGCTCAAATATCACTCTGCGTTTCTGTACTTCTCCCTTTACAGACAAATACTTTAACTCCTTGTGCTTACCACCTTTCGAGTATTTGTCATTCTTTGAGAAGAAGACTACTGCGGAATTATCACAATAAAATCTCAGCGGTTTTGCTATACTGTCAACAATTCCAAGCCCTGAGATAAAGTTCTGCAGCCACAATGCATGAACTGTGGCCTCAAAGCAAGTCACTAATTCGGCCTCCATGTTGGATGTAGCAATGACAGACTGCTTTCCACTCTTCCATGAGACTACTCCCGCAGCTAATAGGAACAGATGGCTAAACGTCGATTTTCTGCTATCAACGAAACCGGCATAGCCTGAATCTGAATACCCGATGACTTCAATATTCTCGGATCTCTTGTATGTAAGCATAAACTCTTTGGTACCTTGCAAGTATCTGAGAACTTTCTTTACAGCCTTCCAGTGTTACATTTTGGGATTACTTTGATACCGACCCAGTATACACACAACGAAACTGATATCTGGCTGAGTACATGTTTGAACATAGTTCAAACTCCCAACCACTGAAGCATAAGGAATTCTCTCCATTTGTTTATGCTCTAATTCATTTTTTGGACATTGCATTTTACTAAAGTTATCCCCTTTCTGAATTGGAGTCTTTCCTATGGAGCATTTTCCCATCCCATATCTCTCTAAGACTTTATTTATGTATCCTTTTTGAGACAAACTTAACAATCCTTGTGATCTATCTTTAATGATTTCTATCCCGATCACATAGGATGCCTCACCCATATCTTTCATTTCGAAATTCTTAGAGAGATAATTCTTTACATTACACAACATTCCCATATCAGTAGAAGCTAGCAATATATCATCAACATATAATACCAGAATTATAAACTTGTTCCCACTGACTTTGATGTAGATGCATCGATCAACGATGACCTCTACAAAACCGTATGACAAAATGGTATCATTAAATTTTATATACCATTTTCTAGAAGCTTGTTCTAATCCGTATACAACCTAGATTTTCTTTTCATGTGGTCACAAAACCTTCAGGTTGGTCCATATAAACTTCTTCCTCAAGCTCCCCATTAAGAAAGGCGGTTTTCACATCCATTTGGTGAAGCTATAAATTAAAATGAGCCACCAAACTTAAAACGATTCTTAAAGAATCTTTCTTTGAAACTGGAGAGAAGGTTTCCGTATAGTCAATGCCATCTTTCTGGGTGAAACATTTGGCGACAAGGCGTGCATTGTACCTTTCGAGTCCCGTTTGATTTTAAAAATCCATTTACACCCAACAGTTTTGAAACCATCGGGTAACTCTACTACGTCCCACACTTTATTAACACCCATGGAAGAAATTTCTTCTTCCGCAACATTAGACCATTTTTCAGAATCATTACTTTCCATGGCTTTTTGGAATATGGTCGGGTCTGCATCAATACTTATATCACATTCATTTTCAATAGCGTAAACCACATAATCATTCGAAATGGCAGATCTTTTATCCCTTATAGATCGCCTTAATTGTTCTTGTTTATTCTCTTCTTGAATTATGACAGGTTCATTATTCGTTTCAGGTTCTAATGGAATTTGTTCTTCATTATGTTGCTCTATTGCGGTATTAGTATTTATACCATCAATAGAAACAACTACATTAGCCGCAACTTCAGATGACGCTTTTTCTATCTGAGTTTCCATAATGTTTACCTTCTTAGATACCACACTCCCACTATTTGACCATCCTCAATTAACCTTTCATTACCTGTTTCAACTATTCTCGTACCATGGTTAGGACAATAAAATACATACCCTTTACATTTTTCCAGATATCCACTGACCATCCTAGAATCTAATTTTTTTTCATGTAGGTTATATGGCTTTACTTCTGCTGGAAAACCCCAAACACGTAAATGTCTTAAACTTGGTTTCCTTCCCGTTCAAATGGAGTCATTGGAACTGACTTACTAGGAACCCGGTTTAATATATACGTCGCAGTCTTTAATGCATAAATCCACAACGACATGGATAAATCGCAATTACTTAACATACTCCTAACCATTTCCATTAAAGTACGGTTCCGCCTCTCAGCTACACCATTCTGATGAGGTGTACCCGGCATTGTGTATTGAGCACAAATGCCCTTACTTTCTAGAAGTTTCGCGAAAGGACAAGGACATTGTCCACTTTTGGTGAATTTTCCATAATATTCACCATCTCTATCAGATCTCACAATTTTTACCTTCTTTTCTAATTTCCTTTCCACTTCATCGATGAATGTTTTTAGAACATTCACCGACTCAGATTTTTCATGCAATAAATAAATATAACTGTAACGTGAAAATAATCAATAAAGGTAATAAAATATTTTTCACCACTCCAAGACGGAGAATCAAATGGACCACAAATATCCGTGTGAATCAACTCCAAGAGTTCATTACTTCTTGTGGTTGATTTCTTAATGATGTGTTTTTTATGTTTTCCTTTTATACATTCAATACACACATCGAGGTCACTAAAATCCAATGACGGTAATTTACCATTCTTAACCAATCTTGTAATCCTTTCTTTGGAAATGTGACCTAATCTTTTATATGCCATAAGTATGCTGAGTTTTCATTAGATGCACTATGTTTTATTCCTTGATTCTCAACATTGAACAAGGATTCAGAAAAACTATGATCAAGATTGAACTGGTAAAGTGAGTCAAACAAAGTACCACTACCATAAAAGTATTCGTTTCGGTACAAAGAAAACACACCACGTCCAATCTTAAAATTAAAACTTAAATCATCCAACCTACTTACTGAAACAATATTTCTAACACACTCGGGAACAAAGAGACAATTTTCAAGATCTATAAAACAACTAGTGTCTAAGATCAATCTATACATCCCAATGCCTTCTATACGCGCTTTCATCCTTTTTTCCATGACCAAATGCCTTTCAGTTCCTCTTATGGGCTGGATCGAACTGAATCCCTGTTCAATATGAGATACATGAGTAGATGCACCAGAATCAAGCCACCAAGTATTTTTAGGCATTTCAACAAGATTCAGTTCAGAACAAACATATAAATGTTGTGTACCTTTCTTGTCAAACCATGCCTTTCGTTTTGGACAATCTTTCTTGAAGTGTCCCTCTTTCTTGCAAAAGAAACACTGCATAACCTTCTTGATTTTGCTTTGAGGTCCCTTAAAGACATCTTTGTCTTTCATTTTATATTTGGTGCTTGATTTCCTTGAGCTGCTACTAGCTTTACCAAGGTCTGGAAAAATTTAATCTCGCCTCCTCCTGTACCAACATAGCCTTCAATTCCTAAAATTTTCCACTTTTCTTTAAGGATGTTGTAATTCACCTAGATTTGGCTATATTCAGGAGGTAGAGAGTTTATGATGAACTTGACCAAGAAAGACTCATGAACCTTCATTCCCATGGTCGTCAACCTTGACGCCTAACATGTTCATGGATTGGCTGAGACCAGTCAAATCTTTTCGTAGTCAGCTCACTCATTAGGCTTCCTACAATCGATTTGTCAGCGACATCCGATTGGGATTGTTCCTTGATTTTTAATATGAATTCCCTTGGCTTATCTGTCTTACGCATTGATGGCTTTATATTTTCTGCCATCGACATCCTCAGTAGGTTCAAGCATAGCCGATTAGATCGCTTCCCAAGTCTCATTACGAGATTTTTGCCTTTTAAAATAATGAGTGAGTATTCTTTTCATCCATGAATCACATTTTTTAATTAATACATAATATTAACTTCCATCATATATCAAATACATATATATATGTATGCATAACTAAATGAGAACATTAATAATATAATAGGCAAGGGAAAAAGGCTATTAACACACCCAATTCTAATACCTTTAACCGAACCAATTCATTACAATATTGATACTTATTATTAGAACTACATAATATAATACAAACTTAAACTTAATTATTAAATGGTTAATACATCGGCTTTGAAGAACAATGATTGTTAAGATTTACAGTATCCTAAGAAATTAAGAAGACTATATTTTAAAACAATTTTATGAAGGGTTTCCTGCGTGTTCTCCAATTGCAAAATTAAACACCTCAGCCAGCACGTAAAGTACAACTTTTTATTTTTTTTGATAAAGCGTAAAATATAATTTTACCACAACATTTCTATAACTTAGAAAACTTCTTTAACTTAGTATTATCGGAATTAAAATTAAATTATTTTATATAAATCAAATTATAACGACAGTTTTAAGATGTACTTTATAAGAAATATTGATTCTAACGTTTTAAAATAGTATGAATTAGGAAAATTTGAGCCTAAGTATAATCATTAATTTTGATGCTATCAATTTTGTGATTCTGGTTTGGACATTTAATGTTGCAATATTGACAACTATTTCAGAAAATTCAAAACTCGTTCAACGATATCATACTAAAGAATTTAGTTAAATTCACATATATAAATGATATTCATGAACTGGAAATCATAATTAATAAATTTCGACTATCGCAATAAAATAAATAACTTACTAGATTACCAAAGTGAAAATGATACATGTTCGAGAGTTCGAATAATAAGATTACAACTCTTCAATGATGTGTCCACATACAACATCATCTATCAAATTCTTAATCAGTTTATCTCATATTTCCGCGGAAAAATTGCAAGAAAAGAAAAGATGATTTTGATTTCATAAAATGTTGGCACAAAACATATGATATGTTAGCCCACACATTCTACTAATGCATGTGATTTCCTGTCCACAAACGATTGAGAATATTTAACCATTAGTGAAAAGGAAACCAAAGCGTGGAAAATGAGAACTAAATACCCTTCCACAATTCTTCTTTAAGTGGGTAAACTTTACTTACTAAACTCTATATGTTTTTGAAAACAAATTTAATCAAATATTTTTCATCTTTATTTCGCCACAATGCCCTATATTTCATCGAATATTTGTTATCTTTATTTCATCGAATATTTTTCACCGACCTACACATAGATCTACTTCCGTTATATTTTTTAAACTATCTACATCATATGGTTCACTAGTACTACTATAATCATAATTTGTTTCTCCATATAAATACCAAATTTTATAACCCAACATCAACTCATTGTTATACAAGTGATGCCAAACTAACTCAACCTTAATATTATGAGAATTCTAGTAAATACAACATGCACATTCTATCTTACGACTTGTTTTTGCTCCCCATTAATTTCTGACATTTCCATGAACTCGCAAATATCTCGTGCATACTCATCTTTCGATAAGTTAGACTCCAGATCAATCAATAGTTCGTCCATTAATGACCCAAAAAGTATTTACCATAAGACTTCTCTTTTTATTTATTTTTATTTTAGTAATGAATTGTGTTGGGATTGAATGAAAGAGTGTGGATATATATATATATATATATAAGATCCTTACCGTCAAAAATCCATCGGAATGTCCAAAATTAAAACGGTTATAACAATGACTATATTAATGTTCATATTTATTGACGTATTTCCAATGGACAACTGTCGGAAATTCATCGGATAATATGAACGCTACTAAAGCCGTTATATAGCCATTTAAATTTCGGATATTCTGACAGATTTTTGAAGGATATGCATGTATCCATTGGAAATCCGTCGATAAATTTCTGATGAATGCTAAATAATCAGAAATTACTGACAGATTTCAGACGGGTTGTAGTTGTCGCAAATCCGTCACATAACCGTCAAAAATTTCTGACGAAATGATATTCCGTCGAAAATACTGTCGGTTTTGCTGTAGTTTTTAATAGTGTTTAGATTAGAAAAAACAAAATCACGCACGAATTCTATAGATACTTGATATTAATTTCACACACACCGTCCTAACCTTTTTTAATTCTATAGATACCTGTTTATGGACACACCTATCCATAGTGCACAATCTATCTGCCATCTACTTAAATAAGAATTCAGTTTTCCATATAAAAAAAACAGAACATGTAGCTTCTGATTGTCATTTTTTACGAAATGAGATTGTTCGCATGATTATCAAGCCTCAATTCGCTTCTACAATGCTCCAGCTCAGGACTATTCGTACCAAAGGAGTTGTTCGTAAGAGTTTGATAGTTTCTTACTGAGTTAGGTATTTGTGATCTCAATACTTCAACTCGAGAAAGGGGTAGTTAGAGAGATATGAAGTAAAATATACTTAATAAATTACCTCAATATAGTTTGGTAATTTATATTCTTGTATTTTAGGTTTAATCGTGTGTGTATAAGACATAGCTTTCCCAGTTTGTGGAATAAGAAAAACTTTTCAACGATTTGATTTTCTTGAGAAGATGCCATAAGATATGAGGTGAAGTGTAGATGAATCTTCAAAGCCATTCTCAATAACTAGAGGCTTCTCACCTTAGAGTTGAAAAAGAAAGAGGAAGGCCAAGGATCCCTAAAGGTTATGTTGAGCAAAGTTTTGAAGATAAAGATGAATGATTGAGGTCACGGAAGCACGAAAAAGTAACATAAATAGTTAGTCATGAAAGCAGAAAAAAATAACCGAAAAGTTAAAGTAGTTTAGGAAAATCAATTGTGCAGAGGTAAATATGCTTGTTCGAATTTTACTGGACTTTAATTTATATACAGTCTATCCAAACACTGATGTGATTTACAATAGGATCTGGTACAAGATTAAGAACTAAAATCTTACATGCATAAATTTTGTTTTTTGAAACCTTTTCATAGAGAAATGGAATTTTGTACCAAAAGTTGAGTTAATTTCCAAACAGTCTCTTTTAGATAAGATGATTGAACGTTATTTTACCTTTAGGCGGTATCATCTTTTATAACATAAATATTAATATGGGGAATATACATTTTTAACAATATTATGAATTTATGAATTAATCTCGAACGCATACGGAAATATTGATAGGGTCTTATATTAGTTTTTTTAATTAATTTAAAATAGAGAAAGTTTATAAACATAAAATGTAGCTACAAAACATTAAATATTCATTTATCAAATTGATATAAGAAATACTAAAAGAAATAACATTTTTTCAGGGGATTTCGCGGGTTTAAGTCTTAGTAATATTCATAAATAAAATATTAGGAGAGTTATAGACTTGTAAATATAAATGATCTATGTATAGTTTGGTAGTTTATATTTTGTATCTAGGTTTAATCGATTATGTATATAAACCATAGCCTTTTCAACTTGTGAAATAAGAAAACCTTTGTACAAGTTTAGCTTTCTTAACATGGTATCACAGATAGGGGTGTCAAAATGGATAAGCCGATCCAAACCCATATGGGTTCAAGATTTATATAACCCGCCCATTTATTTTATGGGCTAAAATTTATATACCCAAATTCATAATCATTAAATTCATTGGTTAAATTGGTTATATGGGTTACCCATATAAAAATTAAAAATAATTTAAAAAAATTCAAAATATGCCATATAATTATAAAACTAACAAAAATTTCTAAATAAAAAGTTAAATTAAAATATATTTTTATTAAATAAATAAAAACATCATAAAATCGTAGAACCACAAATTCATAAAACCATAAAATGATAAAAGCAAAAAAAGTTTCTTAATTTAAATAAAACTTGAATCTTAGTTTTATGCATATGATATTTTGATTTCATCTTCCTTTTCATTGTTTACAATTAAAAATGATTTGAAAAAAAAATTAGCAATTTAAGTATGATAATAATAATTTTAGCTAATATCAACAAAATAATGAATATAGATGATAAGTTTACCTTTTAATCATCAATATAATCAAATAATCAAGACCTATTACAAAGTAAAGTTTGAAGAAGGAGTCGACTCTAATATTTGTTAAGAACACGAGAACCAATACTAAAAGATGTTTTAGGATTTAGATATTTTACATATTTATTATTAATTTTTCTGTTTTAATGGTAGACCCATGGATAACCCAAAACCCAAATGGGTTGACCCACTAAATCCATAATTCCATTAGGGTAGACCCATCAAAACCCATTTATTTATATGGGTATAAACTTTCAACCCAAAACCACTAAAATTGTAGGTAGACTAGGTCAACACATAGGTTTCGACCCATTTTGACACCCCTAATCAGAGCTACACCTAATTTTCTAGGTTCTTTGTTTGATCCCCTATCTTCTTTGTCGAGTTCATATCTCGTCGAATATTTCTTTGATTTCTCTTCTCTTTCTTTGACCTTAGTATTTTGATCCCTTTGTTGTAATACTCCTCTGTTTTGATGGTTCATGGTTCCGGAAGTAAAATTAGTAGCGGTCCGTCACTTTCTTGAGAACTAAAGAGAGATATGAGACAACACGTTGCATGATTGATCCTTATGACTTGTATCCAGGTGATAATCCAGGTTTATCATCTCTCAGCCACAACTTCGAGGTCTTAATGATGATGAATGGGCTTTGAATCTTTGGCTTGCATTAAGGGAAAGGAAGAAGTTTTTTTTTGTAGATGGTTCTATTATTCGACGTGCGGATGATTCTGAGGACCTTGAAGACTGGTGGGCAAACAATGCTATGGTGGTGTCGTGGATTAAATTCACCACTGCTACTAATCTGAGTCGTTCTTTGTATCACCATGAGATCGTGCATGATTTATAGACACACATCCAGAAGCGTTTTGCGATTCGGTCAGAGGGTGTAGCGGCTTAAGGCTAAACTCGCTAATAGTCAATAACAAGGCACAGCTGTCAAATCTTACTACGGAAAATTAAAAAAGCTTTGGACGAGTCTCTCTGATTTTCAATAAGCCAAGAAAATGGAAGATATTGTGAAGGAGCAAGAAGAGGATAAGCTTCATCAATTCTTGATGGGGCTTGATGAGACAATATTTGGCGTGGCAAAATCTTCTTTACTCTCCTATGACCCACTTCCATCGCTTAATGAGGCTTATCAAGTGGTGGCTCAGGAGGAGGAATCGAAGAAGGCTGGTCGGATGATGGATGATTAAAGTGCTGGTGTAAGCTTTGCTATTCAAACCGTTTCTCGATCTCGATAGCAACCAGAACTTCGTGATCCTTCAGCTATTTGTACTAATTGTGGGAGAACCAGACACTTAGCTGCGAATTGTTTTCTAAAATTTGGTTATCCAATATGGTGGGGAGCCCACGTTCTAAACTTACAAACACGAAACAGAGAATTTTTGGCGGTTTTTCTTGTGATCAACGATCCACATCTTCTCAACCAGCTTTGACACGACGCACAGAACCAGCTCGTGTGAATCAAGTTTATGCATCAGCTCTGGTTTTTGCTGCAAACGCCGCCATCACAGATGCTGATCGACAGGGTTTTTTTTGGTTTAAACAACCAACAATGGAAGACTTTGGTTTGGATGCTCAATGAACGCACACTAGGTTCGTGTGATCATCTTTCTGGTACATGTTTTCTTGAATCTTGGATCATTGATAAGGGTGCATTGAACCATATGACTGGTAGTGTTGATTTCCTTATGGATGTTTGTGATATGGCACCAATGTTGATAAATTACAGGATGGATGGTTTACAACTCTGACAAAACCAGGGAAAGTCTCGTTTGAATCTCAGCATCAATTTCTCAATGTGTTCTTTGTTGATGGTTTACAGTGTCATCTTATATATGTGTCTTAGTTAACACTATATCGAGGTTGTGTCTTTCTAATATCTGATAGACTTTTTGTTGTTCAGGACCGCATCATGCAGACCCTGATTGGAGCGGATGAACAAGTTAATGGCTTGTACTTCTTTAAATATGTGGTAGAAACGATGATGGCACAAACTTCTGACCGACACCCTATGGACGTATGGCACCGTCGTTTGGGACATCTAGCCTCTAAAGCTATGGAGATTATATGTTTATGAGATATTAGTACTAGTGATAGTTTTGATTCAATGTCTTGTGACGTTTGTATTCATGCCACAAACACAAGATTCTTTTCCTGTAAGTAATAATAAGACATCTGCAGTTTTTCAGTTAGTTCATTGTGACTTATGGGGTTTGTATTCGAACTACATCATTGTGTGGCTCTTGCTATTTTCTTACAATTGTTGATGATTACTCAAGCACCTTATGAATGTATTTGTTGCCCAACAAAACAGAAACAACATCTCCACTGCAGAATTTTGTTGCTTTGGTTGAAAGAAAATTTGATAGAAAAATCAAAACCATTCGAAGTGACAATGGATTTGAATTTGTTTGTCTTACGGAATTTTTTGGGAACACGGAATTTTTCATGAGACATCTTGTGTTGGTACGCCACAAAAAAATGGGCCTGTGGAGAGAAAACATCGTCATATTCTTAATGTTGCATGTCCACTCAGATTTCGAGCTCACCTTCCCGTCGAGTTTAGGAGTTTTGGTGTTCTTACGGCTGGAAATTTGATAAATCGAACACCAACTGCAGTACTTGAGGGAAAAAACATGTTTTGAACTCTTATACAAACATCCTCCTCCTATGCATCACTTGCGTGTATTTAGGAGTTTGTGTTATGTTCATAATCAAAAACATGGTGGTGATAAATTTGCTTCAAGAAGTAATGGATCGGTGTTTTCTAGATATCTATTTGGAAAGAAGGGTTGGTGAGTTTATGATCTTGATGGTGGAATTATTTTCTACATCACGCGATGTTGTCTTTTGTTAAACAGATGTTCTTTTTTTGTACATACCGTCTCTTCTTCGCTCTCTACATCACCACCGTTGGTAACACCCCTACGTGATCTTGATGATGATGATGATTTTGATATGGTGATTGTGCTGGTGCCGACACCTGATCTTGACTTACTTGGCTCGCCAATTGAGGAAGTTTTATAGTTGACTCTACTACTGGGACTCCGCAACAGGAATCATTGGTTCCTAATGATTCTTCTCCATCGATGTCATTATTGCATAATGATGATACACGAACTAAAGATATTGATACTTCACTTGAGATGCAAGATTCATCTCCTCGCTTAGCTTGTGAGTCTCCTTCTTAACCTCTACCTCTTGTTCCACATATTGATGAAGAAGTTCCTATGGGAATAGACTATTGACCAAAATTTTCATCGAATCGATTAAAGGGATACATCACGAATATGACTCATGTAGCCTCTGATAGTGATTTTATTGATTCTTCATAGTACCTGATTGATGATTATGTTGATTGTCATCATTTTCTAAAAGTCATCGAGCTTTCCTTGCTGCTCTAAATACTGGTGTTATTCCCTAAACATATGTTGAAGCTATTTTGGATGAGAACTGGCGGGAAGCTATACGTGGAGAAATTGATGCCTCGAAGACAACGATACTTGGAAAGTGGAATCCTTACTGCAAAAAAAGAAAGCATTAGGCTATAAATGGATATTTACGATCAAATATAGGTCTGGTGGCACTTTGGAGAGGTATAAAACATGCTTAGTGGTGCTAGGAAATAATCAAACAGAGGCGCTTGATTATAGAGAAGCATTTGCATTGGTGTGTAAGACGGTAACAATTCAATCTTTCTTCAAAGTTGCAGTGTTTCGGGATTGGGAGGTGCATCAAATGGATGTCCATAATGCATTTTTAATATTATGCTAAATTATATTCAAAGAAATCTATTTACATTAAGTGCTACTGTTTTTGAAACATTTTTGAAAAGAACAATAACTTTAATTTTGATGATCGATAAGAAGTGGTTTCATTAAAACCCAAAACTGGAAAACTTATTTGGGACAAAACCAGTTCCTGAGGAAAAGAGTACACACCACTTTTGATAGAGCTGAAAACACCAAAAAAAAATTGAAAACAATAATGCTGAAAATAAACTTTAACCTCTTGTGGCATAATACATTTCTTCATGGATATTTGGAAGAAGAAGTATTTATTCGTTTTCCACCGGGTTTTTGGACTGATGACAAATCTCAAGTGTTTATTCATCAAGTTCTTCGTTGTTAGTTCGCGAAACTTGCTAGACCGCTGACAGAATACAAGTTTACAAAATAATTATCCAATTATTCTTTGTTCATACTTGTTGATGATGTTGGGAATCTTCGTCTTCATGTCGTTGTTTATGTGGATGGTCTGATTATATCAGGGAGTTCTACGAAATTATTCGAAAATTCAAAGATTATTTAAGTTTGTGTTTACGAATGAAGAATCTAGGCATATTAAAGTATTTTTTGAGTATCGAAGTTGCTCGTGGTTATTCTGGCATGTATATATATCAACGGAAATACATTTTGGATATTATTATGGAGACTGGATTACTTGGTGTGAAGCCATTTTCACATCCCATTGAATAGAATCATCAATTGGCCTTATCTAAAAGTGACTTATTTTTTAACCCGACCTGAAATCGGCGTTTGGTAGGTTGTCTTATCTACCGTAGTGTCACTCGCCCTGAGCTTTCTTATGATATTATGTTCTTTCTCAATTTATGAATGGTCAAAAAATCGTTCACTGGGAGGCTGCATTTAGGATGGTTTGTTATTTGAAAGGGAACCTAAGCCAAAAGATGTTTTTGCGGGCTGATTCTGATTATGCCTTACAGCTTGGTGTGATGCTGCTTGGAGTAGTGATTCTATGTCTCAACGGTCACTCACTGTCTGGTTCATCCAATTAGGTGGTTCACCCATTTTATGGAAAACACGCAAATAAGAGCGGGTTTTTCGATCCTTTACGGAGACGGAGTATCGAGCTATGGCTGACATGGTGAGTGAGATTCTATTGTTGTGTGAGTTACTATGGCGCTTAGTGTTGATTCCAGCCACCATTCTTTTTCACTGTGGTAATTAATTTTCTATCTACTTAAATAAGAATCATGTTTTCATAAGAAGACAAAACACGTCGAAAATGATTATCACTTTATACGTGATCAAATTATTTGAGGGGTTAACACGCCTCATTATGTTCCCACAACGTTACAATTCGCCGATATTCTCATAAAAGCTTTTACTCGGAAAGACTTTGATAGTTTTTGCTCAAGTTGGATATTTATAACATTCATGCTCCAGTTTGAAGAGGAGTATTAGGAGAGTTATAAACTGTAAATATAAATTATCTATATATAGTTTGGTGATTTATGTATTGTGTCTAAATTTAATCGATTATGTATATAAGGTATAGTATTCTCTAACTTGTCAAATAAGAAAATATTATAACAGCGTGAAAGATCCCACAGCTCGGAATTAGGAGCCACGTGAGTCACTAACAAAGCTGTCCAATTTCATACTATTTCAGATTCTCCCTATTCTTTAGTCTGAAACGAAAATCTAAGCTGAGAAAAGTGGTAATATACAATTTCAAATGTCAAAGAAAAAATCAACTGACTTCGACCCCATTTAGATATAATAAAATAGAAAACACACCAAATACACAAAAGTTATTGATAAGTTTAGATAATGGTTTAAGAATGGTTTTGTATTATTAATTAATGAATCACATACAATTTGTATATATATATATATATATATATATATACATAAGAGTTAAAATATATTTCAAGTAAAGATATTACTTATCTAATTTTTATGATATATCTAAATTAACTTAGTTTTTATCAAAATAAATCAACTTAATTTTAGTCACAATAAAATTTTTATAATATTTTTCGATTTAAATTTCGTGGATTCTACTTCATAACTATTTTATAATAGTAAGCCCACTATACTTAATCCGTAAGATACTCATCTTTTCTATTAATTATTTAAAAATCATATTTGGATTAGACTTTTAGGAATATATATTGAATCTTTGTTCAACAATAATCTAGTGGACACAATGAAACTCCAATCAAACTCGAAATAGATTAATATTATCAGATCATTTTTAAAGGTATGCTAAACTAACTTAGGCGTCAAGGAAAAAAAGACTGGTTATAAACTTTATTAGAGACCGCGCAGCAAGAATCCATACATGTAACAAATAAAGACTATATATATGGTGAAAATAAACTAACAAAAAAATTCAAGAACACAAAAAAACGAACGTTAACAAAGAGGAGCTCGTTGAGGTATGCCTTTTCGCCGATTAATGCAAGTAGAAATATCGTCAGGATCCTCCGAAACCTCTTTATAACTATTAGCGGATTTTGCGCAGAAGCAGAAGCCAGTCCGTTTTTTCCTCACGACGTAGGTGGTGGTGGTGTCGTAAGCAGCAGCCACACCGGCGTTGTTGTTATCTGAGGAAGCCGACGACCAGCTCATGGACTCATCACCGTCTACAACGATTGATCGAGGAGTCTCGTTGGTAGCCATGTCATCATCGGTAAGTAAGTCTTGTGGGATGATGTAGTCAGGACCTAGATTTAGAGTATGACATGGCTTTAGGAATGGGGTTAGGTCCCTGTAACGTTTCATCACGAAGTCCACCTACATTTATGTAAACCAAGACCTTTTATATAATTAGTTTTTTTTTTTACTTTTTCTTTTTTAACTTTATCTCTACCATGAAATGTTAGATGATAAAGGAAAAAAAAAGATTAGATATTCACGGTATGTTTTGTACAACATCATATACTATTACAAAGTGCAACATTGTAGGGATTTGAAGTGTTTCGGTGTCCTAGATCACTTTGGACAAAACAATTAGCTTACATGATGTGGGAGTATATACAGTATTTATGCACATAAACATAGTTCCAAGTTCCAAAGGCCGACAAGGTCAATGAGAATATAATATACTTAACTTTAAAAGGAAAAACTAGCTGGACTTACCATTATGGATTTTCTTCCTGTTTGTTTTTTGAATTTATATACATAAGCTTGAAAGGACAAGATTTCAAAATCCAACAGTTTAGTACATAAACTATACATATAGCTTTTACAATAACTTATTATTTCTATTTATCCTAAAATGTTTTGATTGTTTTATAAACCCTTTTTAGATGCTCATCTTCGGAAACTAACAAAATTTACGAGTTGAAATCATTTTCAAGAACAGTCATGTTACATTAGTTGCAAATTGTCATAGTTTGAAATTAAAAAATAAAACTAATTCTGGAAAAAAATCAAGGTATTACCTAGGTTCTTAACTTCTCATACATAATTACATATAAATATATATTATCCCGTTAGTTTAAGCGAGAATCCAGCTATTAAGCAGAACGGAGTCGAAAATGTCGTAAGAGTATAATAGTTAAGATGAAATGACCTTACAACCCAAGGAGCAATGGATAAAAGGTTCTTGAAGACTTCGGTCACAAGAAGTGCAATAGTTTCCAGCTCCTTTGAATTGTCTATTCTGTGGTCTCTTCTTGATGAACACAACTTTTGCACTATTTATTGTATAAGCCTATCCACAATTCACCACCAATCCATTAATATACACAAATAGATATGATAGGAATATAGAATAGAAATTAGAATATATTACTAACTTGAACGTTAGAGCAGTCGATGAGTTTTTGGAGATCTTCAAGCCGAACAACATCGTGATACACATAACGGCGAATTTGAAGGAGTCTGTGAAATCTATGTGAGGGTACACAGTTAGGGCATATACTGATGCAACAATCAAGACAACACACGTTCCTCTCATTCTTCTTCGCAGTCTCGTGGTTAGGACATCCCACAAAGAACTTCTCTGCGTAAAGTGCATCTAACCATGCTGGTTTCTGAATTCCCTAATTTACAAAAATTCTAAATTATTTAGTTAACCAGAAAAGAAAAAAAAAAACACTTTCATACCATAATTCAATTGTTTTGTACATCTGCAATTAATATCTCTGGTAAGTACCAATGACCCAAGATAAGTATAAAGCCTTATAAAGAATTGTGCATAATGATTGAGAATAGTAAGGTAATGAAACTAGGATGAAAGTGAGAGGTTCACTACTAAAGATGGAATATAATTGAAGAAACAAGAGTAGAAGTTAGTTAACCTACCATGGGGACACAACTCAAACTAATTTCTGGGAGATGGGGATTTTGTCCACTACTCACTACAAAGAGTAATATTAGGAAGAGAGAAAGGATTTATCAGAGGGCTAGAGATGAAAGGATTTATGGATGATCAGAAGGGAGAGAGAGAAAGAAAGAAAAAAACTTATATTTAATTATTCCTCGGAGATATAACTCTTTTACACATTTTCAATTTCATAAAAACTTGGTTGTTGTTTATTAGTGTTGGTGAGATGAGAAATAGAGGGGAGAAAAAGAGAGAAAGTGACGAACGTGGGAGCTGTTTCCGTGTCTCCTACTTTAAACATATATTTATTTGGTCATCTCCTTGGCTTAAGAGCTCAATTAGGTTACTCTCCTTGAAGAAGCTGCTCTATATATATATATATATATATATATATATATATATAAATATTCTCTTCCTCAATTTTAATTTACCACTTCATTTTATGATACCAAATACAAAGTTAGGTGGATGAGTCCACTAGTAAAATTTAAATAAGTGCGTAGTGATAGAAATACGATGTAGTAGGAATTGTTCGATATCATCGATAGAGGTCCAAGCATTGCGAATAAAACGCAATATGTCGTGTTTAAAGAAAAGAGAAAAAAGAAATAGTTAGATAGGCTTGTTGTAGATACTTATATAAGGTTAAGGATTTCAAATATTAGATATAGTAGATTAAAAAAATATGAACATTGATTGACTAGTCAAATTATTGCCTAGTAAAATATTACAATAAGTAGTGCTCAAAATAGAGGCTACATCAACTTAGTTGGCCTAATGAAACTAATCAACGCTAAAGATCTTCGTATTTGCAATCTTTAAACCCCTTTAATTTCTACCATAAAGCACAATTATGTATTTCTACCATAATCCGCTTATGTATGCATGCTAACAAAATTTAAATAGCGTACTGTAGATTACTAACAACTCATGTATTTTGGTTCAGCCAAATTAGATTCATGGATACTTAGACACCATCAAATTATTGTTGTTGTAATACTATTAAGCACTTATTTTATACCTGAATAAAAATATAATTCAGTCTATATGGAGTAGAAATGTACAGATCATATGGTTAATCATAATGGGCGTAATTTATTAATTACAATACCCAAGGAGAAGACATCAAGGAAAAGATTCTTCTGTCTTACGCCAACTTGTTCTAGTTTATTGGCATAAACGTCTAAATGGTACTTCTTGTTATGACGTATAGTTCTATTTAATAAAGAGTTAATTGCAGAAATACAACACAATTGGGAGTGGCATTCGAAAAATGCCTTTATGCTTCCAACCTCTGAAAATGCCATTTATTTGTCTGTTAAATAACCGGAAAATGTCGTTTGAGACATGAATTTAAAAAAAATAGATGTTTAAAGTATGAATTTTTTCGAAATGCCATTTAAATGCTAAACTTTTTGTTGACATTCAAATTAAATAGCAAAATTTCGTTGACTCAACAAAAAAAGGCATGCCGTTACAGAACACGATGATGGAATTAACTTGTTGTTAACGGTAAGTTAACGTCATGCCTTTTTTAGCCGAATCAACAAAAATTTGTTATTTAATTTGAAAGTCAACAAAAATTTGTTATTTAATTTGAAAGTCAACAAAAAATTTGGTATTAAAATGACATTTTGTATAAGTTAGTTTTTCTTATTTATCAAAATTATTTTTTATCTTTTTGACATAATATCCAATAGTAGATATTAATAATTTTTACACAAACCAATATGTGATAAATCCATGTCAAATAAGTTTTTTTTAAATTAATAACAAATAGCTTCTTTCAAAAAACTTTTTTAATTCAGTCACTAAAACAAATTTTTCTATAATGCAATACATGTTAAATTATTTTAAAAATTTTAAATTTAAAAGCAACTAAATAACATGTTCTTAAACATTTAGTTGCTTTTCAATATAATTAATTTAATATGTTATCGAGATTCTAATTAAATAATATAAATACAAAATATTTTTAAAATACTTTTCTAATTTTCATTACCATTTTTTTCGTTTTTAGTAACAAAATATTACAAATTCTATTTAAGTTTTACTTAAAAAAGTTTTTAAAATAAAATAAAATAAAAGGAAATATCAAATTTTTTAGTTTTGATCTTAGGATTGTCTTAAGCTAAAAAACTTATCATAAATTATGAAATTATTGTTTCAAACAATTCGAATGTATAAAAGTTTAGATTTTACCAATTAATCTTCAAAAACTTTTTAACATAAAAAAACAAAAGATGAATCTTGATTGATGTAGATATTGAGCTGGAATTTTCTGAATCTACAGACACCTTACCTGGTTAGTGTTAAGGACTAATCAGACGGAAACAATTATAAACTTTGTAAAAAATTGTAAAAAGTTTTTAAAATAAAATAAAAGATGGAAATAATTGTAAATATCAAAATATGAAATGCATTATTTAGAAAAAGAAACTTTAACTGTAAAAAAGGGAAATTAAATTGATATTTTTACCAAATGTTAGTGACACCTATAAAATTTTAAATTTAATTTAACATGTATTGCATTATGGAAAAATATATTTTAATGATCAAATTAAAAAGTTATTTGAAAGAAGATATTTGTTTTTAACTTAGAAAAAATTATTTGACATGGATTTATCACATATTGGTTTTTGTAAAAATAATAAATATCTACTCTTGGACTAAAAATATATTTATTTTCATTTATATTATCTCAAAAAGATAAAAAATAATCTTGATAAATAAGAAAAAATAACTTTTTGTTGACTTTCAAATTAAATAGCAAACTTTCGTTGACTTGGCCAAAAACGGCATGACGTTAACTTACCGTTAACAACAAGTTAACTCCATCATCGTGTTCTGTAACGGCATATCTTTTTTGGTCAAATCAACGAAAATTTGCTATTTAATTTGAATGTCAACAAAAATTTTAGCATTTAAATGGCATTTTTTTAAAGTTCATGCCTCAAACGATATTTTTCTCGTTAAATAACACAGTTACCCTCCTATTAAATGATGGAGCTGAAACATCACCATCACCACATTCTTCTTCTTCATTTCCTACAGGATTCACCCCAAAGCATAAATATTGTAGCTTGAGTTTTCCAACTCCGATTGCGTTACATATTCCGAATTTCGATCTCAAAAGGGGCAGAGAATGCTTTCACAAGAAGAAGCACAAGACTTGCATAACTTTGGGAATCTTAGGATTATTTTCATTAGTCTATTCGATAATTTCCTGGTTATATTGTCTATTTCCGAATCTCAAATTCCTCAGATCTCTAAGGTTTTAGCTTCACATTTGGTATCATCAATCCCAATTTTGATTCTATTTAAAATTTTGAAGAACCCTAGAGTTTCTGGGTATTGAATTTTCATAACTACGATATGTGATTCATGAGTTAGAAATAAGGTAATGCATGGTTGTTTTGTTTGATCATTGAATAGAAACTATACAAATCTCATTTTATGGTTATGTGAGGATTTGCACAGAAAAAAATTTCATAGAAAATTACTAAATTTGATCGATTAAACGAGTATGTATCATGAGAGATACAAGTCGCGTTAGTAACTGACACGAGTATAGACAACATTTTTGATTTTTGAGCTAAGGAATGGGTCATTTTTGGTGATTGGATAAGTTTTTGTGAAGTCGTTGGGTTAAGATATTTAGAATTTTGGTTTTGAATCCATTCAGAGATGTTTGAAGGATATAAATTTGAGGGGATTCTATATTTTTCCCACTATTTGACTTTAAATTTTTGTCTGATGATAGGTATTGCATCATTTGAAAATTCAAAGGTCCATGGAAAAACCCAGGATAAATAAAATTTGGAATGGAAAAGGGTTAAAGCGGGAAATCTTTTCTCATCATCAGATGGTATGAAACTGTTTTGGAAGATTTGGAAAGATTTGTTTATCTGGGGTTTGAAAATGTTTATGACATAACCAAAGTTGTTCCACCATTGATTGAACCAAATTGGTGATTTAGATAGGTTACATGTGGTATCGAAAAAGATCAAACAAGTGTGTTTGTGTTTGGATGACTGAATTAAGAAGGAATTATACCAAGCTTGGCAATAATCCTAGTAATTAAATGGGACATCGTAAAAAAAAAAGAGTTTTGAAGAGCTTTCAGGAAACTTTATATTGTCATTAAGATCATAATCCCAATCTCTCGTAGAAATGACGTCATGGATTTTGAAAGTAGAGTAAGTAGGAGCCGTTTGACTTTCGTCCAAAAAATTTTGTTTGAAAATAATAGATCCCGTAATTTCTAGAATTGTCTAATAAAATAATATAGTTTTATCTGTATTAAATGGTTTTAAAACTGATTTTTCCCAAAAAAACTTCTCGATGGTTAAAAAAGGATCATTTTCAACAAAAAAGTATTTTTCATTTGTAATAACATTTTGATAAGTTGATTTTTCAAAATATTCTGAAGGAGGATTTTGTGAAAATTCTTTTAAAACAATTTGTGAATTATTCAAAGGTTTTGAAATTTGTTTCGAAGCCTGGTTTTGTTTTGAAATCATTTTTAAGGAGGATTCATGGATTTCAGAAATCTCAAGAGAAGAGGGTATTTTTGAAGATTTACCTTTCTCTTTTTAAAATTTTTTTTTTCAAAAGCTTGTTGTAAGGTCCGTATCTGATCTAAAATCTCGTAAGAATTACCTTTTTTTCTTCTTTTTCTGGTTTCTTTTTGGTAACCATAATCCAGGGTTGTGTTTCGGGTTCTGTTTTTGGTTTGGAAGTGTTTGGAGTTTGTAATCTTTCTTAGTTTGGGCCTAAAGAAAGGTCTTTTCCTTTGTCAATCGTCTCTGGTGGCATCGTACCTGTTTGGAGAAATTCTCGAGTCAAAAAATGTGGAATAAAATTTGTTTCTCCTTTAATGTATTCTATATTAAAATTGAAAATACTTAGTAATGCTTGCCATCGGACAAAAATTTGTTTTGAAGCAAGATTTTTAACATCTTTTTGTAAAACATCTTTGGCACTTTTGCAATCAATTCTTAGTAAAAACTTATGATTTAAAAGATCATTTTAAAACTTTTGTATACATAAAACTATACTTAGTATTTATTTTTTAATAGTTGAGTAATTTTTTGGGTCTCATTCCAATAAGATGAAGTAAATTGGATGATATCGAACTATGAGTTCTGCCGGTTGGATTGCATTTGGGTATTCTAGAAGACAACAGTGAGGTTAATTCCTTTTTCAAGAGTGGTCAATTGATTACCTGTTCAGTGAAGCTAGATAATCAAGACGAGGGGTTTTTTGTTCATTTATTTATGCTTCAAATTTCGTTGAGGAGCGAAAAGTGTTATGTAATGATTCGAGGGATCACCAAAATTCTCAATTATTTGACAAAAACTTTGGATGTGTATGAGGCCTTTAATGAGATTTTGGAAGGCTGTGAGCACTCGGATTTTGAGAATTCTCCTCATATTCCTGTTGGAATGCGAGATTTCCAAGATCTGGTGCGATATTGTTCTTTTAAAGATGTCTTTTCATAGAGCTTCTTTTACGTGGTGCATTAAAGGAGTAATGGTTTGATATTGAAGAAGCTGGATAGAGTTTAAAAAAATGATAAATGGGATATTGCTTTTACTTGTGCTTATACTATTTTTGAAGCTGGGGATGTTCTGATCATCTTCGAGGACGAATACAGCTTGATACTAAACTGGCAAAAGAAAAAATAAAGCCATTTAAATTCATAAATGCTAAAATGTAGTTAGAGGAGTTTCAACCGTTGGTTGAGCGTTTTTGGGGGCACACGCAGCCATTATTCTTATCAACTTCATCTCTTTTTTGGTTCTCTAATAAACTAAAAGAGCTTAAGCCATTATTGAGGAATTTAGCGAAACAAAAGATGAGAAATTTATCTCATAAGTCAGCAGAAGCTTTCAAGATTTTTTGTGATAAGCAAGCTTTAAACATGGATTATCCTTTCACTCAGCATATGGAGGAAGAGAATAAAGCTTTTGCTCGTTTGAATTATGTTTCGTGCTTAGAAGAATATTTCCTAAAACAGAGATCAAAGCTTCATTGGATGAGTTTTAAGGTTAAGAACAACTAAGGTTTTTCATAATACGGTGGTTGCTCGACAATCAAAGAATATGATCCGAGAGATAAAATGTATAGATGGAGTACGCGTGGAAACTGACAAAAAGATCAAGGTGGAGGCTGAAGGGTTTTAGAGGAAGAGATAAAAAAATGTTTTTTATAGGATTTTTTGCATCATTTTCCAGAGGATTTCAAAGGAATCTTAGTTGAAGAGCTAAAAGATTTGGTTCCGAACAGAGTCTCCGAAGCTGATAAATTAAGACTAATAAAAAAGGGTTTTAGAGGAAGATATAAAGGTTGTCTTATTTGCGATGCCAAGTAACAGATCCCTAGGTCCGGATGGGTTTAACTCTGAGTTTTTTAAGAAAGTTTGGCCGATTATTGGTAAGGATTTCACAGTCTCTGTGCAATCTTTTTTTGTCAAAAGTTTTCTTCCAAAAGGTTTAAACTCGAAAATCTTGGCTCTAATTCTAAAAAAGACAGCAGCACTGGAAAGAAGGATTTTAGACTTATCTCTTGTTGAAATGTAATCTACAAGGTTATCTAGAAAATCATTGCAAATAGATTGAAAGGTATTCTCCCTCAGCTCATTTCTATTAACCAATCAGCTTTTATAAAAAACAGACTATTGATTGAGAATCTATTGTTGGCCACGGAGTTAGTAAAGGATTATCATAAGGATTCGATCTCTTCTAGGTGTGCCATTAAGATTGATATCTCGAAACATTTTTGTTTCAGTTCAATGGCTTTTTTGCTGAATAGTTTAAAAGATATGAATTTTCCAGATCATTTTATTCATTGGATATCGCTATGTATCACAACAGCCTCCTTCTCGGTTCAAGTAAATGGTGAGATATCATGATTTTTTCATAGTAACAGAGGTTTGCGTCAGGGATGTGCTTTATCGCCTTATCATTTTGTCATTGCCATGAATGCTCTTTCAAAAATGTTGGACAAAGCTGCTAGTGCTCGCCAATCAGGGTATCTTCCAAAATGTAAGAACCTTGGTCAAATGAGTTTTGTTGATGACATCATGGTGTTTACAGATAGTAAGGTCAGACCGATTGAAGAATTTGTCTTAGTGTTCGATGAGTTTGTTAATATATCAGGTATGAGAATAAGCATGGTGAAAACAACTATATATCTAGCAAGTATTGCTAGTACAACATGAAATGAGATCATTCAAAGGTTTTCTATTTTCTTGGGGATTTATCGGTAAGGTATTTAGGTCTTCTTTTGCTGACTAAGAGGATGACACCCACTAATTATTTACCTTTGCTGGAGTATATTTGCAATTGTACAAGCTCATGGTCTTCAAGGTTTTTATCTATTTCAGGGAGGTTACAACTTATTGCCGTGGTTCTAATGAGTATATCTAACTTTTGGTTATCGCCATTTTGTCTTCCAAAATCATGTATTAAAGAAATTGAGAAATTATGCTCCGCTTTTCTTTGGTCAGGGCCGGCTCTGAATTCTTAGAAAGCAAAAATAGCTTGGGAAGAGGTTTATAAACCAAAATCTGAAGGTGGACTTGGCCTAAGACCGCTCACAGAGGTGAATACGATGTTTTCCCTAAAATTGATTTGGCGAATATTTTCTTCTCACTCCTCTTTGTGGGTACAGTGGATACAACTTTACCTGATCCGGAATGATTCTTTTTGTTCTATTCGTGAATTTTCTAACAAATGTTCTTGGATGTGGAGGAAAATAAACAAAGATCGAGGTCTTGCCCACTCTTTTCATAAGGTGGATATACAAAGTGGAGAAACTACGTCTTTTGGTTTGACAACTGGTAATGTTTGGGTTGTTTATATGGAAAGACTGGTTTGAGAGGAGTCATTGATCTAGGGATTCCGTTAAATGCTTCAGTGGCATCGACTTGGGCGATTAGAAGACTTAGGAGACATAGAACATAGATTTTACAGCATATTGAGTTATCTCTTGAGGCTCAAAGATCTTTCCAAGTACCACATATGTTAGATTTTAACTTACTGTGTTTTAAAGGGGATAAATTTAAACATGTTTTCAGTTCTAAACACACTTGGTGTTTAATTCATGAAGAAGCACCTCTAGTGATCTGGTCGAAAGGTGTATGGTTTAAAAGTTCAACACCAAAGTTTTCTGTTTTTGCGTGGTTATCGATTCAAAATAGACTATCAACATAAGACCAAATGTCTCATGGAATGCCGGGTTGAATACGTCATGCATTCTCTGTGGGAATCCTTTCGAATCGTGACATCATTTATTTTTTACTTGTGTATACTCCGCAAAAATATGGAAATCTTTGATGCATGATCTTTTGAAGAATATATTTAGCACAAACTAGTCCCTGATACTGAGCCTCATTTCCGATCAAAGTCTAGAGGTTGCTACTTAGTTTTTACGTCGTTATGCATTTCAAACTGCAATCAATAGCATTTGGAGAGAAAGGAATGCTCAAAAACTTGGAGGTATTCCAAAGCTGCCAACTACTCTTACCATGCTGATCGACAAACATGTTCAAACCGGTGCTCCTCGCTCAATGAAACTAAGCTTGTTGGGATTATCCAGGTCTGGTTTGCATCTCAACATTGACTGTCCTCATTCGCTGCTTCAGCAACTTCAAAGACATCAACCATCTATTTTATTTTGATATTTTCTATCGGCTCGTTCGATAGTGTTTTGTACTCCTTTTTCCAAAATTATTTATTTTCCAATTGGATTTTCTAGTTTTGGGTTTTAACTAGTCAATACACTTATCGAACATTAAAATTAGAGCTCTAGTTCTTTTCAAAACACTTTCAGAACACAGTTGCATATTTTTGTAAAAAAATTTACTTTGAATATAATTTAATATTTATTAAAAAAAAACACTTCATGTGCTAAATGTTTCTTATGTGCTAGTTTCATTGGCGTCCTCCAGTTGTTATTGTTCTTCTCAAAACTCCTGCTTTTTAAAAAAAAAACAGAACGTGACTTGTGTTTGGTTCCTCTATATTGTCATTGTCTTTGAATATAAATGTGATGCTTCAAACATGTCTTGGAGCTGGTTTGGTGTGGTTGGTTTAATAAATAACTTCACCCGAAATAAGGCAGTCGAAGTTGGCACAAGAAGTAGGCGGAGTAGAGGCAGCAGTTGCCGGTTCAGGTGTTCTACTAAAATACCGGAGCTTGCATGAATTCATAAAATATAATGAAATGAAAGGGGAAAAAAGCGGGAGTGCGGTTTAAGGAAACTAGAGGATTTTGAAAGCGATTAGGTTTAGGTGGGTGTTATAGCCATCGATGGCTTCGCTGCCGCCGGGGAGTGTCTCGGAGGTGGTGGTCTTGTGTCAGGAAATTTCTGGTGGTGGAGTGGGGTCTGGTTTACTCATGGCTAGAGGTTCAGAGGGTCTGTGGAATTCTGATGTTGTGAGGTGTGGTGTCGAGAAATCTGAGGGAATCTTGTTTGTCATGCGGGCTGAAGCTTCTAAGCCTTCTGCTGATCCAGGTCAGCACGGACGTTCTGTCCAGCCATTTGTTCGCTCAGCCCCATCAAGGGGAACAGAGCAGTTCATCCCGGAGGGCGTAATATCTCAGCCGAATGTAACTATCTCTGCTTCTCAGTGTTTAGATGATCAAATCACTGCGGCTCTGCCTCAAAAGAATTCATGGGATCAGATTTCAAGCTGCTGAGGATATCTAATAAGAGGAGATCAAATCAAAGGCGGTCAACTATTTTTTGAAATATTTACTTACACTCCTTTGGATTTTACATGTGCCACTAAAACAGAGTTGGAAAGATTGGTTGGGTATCAATGCTCAGAGGCGGAGAAAGCGAAAGCGAAACATCCAAGAATGTTTTAATCTCAATGCCTGCAAATAAATCTCCTGGGCCCGATGGTTACACTATGGAGTTTTTTAAGGAGACGTAGAATATTGTAGGAAATGACTTTACGGTTGCCGTCCAATCCTTCTTCTCTTTTGGTTTCCTTCTAACGGGGATTAATGCAACAAATTTAGCTCTTATTTCTAAAACAAATGAGGCTATGGTGATGAAGTACTACCGCCACATCTTGTGTTGTAATGTGCTTTACAAGGTGATATCGAAGATTCTGGCTAATCGTCTCATGTTGATCTTGGATGGTTTCATTTCTCCAAATCAATCCGCATATATTAAGGATCGCTATCTTATGGAAAATCTACTCTTAGCTACAGAACTATTCAAGGACTATCATAAAGAGAAGTTAGCGTCCCGTTGTGCTATGAAGATCGATATTTCTAAAGCGTTCGACTCCGTCCAATGGTTTTTTTGCTAAATGTGCTCACTAATCTCCAACTCTCGTCTATCTTCATCCACTAGATCAAGATTTTCATTATGAAACCATCTTTCTCAGTCCAAGTAAATGGTGAACTTGCAGGTTTTTTTCCAGAGTACACGAGGTTTGAGACAGGGTTTTTCCTTATCTCCTTATCTTTTTGTTATTTGTATGAATGTGTTTTCGATGATGCTCAATAAGGTAGCTGATGCAGGGAAGTTTAGCTATCATCCGGGCTATTGAGGACTGGAAATTACTCACCTTTGTTTTGTAGATGATATAATGGTATTTTTGGATGGGAAACCTTGGTCCATTGAGGGTATTCTAGAAGTTTTTAAGGATTTTGGACAGTTGTCGGGGCTACAAATAAGTCTAGAGAAGTCCACCTTATTCGTGGTTGGGGTTACTCAAATGAGCAGATCTATTATTCCCTCACGGTTTCCATTGGATATGGGGTATCTTCCGGTAAATTACTTGGGACTGCCATTGATCACGAAGCGAATGTCTAAGTCTGACTTTCAGCCTCTTATTGATAAGATCCGGACTTGAATTCAATCCTGGAAGCATCGTTTTCTTTCTTTTGCGGGTAGGCTTCAAGTCCTTACTTTTTTTGTCTTTACTCTAACGAATTTCTGGATTGCTGCTTTTCGTTTGCCTAATGCTTATATTAAGAAAATTGAGAGTATCATCTCGGCGAGACCGGATTTAAATCCAATAAAGGCGAATATGGCTTGGAAAGATGTTTGTCACCCTAAGAAAGAAGGAGGTTTAAGAATAAAATCTCTTGAGGAAGCGAACAAAGTAATTGCTACAAGCTTATTTGGTGGTTAGGTTCAGTTCGGTCTTTCTTATGGGTTAATTGGGTAAAGAAGAACTTGATACGGGCTAGTTTGTTCTGGTCGGTAAATATGCATTCACATTTGGGATCTTGGATCTGGAGGAAGCTTATTAAGTTCAGGGACCAAGCCAAGCTTTTCCATAGGATGGAGGTGGGAAATGGACAGGATACTTCATTTTGGTTTGATGAATGGTTTTCTTTGGGTCGTCTCCATGATATTTTAGGAGATAGGGGCTGTATTGACATGGGTATCCATTTATCGGCTACTATGGAGGAAGTTTTAGCCATGCACATGGTCAAACGTCGACGAACTCCTTTGCTAAACAAAGTCGAGGTGGAGATTGAGAAGTTGCAAGCTAAGGGTAGTTTGGACCCGGACATATCCCTTTGGCGTCACAATACAGATTTCTTTAAGAGACCTTTATCGAAGAAGAATACTTGGAATCAATTACGGGTAGTTGAGCCGGAGAAGAATTGGTACAAGGGTGTGTCATTCGCTTACGCAACACCAAAAATACTCTTTATGTGTTTGGCTTACAGTTCATAACAGGTTATCAACGGGATGTAGGATGCTTGCTTGGAATCTAGGAGGACATACAAGTTGTGTTTTATGTAACCAGGTATTAGAATCACGAGATCATCTTTTCTTTGCTTGCAGGTTTACGTCTCAAGTTTGGGATCAGCTCTCTCATGGGATTCTCCAGCAGCGGTATGTCGCACACTTTGGCGACATCATCTCTATTATCTCTGGCTCTGCGATGGGCGGTGCTCACAGATTCATACTACGGTATGTTTTCCAACTATCCGTCTATGTTTTATGGCAAGAGCGTAATCGACGAAGACACAACGAATTACCTAAAGATCAGAGGACTAGCATCAAAAACATCGACAAAATAGTGCACAATCGTCTTTCGACTCTCCAGCGGCAAGGAAAGTTCATGGAAGGCTTGTGTGTTTGGTTCAGGGATAAGTTAATGTAGTTATCAGCTTTTGCTTTTCTTTATTTGCTCTATTTTTTTCTTTTTGATCTTATTTTTATGCTCTCTCAAAAATAGTGTGTACTCTTTTTCCCAAGAACCGGTTTTGTCCCAATTGGGTTTTCTAATCTTGGGTTTAAATAAGGCCACCATTTTTGATTAACCTCTGGGATTTTTTTCCTCGTTTAAATTTCTTTCAAAAAACGGTTTACACATGTTGTAAATAGGTGTTTCTATGAATATAATTTTACATAATATTCAAAGAAAAAGAAAAAATATAATGAAAATGAATACATAGATTTCTCATTAGTTCTCTCTATTTTTTTATGAGTAATATTAATCTATACCAACATACAGTCTTCCAACTCCTCTATGTCAAATAATAGTGTTAACGCTATTAAGTATGAAAGTATTTGGACATCTAACTGGCAATCCAATTTTTTTTTCTTTGGCTCAATCCAATGGAAGGGAAGATTATCATGTCTCAAAGCATCAATATGACTGATGTTAGTGTTGGAACAGATTCATGGAAACAAGTTTTTTTTCCTTCACTTGAAATGAGAGAGACAATTGTAAAGAAAAGTGAAACTCTTATTTTTACAAGATGCCACCGTTTATTTATTTTTTGAATATAGTAAAAAATATTCCAAAAAAAAATCTTGTGTACAACATGTGCTAATGTTTTGAATATTTTTTAAATACCTAGAGCTCTTAGAATGGTAGAATCAAAAATGGGACAAAACTAGCTCCTGGGAAAAAGAGTACCCCCACCTTCGATAGAGCTGAAAACCCAATCGAAACAAGATATAAACAAACCAAAAACAAGCTGAAAAACAATAGAAACTTAAACCCGTGATGCAAACCAATGATGTATTTCGTCCTGCTAGATTCCTTGACTCTGAAGCGTTGAGAGGCGGATCCGGACTGTCCTTTCCACATCCTTTACTAAGTTGGCCATGAGCGATGGAACTTCCCCATGTTTGCGCTTATTCCTTTCACTCCATAAGAAATAAATAGAAGTTTGGAACACATACCTTTTTATGAACATCTTATAGTGCCCCCCCCTTCTTGACATCGATAAGGGTGAAAGCATTTGAGTAAACTGATACGTGTAATCCTAATGGAGTAACCAGAAAGCTAGATTTTCCAAATCTATGAAGTACACGAGCAAGAAAAAAATAAGTGGTCCCTTGTTTCCATATGGCTGGAGCAGAAGACGCACCCCACCACTGCATTACAATTCCAAGACAGCATTCTATTTCCCGTGGACAAGCGGTCCTGAGCCGCCAACCAGACAATAAACGAGTATTTAGGAATCACGTGAGAAAACCAAACAGCTCTAGACCAAACCTTTTCCGATGTGATTACTCTAATTTTGTTCCAAGTATCCTTAGATGAAAAACGGGGTATAAACTTATCAGCTTTACTACGCCATAATGCAATGTCATTGTCCAACGAACCACAATCCTGTGCTTTTTTAATTTCATCCTCTATCTGGGATAAAATCTGAAATCGTCTACATCTCGGTCTATGATTTTCATAAACATCTGCCAGAGTGGCCGACCCCTGGATACCCATATCAATGTTCCCCCAACTTCCCAACATCTCAAAAATTCTACCAAGAGCACTCCAATCATCATACCAAAACGACGTTTGAGCCCCACCTTGGACTCTCACTTTATGGAATTCTTTTGTTGAGTCTTGATATTTAAGAAGCCTCCTCCACATCCACAGCCAGCACTCGTGTTAGAATTTACCAACCAAAATAAGCCTATTCTTATCAAATTCTTTTGAATCTAGTTTACCCAAAGACTTAATGCCAAGGCTCCCTTCTGACTTTGGTTTACAAATATCAGACCAAGCCACTTTCACTTTCTTTGAGTTTAGAGATGGACCCGACCACAGAAAAGCTGAGCTTATTTTCTCTATTTATGGGATACAAGCTCGAGGAAGCCTAAAAACAGCCATCCAGAAATTCGTTAAATTAGCTATCATCGAGGAGAGTAACTGGAGGCGACATGCAAAAAAAGAAAATAGTTCTTCCAAGAACCAATTCTACTGCGAATCTTATCAATAAGCAGCAGATAATCCGAAGTAACCATATTTTTTGTCAACAGCGACGGATCCAAATATTTTACACGCAAATTTCCGAGGTTAAAAGGAAAATTTGAGAGAGTCTCTCGTGTTGCAGACGATATCCCAGCGACAAAGAGGGTAGTAATTTCCAAGCTTATTCTTAACCCTGAGACAATCGCAAAATCATCAAAAACATCAAGTATACCTTTAATTAAGCGTGCTCTTCAGTCTGCAAAAACGATGATGTCGTCTGCAAAACATAAATGTGTGATGTTCAAACTTCTACATCCCGGGTGATAGCCGAATCTTCCTTCCTTAGCAGCCTTATCGTGCATAGAAGATAAAACATTCATTGAGATAACGAAAGATAAGGATAAAGGGAACAACCTTGACGCAGCCCATGCTCACTCCTAAAAAACCCGCAAGCTCTCCATTAACCTGGACCGAGAAGGATGGAGTCGTAACACATAATTCAATCCAGCAAATAAATTCAGATGGTATTGCCATTACCCTCAAAACCGTAAGAAAAAACTGCCAATCTACGGAGTCAAAAGCTTTCGAGATATCTATCTTCATAGCACATCGGGAAGCTAAATTAGACTAGTGATAATCCTTTACAAGCTCAAATGCTAGTAGAATATTTTCTATCAGATAACAATCCTTTATAAACGCTGACTGATTTGGCTTTATAAATGCAGGGAGAATTAACTTTAAGCGATTAACCAAGAGCTTAGAAATAACCTTGTAGATAACATTGCAACAAGATATCGGTATGTAATTCTTTATGCATATAGTTCCTGTTTTCTTAGGAATCAACACCAGAATCATTGTATTTATCCCTTTTGGGAGGAAACCATAGCTGAAAAAAGCTTGGATTGCCACAATAAAATCCTTCTCAACAATGGGCCAAACCTCCTTGAAGAACTCCACAGTATATCCATTCGGGCTGGGGACCTATTTATCTCTTTATCTCTGCCGCCAAAATAGCCATCAAAAGCCGACCTCTATCCTGCTCCGAACATCGATAGTCAAGCAAACCACTTATTCCATCCAACAAGCTTGAATCCGCATGAGTCCAAGCTGAAAATAGCTCCGAATAAAACCTTAACGCCTCAGATTTGATTGTTTCCCTACCCGTGAGAAGACCGCCCTCAGAGTCTCTGATCGCAATGATCAAATTACACACTTTTCTCTCCTTGATAGCATTATTAAAAAGCATGTTGTTTCTATCCCCAACCTCCATCCAATGAACCTTTGCCCTATGCTTCAGGAACTCTTCTTCTATCCCCGACACAATATCCCATCTATCATAAGCCATCACTTCACTCAACATAGTACTAGAATCCGGATTCAACATATTTTCTTTTTGCTTCTAACAAAGCTCCACAAAAGCCTCTTCGGTTCTCCTAGACAAATGATACATCTTTTGACGGCCTAGATTCGGAATAATCGGTTTTAAAAGCTTCAACTTCTTAGAAAAACAGAACAGTGAAGTTGATGAAAATAAAGACTCGGTATTGTTCCAATAAGCCTCAACCGACGGCTTAAATTCCACCATTTTAATCACCGCATTCACCACCTTAAACGGGCATTTTGGTTTATAAGGAGAACCCAACATAGAAATAACACCACACAGATGGTCTAAGCAGCCCTTAACCTCGTAAACACAATGTGAATTATCAATATGCTGCAGCCAAATATCATTGACAAGGACACGATCCAGCTTCTTGAAAATTACCCCGTCCTCCCTCTTATTACACCATGTAAACCACAGACCATGGTGAGGCATATCCAACAAAGAAAAATATCTAACAAAATCTTGGAACTCATAAACAAAAGTACATAGGAAATCCTCCGTTATATCATCCATCTTAATAAGAAACGAAATAAGCTGCCTCGTCTTGCACTCAACTTTTAGAGTCACCTTGTTACTCCACACAACCCATATTCTTCCCAACGGATCATACTCATAATTTGATACCATCAACCACTCACACAAGGCCGCTTTCGCAACATGGCCAGCTTGCCTTCACTCTCGTTTCTAACAGCCCTCCAAAAACCATTGAGTTTGAACAGATCAGATCAATAACTACCGAATGCTTCTTAGTTTTGTTCAGTCCTCTAACATTCCAAGAGAAGCTCGTCATTAATGTTTTTATTTTGGTTCCTTTTAACGATGCCACTATTGTTTGGCCTCCAGCTTACTGACTTGTATTCGAGAAATATTTATGTGCTACCTTCGAAGAACGAGGTAAAAGGGCACAGGTCCGCACATCTACATTACTTAAACCCGGTATTAGGCTGACTTTATCAAGCTCCCCCAAATCAGACCCGAATATTTTCTCCTCCCCCACAGCCTCTTCCATCTTTGAACTTCCCCTACCACAGATTTTGTGCGTAATGCATTATCTGCTGAAGATGAATCTACTATTACCTCCGTCCCCAACCCTCCAACTTCATCTAACTCCTCAGCTACTTCCCCCTAATTACTTAAAACTGCATACCTTGAGGGAGATGCAATAATCACTTTCCCATAAACAAGAGCTTTGGATTCTTCACCTATTTTTTCCCTCCCGAGTGTGTTACCATTGACCAATCAGAATTCTTTACCGAGATATCCAGAGAATGTTAAGCTAACTCACCTTTCTCCCTCACCGATGAACCAATAACACCACTCTCCAACTCAGCTCTACTCCGATCTGGCGACAAACAAGATTTATTAAGCTCAATACCCGAAGCACCTGTTACATTTGAGACTTTTCTTGAACCTGCAATTATCCCCGTTTGTGGCTCACAGATCTCAGCCCTAGCCTGCAACAGAGCCTTTATCGGTTCTACTTTCACCTCCAACGGTTTTGACTTCGATGATTTTTCCACTACTAGCCTAAACTTCAAAAGGCATCCCTCCTCTAAATGTCCCCACTTCCCGCATGTGTTAAACCTAGGTGGAAGCCAATGAAGCTCAAAACAAACCTTAACCTCCTTAACCTTTTCACCCTTCACCTCGTAGGGATAGAAATCTGGGAACTTTTGTGAAAGATCAACATCAACCATACTTTCGCTTCATCAAAATTAGTGACCAACTCAGTATCTCGATGCAACTGAATAGGACTGCCTAGAGGACACGCGATAAAACTCAGATCTTTCCACAAAAATATAGAATGCAGGACGTTCTTCATCACAACTCACATATGAATAGAAGAAATTTCTTGGTAAGCGTCCTCCGAAATAGGGTCCATTTTGAAACTAACAACGGAACGTCACAAATGTTCCACATACCATAGCGAAGCACTTGTTGTCGAGCCTTTGCATTTTGGATTCGAAACTTAATTGTAGTTTCATCCACTTCAAAGGCATCAATTTTGATCGACTTATCCCCTAAGTTCCAAATTTTATTTATAATGATGTGCACTTTTGCTATATGAGGAGCCTCTGATGCAAAACGTACTACAAGAAAATCCTCCCAGAGAAAAGGAGCATCCTGTAAAATCTCATCCGGGACAGAGACCACTTCTCTCCCTTCAATTATAGAAATGTCACAGGTGAACTGAGTTAAACCCTGTTAACTCGCTACTTGGGCCCATGACTTCTTCGTTGACACCATCTCCGGAAACTGGCCACTCAAACCCCGACCTTGAGACAAGTTCCCTTCCATCCCTCCGACTGCCAAAGGAGCATCCCCCGTCAAACTGCAGGTTTCTGCAACATCATTTTCACCAAACCCATTCCAAGAACCACAGTTGAACCAATATCAGACTCAAAAACTGCCGCGACAACAAACCCTTGAATTACAGTTGCTGAGTAGGATAAAAACTCTGTCTCCATCCTAATCCCTGCCACCGATCTTAACTCTGTCTCCTGAACCCCCGCCTTAGACTACAACGAAACCTCAGAAACCTTACTCACCTCTGAAACGATTCCAGCGATCACCACCCATGAATCCAACACAGACTCTATCGTAGCCTCTGAAACCTGTGAAACCTCGTAAACCTCAAACCTGAAACCCCGTCTTCCCCTTCTCTGTTCTACCCACCGCAGGCCAGAGACAACGACCACCCACATACATCTTTGAACCTTCAGCTCTGCCTTGCAAAACTAAACCAGACCTTGAAACTCCCTCCTCCTGCCCTGAAACATGAACCCGAGCCGCCTCCAAGTCTGGCGGCAATACCATCGTGACACCCACCGTAAGCAAAACCTAGATCGCCTCCAAAATTGCCCAAAACCCTTGCTCAGCAAAAAGCACCGTAGCACCTTTCTCGATGTCGCCGTTTCACATCACTACCTTCAAGAAAAGCTCAAATTGTCGAAAAAATAGCAATCATATAATCGATTTCTTCTCTTGCAGCTACCACCGCATGATGTATTGGTGAATTTTCTCTTCCCCTCCGCTATCTCCTTCTTTTCCTTGTTTCTTACGAGCTTGACGATCAGTACCCTTTGTCATGCCATTAAAATGACTGCGTTTTAAGATTTGGCAAAATCGACATCTGTTGAGGTTTAACCAAGCCCAAAGAGCCACTTCATCAACCTTGTAACCCTCAAGTCTAGTGATAATATAAGGTTAGAACTTAGAAGTTTTCACTGAATTATTTCGTGGTATAGTAGTATAAACAATTTCTCAGGGAGAGTAAATAAGGGAAACAACCCAAGAACACAAACAATCTGTTTTACAGCAAAGCTGGTTTTAAGCTCTATGTGCTGAAAGATCCTACAGGAAATGATATATCTTTGCAGTATGATCTGGGACGTGAGGTTGGTAGAGGAGAGTTTGGTATATAACTTACCTGTGTACCGAGAAGGAAACAGGTGAGAAGTAATAAAGTATGTTCGCAAGTCTATATCGAAGAAGAAGATGAGAACAGTTGTGGATATAGAGGATGTGAGCAGGGAGGATAATGAAGCATATGCATTGACATCCGAATATCGTCTCTTTGAAGGATTCCTTTTGAGGAGGATGATGCAGTGCATATAGTTATGGAGTTATTCGCGGGTTTAATCAAGTCAGAAAGCATTCGGTGGTAAAAGATTTGATTCGTTATAACTCTATGGATTTTGGGGGTTTATTGGAAACAAGAATTGCTGAAAAGAGGTCGTCTCAAATAGCAAAATCTGTGTTTCGGGATTGGTCTATGATATCGAACTATGAACACAACCCGCTATGAGGGATTTGGGTGGTTTGGAGCAACCGAGTTAAGTTTAAAATAGTTCTTAAAACAGAGCAGATGATTACTAATTTGATAAACTACATTAGTTCTTCGGAGACTTTTCTTTGCTCTTTTATTTATGCATCAAATGATTTGATTGAGCGTCGTGTTCTTTGGAGTGATCTCAGGTCTATACAGAACTCACCACAATTTAGAGGGATCCTATGGCTCTGTCTTGGGGATTTCAACAAGGTGTTGAGTCGGGCGGACCATTCACTCTCTAATACTACAGTTGTCTACCTTCCCAGAATGATGGAATTTCAAGATACAGCTTGCTATTGTTCTCTCATCGACATGTCGTATCATGAACCTCGCTACACTTGGTGTAATAAGAGGGAAGAGGGGTTAGTTTGCAAGAAGATTGACCATGTCCTTATTAATGCTCATTGGCTGCAGCTCTCATCCAGGTCTTTCTGTTCCTTTGAGGCGAAGGGCTGCTCTGATCACTTATGTGGTATCCTTTTGCTTGGTAATGCACCCTATAAGCCTCGCAGCCCTTTCAAAATAGTAAATGCAATTGTCAAGCTGCCTGAGTTTAAGAAGGTAGGTCACGACTTTTGGACTAACACCACCGAGATTTTTGAGTCAACCTTAGCCCTGTTTCGTTTTTCTAAAAAGCTCAAATCACTCAAGCCAACCACTGGAGCCCTTAATCGACAGCAGCTGCACCACCTCTCCAAGCGGACGGAAGAGGCTTATTCAGTGCTGTGTGAGAAGCAAAATTACACTCTTTCTAACCCGGATCCTCAAGCTATTCGTGATGAATCAGCAGCTTACATGGTTTGGGATCGAGTTGCATCATTGGAAGAAAGTTATCTTCGACAAAAATCAAAGCTACATTGGATGGAAGTGGGTGACAAAAATAACCGGTTTTTTTATTGTGCAGTGAAAGAGCGACAAACAAGGAATTCCATCGATATGGTCAAGACGCCAAGTGGTTCTGTCATCACTAAACCGGACGAGATAAAAACAGAGGCAATACATTTTTGCACTACATTGTTTGTGTCTCATCCACAGGTTTTTACAGGTTTGGAGGCAGCTAATGTCTTAACCTATCTTCCTTATCGATGCACCAAAGAGGACATGCATTGTTTGCTAACCGAGGTCACTAATGAAGAAATGAAGAAAGTCTTATTTTCTATGCCATTGAACATATCCCCGGGTCCGGATGGCTACATGGTGGAATTCTTTAAGGAGGTATGGTCTATAGTAGGAAATAATTTTTGTGTGGCAGTGCGTTCGTTCTTCTCCTTCGGGTTTCTCCCTAAAGGTATCAACACAACTATCCTAGCTCTCATTCCGAAGAAGAGCAGCACAATTGGAATGAAGGATTACCACCCTATCTCTTGTTGCAATGTGCTCTACAAAGTTATATCCAAGCTCTTAGCGAACCGTCTTAAGGTTATCCTTCCAAGCTTCATCACTCCGAATCAGTCCGCTTTCATTGAGGATAGATACATGATGGAAATTTTATTTCTAGCATCTGAATTAGTCAAAGACTATCATAAGCCAAGTGTCACTTCCCACTGTGCTATGAAGATCGATATATCGAAGGCATTTGACTCAGTCCAATGGAGTTTCTTGACAAATATGCTGCAAGCTATGGATCTGCCGGAACAGTTCATCAAGTGGTTAGAACTTTGTGTGACCACTCCTTCCTTTTCGGTTCAAATAAATGGGGAGCTAACGGGATTCTTCAGAAGCGAGAGGGGATTACGTCAAGGTTGTTCGCTTTCTCCCTACTTGTTTGCCATTTGTATGAATTTTGTATCTTTTATGCTAGATAGGGCAGCGATGGAGGGCAAGTTTGGCTTTCACCCGGGTTGTAAAACCCTACGTCTTACTCATCTTTGTTTTGCGAATGACATAATGGTTTTCACAGATGGCCGCACATGCTCCATTTAAGGTATCATTGACGTTTTTGATGCATTTGCTAGCTTTTATGGACTAACTATTAGCTTGGAAAAGACATCATTGTTTATCACAGGAATTACTGCAGGGTTTAGAGATTCGCTTTCAGCATTTCCTTTTACTTTGGGACCTTACCAGTCCGCTATTTGGGTTTATTGCTCCTCACAAAGCAGATGAGTAAAACTGATTACCAGCCCTTAATTGACAAATTCCAAACTAGAATAGGGTCTTGGAAGAATCGTTTTTTGTCTTTTGCAGGTAGGCTACAGCTTTTATCCTCGGTGATTATGAGCCTTACAAATTTTTGGATTGGTGTGTTCCGGCTTCCGCGGGCGTGTGTAAGTGAAATAGAGAAAATAAGCTCTGCTTTCCTTTGGTCTGGAGTTGATTTAAACCCGAAGAAGGTGAAGCTTGCTTGGAGTGATGTGTGTAAACCAAAAGGAGAAGGAGGCCTGGGTCTCAAACCACTAGGAACAACAAATATTGTCGCTTCTTACAAGTTGATTTGGTCTTGTACATCGTTGTGGGTGAATTGGATCCAAAAAATTTAATTCCCAGGGGTTTTTTTTGGTCATCTAAAACACGGAATAAGTCTGGCTCTTGGATGTGGTGAAAGCTTCTCAAGATTCGGGATCATGCCAAGGAATTCCACAAAGTCGAGGTAAGGAATGGTTACAACACTTCTTTCTGGTTCGATGATTGGTGCTCTCTTGGCAGGTTGATCGATATTATAGGCGAAAGGGGGTGCATAGATTTGGGTATTAATCTATCCGACACCCTAGAGGATGTGTTTGCAAATCATCGAATTAGGCGACACTGTCACCCCACACTCACTCAAATTGAGGAGGAGATTACAAAATTGAAGGCATGTGCACATGAAGCTGCATATATATCATTATGGAGAGGAGAAAACATGAAATTTAAGGATAAGTTCTCGACTAAAGAAACTTGGAATCAGCTCCGCCAATCCTCCCCGGAACAGCCATGGTCTACTGGTGTTTGGTTCTCTCATACCACTCTGAAATACTCGTTTATCGTATGGCTGGCAGTCCGCAATCGCCTATCCACCGGAGACAAACTGGTTGTCTAGAATGCGAACTCACCTCACAGCTGTGTTTTTTGTAACCATCCTCTGGAAACAAGAGACCATTTATTTTTCGAGTGTATCTTTACATCGCAAATTTGGTTCCAGCTCACCTTCGGTCTCTTGCAACAAAGGTACACTCATTCTTCTCGCCTATTGTACTAATACTCTCGATTTCAGGTAGTCTGAGGGTTCGCTCCTTTCTATTCAAGTACGCATTCCAAGTAGCCGTTTATTTCCTTTGGAGAGAAAGGAATAGACGACGACATGGGGAGCAACCAGCCACCATCGACCGGCTGCCAAGGGACATAGATAAGATGGTCCGGAATCGTCTTTCAACTTTCCAAACTCGGGGCATAATGACGACCGCCTTATAGGACTGGTTCGATACACGGCTTTAAATGAGGGTCCATTTGTTTGTTTTTGAATATTTTCAGTTTGTTTAGCGGTCGGTGATGGGTGTGGTGTACTCTTTTTTTCAACTACTGGTTTTGTCCCAAATGGGTTTTTCAGTTTTTGGGTTTTAACGAGGCACACATCTCGACATTTCCACTATCTAGAGCTTTCGGTTGTATTTTTTTTCTAAATTTTCAGCTTTCTTATTTTACAAATGGTTTTGTATAAAAATAATTTTTTAAATATAATTTTACATATTATTCAAAAAAAGACTGAAGGAGGAGAACTGTTTAATCGGATTGTTGCACGCGTTCGTTACACTGAGTGAGCTGCTGCTGCGGTTTTAAAGACTATTGGTGAAGTTGTTCAGGTTCCACAGCTGTGTTTACATAGTCAACAAATATCTTTCCAAATCTACTTTTATTTTATTTTTACTCCAAACTTATTTGTTTTCTGAAACCGCAACTTCATTTCATTTGGGATGTGAATTGTGTGCCAGTGAAGTAAGAAGAAGTACATATACGAATCAAATAGTGAAAAGTAGAAAGTGATAGTTAAAAGAAAATATCCATAAACTAGTTAAAAATTTTACTCTTGTTTTGTTTCCGTGCTTTATTGATTGGTGAGAGGAAAACATTTTTCCACTTCATTTCCACTAATTTGGTTAACCAGTCATGATTTGATATAAAAAGCTTGGTCGAAATAAACAACACATTTTTATACAAAGACGTTGCCTTTGTGAGCCAAAAGTAAACGATAGTAATCACTCATGCTAACATTATCATCATGTAGGACTTTCTTGGTATCATCAGTCTAGGGTTGGTCTAACATTAAGTGTTTGATCCTTAATTTGAAAAGAAAGAAAAAAAAACATTGACATACCTAAGGGTGGGCAATCAGATAACCCGATCGGCTTCGGGTAAAGTTCGGATATTGATCCGGTTCGGGTTTGGATTCGGGTTTTTTGGGTATTTCGGGGTTTTTTCGAGTTTTCGGAAAGGGTTCGAGTCGGGTTTTCTAGTTTTTCGGGGTTTTCGGGTTTTCGGATCGGGTTCGGGTTGGGTTTTCGGGTCTGGTTCTGGTTTTTTTGGATTTTCGGATTTTTTTGGTTTTTTGGGTTTTTGGATTTTTCGATTCGAATTCAGCTCGATTTGTGTATATTACACAAAATTTCATATTTATAGAATAGAGTCTTCGAATTAAGGTATTTTCTTATGGATAGTTATGTATTTTTGGATTTTCGATTCGGGTTTCGGGTTCGGAACGGGTTCGGATACGGGTTTTCGGGTTTAGAGATTTCGTATCTAATGGAATAATTTGGTCGGGTATGGAACGGATTCAGATACAAATTTTCGGGTCGGGTTCGGGTATGGTTTTTTTGCCCATGTCTAGACAAACCAATTTAACAACAGCAAAACATAGGAGTGCAAATACAAATCTGGATCTTTTATTACTACAAATCTGATTATATATAAGCCAAGCTGCTTTGAAAAAACTTTGTTGATCCCAAACGTTTGTTAAAATTTTCTGAGCAAAGAGCAAATAAATACTATGGTTATATATCCACTCTTATAAATAAATTTTTGCATAGCAAATCCTACTAAGTGGGAATTAATATTGTATGCGCAAATAACACATACTAAGGTACTAGCATACCAAACCCAGATTGGCCCTGCAATAACCCAGATAACGTATTATTCGTTTTCTACAACCTTCTCCTGTTGGGATGAATCCAGCATGCACAGGTACTCATTTATAGCTTCGATTTCCCTGTCAAGATTGATATCATAAGCTGATAAACCATCAACCTTTGCAATCTCTTTTGCTATTTCATCTTCTATCTCAGCATCCCGCTCTCCCCCACCACCACTAGATGTGCTTCCTTGGTTTTCAATCTCATTTGTTGTTTCGTCTTTCATCTCAGCGTCCTGCTCTGCCCCACCATCAATTGCATTGGATGTGCTTCCTTGAGCCCCAACACCACTGCTCTCCTCACCCTCATTGTTGGTACCTCTCGCTGGGTTTGCTTCTGATAGTAGCCTTTGGATTATATCTTCTCTGTTTCCACCAGCCTCCAAAGCAGTAATTGCTGCAGTGCAAAACCAGAGATGTAATGGCATCTCATCAATTCTCTACTATGGACTTAAACAATATATGCAATCACAGAAACAATTCAGATGAGAAAATTAATTACCTCTTCCACGTTCAAAACCCATAGACACAAGTTCGTCAACTGATACACCTACTTGTTGTTCTTGTTGTTTTCTTTTCCTAGATTCAATGTAAGCTTGTATCCTTGAATTAACTTCTGGGCTTGTGAGTGTATCAAGGGCTTTCTGAATATCGTTCTCATTTCTCCGGAGGGATTCTGCAGCAAGATCCCTCGCATATCTGCAAAGGTAAGTAAGTCATACTCAGTGCTTAAACCAATCTGAAACGCTTCACATCCAGATATCCAAATAAAGCATTTCATTGGTAAGAATTGAAAAAAACAATTAAACCCATTGTTAGGTCTTAAGCTATAGACTCATGGCATTACGTACCCAATAGACACGAGCCTGTCAAGCATCTGCATATCAACAGCTTTCTTCATGGGTGTCACTCCATACTTTTTCTGCTCACTGAAATATCAGTCTAGTTTGCTTAATTGGAGATCATAAAGTCGCTACAGTAAAAAATCATAACTAGCATACTTTCAGTAGTAAAAACATACAGTATTTCTTTTTGTCTCTGCAAATTATCCTCCCGCTTTTGGGCTCTTTTTGCCTTCTCTTCGATAAGAAAATCAATAGAACTCGCAATATCATGATTGTTCAGTCGCAAAGCTCTCTTAGCATCCTTCTCGTGAAAGCCCATACCCATAACTAACGACAGTGTTTCATCGGGTATTTGTAGCTGCATCACAATGCACAACAGTATTAACTCTGTCTCGAATATCACTAAGACTGAAGTAGATATGCTGACCTGCAAGAATTTTGCATGGGCAGACTTGAGTGCATTCCAGGCTTTATCATATTGACCAGTGTGATATGCCACCACACCTTCTAGTAACTCTAGTCTCAAATATCTAGTGAATAGACAAACAAAATCTTTTAACAAAAAAAAGTTTACTCTGTAGAAAACGACAAATATATGAAACTGAACTTACAATGCTAACTCTGGACTTTGGCCGGCTTGAAGGAGTCTCACACGAGAGAGGTCCTTCCCATGAGCACGCTCGAGTCCTTTCCTTGCTCTCTCAAGGCGAACGCCAGCATCTGAGAGAAATTTGAGATCCCGGAGCAAGAAATAGCACCATACTATGTCTATTTCCATTATAGGGATGTTGTCAATTAACTGTAAGAAGACATTACAGTCATGTGAGGTGAAATCAGTATCCCAGAGACTAAGAAAATAAGTTAATGTCATTAGCGAAATTACAACTATAAAGTTCTAAACTAAAAGGATAACTATTGGCATCATATGCTGGAAATAGAGATTAGATAAGGTCAAAACCAATAATACCCATTGAGGCAGTTAAGAAAGTAGAGTAATCAAATTAATTCAAAGGATAGAGAAAAGACCTCAAGAATCTTGGGATCACAGAGCAAGAATGATTCCTACGATACAAACAAAGGAATCAGGAATCTGTAGCAAAACCACTCCCACCACAAAAACGTACTTGCAACCAAAGATATATGCTTGATTCTCAGCAGTAGCAACTAACCTCGGCCATGGCAAGCATTTCGATTGCATCAGAATACATTTCCATTTCTATTAAATTTTTTGCCTTAGTATGTAACATAAGACCCATCATTGCAGCACTGTGGAACAGAAGGGAAAAAACAAAAACGGGATTTCATTAGCACTGAAATTCGGGAGGTGCATTCGTGTCACAGCCAAATTGAGAATTACCTCTGATCAGTCTCTGTTCCAAACTGCACTTTATGACCTCCTTGATCTTCCAGCTCTATGTTATAGTCTTCGATCGGTAATGAACCATCAGCGTGTCTCTTGGACAACGCTGTAGCTGCAGCTCTGCAACATTTACACATAGACACTCACCAATTATTAGTAGTTCAGACTACATATGAAATTTTTGAAAAAATCCAGTAGATTAAGGGATGGAACATAATCCTGATTATGTTTTTAGCTATTTTTGACTAAAAAAAAATAAACAAGCACTTTCGCCTACATACTGATTAGGATTGAATTGAACATATGAAATGGCGAATTTCAGACTTTATTTGTAAATGGAACAGAGTAATCACTATCCATCAAAGGACCATGGCCAAGGAACGAAAGACACAGATGATTGTGAAATTCTATCCATGAAGAAGAAAATACAATCTTAACAGGCAAATTCGGTTTTTGCAAGCAATCACAAACTGGTTATCAAATTAATAGATAACTAAATTTCTGAACAAAGGAAAGGAAAACATGAATAAAGGAAACAAAATTGATTTTTTTAATAAAAACGACTCACTTTACATATAAAGTGGCAAAATTCAGATTTTATTTTTCACATAGAACAAAGAATTAACCCAATCATGGCCAGGAAACAAAAGACACAGATAAAATAAAAAAATTTACCCTAGTTGAGGTCAATGAATCGGAATTGGCAAATTCGGTTCTTGCAAACAATTGAGAACTAACTAGTCATCCATCAAAAGATCATGGCCAAGGGATGAAAGACACAGATGATGGTCAAATTCAAACTTTATTTTGCACGTTGAACAAAGAAATAAGCAAATCATGGCAAAGGAACGGAAAAACACAGATTGTGATAGACTTGCACTAGTTAGGTTCGTGCAAGCAACTTTACATTAGTTAAGGTCTATGAATCAAAATTCATAAAATTAGGTTCTTGCAAACAATCATACTGTAGATGTAAAGTTGATAAATAACGAAAATTCTGAATGAAGCAAAGAAAACACAACTGAGAAATCATAAAAATTCTCACTTTTGACAAATAAAGTAGCAAGATTCGAACTTTATTTTGCACATACAGCAAAGAAATAACCAAATCATGAACAAAAGACACACATGATCGATACAAAACTCAATCAGAAAACTATAAAAAGACTCACTTTTGACATATGAAGTAGCAAAATTCAGACTTTATATTGAACATATAAACAAATAGCACAGATGATCCATCTATAAAATCAAAATTCACAGATTCAGTTCTCACAAAAACTATGAAAATTGAGAAATAATAAAAAAAAAAGACTCACTTGACACGATTAAGACGACGAGACCTTTCTTCCTCGGCCATAATAGACTTGCCTTCTTCTGGAGCAGCTCCACGACTAGATAGAATCTTTGAGTTTTCTTTGATACCCAATTGAGCAAGTGTCTTAGTAACAACGCCGCCGTCATCTTTGAGGATTTTGCCGGCACAAATTAGTTTGATTGATTCAGGATCAAGTCCTGATCGCTTAGCTATTTCTTCTCTTAACATGTTTAGGGTCCAATTCTCGAGTTCTACCTCTATTATGCCTCCCCATGTTCCAGCAACCTTCAGTTTCGCCATTGATGATGATGACTTTCTCAGAATTATTAGGTTTTGAGAATTTCTAAAGGTTTTAATCGGAGAAAGAGGCTTTAATAGATACGTAATGTAGATATTCTCAAATCTTTTCTAAATCTTCATAAATTATTAAATCTTTATACTATTGATACCAAATTAAATAACTTTCATGTGATATAATACATAAAATATTATTAATCTTTAGTTTTTAAATAAAATTATTAAAAATACAGTAGTAATTATAAAATTAATATAATTAAACTAAAAAACTGTAAATATTTTTTAAATAATTATTAGTTTCTAAAAAATTAAATTTATTTTTTCTCTCTAATAAAAATATGATCAAAAATTAATTTTTTGAAATTGTTAACGAGTCAAAATTTACAAATTAAGATTTGTTTACTAATATACCATATTATTTATTTTAACTATAATTGAAATTTATTTTTAAGATTTAAAATTATAGTTTTCTATAATATTTGTTTGATCTTATTTTTAAATTATTTTCAATTATCATATAATACATATAATTAATAAAAGATATTTCTACATAGGTTGTGAATCGATTTGTTATTTGAGAAATATTGTAAGCGCTTTAACCATATAGTCACTCACGTGGCATATTACAAAAAATGCCATTTTATTTACAAACATTTAAAAACAATAAAAAAATTCAAACAAATACATGACAAAGTTTTCAAAAATAATATTTTAAATATTTATTAGTTTTTTTAAAAATAAAAATTTATTTTTATATCTTGTAATAAATATAAATAAAAATTTTAAAACTACTTTTAAAAAAATTAACCAATCAAAATTCAAAAAAGGAAGATTTGAGATTATATTTTACTATATTATGTTAACCTATCAAAGTTATAATGAAAATTTAAAATTAATTAAAAAAAATAAACAATCAAAATAAAAAGTGAAGAACAATTAAAAAATCCAAAATAGAATATATGACATAGTTTCAAAAATTAATCTCTTAAATAATTATTAGTTTCTAAAATATTAAATTTAATTTCTCTCTTAATAACTAATAAAGAAAATTAAAAATTAATTTTAAAAATTTTAACCAATTAAAATTGAAAAATTAAGATTTGATATATAATTATACCATATTCATATTTTTAAATATTTTATTTTTAATGTTTTTGAATTATTATATTATAAATATAATTACTAATAGTAAAGTTTTTTCATATGTTGTAATTATAATTTTTAAAAACGGAGATATATTATTTAATCAATATAATGACATTTTAAAATAATAGTATCATATAATAATATTATAGTATAGATATAATAATATAATTCAAAATAGTTTAAAAATAAAATACTCATGTGACATACTACAAAAAATGCCATTGCATTTTAAAACGTTTAAGATCAATAAAAAAAATTCAAACAGAATATATGACATACTTTTCAAAAATATACTCTTAAATAATTATTATTTTCTAGAAAATAAAAGTTACTTTCTCTCTCTCTCTTAATAAATTTAAACGAAAATTAATTTTTTTTTTAAATTATCCAATCAAAATTGAAAAAGGATTGGATGTTTAATTTTGCCATATACTTATTTTTAGTTATTATATTTGTAAGTTTTGTTAAAATTTAAAATTATGATTCTTCAATCATCTTTATATAATTTTATTTTTAAATTATCATATTATACATATAATTACTAATAGTAAATATTTTTGTATATATTGTAATTCATGCTTTTTTAAACAGATATATATTACTCAATCGATAAAAATGTGTATTCAATAAAAATAAAAGAAAGAACACTGCTTATTTAAGTCAACAACTATCAAACATACATATCTATATGAAAACAAATCACTTACTATAAAGTGAAGAACTTGAAAACAGAGAATATATCAATGTATTGTTATCTCAATTCGTACTTTTTTGCTTTCCAAGAAAAATGATAACTATTAACCCAGAAAAAAAAACATTTATTTTTCTTATAAAATAAAAAACATTAGTTTACGCTGAAACATATCTAATTGTATAATAAATTTGTTTTTACTAAATCAATATTTTTAAAATTAGATAATGAATCTAACCGATATAAATCTAAAATTGTTTGATACGATATCGGAGGTTATACATTGATTTATATGATTTATGATTTTCTAAAGTAGTTGATTTTTTACTTAATATCACTATTAAAACATATTAAAATGACATTCAGATATTTATAAGATTACAATATGTTATTAACATTACATATATTAATAGTTCATAACTACCATAAATCCCAAAACATCTGTAACTAATATAATATAAGATTAGTCTTCATAAAATCAAAAATACTATTATTAATTTATTACGATGTGAACAAACAAACTAAAATCTATGTAAATATTTTATTGTAATGTACATCGTAGGTTCCTAACATATTTAAGTATCCATCATTTTATTCATTTTACTAATTTATAATTAACACACACCATCTATAATATTAATAAAAATTATAAAAACAAAGAACATATATAATCTAAAACATATTAATATTAATCTATGTTTAAAGTAGACATTATCTCGTGCTGCACATCGCGGACTACTAACTAGTATTTTAGTTAAATAACATTTAGTACTCTATGTTTTCGAGTGTTATCTGATTTTTCAGATGTATCGATTAATTATGTTTTTTGTTTTATTTATTTTAATTCATAATAACAAAATTTTGAGAAAATTGGAAATTAAAAGAAAAATTTTCAAATTTTTTGTCCATTTTTTTTTCTTAATTTTTTGGTGTACTAATCTTTATAATAATTAAAACTTCATAATTCTTTCAATTTCAAAAAATTTCTAACAAAATAAAAAAATTCAAAACCACTAACTCATATAGAGTTTACTATAAAGAATAACTCTATACTAGATAATAACTCACGCTGTGTAGCGCGGAAAAATATGTACTTCATATTTTGTTAGTTTATATAACTATAAATTTTTATTAGTGTTTTAGATTAGATTTATTTTAGGTTTTTTGCATCTTATTTTATTATTATTATATAGCTTTGGGTTGTATTAATTAAAATTATTAATATATAATTACATACTTGCGGTGTTATGTTTTTAGTCAAATTTATTTGATAATTTATATATAACGTAATTTGGTTGTTAAAATTAAATGGTGTTATGTAAATATTTTCACATTATTCAAAAAATCTATAATTGTTTTGATCCAAGATTCGTCATGACACGTTATGACCCGTTTTTATCTGCTCATACTCGTTTTGACATGTCCTTACCCATTGTACAAATTTAAACATTTGAATATCTGAATCCCGATTCAAATATGGATGATACAATATTGGATTCGTTGAAACTAAATCCATATACTTTTTGAACAATTTAAAAAAAAACTATATAAATAGTTTTTTGACATTAAAATTGATAACATCTTAAATTTTATAAGTTAAAAATATATAATCCTTGATAAAGTTAACAATATATATTTAAACATTAATAAGATTATAAATTTTTTATAGATTTTATATATTTATAATATTTTGAACTAAGTATTTAAAATTATTAGTTTAACTAAAGAACCAGAGTAAACGAATAATATTTTTAAATATAGACGCCTAATAAGTCAAGTTTCTTTCTTATTCAGATTTGAAATTATTTTTGTCCTTATTATAATATGACTCATAACCATTGCTCAATTTTTTAACCGATGTGGGTCAGTGAACATACCTTTTCTCTTCACCGATTAAGTAATATATCTTTGTTTTTAAAAATTTGATTTACAACATATGCAAAAAATCTACATTTTTATTAACTATATGTATTATCTGATAATTCAAAATAATCTGAAAATAATATCAAACAAAGATAATAGCAAAATTATAATTTTAAACCTTAACATAATCTTTCAAATATAATAATTTAAAATAAATAATATGTTATAATTAGATATCAAATCTAAGTTTTTCATTTTGATTGGTTAACAAATTTTAAAAAATAATTTTAATTTTCTTCCATATTTAGTTAGAGAAAGAAAGTAAATTTAATCTTTTGGAAACTAATAATTATTTAAAATATTATTTACAAATTTTAATTTAATTATATTAATTTTGTGATTAAAATTGTATATTTAGTGATTTTATTTAAAAACTATAAAGATCAATGACATTTTATATAACATAATACATGAAATTTGGTTATTTTTTTTTCACATTACTCAAATAATAGTATAGAGATTTTAAATTTTCATCAAATAAGATATTTTTATTATAAAAAAAAACTTTTTCTATTTTTTCCCCAAATCGCAAATCAAGAACATATAAACTGGAAACCCTTTTTCTTCCTTATTTTCACCAAATCGGAAAATAAGATCACAAAAACATCTTTCTCTTCAACAGAATCATCGAACCTTCTTCTTCCTTACTTTCACGAAAACGGAACTCCTTCTCTGCCCGATGGTTGCGTCGGTGTTCTGCAAGTAATCGGAACTCCTGTAGTTTTAACATCCGGCGGCTTCAATCTTCGTCGGCTTCAATTCTCCGGCGCCTTCAATCTGCGGCGGCTTCGGGTTCTCTATTTTTCGGTTTCAAAATCTGGCGGTACCTCTTTCTTCGAAATTATGAGTTAAATCCCTTTCTTATTTGAATAACTTGTTTGTGTCGTGCACCTTTGTTAGTGTCCTCATGCAATTAGACATTGTTTCTTTGAATTCATGGAGGGTTTTAACTTTGAACATAAGCTCTCTGTTTCACTATTATGTGACTTCTTTAGCTATCACTTTCTATTCTATGCTTTTACAATTTTCGATGTGACGAAATTTATTAACTTTCTAGGCTTTTTAATAAATAATGTGTGGTTTTTGGTTGCTAACATAATCAATCATCACAGAAAAAAAACAAGAACCTATTAGCAAGGAGAAAATTTACTTGTTTGATAGTGAAATTGATTTTTCCCAAGTGAAATTTTCATTCATCTTTTGAATTTTATTCAATTGTTAACAAAATGTAGATGGAAGATTATTTACTTTTGTTGTTGTTACCTCAATGTTAGTGCTCAATTCTTTGTCTATTTAAAATCGTTAGCGACTAAAGAACATGGAATTGAAAGTTTCAATGTTAGTTAAATGTATAGAATCAAGTTCTTGTTTAGTGTTAAACTATTTTGAAGATCATCAAAAGTAAGTTATAAGCTTGACTACAAAATGCTTTGGCTAAAAAACGCTTTTGCTTTGGTGACTTTTTGGTTTGGTTATCAAGCGCTAATAGGCTATAATATTTTCGAATGATATTATATTTTCATCATATATTTACCAGAATTAGTAAGATAATACTCTTTTTAAGCTCTAACTGGAGTACTATGATTTTACATTGTGATTGATATTACATATTTTGATGGTAGATGATAATTACTTTGTTATTTCTTGTACTTGTGCAGGCATGGAAAAGAAGTATCCACAACGTATTTTCAGAGAAGGAAATGAGGCACAAGTGAATCAGATAAACAATATATGCTAATGTCGGTTCTCACCAAAGTCAAGGAAGCATTGCCTCTAGATTATGCTACAGTGAAGAAAGATGTGGTATTCGCACCTGTATTTGCATTATATGAAGACAGTCTAGGCTATTCGGCTCAGTTAATACACAACATATTGTCTAGGCAGTTGGTACCAAAGACAAAACATGAGATATGGTTTGTGTTTAGAAGGAAGCCATTAAGATTTTTGTCGCAAGATTTTCATGCAACTAATAGGTTTAAGTACAATGATGATTTCAGTTCTGATTTAGAGAAATGAACAGATAATAAAGGATTTTGGAGTAAACTTCTGAAGAGAGAAAAATATTTGGATACATAACCTGCTGAAAATGTACTTAAATTGGTGTATTTTGGTGTGATAGTTGGGGTAGTATGTGCTATTGATAAGAAGAAAATTATCACACGATCATACATCCAGTTAGTGATGGATCTTGATAAAGTTCAAAGTTCAAACTTCTCACTTCTTACAATTCCAACACTTCTTACACTTCTCAGTGGTAATTTGTCACTCTTTTTTTCTCGTCGTAAATGAGTCACAAATATTTTTACTATATAAAGCATATCGCTCAACCCATATGTATTTATCTTAAAGAGTGAGTTAAAAATGAAAGTTAAAAATGAGAATTCATCACGAGAGTGTATGCATAATAGAATCGATCAACACACAAAAATATTTATAGAGAATTTTTGGAGAGGGTGCAACAGTTCATGAATTTTGCAAGTAGCCTGACTATCGCCCAGAGTAATAGAGGGTTTTCAGCCCATTCCACCACGAATTTTGTTACTATATCTCTTACATATCCAAAATTTTGCGTTGTGTTTATAACACCATAAATTTGACTGAAATTTGAATTTCATACATAAACTAATGCAATCCGTTAAAAAACAAAAAAATCGGGTTAATATGTTAAAGTTCCGTTAACGATCGCTGATTAAGATGACACGAAACTGACAAAACGATGTTGTTTGGTGTTTTATTGGTATAATGAAATTAAAACTATATTTATATATAACTGAAATTATTTACAAGAAACATTTATTAGCGAGTGGCAAATTGAGTCTTATGTAATAAACGAGTCATGGTTTCTAATCTATAGTAGTGCAAATTTTTTTTTTTTACTTTCATTTTTTTTAATAAAAATCTAACCGGGATTGGATCCGGTTAAATCAAAGTAGGACAGGTAACAATACCCACCAATCCGACCACAAGGACCAGAGACAGAGTAAGAGAAGCTCTAGTGCCGTCCGCACGAACCGGAGCTCCCACTCGCCGCTACTCGCTGCACACCGGAGAAGATCAATCTCTCACGCAAAGAATCCACTCGCTAAAGCCCTCCGAGTAAGAAAACGCGGGTACAAGACATGGCCGCCACAGATCCGAGGATGTTGACCCTAGCACCACCGGAAGCTCTTCAATCGCGGCGAAACTTCGTCTTTGAAAGCCACACACACGAGCGAAAAGAAACGGAGAAGCCTAATCGAAGCGGAACATTTTTTTTTCATTTCGTGGGATTTGAGCCTCTGACCCGGTAAAAGTATATGAAAGTTTGAAGAAGTAGCTAAGCTCTCTGCACAAGCTTCCAGAATAAATCCAAAGAGAGAGATCCAGAAAACATGGATTCAATCGTCGCCGGAATATTCCAAGAGTATAGAGAAAGAGATTAGTTTGTCTCCAGTTGCGTCTAGATCGGTGAAATGGAGGAACGGAGTAGCAATGGTGGTGAATACACGTCGGAGAACGAAGGAACGGAAGATTACCGGCGCGGCGGTTACCACGCCGTTCGGATCGGAGACTCTTTTAAAAACGGACGGTACGTTGTTCAGAGCAAACTTGGTTGGGGCCATTTCTCTACTGTTTGGCTCTCCTAGGATACTCAATCCTCTGTACTCATCTCTCTCTTTCGCAAATTTTCTAATTAGACGTTAGAGTTAAGATTCTTGTTCATCTAGTGAATTTGTTTGTATAGTTTTGAATTTTGGTTTATTTGTTTGTGTGCACAGAGATATGTGGCTTTGAAGGTACAAAAGAGTGCTCAACACTATACTGAAGCTGCCATGGATGAGATAACAATATTGCAACAGATTGTCGAAGGAGATACTGATGATACTAAATGTGTTGTGACAGCTTTTGGATCATTTTAAACATTCAGGTCCGAATGGTCAACATGTATGTATGGTTTTTGAGTATTTGGGTGATAATTTGTTAACGTTGATAAAGTATTTTGATTACCGTGGCTTGCCTATTCCAATGGTTAAGAGATTTGTGAAGCCGCCGGAAACCGCAAAGAACAGCACGAAAATTGATTTAACCGGATCCAATCCCGGTTAGATTTTTATTTAAAAAAAATATTTTAGTTAAAAAAATTTAACTTAAAATTTTTTATTTTGCACTACTATAGGGTTTCAACCCAGGAGTTGTTCATTACAAGTTACTGAGTTTGTCACTAGACTATTGAAGTTTTCTTATAAGTAATTTTAGTTATATATAATATAGTTTTAATTTTATTGTACCCATAAAACACCAAAACGACGTCATTTTGTCACTTACGTGACACCGTAATCCGATTTGTTGGTTTTTAACGAATTGCATTAGTTTATGTATGAAACTCAAATTTCAGATAAGTTTATGGTATTATAAACACGACGCAAAGTCTTGAGTAGATGGGAGATAAAGTAACAAAATTCGTGGCAGAATGGGCCGAAAACCCAAGTAATAGAGGTAGGTTTTACTGTCCTTGCGTGAAATGTCAAAACTCCAAAAAAATTTGCATGGAATGAAAATTCGAATTATTTGCCTAGTAGAGGATTTATGTCAGGATATTATGTATGGGTTGAACATGGTAAAGATTATGATGTGGTTAGGGGAGAACAAGTAAGCAATATGCTAATAGAGATTATACTAGTGGTAGCCACTAATAGGATTTGATAAGGGGAATGTATATGATAGGGTGGTGAATGATTCATTTCATGGATCCACACAATTTAACGAGTATCATGAACATGAAAGTGGATATGATCATGTTTATGAAGAACCTACTCAGGAGGCAAAAATGTTTTATGACATGTTTGATGCTGCAAATACTTCAATTTATGATGGTTATCGTGAAGGTCATTCAAACTTATCATTGGTTGCTCGATTCATGAACATTAAGGCTAACCATAATTTGTCTGAAAGCTGCATGGACGCATGGGCTGAGTTGTTTACGGATTATTTATCAAAGGGTAATCAGGCAACTAGATCATACTATAAGATATAAAGTTTGATGCAAAAGCTAGGATTGTCGTATTATAATTTAATGTATGTATAGATAACTGTATGCTTTCTGGAAAGAATATGAGAACTTGGAACATTGCAAGTTCTGTGCAAAACCAAGATATAAGGCTAGTGAGGAATGAACATAAATATCATTCAGTCGTATGTGATATTTACCTATTACTGACAGATTGAAGAGAATGTACCAATCAAAGAAGACCGCATCATCGATGAGATGGCATGCTAAGCATAATTCAGAAGATGGAGTAATGTGTAGTCCATCAAATGCGACATGAGTGGAAAAATTTTCAACAGTTGAATACTACATTTGTAGAAGAAATGCGCAACACTTATCTTGGATTATGTACAGACGATTTTAATCCTTTTGGTATGTCAAAAATCATTCGTTGTGGTATGTGATCATGACTCCATACAACTTACCAGCATATATGTACATGAAAATTGAGTATTTCTTTCTTATGATTCTTAATTTATGACCAAATCATCCACGAGCTAGTCTTGATGTTTTCCTCCAACCATTGATCGAAAAGTTAAAGGAGTTATGGTATAATGGAGTTGAGGCATATGATGTGTCATTGATCAAATATTTAACATAAAAGTTGTCTTTTGTGGACTATAAGCAATTTTCCGGCCATGGAAGATTATCGTGTCCCATTTGTATGGATGATATTAAAGCTTTTAAAGTGTCAGCTGGTAGGAAGAGATGTTGGTTTGAGTATCACAAGAGATTTCTTCCTATAAGTCATATGTTACGAAAGAATAAAGTTAATTATTTGAATGAAAACACACATTGAACGACTACCCACCTCCATCTCTAACTTGGGATCAAGTTTTATTTGAGCGTATAAGGCATGTCGAACCACTTAAAACTTTTGACTGTGGTGAAAATGGTCATGAAAACAAAATGGACGGCTATGGAAACTGACATAATTGGCATAAAGAAAGCATATTTTGGGAGCTACCGTACTAGATCGATCTAACGTTTCGACACAATCTTGAAGTGATGCATATCGAGAAGAAATTTTTTCGATAACATCATGTATATTGTTATGAATGTCAAAGATAGACCAAAAGACAAGTGAAATTCAAGATTAGATATTGCAAGATTGTGTTTTCAGAAAGAATTGCATGTAGATGATCGAGGGAGAGCTCCATTTCCTATTTGGAGACTGACTTCAAAAGCGAAAGAAATGAGTTAAACAGTCAGTTAGATTCCCAGACTGCTATGTTGTTGATTTAGCTTGTTGTAGAGATATCAAAAGTGAAAATTTATCGGGAATGAAAATTCATAACTATCATATTGAACAATTGCTTCCGTTTGTCTTTGCAGAACTTCTACCGCGTAAAATGCATATTTGTAGAACATCGTCATGATTTTGTGTAATTTGAAAAAATCTTCCCACCTTCTCTCTTTGATGTGATGGAGCACCTACATGTACACTTACCTTACGAAGCGGAGTTTGGTGGTCTTGTGCGATATAAGTAGATGTATCCTTTCAAAAGGTATTCTAAACATTTAAAAGGCAAGGTAAAGAAAAAAAGATATCCAGTGGGCTCATTAGTTCAATCATACATGTATGATGAGATATCTGATTTCTCAGAATATTATTTTGCTTCACACTTTTCTAGAGCAAGTAGAAGAAAGTAAAACTTAATTAGTAATTAAGTAATTTCAAATTTTGCCTAAAATTATATGAGCTAAGAATATAATTGTTCAGATCAAAACGGTATAATGAAGGTGAAATACTCGTTATCCTATACATGTACCAGATATATTCACTCAAGTAGGTCGTCCAAGTGGCAAAAGTATTAAATTTTGGTTAAATGAAAAATATTATAAATGCGCAGATGCATATGTTTTGCGTAAATGTGACTATTTTCAGCCACTTGAACAGTAAGTTACAGTTCATTAACTTAATTGCAAAATATTCAGTTGTATAGTTAATGTTGTTCAATATATCTTATTATCTGCAAAAACAGAGTGTTGGACGCGCATATTCGACAGCCACCACACCAGCCAATGCAGAAGCCAATAACGCACGTGGCACTTCACCATTGTCCAACACTTTATCATCCTCTCCCTTATCTTAGAAGTACATCTCTTCCTAATCGAACTAGTACTTTGTTTTGTATTATTTTCTGCTTTTGTTTGTGTTATGGATTGATTTGGTAATGTTATTCTCAGATCTTTTGGTAAAAGAATATTTTTGGGTTTAATATAAATCAAATTCGGGTTTTTTAAGAATTTAAGCTTTTTCATTCAGAATACGCCATTGAAAAGAACAAAAGTGTGGCATATTAGTTGTATTTCAATGAAAAAAATGGCATATCAGTTGCAAATACGTGACGTTTTTGTGACTAATTTAGGACCAATTAAAGATTTTTTTAGACTACTAAAACGTCACACCATAGTCTCGATTATACGAAAATTAACTGCGTCACAAAGTTGTCGCTATGTTTTTTTTAATCACTATTTATTCTTAAAGTACGGCATTTTGTACAAATCATAAGACAGTCGCTTATATACGACCTTATGTTGGCGTCACAACTTAGTCGCAAATTAGGTACTTGTGTACAACCAAATATTCGCGACTACTTGGAAGAGTCCCAAATTAGTCTCACATAGGGACTTTGTGATCATTTTGAGATTATTTTGTTTGTCACTAATTGCATGGTTTCTTGTAGTGTATGGACTATAGAAGCAATTCCCGACATTGGAAAATTGATTGGAGAGGATATTAGCAAAGAAGTAACAAGTCCTTGGTGTTCTAAATGAAAAGGCCTTGCGAGAGTTTCTTATGATGAGATTATCGTTGTCGATAAGTTATTTGGACCAAATGTTAGTTGAACAATCTTTCTTTAAAGCTTATCTGTAAATAAATTTATTGTTAATTACTTTCACAATTGACTTAGGTAATCTTTTAATCTTATGTCTGACCTTTAACATTTTTTTTTCTTTTTTTAATGTATGTGTCATGTATCCATACATTTTCTATACATGAAATTATGACTTATATGTGAGTCTGTGGATTTTTGGAGACTGATGAAATCAAAGATGGCGAAGTGAAAAATTTGTATGCTTTGATCAGATCTAGATATAATATTGGAGACTTTATTTGGCTAAGTTTTGAACAAGATGATATGTTTTATGAAAATATTTAGGTTGTAGAAAACTATGATGATGTTGGAGTTGAGAATGAGGTTACTCAAGATGAGAATGAAGAGAATGATGTTAGTGATGAAGATGAAGATAACCCATTGTCTGGTTTCGATAGAAATGAGAAGAAGCAAACTACCAATGTGCTTATGACAGAGAGCAGCGAGAAGAAGCAAGCTAGAAATGTGCAAGTGTCTAGTTTGAAGAACAGAAAGAAGAAGCAAGTTGATCTTGGTGTAAAGAAACAGAAAATAAAGTTTATGTGTTTGTGATTAGGAACAACACATGGTTATTTAGTACATTACCAGGAGAGGTTGTGATGCGATTGGATAATTAAAGGGGGAAGTATCAGGACTCAAGGATTTGATATCTACATCTCGAGTTCCATTGAAATGACTTCACCAACATCTGATCCGCCACAAGTGCAGCGTAACTCTTGGTACGTAAAAAATAGAAATTTATACTTTGTTTGATGTAATTAGTGTGCTATTTCCTTTTAGTTGTATTTTGTTGCTATAACTTTATAAATCGGATATGTATGTACATGTAACTGGTTGGATCTAATCTACTATAACTTTATGAATTGTAATCTGTATGTACTATTTTGTAGACGCTAATGTTTATGATGATGTAAACTTATCTATAATATTTTCCTTACATGTTGTTGTTGATCATTTTTTATTGACAGGAGGAAAAATTTTTATTTGATGAAAATTTCTCAGAGTCATGACCTAGATCTAAATATGGATATACAAGACTTCATTCAAGAAAAAATAGGACACTTATCTCAAAAATCTAATGTACCCGAGGTTGGTCCTAAAGAGAATTTAATTGGCGAAGAGGTTGATTTGAGAAGAGCATTTGTCCTAGACGCGGATAAAAATGATAAAGATGTTGTATTGGTGTTCGTTTGTATGGAAATATGTGATGCTTTTAAAAGTGTGATCTATGACACATTAATAAGTTATTCAATTATTTTTTCGTGCATTATTACAATTTTATGCTTCACCAATAAATATTAATTTTTTATACAATTGTTTTACATTTTCAAAAACATTGAGTTATGTCCAACTTTATTTGGTAAAAAAGTACTACATATTCCTAAATTGTATGTTTAGCATGAAATTACACAACAAACACGTGAAGTATAAGAAAAAAATAACACACGTGGGATAGTCATCTCTTAACTTATGGCAACGGTGAATTGCCATTATAAATATTGATAGAATTTATGCTCTGGTCTTCGTCAATGGTAATTATTGGATTTATGTTTGCGTTAACTTCCGACTAAGAACAGTTGAAGTTTTTGATTGTTATGGACACAACAACAGAAAGCACATGGGATCAATGGTAATCACTGTCCCTCGTATTCTAAAGGAAATTCACGGAAAGATTGATGGGAAAAGTTCCACTGTTGACACCATACATGTTCATAAAAGTCCCTATGCCACATGGATTCAACATGTGATTGGGGAGTTTATGCGCTGAGATACACTGAGTGTCATTTGGTTCAACTACCCACGGATTTGATAAACAATGACAACATTAGAGAAGCGCATTTAAAGCTAGCAGTTGATCTTTGGGAAGCAGCAAGAAATATAGAATGGAGAAGTAACATCCTCCAAAGTTATCTTCCGATATTGTAGACCTTGATTAATATTTTTCATCTCTTTCAAATCTTCTTAGCTATTTTGATTATCCTCAACTGTTAGTTTTTGTTATGATTCTTCACTAAAGGTTTGACCTTTTTGTTATATCAGAATTCGTAGTTTTTTTAATTGGTTTTTTTTGTATCACAAAGAGCAAAGCCTGTAAATTGTAGATTCAAACTTTTCTTCTTGTATTATAATATTATGATCGATGGGACAGTAGAAGTTATCAATTGATCACTTTGACTAATGCTTTTCCAAGATTCACAAGGAAGAAGTCGCAAGGAAGAAGTCGCTTTTCCAAGATTCAAAGACTCAACTAAATTATGCAATTTGATTGGAACATGGCGGTATACTTCAAAAGAGGCTAAGATTGCTAAGATTTGCAACTCCGTGTTGAGATGTGTGGCGAAGTTCATCATCAACACATTCTTTTTTAAAGTTGAGCCTGGTTCAGTTCGTGATAATGAGCTCTAGAAGCTTTATTATGGTGCAAACAATATTTTGGTAGAGTATCGAGACAATCCTGATAATAACGTTAACTTTGGCACTATACTGGTAGAGTATCATCTGTATCGTCTTTCCAAGGCACACCACCAATTAAATGCATCTCGTATTAGGTAGTGCACGGCCACATCCTTCTTGAATTCTTCTGGACATCGAATAGCACTAAAATTCTTCTCGATATTCCTCAGCCAAGCATTGGCCTCAAAGGGATTTGTTCCTCCTTCAAAATGTTCTGTTCCCAGGTTTCTCATCATTGTTACCAATTTTAAGTAATCTGGGGGTGGAGTAGAACGACTTGAACTTGCATGAGGGTTTTGGCGGTCTAGACGATCAATCAAATCATGTACGAGGGTCATTAAAGGATCCCTCCTTCTCACCGAATCCCTTAGTATTTGATCTCGTAGACTTTCTCTATTGCTTGACAATGAGGCTTCTCTTCGTTCATTCACATTTGATTCCCAATTTCCAGGATTGTTCCCTTCCAGATGCTCAATGTTGCCTAATGTCTCCCCCACCGATTCTCTAGGTGAGGATCCTTCAGGTTCTTGAGGTAATGATTCCTCAGAAGTATCTGAGTCGAATATAGTCCTGTCCTGTCGGGCTAATGGTTCTTGGAGGTGAGCACCCCCTCGAAAGGCTCTACGTGGAGGCATTTGCAAGGAAATACTACGGTCAAAACTTAATCAACGAAGACAAAAAGGAACAAGCCGGTTTCCTATAAGCCTTTTTGCGACACATTTTGACTCGATAAAACTCAAAAATTTAAGTCCCGAATGAGCATCATAACCATGCTCTGATATCACCTCTTGTAACACCCCCGATCATTTCTAATCAAAAGTGCTACAATGATACTTAGAATATCTCATCCAAAGCTTCAGAACGAATCCAATGCCTCAAATGAAACATCCTTAGCACCATTCCTACTTATCCTCATTCCTAGCTTTTCAACCGGAACAAGAATTCGTAGTTAGTTTAACTTCGACAAAGCCAAATATCATACCGGAACTTAAGTCGTAATATACAAAACCTTTAACTTTATTTACTTAAGTTCCAAAACCATATTTTCAAACTTTCATAGGCATATGTACGCACAACAAAATCCATAATACTTTTAAGTCATTTACAACATACATTTTTACAAAAAAAGGGCCAACTCTACACCGACTTTACTTCGTTTCTTCTTTAACTCTGCTTTCTCTACCGCTTTCCTGCAAGGAAGGAGAACGAATAAGCAACTAATTTGCTTAGTCAATTCGGGTGCCTAACATGCATACATAATCCCACCAAACCCCAAACAAAATCACATCACATGGATCATTCACCGAAAATGAGTTACAAAAATATGAACAATACATAGAACATTTTCTCGTCGATTCTCGTTCTCATTCACCATCCACAGCATCCATATTCCTTAGTTCGTTCATCCTTTTACCTCGCCAACACACAGTCACTCAGACTGAACGTGCTAACGATCTTGAATCTCGTTCATCATCTTACCTCATTCGACATGCAACCACTAAGGCTGAACATGCCGAGTGATCCGAACAACGCATCGTCATGCGACATACGGCTGATGGTAGCGAACCAATCCGCCGTATGTATCACGATAGAGCGAGCTACGCCCACGGCGTACCGCTCTCATCGGACTAAGGACATATAGATCTGTCTCACCGAACACGCCTCACCGCGCCTCGAAATCACGACCGCGCACGCCTCACTGCGTACTGCACTGACCACACTTAAACACATGCATCATACCACACAAAATTATGCATGTTTCAATCCATATCAAGCCACTTTACTTGGCTACTTAACCAATTTCCAGTGGTGAATCAATTTAATTCAAGTCTCGGCATCAAGGAAATCATCAAGTAAACCACCAAATAATTCCACCGAGAACTTAACATACTAACCATTTAGTATTCATGCATCTTATATCTTATTCATGTATATGCATCATTCACCACGAAATAAACAAAGAAAAACCGAACTCACAGTCTAAGTTTAGGCAAACTGTTCTGCCGACCGAATAAACTTGTCTGCGGAACAAAAATTCCTCCGAAAATCAGTATTTTTCTTGTCTTTTCTCACGAAATCCTCTTCTTTTCCTCTCCACAGATTCTTCTCCACACTTAGAATTTCTTAGAGATTTTTGCAAACTTAATGAGAAAGGAAGTGGACTAATATTTATAGGATTAGAACACTTAAGGTGAAGGAAATCTCAGCTCCAAACTTGGTGACACCTCCTCCATGAATCATCAAGAAGACTTCATAGGAGGGTAAGCCCAGCTGCTTGCCACCACCTTCCTCCTAGGTTGCTTCCCATAAGCACCTAGCCACTACCTATCTTCTAGGCTACTTCACAGAAGCACCTCGCCACCACCTACCTGCTAGGCTACTTCACAGAAGCACCTCGCCACCACCTACCTGCTAGGCTACTTTACAAAAGCACCTCGATTCCTATTAACCGGTCTAACTCTTTCTCTCGCTTCGTTTTTCTCATTCCGACTAGTCCACCGATCACAATCAATTCTCTTACAATGGATTCCTTCTTTCCGAGGCTGCCTTACTTCGTTGGCTCACCACTTACTCCAAATTCCCACTTTTCCGTCCGTAACTTCCTTATGTTCTACGGTAATTCTTGTTCTGTTTCCGGTTTAAAGAGAGGGTCACTACATTCTCCCCCCTTATTAGAATTCGTCCTGAATTCTTAAGTTTTGTATTTATGTTTCATCTGTAAACATTTCTAGATAATCTCTCCGGAAATTTTCTTCATTTTCCCAAGTCACAATTATTCGGTTTCGCTTTCCCCAAAAGACTTGGATTTGTCGGAGCTCTCGGTTCTTTAGTCGTTTAATCCTTCTTTCTCCCACCCGAATTGGTCCTTCCAGATAAGTAAGATTAATGCGGAGCTCTTCTATTCGCTATGGTTCTACCGCAGTCGGATCCCTTATGTACTTTCTAAGCATAGATACATGGAACACTGGATGTAAGGCCATATCCGAGGGAAGTTTTAGCCGGTAAGCTCTCCAACTTTTCCCACAATTTTATAAGGCCCTATAAACCTAGTAGCCAATTTCCCAACTTTTCCAAAGCGGTATTTACCTTTTTGGGCTGCTACTTTCAAGTACACCCAATCTTCCACCGCAAAGACTAGTCCTCTCCGATTTTGATCCGCATACTTCTTTTGATGATCCTGGGCTTTCTTCATATTTATCTGTACCATTTTTATTTTCTCTGTGGTCTCATCTACGATACTTGGTCCAAACAGTCCTCTTTCCCCAATTTCAGTCCAACACAACGGCGTTCAGCATGGTCGCCCATACAAAGCTTCGTAAGGAGACATGCCGATACTCGAATGATAACTGTTATTATAAGAGAATTCTAATAATGGTAAGTGATGTTCCCAAGATCCGGCCCAATCCAATATGCACATTCTGAGCATGTCTTCGATGGTCCTTATAGTTCTTTCCGTCTAACCATTGGTTTCAGGGTGAAAGGCTGTACTAATAGGCAGTTGAGATCCTAAGGCATTTTGGAAAGCTCGCCAAAACTGAGCAGTGAATCGAGGATCTCGATCCGATACAATACTAGCCGGTACTCCATTGAGTCGAACAATTTCCTTTAAGTATAACTCTGCTAGCGTCGCTACCCGATCTGTCACTTTGATCGGTAGTAAATGTGTAGACTTAGTCAAACGGTCTACTACCACCCATATTGCATCATTGCCTCTTCCCGGTGCAGTCGGTAATCCTGTTATAAAATCCATCGCAACAGCTTCCCATTTCCACTCTGGGATCGGTAAACTTTGTAATAATCCTCCGGGTAATTAGTATTCGACCTTGACTTGTTGACAAGTCTGGCACTGAGCCACCCACTGAGCTACTGATCTTTTCATTCCCGGCCAATGATAGTACCGTTTTGTATTTCAGTACATCTTAGTACTTCCAGGATGGATACTAAGTAATGATTGATGCGCCATCTTTAGAATTTCGTTCCTTAATTCCCGTCCAGCAGGATTTGTAATTTATCCAGCAGGAGTGTGCCATCATTAGCTATGTGATACCCCTTCTCATTTCGTCCATTAGTACTTTCCAGGTCTTCTATAATTTTCTTTAAGTTTGAATCTTCTTGTTGTTCCTCACGGATTCTTTGAATCAGTCCAGCTTTATTCACCGCTTGGGGTCCTAATGGTTCACTACTTTCTCCTTCAAGGGCCGCTAGACTTATCTTTTTAAATCCGTCTTGTAAAATGTCTAAGTCCTTTTCAACGTTTATATTGACCTGTCTGCGACTTAGAGCATCTGCTACCACGTTTGCTTTCCCGGGATGGTACATGATTTTCAAGTCATAGTCCGCGATAAATTCCATCCATCTCCGTTGTCTCAAGTTAAGATCGGGTTGAGTGAATAGAAACTTGAGACTTTGATGATCTGTGAAAACTTGGACAATTTCTCCATAGAGATATGATCTCCATATTTTCAATGCAAACACCATTGCGGCCATCTCTAAGTCATGAGTGGGTTAGTTCTCTTCATGATTTCTTAACTGCCGTGATGCATAAGCAATGACCTTATCATTTTGCATCAGTACACAACCCAAACCTACTCGAGATGCATCAGTGTACACCGAGTAAGGTTGACCACGTTCAGGTAATGTTAAGATAGGTGATGTCGTCAAGGCTTCTTTCAATTGTTCAAATGCTTATGATGCCTTTTCATCCCACTGGAACTTAACTCCCTTTCCCGTTAATCGATTTAACGGCTTAGCTTTAGTAACAAAGTTCTTGACAAACTTACGATAATACCCAGCTAAACCCAAGAAGCTTCGGACTTCAAAGACATTGGCTGGCTGGGGCCAGTCCTTGATTGCAGCAATCTTCTCAGGGTCAGCAGACACTCCGTGTTCCGATACTCGGTGGACTAAGAACCCAATTTCGTTTTTCCAAAAGCTGCACTTGTTCAGCTTAGCAAACAACTTCTGTTCTCTTAAACGGTCCAACACTAGCCTTAAATGCCTTTCATAATCTTCGATACTTCGAGAATATATAAGAATATCATCAATAAAGATGATTACGAACTCATCTAAGTAGTCTTGAAAGACTTCATTCATTAATCTCATAAAAGCTGCAGGGGCACTAGTTAAGCCAAAAGGCATTACGACAAATTCATAATGTCCGTACCGAGTTCTAAAGGCGGTTCTTTGAATGTCACCTTCTGCAATCGGAATTTGATGATAGCCAGAAGCAAGATCAATCTTAGAAAATACTCTGGCTCCTTGTAATTGGTCCAGAAATTCATCAATTCTTGGCAATGGATACTTATCTTTAATGGTTACGTTATTGATTCCCCGATAATCAATACATAACCGCATACTCCCATCCTTATTTTTCACAAATAGAACCGGGGCTCCCCAAGGTGATGAACTTGGTCGAATGAAGCCTTTATTCGAAAGGTCTTCCAATTGATTCTTAAGTTCCGCCAATTCCGCTGGGGCCATACGGTATGGTGCTTTCACTATCGGTACTGCACCTGGTTCTAGAGTAATTGTAAAAGGGTTTGCGCGTGATGGTGGTATTCCTTCCAAAGGTTGGAATACATCCTGAAATTCCTTGACAATTGGAATTTTTCTTAACTTCAGTTCTTCCTTTGTATCATCGTTAGTTATAGTCAAGGTGACTAAGTATGCTTCTCCTTTTCTCAATTCCTTTTCAACTCTTATAGCCGATATTATGGTTGCTCCAACACTTGGACAAATTCCTTGGCAAGAAATAAACGGTTGTCCATCTTTTTTCCACGTAACAAAACCCTTTCCACAATCCAATAGGACTTGATAAGTGGATAGCCAATCCATTCCCAATATTACCTCATGATGGACTAGTGGAACAACTAACAGATTTGCTGAGAAGATTATCTCGCCAATCTTTACCAGAATTCCCATTACACAGTTCGTGGCATGGAGTATTTGATCCCCAGGTGTTCTAATTGGCACACTTACTTTTACATTCGTAAAAGTTCCCTCAAAACCCTTTACCACTTCGGGTGACACAAAACTATGCGTAGCACCCGAATCAAACAATACATGCCTCAAAATACCTCTCACACGTAACATTCCTACCATCCAATCATTTATTACTTTTACTCACATTATTATTATGCATGTAATCATCATGTAAACAAATGCATCAAGTCAAATATAAGTAAGAACCCAACATACCTGTAATGGGTCCTTTAGGAGGACAAGACGGTCCGAGTTTCTCTGCGTCTAAAGCATATACTCTACCGGCAATCGCCTGTCTCTTAGGGGCTGGTACTATAATAGGATGGTTTCCTGGAGTATCCATAGCTAAGGGTTGCACTATTGGTGCTAGTTGTCTTTGTGGACAAGATGTGGCATAATGCCCCCTCTCGTTGCATACAAAACATATAATACTTTCCGACAACACTCTGGCTACCGGGTTTGGGCATGCTCTTTGCAAATGCCCCTGTTGTCCGCAACGATAACATCTTAGTAGTCTTTCTACCGGTCTTACAGACATTCGCGCGCCCCTACTCGGACGCCCTCTGCTTTGGTTTTCTTGTTTCACTAGACTTGGCCTGTGTTGTCCAGAATCTCTTACCAAACTGGGTCTTGCAGTTTGAGCTCTCTCCGCTGCTAACCCTTCCTCTACATTCACAACACTTTCTACCAGAGTGGGCATGCTATCAAACTCTACTACTTGCAAGCGACTCCAGAGTTCTGGTCGAAGTCCTTGCATGAACTTACGGGCAACAGCCCGCTCATTGTTTGGTCCATAACGCGCATATTGTCGAAGGCGCGTAAACTCAGCTTCATAATCTCGTACCGTTCTATTCCCTTGTTCTAATCCCAAATATTGTCTTTCCAATCGGTCCTGGGCTTCGATAGGAAAATCTTTCCTCAGGAATTCTCCACGGAATTCAGACCATGAGTATGATGACGAGTATCATCCGTATCGTCTTTCCAAGGCACACCACCAATTAAATGCATCTCTGTTTAGGTAGTGCACGGCCACATCCTTCTTGAATTCTTCTGGACATCGAGCAGCACTATAATTCTTCTCGATATTCCTCAGCCAAGCATCGGCCTCAAAGGGATTTGTTCCTCCTTCAAAATGTTCTGTTCCCAGGTTTCTCATCATTGTTACCACTTTTAAGTAATCTGGGGTGGAGCATAACGACTTGAACTTGCATGAGGGTTTTGGCGGTCTAGACGATCAATCAATTCATGTACAAGGGTCATTAAAGGATCCCTCCTTCTCGCCGAATCCCTTAGTATTTGATCTCGTAGACTTTCTCTATCGCTTGACAATGAGGCTTCTCCTCGTTCATTCACATTTGATTCCCAATTTCCAGGATTGTTCCCTTCCAGATGCTCAGTGTTGCCTAATGTCTCCCCCACCGATTCTCTAGGTGAGGATCCTTCAGGTTCTTGAGGTAATGATTCCTCAGAAGTATCTGAGTCGAATATAGTCCTGTCCTATCGGGCTAATGGTTCATGGAGGTGAGCACCCCCTCGAAAGGCTCTACGTGGAGGCATCTGCAAGGAAATACTACGGTCAAAACTTAATCAACGAAGACAAAGAGGAACAAGCCGGTTTCCTATAAGTCTTTTTGCGACACATTTTGACTCGATAAAACTAAAAAAATTAAGTCCCGAATGAGCATCATAACCATGCTCTGATACCACCTCTTGTAACACCCCCGATCATTTCTAATCAAAGGTGCTACAATGATACTTAGAATATCTCATCCAAAGATTCAGAACGAATCCAATGCCTTAGATGAAACATACTTAGCACCATTCCTACTTATCCTCATTCCTAGCTTTTCAACCGGAACAAGAATTCGTAGTTAGTTTAGCTCGGACAAAGCCAAATATCATACCGGAACTTAAGTCGTAATATACAAAACCTTTAACTTTATTTACTTAAGTTCCAAAACCATATTTTCAAACTTTCATAGGCATATGTGCGCACAATAAAATCCATAAAATTTTTAAGTCATTTACAACATACATTTTTACAAAAAAAAGGCCAACTCTACACCGACTTTACTTCGTTCCTTCTTTAACTCCGCTTTCTCTACTGCTTTCCTGCAAGGAAGGAGAACGAATAAGCAACTAATTTGCTTAGCGAATTCGGGTGCCTAACATGCATATATAATCCCACCAAACCCCAAACAAAATCACATCACATGGATCATTCACCGAAAATGAGATACAAAAATATGAACAATACATAGAACATTTTTTCGTCGATTCCCGTTCTCATTCACCATCCACAGCATCCATATTCCTTAGTTCGTTCATCATCTTACCTCATTCGACATGCAACCACTAAGGCTGAACATTCCGAGTGATCCGAACAACGCATCGTCATGCGACATACGGCTGATGGTAGCGAACCAATCCCCCGTATGTATCACGATAGAGCGAGCTACGCCCACGGTGTACCGCTCTCATCGGACTAAGGACATATAGATCTGTCTCACCGAACACGCCTCACCGCGCCTCGAAATCACGGCTGCGCACGCCTAACTGCGTACTGCGCTGACCACACTTAAACACATGCATCATACCACACAAAATTATGCATGTTTCAATCCATATCAAGCCACTGTACTTGGCTACTTAACCAATTTCCAGTGGTGAATCAATTTAATTCAAGTCTCGGCATCAAGGAAATCATCAAGTAAACCACCAAATAATTCCACCGAGAACTTAACGTACTAACCATTTAATATACATGCATCTTACATCTTATTCATGTATATGCATCATTCACCACGAAATAAACAAAGAAAAACCGAACTCACAGTCTAAGTTTAGGCAAACTGTTCTGCCGACCGAATAAACTTGTCTGCGGAACAAAAATTCCTCCGAAAATCAGTATTTTTTTGTCTTTTCTCACGAAATCCTCTTCTTTTCCTCTCCACGGATTCTTCTCTACACTTAGAATTTCTTAGAGATTTTTGCAAACTTAATGAGAAAGGAAGTGGACTAATATTTATAGGATTAGAAGACTTAAGGTGAAGGAAATCTCAGCTCCAAACTTGGTGACACCTCCTCCATGAATCATCAAGAAAACTTCATAGGAGGGTAAGCCCAGCTGCTTGCCACCACCTTCCTCCTAGGTTGCTTTCCATAAGCACCTAGCCACTACCTATCTTCTAGGCTACTTCACAGAAGCACCTCGCCACCACCTACCTGCTAGGCTACTTCACAGAAGCACCTCGCCACCACCTACCTGCTAGGCTACTTTACAGAAGCACCTCGATTCCTATTAACCAGTCTAACTCTTTCTCTCGTTTCGTTTTTCTCTTTCCGACTAGTCCACCGATCACAATCAATTCTCTTACAATGGATTCCTTCTTTCCGAGGCTGCCTTACTTCGTTGGCTCACCACTTACTCCAAATTCCCACTTTTCCGTCCGTAACTTCCTTATGTTCTAGGGCAATTCTTGTTTTGTTTCCGCTTTAAAGAAAGGGTCACTACATGGCCTCTGCAATTGCAAATTGTGTCCTTTCAATTACCTTCTCTTCTAGCTCCAATTCCATCTTCTCAAACTCTATGCTATTAGTGATGCTCTTTTTTCATGTTATTCACCTTTTCTTCAAGTCTAGCTACAAACTCCAGTTTATGTAGTTATGTATGTAACATGCAAACATCTTCCTTTTTTTGGCATCAGATCAATTTAGGGATGTTGTTATTGGTAAAAAACAGTCTGACTTTGAGCATGTTTTGAACCTGTTTTTAGAAACCTCAAAAACTCGAAACCCGAATAGCGTAACCCAGAAAAAAACACATGTGCGGGTTTACTTGCAGGTACTCAAATTGATTTTTTTTTGTTTTTTTGTGTGTTTTTGGTTTAATGTGTTTTCAAAAATATGTACATCAACAACAATTTATAAAATTTGAACATTATTTTTTTAACTATGTAAAAACATTAAAAAAATAAAATTTATTGTATGAATTAGTTTTTAAAATATTAATATAACTATTTTCATTAATATGGGTATTTTTATTTGTTAAACATGTAAAACCATAAATAAAAGTATATTTATTTTTTGAACTATTTTAGAAATATTGATATAAGTATTTTTATAAATATTAATATAACTATATTCATAAGTATTAAATTTTTATAAAATTTACAAACATATTAGACATTACGTTTGTTGATATTGTCTTACATTTTTAGCAGAAAATATTATTTCACAATTTTTCTGCCAAAATTGAGATTTCATGATTCTGGCAGAAAAAATCAGTTCCGAAATTTTATGGTTTTGGGACAAAAATCTAATTATGTGATTTATCATAAATTACATATATTATAGATATAACAATATATGTGTATGTGTAGTTAAATAGTTACAATTTACAAAATTAGCAAATTATGTGACGATAGCTTCTACATGTACATCTTATTTTTTATGAAATGTTAAATTTATTTAAATAAACTGAATTTTTATATGAAGAGGATGAAAGCGAAAACTATAACAAGAAAGACATGATTCAAGAACACAAAACTATTACCACTTCTCTTTCTAGTTTTGAAAAACATGATTCACAAATTTAGATTCTGGTGGGAGTCGTAGAGAAGAAATCTAAGATCATATCAATTTTTCAATGGCATGAGAGAGCTGATGGGTCGTATGATGAGGGCGGAGGTTCTTACGACCACTCCTATCTCTCCAAATGTGATAGAGTGGTTTGGAAAATGAGCAGAAGAAGAAAGATCCAAGATGTAGTGTATTACAGAGGTTAAGATGTACTATTCAGTCACGATCCAATGTGATGTGATTGCGTAGAAGTGTCCCACATTTATTCATCCAAATAGTAAAAGAAAAAGGGCAAGCGAAGAAGAGATGATATCGTGTCTCATCTGGCTCTCCACATAACAAACACGGTTGATCAAAGCCCTAGATGCGCATGTTTGATCCTGCAGATAGTCTGTTCCGAATTTCTAGCCATGTGATAAACAAGAATATGAGTAGATTGAGGGAAACCACACTACAGAGAACCAGTTTAACCACTACCTTTTACTTCGAATCTATACTAAGTTTGCTTTGTTGAGAAATATGACTTATATTTCGAAGCCTTGTGATGCCAAGTGAAGTGTCGGGTCCATCCATTGACGAATGTGGTGGAATACCTTGTAACTGACCGATGAGAGTCTACAAATCTGAGCATCTCATGCAGCGTAAGAACCATCTTGTGTTGGAGTAAGCCTCGAATACTGTGGCGTACATGGGAATACCAAAGCTACGAGGATCCAATCACCAACAATATCAATAAGACGATCAAGAGAATGCCAATTGTCAAACCACAAAAATGTTTGAGGACCCATTACCAATCATCACAATAACAAACATATATGAAGGTATAGAACAACCTTATTGGATACCCCATGAACTGCCAAATTAACCCTCCTATTCTCCATTTACAGAGTTGGTGAATGCTGTCGTAGAGCTACACACTTAAATCCAATGAATAAACAGCTCCGACAAGTGCATAGCTTGAAGATCTATGCGAATATCCTCATTTAACTGTATCAAAAGTTTTAGCAATACCCAAATTAAAATCATATCATGACGTTATTGAAAACATGATAATCCTTGATCAGTTCTGTAGCTAAAAGCACATTCTCAAGAAGAAGACGATATTTTATAAAAGCACACTGATTTGGTTACATGAGATCAGATAGCAGCATTTTTAATCTATTCGCCATAAAAATTGAGTTAACCTTATAAATCATATTACAACACACAATTGACCGATAATCCTTCAGCCACCTCGCCCTCATGTTTCAGCATAAGTGACAAAGTGGTGGCATTTACACTACGGGATATAAAACCATAAGCAAAAAAAGATTAGACTGAGATAATAAAATCATAATAATAAATGGGCCACACTGCTTTGAAAATTCCATGGTATATCCATCAAGTCATGGACACATATCCACCACTAAAGAAAAGAATGCCTCTTAGTTCCTTGAAATTTACAATAGTTCATAATGGTGACTGGTAAACATCATTCCGCACTTCAGAGCCTACTGCCTTTTTGACATCCGAAAGATATTTGAAAGTTGAACTGTGATTTATAGTTTATTCTAGCTTTGGCTCCAAACCAGCGGAGAACTCTTTCGAAGGAAAATTCATCGTATTAATCCTACTTTTTTTGCTTCATAATATATATATAGATATTAAATCAAATCCCAATTACACTAAGACATTCAAAAGGTCTATAATCTGAAACCCTAGACATGCTATTCGAACACAAAACTCAAGACCCAAAAAAGTAAACTATAACCTTATATTTGTTGGGAGAATTTCGAGGCCATCAATGAAGTGTTGGAAGACTATAGTAACTAATGACTATAGCATATTTATTTTACTGAAATGGCTATTGATATCTTTAAATATAAAGATTAAAGAAATTTAACCTTGTTAATCTTTGATTGGGCTAGCAAATTTTTGTGAAGCGAAAAATCAGGAAGTTAGTTAGGGCGATTTGTGAGTGCTTGAGGGGTGCCGTCTCCGCCGCCAGACATGGCAGGTGGAAGCGATGCGGCTGAGAAGGTTGTCAGTAGTGGTGGTGCGATCGGGTTTGCAGTGTCAAGGTCAGTGTTGGAAATGGAGGCTGGTTCGGGGGAAAGTCTGAATGAATCAGGGTTACATGAGGCAGATGGTTTGAAGGGTGATAAGCAGGGAGTTTTAGAGACTTCTGTCGGCGGTGATAAGCAGATGGATTTAGAGAAGTAGAAGGATGGGATCACTGTCTCGGGGGGCAGTGAAGCAGAGCTTAGAGTGGCTCATATAGATGGAGCAGCAGAAATTGGGGAAGATGGAGTAACAGGGGGTACCAAAAAGGATCAGGAAACACAGGTTGGAAAAAATAGAGCTCCGAGGATTAATTTGAGCACAGCTCAAGGAGATCTTCCTTCAAGTCATCAGAAATCTTGGGCTAAGATTGCGAGCAGGCCTTCTCTCTCGTTATGATTGCACTATATCTGAGGTTGATGGTCGATCTGTAGTCATGGTGCCGGAAGAGGTTTTAATGGATGCTCCTCCGCTTTGGGAAGATTTTGTGGTGGGAAGATTTGCATCTCCAGCTCCGCATGTGGCAAAGATCCATGTCATAGTCAACAAGATTTGGACTTTGGGAGATAAGGAAACAAAAATATATGTTTATGTGGTGAATGAATCAACTATCAAATTTCGAATCCGTAATCTAAACGCTAGAAGCCGAGTTCTACATCGTGGCATGTGGAATATCTGTAACATCCCTATGATCGTTACAAAATGGACACTGTTTCAAGATGAAGTTCAATCTGAGCTTGCTTCTATGCCTATATGGGTTACTATGAAGAATGTGCCGCCATCGTTATTTTCCTGGAAAGGGGCTGAGTTTCGTGGCTAGTCCTGTGGGTAATCCTATGAGACTGTATCAAGAAACTAAGTTGGTTGCAAGTTTTGCTAAAGCCAAGATCCTCATCGATGTAAATTTGAAAAAAGAAATACCATCAAGCTATAGGTTTAGGATTGTAGGAGAGGAAGCGGAGGTTCAGTATGATTATCCATGGTTACCTAGAAGATGTGGTAGTTGCAGGAAATGGGTCATGCAGATCCGGGATGTCTGGCCAAGATTCAGATAAAGAAAACTGTTGAACAGAGATCTCCAAGGTCGGGTGATTCGGAGACTGGCCTAAACGAAGACTCAACTAAACAATAAGAGAGAGAGCTAGGAGAACTCCAGGTAAATAAGGGGAGGAGTGGCAAATGGTAGCATCGGATCATAAAAGAGTGGGAAAGAGAAGCTTAGTCTATGGTGAAGTTAAGATCGCAACCCCATCGCGGTTTGCTATTTTGGAGAATCAGGCAGGGGAGCTTTGTTCTAACGGAAAACAGGCAACGGAGGAAACTGTAGGGAATTCTGCTTGTTCAGTTCCAATTAGGGGGAGGATAAGCTCACTAGTCTCGCAAATAGGAGAGGGGGCATGAGAAACTCGAAACCAATAATATTAGACAAGGAATCGAACCAAGTGGAAGCACAAAGTGAAGTGATTGCAATGAAAACTATGGGCGAAGAGATTTTACCGGCTGAGGAAGTTGTATGTTTAACTGGCTATGGTCTGTTGCGGGTTGAGAGAAAGTAAAATGCTACGCGGATAAGGTTGCCTAGAGGAAAAGTAATAATGGCTGCAGGGAGGGTTAAAGATGCTGGAATTACGAGGGAAGGCTCAGGAAATTCAACGGGAAAAAAAAACCCAATCTATCAAGTGAAGAGAATAAAGTTGGTTCAAGCATAGAGGGTGCGTAGAAAAAATAGAGGAGATGCAATTGGAAAAATATAAGACGGAGGGGGAAAACCCTGAGTTTAAAACATGGGAGACAGGTAGTATGGGGGACCAAGAAGCACAAGAAAAAAACAAAGCTTCGAAACAGAGGAGGAGAAAACGCCGAAACCACGAATAAAGAGGAGGCAGGTTCAAGAACTCACCTCTTAAAATCAGCTAAGTTGGCGTCAAAACATCAGCTCAAACCACCTCATCAAATTGAGGAATCAAACCCAAGTGGTATAGGAAGATGGAATATGCGGAAAAAACAATAATGTCGTTTTTCTTCTGGAACATTCGAGGATTTAATAAATTCAGGAAGCAACGGTTAGTTCAAGACTTGATACGAGAGAAAACTTTGGTTCTAGGGGCCCTATTGGAACAAGAGTTGCAGAAAGCAAGTCGGAACGGATAATTAAATCAACTTTTTTGGGCTGATCGGGGGTTTCAAACTACGAATGTAGTCCATTAGGAAGTATATGGTTGGTATGGAGTAATTCCGTTTCGTTGATTGTTGTGAAGAAAACAACACAAATGATTTCTTGTAGAGTAAAGGTTCAAGGTTATATGGAGGAACTCCTATGCACTTTCGTCTATGCATCAAATTCCCAAGAAGAGAGACAAGAACTTTGGAATGATTTAAAGGAGCTCCAGGACAATACTTTTTGCCGCGAGCTCCCGTGGATTTGCGCAGGGGACTTTAATGAGATCCTCAATCGAATGGAACATTCAGCAGCCACATACACGCCGGCTTCTAGCTTAGAAATGGCTGATTTTCACGACATGGTGAGACATTGTTCGCTGGTAGACATGGCCTATCATGGTCCGTTGTTCACTTGGTGTAACAAGCGGGAAGACGGTTTGATATGCAAAAAGCTTGATCGCACTCTTGTTAACCCCCTTTGGCTACAGCGCTCTCACAACTCATATTGTGTTTTCGAAGCTCGAGGTTGCTCAGATCATCTGTGTGGGGTAATATCGCCTTATGGACAGCCATACAAACCAAAAGTACCGTTTAAAGTTGTAAATGCTGTAGTAAATTTGCCGGACTTTAAAAATCTTGTGCAAAGCTACTGGATTCATACGAAAGCTCTCTTCCCCTCCACCTCTTCCCTGTTTAGATTTTCAAAAAAGCTCAAGCACCTGAAGCCAATCATCAGAGGATTATGTCGACGAAAGCTATACTATTTGACAAAACGAAAAGAGGAAGCGTTTAAGGTGCTATGTGAGAAGCAGTCAAGGAACCTCTCAACCCCAACTGAAAGTGCTATGATTGAAGAGGTTGAGGCTCACAGTTCTTGGGAGAGGGTAACATAATTGGAAGAGAAGTATCTACGACAAAAGGCAAAACTCCATTGGGTAAAGGAGGGTGATCTAAACAATCAGTTTTTTCACAACGCGATAAAAGACAGAGAGCAGCGCAACATGATATATGAGATTAGAGGACATGAGGGCAATATTCTCTCAGCAACGGATGACATTAAGGCTGAAGGAATCAGGTATTTTTTCCAAGCTGTTCAAGGCAGTGCCAAATCCCGAAGGAGCTCCTATGTCAACTTCAGATCTGATGTAGATTTTGGAATACAAATGTGGTGAGGAAGAGAGTAAGGAATTGGTAAAGGAAGTGACAGCTATGGAGATAAAGAAGTTTTATTCTCAATGCCTTCGAACAAGTCCCTAGGACCAGACGGGTTCACAGTGGAATTCTACAAAGAGATATGGTCAATCTTAGGCAACGACTTCACTGTGGCGGTTAAGTTGTTTTTCTCTTTTGGGTTTCTTCCAAAGGGAATAAACTCTACCATTCTCGCTCTAATCTCAAAGAAGACCGGGACGATAGGGTTGAAAGACTATAGACCGATATCTTGCTGTAATTGTGATCTACAAAGTCATTTCAAAGATACTAGAAAACCGTTTGAAGAAGATTCTCCTCGAGTTTATTACGAATAATCAGTCAGCATTTATCGAGGATAGATATCTAATGGAGAACCTCCTATTAGCATCGGAACTGGTTAAAGATTATAACAAGCCTGATGTTTCCTCAAGGTATGCAATGAAGATTGATATCACAAAAGCATTTGACTCGGTGAATTGGGGGTTTCTCGAAAACATGTTAACAACGATGAATATGCCTGCGATTTTCATCAAATGGGTCGTACTTTGTGTAACTACTCCGTCATTCTCAGTTCAAATAAATGGAGAGTTAGCAGGGTTTTTCTGGAGTGAAAGAAGGCTTCGCCAAGGCTGCTCACTCTCGCCATACCTTTTCGTCATTTGTATAAATTATCTATCGAAAATGTTAAATAATGTAGCAAGGAATGGCGAATTTGGTTATCATCCACGCTCTAGGAATTTAGGAGTTGCACATCTTTGCTTTGTAGATGGCATCATGGTATTTGTAGATGGAAAAGTTTGATCTATACAAGGTATCATCACGGTTTTTGAGAGATTGGTAAAATACCTAGGCCTTCCTCTTCTAACAAAGTGCATGAAAGCCAGACTATCAACCTCTAATATACAAGATCCGAAATCCTATTACTACCTGGAAGAACCGGTTTCTATCATTGCTAGTAGGCTTCAGCTCTTATCCTTTGTAATTGCAAGTCTAATGAATTTTTGGATCGCAGCGTTTAGGTTACCAAAAGTATGCATAAGAGAGATTGAGAAAATCAGTGCGGCTTTCTTATGGTCTGGTCCGAGTCTCAATGCTAGGAAAGCCAAGGTGGCTTGGAGTGATGTGTTTAAGCCAAAGTCAGAGGGGGACTTGGTTTGAAATCGATGGTAGAGGCGAATAAGGTAAGCTGTTACAAACTAATATGGCGCATTCTGTCTTCCAGGGACTCGTTGTGGGTAAACTGGATTAAAAGAACTTGATTCGAAAGGGCTCGTTTTGGTCTACTATAGATACAAAGACGGGAGGATCTTGGATATGGAGGTACAAGGAAACAAAGTTCAAGCCAGTTTTTTCAACAAAAGAAACATGGAATCAGTTAAGGGAGTCGGGGATCCAGAACTCTTGACATAAAGTAGTATGGTGCTCTCATGCTACTCTGAAATATTCCTTTATCTTGTGGTTAGCTATCCTTAATCGACTGACGACGGGAGATAGAATGCTCTCATGGTCTCCAAATATTTCAGCACAATGTTCATTCTTCCCTCACCTGCTTGAGACTTGTGATCACCTTTTTTTTCCTGTCCATATTCGGCGCAAATATGGCATAAGCTAGCTTATCGATTAATGGGAGAGCAGTACACGGTGAGTTTTGATGAGCCGCTAAACGTTTTCAAAGCAAGAAGGAACAGAACAGAGGATTATATGATCAAGTACATTTTCCAAGTTTCAATATATGCACTATGGAGGGAAAGAAATATGAGAAGGCATGATAGTCTTCCGTTGGCTGCATACAGGCTGATTTATGACGTGGGGAAGGCTGTTAGAAACCGTCTAGCAACACTTCAAGAAAAGGAAATTATGATGGATGGGCTACAAGTATGGTTTGCTTCAAGAATATGAGGATAATTGAAAACATGGTTTCAACTAATCGTTCATGGTTGGTATTCTTTTTCCCAGAAGAGGTTTTGTCCCAATTAGGTTTTCCTCTTTCGGGTTTTAACGAGGCTTACATAGAACGATGATTTTAGCTTAGAATTCAAAAGTTTTTTCAATACAACAATAATACTTGATGTAAAAAGAGTTTTTCTTTGAATATAATTTAAAATTTATTCAAAAAAATATATAAAAATTAAAAGAAGAAAAAGAACAACAAATTTTATGGCATAGCCTTCCTTTAGTTCGGGTTATTGTATAAGTTGTATCAATTTAAGCCTATAACACTGTTGGGCCCATTTAAGATAAAGGAAACTTATGGATAATATAACTTTCTCAAAATCTGCCGGTTTTTCACATATATACTCTATATTATGTAATTGAACCTTTCATTTCCCCCTTCAACTAATATTTATTAAAAAATTGTAAAATATTTACAACTTCCCACTGCAAAAGCTTTCTCTATTTATCTTTAAATCTCTAAAATATAGCTAATGTTTGCTCTCCTAATGAGTTGAGAACATGGAAATCCGACTATATTATTCAAGTGAAAACCTTAAGAATTCTGGAAAATATATTTTTGTATTTAGAAAAAATTGCAAAGAAAGCCTCAGCTAATTTCAGTTTCGCCTAAAAAAAGGTTTTGTTTAAATAAACCATCAACCTTTTTCATTTTTTGTAAGAAAAACTATCACCCCAAATTTGTGCAAGTCAATCATACAACCTTTAAAGTCATCCGCAATACTGGACCTCCGCATATTAGTGACGTCAACTGTTAACTTTCCGTTTAAAAATTAACAGAAACTCAAAACGGAATCGTTTTGAGTAAAGAAAAAATAACAAACTGTTTTGCTTTTATTTCGTCGTTTTTTGTATAAAACAACACGATGCCAATCAGTAATGAAACTTTCATTGTAGAGCTCAAGAAATGAAACTTTCAAACTGTATTCAGCAGCACTTTGTGCCTCCAGTATATCAAATATATGTTTGACTGCTCTAGGGATAACACCTGCATCACTCGGAATTTCACCGTTCTGGTAAGAAACAAATAGGTTCCATCAAACGAGGATTCAGTTGCCAATCAGTAAAGATGATTCAAATGATGTTCTTGAAATGGACACTGTACCTTTTTTCTTGCTCCTCCTTCCATTGTATATGTCTTCCCAGTTCCTGTCTGCCCATATGCAAAGATGGTACAATTATACCCATCAAGAACCTCAAAAACAATGGGAGAAACTGCTTGATGGTACAGGTCCTTTTGCTGGGTTGTTGGACCAAAAACCTAAAAAATTTAACCATAGTAATCAAATTTTTCATAATTAACACTACGTAATAAGTCTTATAAGATTAAACCAAAAACGTAATGAAGATGAACTACACTTTGTCAAACAAAAACGTTTTATCAATCTGCTTCCCAGCAATTTTCTGAGCTACTGCCACTTCCTTTTTCCGATCATTGCAGGTTAGCACACCCGGTGTTTGTAACCTCGTCTCCTCCGAATTAAACGGTCTGAAAATACATAACCACATAGATAAGCTTAAATCACAATCTGAACAACTCAAACTCCATTAACATCCTCATTAGATCAACGCTATCTACAAATCCAGCGAATCACACCCTAAACATAAACAAACGAATCCATATTTCAAATTAATCGAAATTTTTACCAACAAATCATGCTCAAACGTACATATATACTATTTAAATTCAATAGAGGTTTTAAAACAAAGTAGTGAAGATGATTCTTCTTCAATAGAGGTTTCAAAACAGAGTAGTGAAGATTTGCTGATTAAGAATTTTTTTAACCAAAATCTGTTCATCATTGATGAACAGCTAGAGAAAAAAGAAATCCCCAAAAAAAAAATTATGGTTGAGGAAATCAACTTTTTTATTTTGTTTTGCAACTCAATTGGTTTCGACTGGTTTGGTTTTGGTTTAGTCACAAAAAAGAGTTTGTTAATCATTTCGGTTTGATTTTATTTTGGTTTGATTTAATCTCTAAAACGACATCGTTATGAGTTTCCGTTAATTTTTAAACCGAAAATTAATAGTCGACGTCGATGATATACGGAAGTCTAATATTGCGGATGACTTTGAATGTTGTATGATTGACTTGCACAAGTTTGGGATGAGAGGTTTTTTTGCAAAAATGAATAGGTTGATGGTTTATTTGAACAAAACCCTAAAAAGAACTAACAAAAACGGAGGTGTAAGTTAAAACCTAACATGTTTTAATGAAGCAAATAAAACTCCAACATAATTAAGCGAAACAACAAAAACCCCAATTTATTTTATGAAGCAAATAAGGACCCAAGTTATTTTTCAAAATAAATAAAAACCTTTATAATATATTGACATTAATTTTATTTTTAAATCAAAACAAATTTATTTATCTTTTGGTATAAAAACTTTGTTTTCATCTAAAGTTCAAAGAAACTTAATATCATAAAAATATCACCGAATAAATGACATTTTTCCGAAATGCGTAACTTCCAAATTTCCTAATAACACGATGTTAATCCAAGTTCATTACATACATTGTAAATTTCAACAGAATAGTTTGTTTAAGAAGACAAACTGTTTTATATTAATGGTACTAATAGCTTGGTTTGGTGATGAACTTGATTGAAATTTCTACTTCTATAGTTTGGGTCTTCAAAATAACGTTGGTAATCATTTACTAAAACAGTATAACGATAAGAACTAAATGTACCAAAAAATACTCATCATAACTTTTTAATGCTATTTTTGTGGCTATTTATTATATGTTCTAATTATTCTCAAATCGCTTATTATTTTTTTTGCGCTAAAAAACTTTTAATGCTTTTTGTCACCAATCATAAACATTGTTTTTAATATCTTGATGGTTTTTTTTATCTTTATTACCAAACAAATATTTAAAACAAGTAATTTTAAATAATTTTTTTTGTTTTCTATTTAAAGTTAAACATCAATAGATTTAAGGGTTTTATTTACTTTGACTAAATAGGTTGGTTTTTATTTACGTTGATGTAATATGTTGGGTTTTTATTTGCTTCGATTAAATATTTTGGGGTTTTATTTGCTTTGCTAAATAAGTTAGGGTTGTATTTGCTTCACTGATATAGTTAGGTTTTAATTTACACCTTAATTTTTTCAAGTTTTTTAGGTGAAACTAAAATTAGCTGGATTCTTTTTTTTTTGCAATTGTTCCCTGGATTTGGTGAATCCACATAAACGATCTTGGGTGACAAACAAGTTTTAAAGATTTTCTTATCCTCATTTTTATTTAAATATTTTTAATTTTCTGTTTTCTGGATATTTATTCTTTTTATAATAATTATTTTAGTTACGGAACTGTAATATAACAGATATATCTTAAAGTTACCAATTCCAGGGATTAAAGATTCATGCAGTCCCTCCTCTTCGCTATCTCCAAGATTTGGAAGATAGTTTCCGTAAAGGCTATCGGTAACATATTAAATATTTTTATGTGAAATATGAAATTGCTATAAGATACAAGGCTGTGAATAACAGTCGAATCCAATTGATTCGGGGACACTATATAATTGGATTCTTTCACTAACTAATGATCTTTATTTATCACTTACCAATTTCTATGACATCCTCCATAACATTAGCAACTATATACTTAGTTCGTTGGTAAGTATAAGTTTTACATTTCCTTGTTTTTTCTTCTTTTTTGTCATCATTTCATTATATCATTAAAAATTAGTGAAGAAACAGAGGAATAGTTCAGAAAAGGAGCAGCAAAAACAGAGGTTAAAAGGTTAAACAGACGCTCTTCTTCCATCCTTGTAGACAGCCACGATGGACCACCCATACAAAGGTCAGAGAGAAATCTCCCATCTCTTGTCACATTCTTTGCAATGTCCCGTGCAGTTGAAAAGCTTTGGGCAGCGCACACTTCACTTCGTTGCGTCTAAACTGAGACAGAAGAGCTTGGATTCTATGTAAGCTGATTGATACTGTGGCCACCTAGTCGGATTATTAACCGTCACAACTAGGCCTGGGAATTAAATCCAAACCAATTTTTCCAAACCGAGGTTTGACGAAATCAGTTCGGATTCGGTTATTTGACGAGAACCGATAGGAAAAAACATAAATTAAGATTGGTTATCTCCTCGGTTCAGTTCGGATTTTGAGTAACCAAATGGTTATCTAAAATAACCCTAACTCACTTATAGCCACCTTCGTCGTGACCGTCTTCATCGTCGAGATCTGTCGTGCCGCCGTGTCGTCAAGATCTATATTTCCAGCTTTTGTTCTTCATCGAGAAGAAGAAATTACATAGGCCTTGCTTGGTAGTTCATTTAGAAGAGTATTATGTTTTTTATTAGCCAATTAACAATTGTCAACATAGCATAAAAGAGAGCATTTACTTAGGGATATGGATAACACATGGGGAGCAACCATCCTCTATTGACCATCTACTCAAGGATATGGATAAAACTGTTCAGAATCGTTTTTTCAGCGCTACAATATCAGAGTATCATGACGATGACCATACAAGATTGGTTTGACACGAGACTTTAGCAGCCGACACTTCTGTTTGTTTACTATTTTTTATATTAAGTTCTCTGTTGACGTCGGTGATGGATGTATTCTTTTTTCCAACTACTGGTTTTGTCCTAATTGGGTTTTCTAGTTTTTGGATTTTAACAAGGCACACATCCCGGTACCCCACTGTTTTGAGCTTCTTTATTTTGTAGTTTATCTCTAGTTTATTCGGCCTTACCTATCCCAAAAAAGTTTGTTCAATATAATTTTACATATTATTAAAAAAAAAAGATAGCATTGAGAAGTTTTTAATGCTACGCTAATTCTCCTTCCTCTATGCTTTCACATAGAGCTTTTCCCAAACATTAAGCTTTTAAATATTTAATAATAATTTTTATATAATTTATTTATTTGGTTAGATAACATATATCTATATATTTTTTTATAACATTTTATCATTAGTTTATTTGTCATTATATTTTAAAATAATGTTTTAATAAATATAATCTAAATACAAAAATTAAAAATAATAATATAATTATAATAATTACATAAATTTTTCAAAATTTCGAAAGAAAGAGTTGACGGACTTTTCTATTCTATTCTCCCCGGCAACCGCAGGTGACAACGGATCTACCCTTCTTTTGGAAAAGCAGGTGGCTGCGTGTGAATTCTTTCATCTTTTTTTATTTTTTCTTTATATAAAAAAATATTAATAACTCAAAAAAAATAAAATTATCCAAAGACGCTTCTAGCCCTGCTCTTTATCATATATATATATATATATATATGATAATTTAATAAAATAATTTAAATACAAAATTTCAAAAAAAATATAATAATATAATAATTATCATTGTAATTATATATATATATATATTATATAAATGTATAATGTATAAAATTTGATAAATATAACTTAAATATGAAAATTTTAAAATTATAATAATATAATAATTATAAATAGATATATTTTATAATAATTTAATAAATATAATTAATATGAAAATTTAAAAATTCTAATTATATAATATTAAGTATATCAATTATGCATATATATATATGTATAATAAATATATATATTAAATATGAAATATAAAATTATAATAATATAATACTGATTCAAATATACATATATATAAAGTAATATATATATATATATATGTATATTTTAAATTTGTTTATGTAATTTTATATCTAACCGCTCACTTCTCTACCAATCAGTAAAATATGTACATTAATTAAAACATACAGTTTTTGCTACTCATTGCTTCTGATTCTTACAGCTAATGCTCTTGTAAGATTCGTATCAATCAAGCCCATATACATGTGTATAGGATCCCAAAAAAAAAAATAGAGGCCCAATCTTTTGTTTTTAAGCAAACGCCCAAAATATACTAGACATTTTGCTATTTTAAGCTGAATTAAAAGTGTTCCAATTCTTTTTTTTTCAATTAACTAACTAAACCAATTTAACTATACTAACAGAATTAAACCGAATTTTAACCAAAATATTGAATTTTTTGGGTCAATTTCTGTAACAAAATAAATAATCAAATTAACTGAGAACCGAACCAAACCAAAAAAAATTTCGGTTAAACTCGGTAAGAGATTACAGAAAACGAAAAACCAAAAAAACAAAAAACCCGAACCTTTGACCCGAATTAATCGAATTCACAGGCCTAACCTTAACTGTTGGACCTAAGTGCAGCATCAACTCAACATCATCATACGGATCCCTTAAGCTCTGCAAAGACCATTGAATAGTATGTAATGTGGCTGCTAATCTCTTTTAAACCGGAGTGAAAGCATCCCGCGCATGGCGAGACGCATAACCTTCCCGATCTCCAACTACCCATCCTCCTCCAACCATAAAATTTGAATAAATCCAAGAGGCATGAAGGTTACACTTAAAATTGTTCCCTGCAGGTCTCGAACAAATTTTTTCAACCCTCGAAATAGATTCTCGAACATACTCCACTAATTTATGTGCCTCCTATTGAGTTGATTCTTCAAATGTGTTGCTGATAAATTGTCGTAGATCATTCTGGTGCAGAGAACAAAACAGAATTCTTGAGCTTCCATATATATGTTCCACAATATCCACGGTACATCAATCTTAATACTTTTCGGAATAGAGGCTGAGTACATTATATCCAAGATAAACCTTATATTATCTTCAATATAGCTCCATAAACCATGTGCCGGGGAAGGTACAATAGACAAAGCCCAAAGAAGATGTGATATCGTGCACTTGGACAAAACATGGTTTATCGATTCAGTACCTTAATGAAAGATTTGACAAAGAGGATAAGTATTCATACTATGTCGTATTAAACATGCTGAAACCGCTAGAGCTCCAGAAAATGCTCACCAAAAGAAGAGCTGAATTTTTGGAATAATTCTCATCTTCCAAACCCTATTCTTTAACTCGTTTATTTCCTCATTCGAGCTTTGTTGAGGCATGTACACCATATCAATTTGGCTAATCAAACAGCTTCCACTCTTCACCTCATACCATCTCATGTATATGCCCAAATGAACCCATCATTAAGTTTCAGTTTCGGCTGCATCTCAACAATCCTTCTAGCATCATCAATCGGAAAGAGATTTGAAACTTTTCTCCATATTCCTATATCCCTCATCTGTCAAGAGCTGCACAAAATTAAGACTAAGATCAATCATACTCTCCTTGTTAACATGTCTGCGTGGAGAGCCATCCATTATCCATTTCTCCATCCACACTCTCCTATTGGCATCATTGCCAATCCTATTGAACAGTCCCTTAGTAAATTCTCTACCATGGACGATATTGCGACATGCATAAGAAGGCTACACTCCTACACATCCATCCATAAATCCTTTCTTATCAAAATATCGACCTTTGAGAGTAGAGATTCAGGTGCAACCAAGATTCTCCAAGATTGTTTAACCAATAAAGCTTGATTGAAATTCCAAAGATCCTATAACCCTAAACCTCTCTCCTTCTTTGATTTACACATCTTCTTCCATGAAATCCAATGAATTTTCTCTTTATCTTGCGCGTTCCACCAAAAATTCATCATTGTACTTGTAATTTGTTAACATTAGTATTTCATCAAATGGAAGCATGACATGGAATAGGACGGGAGAGCCATTGCCACTGATTTAAGCAAAACTTCCTTCCCACCCAATGACAATGTTTTTCCAAACCATCCGCTTAATCAAGACTTTAGTCTATCAGTAATGAAACCCAAAATTTCTTGTTTAGAACCACTAAAACACTCCAGTAAGCCTAGACACTTTCCAGTCATGGCTACATTTGATATCTCAAACATAAGACTTATCAAATGAAACATATGTGGAGCTATCTTTGCCCCATATGTGACTACCGACTTCTGAAAATTAATCTCTCGCCCCGACACAGCCCCATACAATTGTAAGCAATGTAGAAACTCCGAACATTCTCTCACGGATGCTCGACACAAAAACAAAATAAGGGTTTGTTTTCAAGAGTTTCATTCCTGTGATACTTCCCATAAAATCGTAAGCAATGTAGAAACTCTTATCATTCTCTCAAAGATGTTCCACAAAAAAATCAAAATAGAAGGGCTTTTTTCGAGAGTTTCATTCTTGTGATACGTCCCTTTTTCACCTTATTTGTAATGTGCAAAAGGGCTTCCACTAATAAGATAAAGATAAAAGGTGAAAGTGTATCTCTTAGTATTATTCCTCTCTGGCTTGATGTAACCATGAGCATTAATTACCATTCAACAAAATCGAGTAGGAGACTTGGCCGTATACAAAAAATAATCAAACTAATCCATCTTCTATGGATTCCCAGCCTCAGAAATAACTCTTCTTTCTTGGCTCCTAATATAATTGAAATTTTCTTCGCTCTAAAAATTTAAACTTAAATAGGGTGACGATAGAAATTAAAATCAAAAGAGTGAGTCTCTCGTAATGTTAAAAAAGTACTAAGTTATAAATTTTCTCTCGTTATGTTAAAAAAATACTAAGCTATAAATTCTAAACATTAATTTATGAACTTTAGTAAATTTTCACTAGTAATCCGAAGAGTATAACAATAACATAAATATATATATATATACATATATATATATAATATACTAATAATAGTTTTGAAAAGAAATGTTTTCAAATGCAGTGTGCACAGTTTTCATATTTTAATGTCCAATTTTTTAAAAAAGAAATTGTTTGCACCGGTACTCTAGAAATCGTAAATGTTTTTGAATAGTGATCAAAGTATTTCTATATCATTACTGTTGTAACAAATACAGAGGTTACTGAAAAAACCCTCTTAAATTTGAAAAGAAAAATAATTATTTACTCGAACTGATATGCGTCATTATCATTATGTTGGATGCGTTGATAGCAGAAAATTGATGATTGGCTGTTTGTTCCTATTAGGTAGTGGAAAGCAGTTTATCATTGCTACATCCACTATGGAGGCCGAATCCATGCTATGCTTTGAGACAATAATTCATGCATTCCGGCTGTATAAGTTTATCATAGGGTTTAGAATTTTTGATATTATAGCCAAACCGTTGAAAATTTATTGTGATAAATTTACAGCTATCTTTTTCAGAAAATAACAAATACTCAGAAGCGTGCCAAGCACATGAAGTTAAACTATTATCCATCGTTCCCAATTTTATCTATGATATGGACCATTCATCAAAACACAAGACATTATCAAATATTACACAATATTTGGCGAAGCCTACTACACTTTTAGAAGTATACATCATAGCCTAAAACCATCTTTTGAACAGATTTATTCTTCCTTCTTATTGACACAGAATCTCTCCGTGCCTGTTTTCCCTAAACTCTCCTAGTTATCTTTTGACCTGATGAGAGAGAGTGTTATTAGAGTGGAATCAGTATTAGTGTAATAGTATTGACAGTTCATTTTTTGCCAGTTAATAATAATGTTTGGCCTATATGTCTAATTATTTCTCAAAAATGATCAATTCCACTAATTATCTCTAAAATAAATCATATATGTAAAGAATGGTTTGATGGACCACTATTATAGCTTTCATATCTTTCTCATTTACTTTTGATTATTTACATACATATCTTTTCTATATAAACTTTTGTATAGATATACACGTCATCTATCAATAATATTCATCACTTTAGAAAAACTTAAAATACGTATGTTAAAAACAATTTTACGAACACATACAATGAGACTTTAAATACTAAATATATATTTGGCTTTGTCATCATTCGAGATTCGATTTAATACATTATTTATTAGGCCTGGGCTAATGGTTAAATCGGTTTATTCGGGTTGGTTTAATCGGTTAGTAGAAAATTCGGTTTATATAAAAGATTACCAAATTGAACCGAAATGGAAAATAAATTCAGTTTAATCGGTAGTCGGTTTAATCGGGTCAGTTTAATATAATTTTAAATCTGCCGAAAAAGAACTGAATTTATCAAATTCGGTTTAAATAAACCGAATTCGCCACAATTAACAAAAAAAAAACAATGTATCGAGAAATAACTGTAACTTACCAAATTCGGTTTTAATAAACCTGAATCGACTAACATGTAAACATAAAAAACCAACTACATGTTCGTTTACTTGATAAAATGCTTGTAGCAACATTACAGCAACATTACAGCAACATTACATCAACATTACAACAAAATATAAGCAATCATTACATCAAGTATGGACATACATTTCAACCGATTAATCATTCCAGAAGCTGCAGTAGTTAGTAAGTCATATCAAAGCTTGCTAATCCGCATCAAAAAATGGTGAAAAGATCAGCTTCAAAGTCTTTAATCCGCATCAAAAAGGGCAAAAGAGGAGCTTTTATTACCTGTGAAAAATGAAAACAACACAAAATCAAACAAAGAATTAACAATGTAAATCAAATCAATCAATAACTGATACCACAAACCTAACAAAGTACACAATTTACATAGGAGAATCAAGCATGAGCTGGCATTGAATTCCAAGAATCTACACAAGAAAAAAAGTAAATTACAAGAGATAATGAATAAATGAGACAAACTACATGGCAGACTTGATAGAAATTTGGGAACTACTTACTAAGAGATTCAAGAAACTCAACTTCTTCCAACATTTGCACTAAGTTTGAAACTTGTGCTTTAGATGAACACCTTAACCATTGTTGTGTGCATAGCAAAACTTCAATCATGTAAGGAGTTAAAGAACTCCTATAAGAGTCCAAAATTCTGCCACTAGTACTAAAAACCGACTCACTTGCAATTGAGGAGACTTGAATTGCTAGAACATCTCTAGCAATTTCTAACAAGATTGAGAACTTTGATGAATTGGACCTCCACCAACTGAGAACATCATAAGCCATCCCCAAACTATTTTCAACTCTAATATCAGGTTTTTTCATTCAAATATATTTGTAACTCATTGCAGCCATCTTCATTTCTTCCTAAATCAAGCATCTGGCTGTAAATCGACTCCATCCTCTCACAAGTATCTTCATCATCTGAAACCCCAAACATGAAACAAGGCGACTCAGAAGTTTGAGTTTCAATGTCTAACTCTAATGGTTTAGCCAACCTAGAACTATAATCTTCATACAGCCTAGCCAAGGCACATGAAACTGATGCATGAAGTTGCCTACTCTCAATAATATTCTTACCATAAAGCTGGTCAAAGTAGAGGGAAGGAAACTTCATCTTGTTGCGAGGATCGAATACACTTGCCATAATCAGTAAAGGATTCATGTTATTCAATCCATCCCAGTATTTCTCGAACTTATCCCTCATGATCCTAGCTTGAAGTTTGATCTCCTCTTGAGGACTTGCACACTTATTGATGAGATTCCTCTCAATATCGACAATTTCATTGTAACATAGGGTAGATGTTACTGACTTAGAAGCTGACAAAGTCAAAGTTGACTTGTAGAAAATCTTTAGAAACTTCACCAATCTAGATACTTCCTCCCAATCAGATATTGTCGGTGGTCCAACCCTTTTTCTCTTGGTCTTCTCATCATCTTCTAGAAAATAATCACAGTACATCTTGTCTTCCATCATCATCTTCTCAAAAGCAACCCTCAACTTTATAGTAGAAGTCAACATCAGATATGTGGAGTTCCATCTTGTCTTCATATCTAATGGCAAGCTGCCTCTACATATCTTTCTTGTATCACACCTCAATGCAAAAGACTTTAGCCTAGTGAATGATGACCGCACATACTTCACTGCATTCCTAATGGAAACTATACTAGGCTTTGCTTTCTTCAAACCATCTCCAACAATTAGATTGAGGATGTGTGAACAACAACGCATATGCAAGAACTCACCATTTCTAACTAATGGTTATTCTAATCCTCTAATTCTTAACTCATTCTTTAAAAGATCCAGCGCCTTGTCATTATTCCTTGCATTGTCTACTGTCACTGTAAAAACCCTCTCTATTCCCCAGTCTTCTAAACACTCCATCAATTGTCCTACAATGGTTTTTCCTCTATGGTCTGTGATAACCTTAAAGCTAAGGATTCTCTTCTGCATTTCCCACTTAGCATTAATCCAATGCGTTGTGATCACCATGTAGTTGTAAGATGTTGTAGGAGAAGTCCAGATATCAGTTGTCAGAGATATCCTTTGTTTCTCAACCCTAAACAACTTCTGCAAAGCGGCTTTCTCTTCTAGATATATCCCTACAATGTCTCTAGTACAAGTTCTTCTAGAAAATGTCTTCTACAAAGGCAAGACATTGAAACAGAACCGCTTCCAACCCTCAGATTGAACAAAAGAGAATGCCAACTCATTCACTACAACCATTTCATTAACAGATTTCCTAAGCAGTTGAGGATCAAACTTAATAACTTTTAAATTTCCATTACTATCCCCAGAAAATGTCGCCAAACATCTGCTCGTGTAGCATACTTCTTTCGGGGTTTTGATGGCTTGTCAGAAGCGGAGGCTGGCATTTTACGCTTATTCCCAGTTTGAAATTCTGAAGATTGAAGAGGGGGATCTATGTTGTAATCTTCAGACATTTACAAAACATAAGATATATTGATTAGCAAGAGTTTAAGAAACATAACAAGTGACAATATTATATATTCAGAACAATCACACAAACAAATAGTCAAATACACAGAACAATCAATATTCGATACTCATATAGTTAATTACAATACACTTAATTACATATACACACAGAATTACAGAACAATCGTTAGTAATACTAACTTAGTATCACACAAGTTCTAGCATCAAGCTTTCATACTAGATTGTTCACACAAATTCTAACTCTAACTCTAATTCACACAAATTCTAACTCTAACTCTAATTCACACAAATTCTAACTCGATTTGATACAAATCTATACCGAACAATCACACAAATTCGTAATTAAAACCCTAATTTTGATAACACAGAATTTAGATCAATCAAACAAATTAGAAGTTAAAACCTTAAAACATAATAATCAAACAAATTTGATACTAAAAAAAATCAAACAACCCGATTTAGACCATAACTAACTAAAACCCTAAATTAAATCCCTAATCCAAAGTTAACCCTAAACCTAACCCTAAATTAAAACCGTAATCTGAAGTTAAACATAGTAGATTATCGATTTAAACCCTATCCCAAAACATAACCCTAAATAAAAACCTTAATCCGAAGTTGAAACCCTAACCCTAATTTTTGAAAAACCCTAATCGCTTCCACTTTCCAACTCTGAGACATAGGCTGGGCTTAGATACCACCAAAGAATCAACCGATTTATGCAATTAAAGGTTAAAGAGAGCTTACCCCTAAATTTTTCGCGGTTACAAGTCTTGAATCGATGAGGAAATGTCTGTCTTTGAGCCTTGATTGAGCTTCGATTGAGCTTCAAGATCACTTTTGAGTATGCGAGAGACAGAGAAGCTACAATTTCGGAAGAGGCGGAGATGCTAAGGATTTCGGAAGAGGCGGAGATGCTAAGGATTTCGGAAGAGCCGGAGAGGCGGAGATGCGATCGCCTTCGATGTCTTGAGGCACGAGAGGCAGAGAGAAAAAAAGAGTGAAATTAGGTTAATGATGGATTAGTAAGCTTTTATATGCCGGTTAACACAACCGATTATAACCGAATTTAACCTAGTACCGAACCGATAAAAACCAAAATCTCGATTTCAAATTTATTTCACACCCATCGGTTCATCAAAACCCAATTTCTCGGCTCCGATAACCGAATGTTTTGGTTTTAACGGGTCGGGTTATTCGGTTAAAACCGGAGCCCCACGCCTATTATTTATCTTATATTTTTAAAACTTGAAAGATATGATGTTGAATTATATTACATGTTAATTTATTTTATTTTTGTTAAAAGGGTTATTTTATAATAAAAATAGAGTTGTAAGGATTACTGACTATTTTTTTCATTATTTTGCAAAAATCCCAATTATCTAATAAAGAATAGGATTTTACCCACAGTGTACCGCGGGTGGATGGCTTTTATTAATATTTTTATGTAAAAAAATGATATTTGTTTGGAATTTTGGCATATTTGTATCGAGTGTTTAATATGATTATGTTAGGTAAGAAAGTTTGTTATTTATTTTATTAAATTTTAGTAGTAGATATAATATAGTGTTTATTTTCATAACTGATTTTGTTTCTTTTAATTTTGGTATTCATATTAAAAGTCTATGTATTTAAATTTGGCTACGTATTGGTAGTAAATTAAGGTAGGTTGCTTATGAATCAGAAAAATCAATAAATATCAGCACTTAGGTAAATATTTTTTTCACATGTGAGTGAAAAATGAAAAGAAAATTAAAATATCAAATAAACCCGTAATTTGTTATACTAACCCGTTATATCCACGATAAAATGATAAGATGTAATTTGTTTTTAACATAAGCACTAACCAAAACCGTATTTTTTGCAACCTAGAATTTTTTTTTGTTTTATCAAAACAAAAAAATTATATAAAAGTATTATATATCGTTAGAACAATCTACATTTTATGAAAATAAACTTAAATATCTATAATAATAAAATTTCGAGTTGACATCAATTTTTAGGTATTGAAATAAATATAATGATCATTGATTTTTGAGTTCTATAAAATTACATTTGTGTCAATCCAACCGGATCGGATTAGGATCCAAGTAGTTTTTATTTTGGGCAAAGGGTCCAAGTGCTTTTGATTTAGAGTTTTTCGGTAAACATATACTGCTATTCTCAGTCATATATATATATATATATATTTGAAAAAATAACTAAAAGCTATGTAAACCTATAACAGACTTCTTTGACCCAAACACTTATCCCAATTTGGAAAATCAATATATTATACAACTAAAGTTTTGTTTCGGTCAAAATTCAAAAATTACTAAATAGTGCTTTAGTATTCCAAAACGGATGATCATTAGACCAATTGTTATTAATACAATTATTTTTAAAACAAAAGAAAATAGAAAGATACTATACATTAATTTAAATTTTCAGCATTAATTCAAATATTTAGTATTAAATAATTCAGGTGATTTAGCTGAAAATGGTAAAATACGTGGATCCATTTATCAATAAATAATTTCAAATTGAAATTGAAATTAAAATTGACATTTATCTTTATTGATTTGATAATTCGTTTTAGAAAGTTAAACATTGAATGTGAATTGTTGTAAACAATATCTCAATGTAAGATATTTTGTTAAAGTGACTGCAAAATGTTAGTATAAGATATATCTTACTAATGTAATAATTAATTTTCATTTGGCTAAGTCATTGTAATTTATGTAAATACATATATATATATATCCTTTTACATTGTATTTTTACAATTTTCTAAAACAAATTAAAGACTTATGATGTGCAAGTAATTGGATGGCACAAATTTTTCTAATATCACCAAAAGAAATTTTTATACGCTGTTTTTAACTCACAATCACAACTCAACATACAAACCAATGACAAACAATCTCACTACACCAAACCCATGAATCGAAATCACAAACTCTGTTTACTTGTATGTACCGGGACAGATTTAAAAGTGCTTAAACCGAAAAACATTTGACGGATCACACAAACTCCAAAAAGTCTAAGAAGCTTCACGGATCTACACTTGATCCCATCCTGGTTATGCAAAGAAACGGCACGTATTCCTTGCCTCAGCTCCCAAACCGGCAAGCAAGTTTGGCCACTAAAATCATCGAACTTCGTAAACCTTTTGATTACATAATCCTTAAATTACACAAAAAGTATATTTAAAATAACCCGTGATATTAAAATATCTCGTGGCTCACTTCTTATTATTCATTTTCAACAATTCCACACAAAAAAATGTTTGCATATCATTAGCTTTGTTTTAATGTTTTTCTCACTCATACACGTAAAAATCTTTCATTTTCTTCTTTATTGATCGTACATTACCTTAATTCACGACAACAACTAAAATATTAACATGGTACACCAGATGATTAACCAAATACAATTAATATTTGCAGAAGAAGGTGAAACATGAACCCACATATTCTTATTCACTTCTCTTCTCATGCCTAACGATACTAACATCTAATTTTTAATCTATTTAAATTGGTTATCAAGCCTTAGCAATCACCTACACAATCAAATAGCTAATCTGAGCCACACTCTCACTTAAGATAAAAGACTGTCAAAGATACGAAATACCAGAGTGCACGTAGACCTTTTTTGCATTGGATTTGTAAGACCTGATTCCAGAATGACTATCTTTATATACAACGAAAAGGAATAAATATTTAAACATAAAAATCTCTTCAAACACTAAATAATAAACTAACTTCGAAGTATCAAAACAGTATTATAATAAGGCATGGATCTAACGTTGACATTCATAAGAGAAAAAAAGGAGACAATCGTTGTGTTTAAGCTCTAAAGGTATTTTTGTGAACATACTGAACCAAACAATAAAGTGTTTTGTTTACACTTGCATCTATATCACTTGTTGGAAGATAAAGCCTTGTTCTGTATGATCCAAAAACATCTATATCCATCTCCTCTAAATACGAAACAGTAAAATACCAAGTTATCATCAAAATTAAATATCTCTGGTCTTATCTCTTATAACTTATGCTTTTCATCAGATTCAAAACACCAGTAGAACAAAAAAAGAGCAATAAAAATGCAACACAGTGTGATCCTGGTAGTACCTTCCCACGTGATCCAGACTTGAAACATCAACATCTGAAATCTGAAACAAATAGAAATGTCATATTAGAAAGTCATGGCCAATTGTTAAATTTTTGTACGGACCTGAAGATTAGAGATCGATATCCTTCGATGCTGTTTTTCTTATGGTATGGTTTACTGCTTTTAATGTATTTATTGCTTCGAAAACTCCATTTACATTGTCCCCACTTATTTGTAGTATCTTGCAATCAAAATCCTTATAGCGTTTAATAATCAAACTTGACCACTGATCATAGGATAAACTTGTCATATACCTTCACAACTTTAAGTGTTCTGCGTACACTCTCGACCACAGACGTCATTCTTGCTTGCTCCATTCAAACACTGAAATCAAGTAATAAAACCTCAAATCAGATTCTACAACAATTAGTAAGAAAAAACTAAAAGATTTGTGCTATTAAACTTTGTGACCAGTTGACCCTTGTAATCACAAAATCACGCCTTTGTTTTGAGTTAATGGGTAATCACATCTACACAAGTAATAAGTTAAATACAAAGATGAGTAGTTCGAAAATTTGATCCGAGAGACGAACACTAACAGTGGCAACATACTGACCGGAGAAAGGATGTTGGATAAATTCGAAGGATGTGATTTTCTCTGCAACTGTTGAAATCGTAGTTGAAGCAGTAAACGATATGTAGCCATAAGTCTCTGTTAGTCGTCTACAAAGGGGAAGAATGCTTACCTAGCCACTGCACAACAACAAAAGAAAAAACTGATAATTAGTAACTTGCTCATGGAAAATCAAAGTTGTAACATATTCACAATACACATCAAACACAAACAATTTGTTAATGCATTTTAAATCGCTAAAAGAATAGTGATGGATAAATAGATCAAAAACAATCAAACCTCATAAGAAATCTAGAATTTGAAAAAATTCTAATGTGTCCATTTTTTTTTTTATGAAATGTTAAATTTACTTATCATGTTATTTACATGGATATAGAGTAAAGAGACAAGACTTAAAACTTTGTAAAGATAAAGACATGTATTTAATGGTTTAGAGTTTAAGATCTTTGTCGATGAACCTAAATGGTGTTCCATTGACTCTTCAAAAGAGCATGGGAAGTGTAAAGACACGATATGGGAGTGAATGGCTTGATCAATGATGTTAACTAGTTGGGCAACATTTGTGATGAGGTTTTTGGTGTTGTCTGGCATTTCGTTTTCTCCAAATATGATATATGATGGCTTGGAAACAGAGATGGATGAGTAGATAGTCCAACTTGTTATACTTGTTTGTCGATAGTCGGAAGATAGTTATGGTCCAGTCAGGGTAGATGGCTCGACGAAGTATGTGTGCACTAATTTCCGTCCAAGTTGTTGAAGTGTAATGACATGCAAAGAATAAATGGTCTCGAGTCTCCTTTTACTCCCGATAGAAAAGACAGTCTTGGACCACACCCTATTTTCGTGTCCTCGTCCCAGTCGTAAGCCTGTCCCTAATCATCAACCAAGTGATGAAGGCGAATCGAGGAACTCCTTGCTTAAAGCAAGTTGTGCGATACCAATACGATTTACTCTATGTCTTAATATTAATTACAACTATTAATTTATCAAATACACAAAATGATAAAACCAACAAATCTATAAATTAAAATAAACAATCAAACAACAACAAAATATACTATATATAAATTAAAAACGCAAAAGGATAAACTAAAAATAAAATAGTCATTTAATCATAATAAATCTTCACCAACCATCTAAGTACTCATAAACAATCATAATATTAATTACAACTAATTAATCAAACACAAAATATACCAACAACAAAATAATTTTTTTAAAAACTGTATTAACATAAATACCAAAAAAAATAATTTTTAAAATTATATTAACAACAAAGCAAAATAAGAAAAAATGAAACTATAAAATAAAAAATAAAAAAGTAAGAGTTAATCATCTATGAATAATATTTATATATATGATTCTTTACCAATCACCTAAATATTCAAAAACAATCATAGTATCAATTACAACTAATTCATCAAACACAAAAAATACTGTATAAACAATAAGGCAAAGTAAAATTAAAATGAAACTTAAAACAAAGAAAAAAACAAGAGTTAATAATCAATAAATAATAAAGATAACTAATCCTATTAATACCTACCAAACGCCAAATACTAAACGGACATATTATTTTCAATATATTTACCACATTGAAAAACAAAACAAAGAAAAAAAAAAGGAACAGTTGTGCAGTCGAAAAAAAAGGGACAGTTGTGCCCAAAAGAAAAAATATCTCTGTCACGTCCAACAACAGACTCTTTATTCTCAAAGATTCATCTAGCGACGCGTGGGCATAAGTTATGCCGCACAACACTATCGTACATATTTTTAATTCATATTATCTTTTTATTTTTAATTCATGTTATCTTTAAGCATTTAAATATATAACAGAATAGTATGCTCACTACCAAAATATTATATTTCTGAATAAAGAGAAAAACTTTTGTTTTGCGCTTTAGTAAAAGCTGAATTAATTACTAAAAGAATTGAATTTTAAAAAAGAAAATTAAGGAAACTTCATTTCGAAATAATGAAAAAAATGGTCGAGCTTTCGAGGAAGACAACAGAACCGCGTCAAGTGAGGTCTCAAATCAATCGTGTTCTTAAGTCTTAACACGTCGGCCATTCTTTCTCTATCACGATTGAGCATAAAACATTAAGGAAAATAAATCGACAGAAGAAACAAAAAACAAAACTGAAATAGAGAGAAAAAAAACACCAGGCAATATGTTCTGTTTCAGATCTAAAAGAGTGTTAATACTTTCGTGTATTCTTTCTTCATTTCTTCTTGTCGCCACTGGAACATCGATTTCTGGTAAGACTGACACAGATTTTTGAAATTACTTGTGACAATAATTGTTTGATTCCTAAAAATTCAAGATTTTTTTCAATTTTTGATTGGATTATTTTCAGGGTTTGGTAAGGAAGAAGAAGGAGATGTAGTAGAACGGAGAACAAGTGTAATAGAAAGAGTTATTGCAGAAGAAAGTGGAGATAACTCATCTTTGATTTTGGCTGCAAAGAGAACCAAAAGAAAAGATCCTTATGATAATTTCAATCTCTACACTGGTGGATGGAACATAAGCAATTCTCATTATTTGACTGTGAGTCTTTATTACTTATGTGGTCCTAAAAGTATTTTCTCTTGGCTGTTTTTTTCTCTCCTTGCAAGTTGGGTTTTGGTTTATTTGACTTTGGGTTCTTCTTAGATTCATAAATTTTAGTCAAACTTTTGATCTTTATCATCAAAACTCTAGGCAATTGAACTTTGATTTTTTTAAGGTGTTTGGCTAATTTGTCTTTTGATTCTTAGGTTCTTAAAATTCTATTAAAGTTTTGGATCTTTACCATAAAAACTCTGGTTTAGTGGATTTTGATTGTTTAAAGGTGTAATTAAGTGTAACTATGCTCACTCTTGATTAATCAATTGAAATATTGGATTAGCTTATTTAATTAACCTTCTTGATTGACTCAGTTTTCTGCTTGTTTGGATGAAAGATGTTTGAAACCAATCGATAATTTTCATCTTTATGGAAAAATTGGATCAGCATCCAGAATAAGCCTTCTTGATTGAATGAGTTTTATGCTTAATCAGTTTTGTGCATAATTGGATTTGTCAAAGTTTGATCTTCACTATCAAAACTCTGGCTAAATGAAGTTTGATTGTTCCAATGTGTTTGGTTAACCTTACTTTGATTCTTAGATTCTTAAAATTTTATTAAAGTTGTGATCTTTACCATCAAAACTCTGTTTAAGTGGATTTTGATTGTTTTAAGGTGTAATTATGTGTAAGTGGATTAAGTGGATTAAGTGTAACTATGCTCACTCTGGATTAATCAATGGAAAAATCGGATTACCATGTAAAACTACCGTTCTTGAGTGAATCAGTTTTGTGCTTAAATGGATGAAAGATGTTTGAAACCAATTGATATTTTTCGTCTTTTTGATGAGTCATGAACATTTTGAAGGATATTTTGTGACATGCTATGAACTTTTAACCAAAACAATATTTTCTTTTGTGCAGTCTGTTGCTTATACAGCGGCGCCTTTCTTTGTTATAGCAGCAGTGTGGTTTGTGTTCTTCGGGCTATCCTTGTCTCTGATTTGCTTTTGTTATTGCTGCTGTGCCCGTCAACCTTATGGTTACTCCCGGATTGCTTATGCTCTCTCCCTGATCCTCCTTATATCATTTACAATCGCAGCAATGTAATTTGCCACTCTTTGCTCTTATATTGTCATCCTTGTTTCTTGCGGGGTATTTCTATAACTGCAGTATCGTTTCTATGATAATACAGTGTGGGATGTGTTTTTCTTTACACGGGACAAGGGAAGTTTCATGCTAGCACAACAGATACTTTGGACTATGTTGTGAGTCAAGCAAATCTCACATCAGAAAACCTCAGGAATGTGTCAGATTATCTCAATGCAGCTAAGAAGGTGGATGTGCAATCTAGCATTCTGCCGCAGGATGTTTTATCGAGTATCGATGACATACAGGGAAAGATTAACTCGTCCGCCACAACTCTTTCTGTTAAAACAATGGAGAACCAAGACAAGATTCAAGATGTCTTAGACAACATGTAAAAGTCCAGAACTATATATTGTAATTGTTCACCTGTTTTTCACTTCTTTACGTATAATTTGTATCTCTATTTGTTGCAGGAGACTTGCGCTCATAATCGTCGCTGCTGTGATGCTTTTCCTTGCATTTATCGGATTCTGTAAGTTATCTGATTATATGCGTCAGCGATTATTATTTTACAACTTGCTGTATTTAACTTTATGATTATTCTTCTCATTGTGATTTCATACAGTACTCTCTATCTTTGGACTGCAATGCCTAGTATATACGTAAGTGAAGTTTCATTCTTTTGTTGCGTTTTACGGTTAGTTTCCACTTTATGTTGATCAATCTGTTGTCATTAAACATTGTGTAGATTGGTGATCCTTGGATGGATTCTTGTCACGGGTACTTTCGTCTTGTGTGGTATATTTTTACTTCTACATAAGTGAGTTCCGCTCCTTCTCTACGCATTTGTCTATTCAACACATTAAAATGTTTTCTCAAAACTCAAAAGCCTTTCTACTTTGGCAGCGTTGTAGGGGATACATGTGTTGCCATGGACCAATGGGTCCAACATCCAACAGCTCACACGGCCTTAGACGATATTCTACCATGCGTTGATAATGCAACCGCGAGAGAAACATTGACTAAGACTAAGCTTGTGACATACCAATTGGTCGATCTTCTTGACAAAGCCATTAGCAACATGAGCAACAGGAATTTCCCGCCTCAGTTCCGGCCGCTTTATTACAACCAGTCGGGTCCTCTAATGCCGCTGCTCTGTAACCCCTTCAACGCTGATCTGTCGGACAAACAGTGTCTGCCTGGTGAGGTCCATCTCAACAATGCAACAGAGGTAAATCTAGGATTCTAATGGAGGTAAATCTAGGAATCACATCTTGAAATTGAAAGCAAAAGAATCAAACTAAACAGAAAACGTATAAATGTTTACCTAAGAAAACAATGATCAAAACCTTTCTCTTGGTTTAAAGCCAATAAAACATCCAAAGCTCTCTTTAAGTTTGGATGAGTCTTACAATCAACACTTCATAGGAATGTATATTAAAACATAAAAACAAAAAACAAAAGATATACTGTATCAAGAACATAGCTTAAAAATAGTAGAATACGTATTAGAATCTGTCTTATGATTTGTTTTTTTATGCAGGTATGGAAGAACTACACTTGCCAAATCGTAACGCCGGGAACATGCAGCACACAAGGACGTTTGACCCCAAAGCTTTACAGTCAGATGGCTGCAGCAGTTAATGTAAGCTATGGTCTGTACAAGTATGGTCCGTTCTTGGCAGACTTGCAAGGGTGTGACTTTGTGAGGTCGACATTCACTGCTATAGAGAGGGATCATTGCCCGGGACTGAAGAGATACACACGGTGGATCTATGTGGGTCTTGTGTTGGTATCTTCTGCGGTAATGCTGTCTTTGGTGTTTTGGGTTATATATGCACGAGAGAGGAGGCATCGGGTTTACACGAAAGACTACAATGCTACGCATTCTGAAGATCCTCGGAACAAAGGCCAGTGAGATATTATGTTCTTTTGCAGGTTTACTTACTGTGTACATTATATGGTGATGATGATTGTTGTCAATGTTTCTTTTTTTAAAAAGTGGATATGTTTTTTTTGTTAATAAAAGTTGGATATGTTGATAACTACTTCGAAGTGAGAGATGTATTGCTTTGTGGAACTACAATCTTTTTATTTTATTTTATTTTATTTTTCTTTTGGGAAGAAAAGTTATTTAATATGGTACAAATTATTTGATTGGTTTCTTTGGGAGAATGTAATCGTCTCTTTATAACAAAAGATCTTGCTGTGTTGTAACTTTAGCGTTTTTGAGGTTTTTTCCCCTCTTTTTTATTGAGGATTTTAAGAATTGGAGGGATTTATCTATGGAGGCAATCATGACTTTTAGGTGAAGTAAGGGTGAGATGTTTCGTGATGATTCTGCAGTTTATTCTAAAATTTCTCAAAGATTTTGAATCTCATTGCTAGAAAAGAGTGCGAGGATCAATGGTCGATGTACCAGAAAGCAAACATAAAGAGTGGAGCAGAAACTGTGAGGATCTTGGGTTTTATTGCAATCGTTAATTGTTATAAATTCTTTATAGATTAGGAAGGAGATTAGTCTTTTCACCCATAAAATATTTAATTGTGTATAAACCGTTTTCTTTTTTGGAGGTGTTATTAAATATGGTACAAGTAGATGACTTATGAGATTAATAATTCTATAAGGGTGAATTTGTTACTCAGTAATATTCTTACAAATATTTAGGTGGAAGGTAAACCGAAATATTGTTTACTTCATAGACAAAAGGGTACTGACCATTTATCAAATGGTACCCTTATTTTTTAAAACAATTTTGAGCTGCGTGTGACGTCTTGAACGTGTGAGGCGATGAGGTGACTGTCGAATAAATGTTTCACAAGACCCTTGGTTTTGGATCCAACTGACCTACGCAAAAGACGCAGAACTGAGGCGGCAGAGGCCAGTTCATCCAGACAAATTTGAACAGAGGCTAGACGGTCCCGATACCGCCATTTATCCTATGAAGATAGTGAGCTAGATCAGCCAGGGCATTGGAAAAAGCCCAACATGCAGTAGAGGATGAATAGAATAATCAACATGATCAATCAGATTTATCTTCTAAGCTTCAAAAGGAACGTATTAAAATGGCTCACTGGAAAAGCAACAACACCAATTCGGAACTTGAAATTCAGGCACTGAAAGCAGAGTTGGAGTCGGCATTTTTAAGGGAGGATCGTACATCACTAGCATTTGAAAACATTGGAAATGAAATAACCTCTATGAAATTTCGTCAAGTCAGGATATTGGCTTTCAATTCACTACCTGATCCATTATTTCCCCCTATAATACCGCCACCTATAGATAAAAGACTCAAAACTAGGATATGAAAGACAAAGACAGCTCCTAAGATCAAATAGTTTCTTTGGAGAGTCTATCATCAGGTATAGGTTCAAGGGCTGAACTTAACCGTAGAGGCATCCTAATAGACGCCACTTGCAAAAGATGATGTCAATAAGATGAAATGACCGACCACCTCTTGTTTCAGTGTGATTACGCTAATGCCACTTGGAGAGCTTCAAACATACCCATCCCATCATTCCCATCTTCAAATACACTAGAACAAAATATTACTCTTCTTCTTGATGTATACGATTCCAGCAGGACATCATATGTGCAACATGGTACGCTATGAGTACTATGGCAAATATGGAAATCTAGAAATGCTCTCATCTTTAATAGAGTGAACCATGATGTCGCCAATATTGTATCATGGGTTATGGACAACACAATGGAATGGATATGCACTCTTAAACCTGCAACATATCACCATCATTCTCGACCAAAAAATTCACAATCCCAATGATTTCCACCGCCCTCAGGTACCTTCAAATTTAATGTTGATGCGAGTTATCTTCTAAATTCTTCCACCATTTGTGTTGGTTGGGTCCTCCGAGAGGAAGTGGAGGCGTACAAATTCTCAGCATCAACAAAACTCAAGCAAGGTACAAACTCACTAGAGGCCGAAGGAATGACATTACTTCATGCACTACAATCAGTATGGTGCAGAGGTTTCCGTAATGTCATGGAAAGAGACTGCAAGGTTCTACATGATCTCCTTCTCCATCGTATAGATAATGCATATTTAGAACCATTTTATTGATATCCACCAATATTTCGTTTATAATGGTGCCAAGACAATGTGACCAAATAACGGATAAATTGGTAAAAATAGCACATAACCAGGGTGTTTCTTGTTGTATTCATTTTTTTTCCTCCGAGAGTGTTACAAAGTTTTTTTTCCAAGGATTATGTAAACAATTTCTAATTTTATCCTACAACAAGACGTTCAAAAAATATCTATTTTTTGAAAGATTATTCTATATATATTGTGTGTAAAATTTTATTTTATAAAAAAACCCATTATTACACTATATGCATCATTGAGCAAAAATTTTTTGAATCAAAAACAAAGATGAATCAAAACAGAGTCTAACTTTCCATTACTCTAAACCATTCACACAAGCCCTCAATGAACTTCCCTTGTCGCTGTAAGGTCGAGAGACAATTTCGAACACTCATGTCAATGTCCTTTATAAGAGTAAGTTGATCCTTACGTAATTCACTATGTCTTCGTTGGTTTTGCTCTTGCTATAACATGTAAACATAAGCTTGGAAAACGTAGCACATAATGAATCTGTGAGTACGAGTAACAGTTGAACCTGAGAGAATGGAAATAATATCTCCAAACTGTGCAACATATCTCTGTTGAAAAAACCCATGAGTAAGCTTATACCAGATCAGAGATGTGAAGCTACATGCAAAAAAGATGATCACGCGATTCCAAAACCTGATCGCAAAGAATACAATTTGGGTTCCCTCCTCTATTCCATGATTATGTATTGCAAGCCAAACAAATAAAGAGTATTTTAGTGTTGCATGAGAGAACCACACACCTTTGTACCATTCTTTAGTTTGCACTACATCCCGTAATTGATTCCAAATATTCCGCAAAGAAAACATTCTCTTGAAATTCTCAGCATTGTAACGCCATAAAGATATATTAGAGTCAACATAGCCACAATTCCTTATCTTCTCTATCTCCTCCTCAACTCTGTTCAGTAAACTTACCCGGAGTTGCCTTGTCCTATGGGAAGCAATAACATCAATCATAGTAGCAGATAACTGGATTTTCTATATCTATGCAGCCTATATCTCCCAACACATCATGAAGAGGACCAAGAGGAGACCAATCATTAAACCAGAAAGAAGTGTCCCTTCCACACTTCACCTCAACCTTATGAAATTTCTTAGCTTGGTCCCTGTGCTTGATTAATTTCATCCAAATCCATGAGCCCGCATTTGAATTCGTATTCACCGACCAAAAGAAAATAGCCCGAATCTTCTATTTCACCCAATTAATCCACAACGAGGAACAAGGTAACACTAACCGTCATATAAGTTCATAACAACTCACTTTATTTGTATCCTCAATCGACTTGATGCCTAGACCTCCCTCTTTCTTTGGTCTATATACGTCCTGCCAAGCTATCTTTATTTTTTTGGGTTTAAATCCGGTCCGACCAAAGAAAGCAGAGTTAATCATCTCAATTTCTTTAATGCAAGCACTAGGCAAATGGAATGCTGCAATTTCTTTAATTTATTACTTTGTGCCAACTATTTATATTTTGCATAAGATGTGTTAATAACTAAAATTAAAAAATTTGTTATGTAAATATTTATTTCCGAATTTAACGTTTTTAGTTTTGTTAAATTTTAAAATATGTAATTGTTTTAAAATAAACTGTTTGTAAGCAAGTTCTGTTTATAGTGAAAAACATAAGTTTATAGTTAATCGTAAGAGTGATGAGTTAACTATAAACTTAAGTTTTTCATCTATTATTCCAATATTTTTACTTTCTTAATAAGTAAATATATTAGCAGTAATAAAATTTTGAATATACATCAATACTATAAATGATTATAAATGATTGGAACTTTTTAATTATAAATATAATCCATTATAGCACAACACTTGCAATATCTATTTATATTTTAGTTTACTATTCTCTTGAACGTATGAGGACAAAATCTAATATATATGATTTCACTAACTACAGTTTTTCTACCTATTTATATATCTCCATCCAGTCCCCATTTGGTAAACTAAATATTTCTAAAATCTATGTAAAATCTACCTACACAATGATTAATACTAAATTTTTGACGAACAAAAATTTACTAATAACAATAATGAAACAAAACATCTTAAACTACATCAGTATATATTTTAAAAAATTATTTAAGATAATCTTTGTCATGAAATTTTATTCGCCTGTAACACAATAATATCTATTTATACTTTTATTTGTTGTTTTCTTAAAAAACGAGGAACAAAATCTAGTATATACAATTTTGTCAGTTGAAGTTTTTATTTATACTTTATTTACATGTGTTCATATATTCTCTAACATTTAAACTCATGCAGTTTGAGCTTTCTCCTTCTTCTCTTTCTCAGCCCTTTAAGAGAGAGAAAGCTCATCTATGTTAGTTTTCCAATCGGATAATCAATTCAGAAATAAGTTTGGATGCTCTTTTTTTAAACGGATAATAACTTCCGACCTCGTTTGGATTTAGTTTTGTTGTTTTTTGAAATGTGATATTAATTTATCAATAAACTGAGTTATTTATATGAATAGAAATGAAAATATAAACCAAAATGACAAAACCCCTTTTACGGATTAAAGAGCAAGAGGAAGATGCCAGTATAAATAAATTCAGAACGATGGGATGGAGCACATGGACACCCACCATGTAAGGATGTTGTTGTAAATTTCATCCGAATGAAGCTGGTGAGATGAGAGATGAGTTCAAATAAACTTGTCAATAGCGTGAGAAAGGAACAGAGGTGGATGAGCAACATACGCGTGTCATTTACCATTTCTTTCTCTCCAAATATGGTAAACCGAGACTTGAAAAGCGAGTCGAATAAGGACTTAATCATGTGCCAATCTCTTGTTACGCATCAAAGAATGAAGAGTATAATTCCAATCCGGAGTGATCGTTCGTCCAATCAACTGGCCGCAAAGAGAAGTCCAAAATAAAATAAAAAGTATTAGGTCAAGCATAAAATAAATGATCTCTTGACTCTTGAGGTTCTCCACTGAACAAGCATGCTTGCGGTTGTCCCCATTGTTGAGTACAAATCCCTGTTAAAAGCTTATCGTGAATGGCCAGTCAAGTAATGAACGCATATCGCATAATAGATAGAGAAAACCATACCACTAAAGACCATGGGACCTGAGGTGCTTCCTCTCGAATCTGGTGCCAGGTTTGTTTAGAGGAGAAGTTTGCTTTGAAGTCAGACGGTCTAGATGTCCAAAAAACTATATCCTCACCCAAAGCTTGATAACCTTAGCCCCTGCATCACCTAATATACCACTGTCCATACCTTACAACATCAGTAACCTTAGCTTGTGGTTGAACTCCCATAGCACAAATACCCGAGCTTTCTGCCGCTTTAATAGGCCGAGTACCATGTAATCATATGTCAAACCAGAAAAAATTATTGGACCCTTCACGAATATTAACCCGAAAAAACACTTCTGCCAATGGCCTGAGTCTTAAAGGCTTTGGCCAAATCCAAGAACCTCTTGTTCCCTCTGTACATCCCAGAAAGATTGCCCCTTAAGGAGATATTGTCGCGTCCACGCCATCCAAAAAGATCCCAAAGAACTAAAATGTCGCCATATGAGATTTAGAGAAAGTACTCGCAATGTGTCTTTTAGCTTTATAATAGCCAAATTACCCTCAATCTTCGAATAACAAACCTCAGTCCAAGCCAGCTTCGCTTAAGAAGTAATATTTGGAGAACCCGACGAAAGGAAAGAAGAGCACATGCTATCAATGGTTTCAAAACAATGTTGCAGAAGGCAAAAAAACCGAGCACCAAAAATTTCTTATTCGTACAATAACAAATTTAATCAACTAGAGCCGATCCGCAAAGGAGAGAGCCTTAGATGACCATGAGAAAAAGGCTATCTGATTTTATCACTAATGGTTCATAGTCCTGTCTCAACATACTTTGAGTTGTAAGCGGCAAGCCGAGGTAACAAATGGGCAAGTCCCCATTGGAATACTATGTGATTGTGCTTCCAAATACCAGGCACGAAATATCCTACCAAAAATATATAAAAAATAAAAACTCAAACAGTTGAAAGTCTAGTCTATGGCATAATGGTCAACACTAAAATTTTTACATCAAGATATATTATTAATAAAAGTATAAAAACACTCCTTTTGAATTGGGGCTTAAAAGTTTCAAATCTGCTCTCTCTCTCCCAAATAAGTGCGACGCTAAAGGCGATTTTAGGTTTTTCTCTTTCTGTAGGCAATCTCCGGTCGTACTCTTCATTCTAGTGTTCCTAGTATATTAGGTTTATTTTTCAATTAAATATAGAATGTCTAAGAATATCTATTTGGGGTTTAATTTTCAAATTATCTATTCCTTTCTTTCACTTCGAGAGAATGTTTGTCCGATCATAATCCGATGATTATCCACCAGAATTTGAGTCGGTTTCACTCCGTGGGAGATCTATCCATACGGCAACTGTCAGATCATCATTGTAACCTTTTGGATCTGGGATCCAGGAAAATCTGATCCAACCTTGATAAATTACAAAGATGTGACTTTTCTTCCGCTAAACATAGAGGGAGGAGAAGAGTTGGTTGTGCTCTCTTCAAATTTGATGGACGATAATTATCTATTTCAATACTTATTGGTGTTGAGTCTTCTAAAGACCTATGGGTTATCATGTTAGATCAATTTCATAGATTTATACCCAGAATATGCTCTTGTTTGGTCTTGGTTCAGTTGGATAATCGTTTTGTCTCCCTATCGTAGTGGATCCTTCCGGCGAAATCACTAGAAACAATGCATCTGCTGGCTCTCCTTTGTAACCTTGATCTCTGCAAATGCGTACACATTTGGGTTACAAATAACAAATCTATTGTTCACCTAGAGAGAAGACGGGAGTTGGAACATTGCTTTATCATGTTGTATGTTTGGCATTCATGAGTTTCGTGGTCAAGGAGTGTATGGTTGAAACAAGTGTGTGCAAAGGAAATCCCTTAGACATGGAAAGAGATTCAAATACTCAGAATATTGAGACATATAAAAAGGAATACATGGATTTCAGAAAATGTGGGCTACGTAGACTTCCAGTATCGACTCAAATTCTACATGAACAAATCGATTTCCTGCAAAATGTCTCCGATACAGAGATACAATATCTTAGAGAAATATTGGTACGGAAGATGCGGTTTGCAAAAAGAAAGTCTAGCAATGATATGCTGCATACAAATCATCTCAGAGAAAAATCAAATATAAAGTTGGATAATATTAGAGTATGGTTTACTTAAACCATACATTTTGATAAATTGAGTTTCTAAGTCAATCTTGGTATGATGTAAACCGAGATTGATGATTGAGATACAAAGAAAATGTCTGTAACAAACTCGATTAACTCATTCAATACACTAAAAAACTTTTCTTCTTTCCCTCTCAAATCGATCTTCTCTAATACGGTATCTGAGCATTGAATTTCAAAATTCAATCGATTTCTTCACTCTTTCGCACTTATTGATCTTCTATCGCCGATGAATTGGTTCAATTGATCTCCACTTTGCTTTCTTCCCGGAGTTCTTGTTTGTCTAATCAAAATTCTTGAAAACGGTCATTTTGCCGATTAAACAAGTTTTTTGATGGTTTATACTTGCAAGATGAAACATTGCACGGTCAGAGTAGCTCCCTCAGCTTGAAGATCGATGAATTGCGATAGCTCCTCCGCCGAAGGTTTGCCAAAAACTTCTCAAACTCAAGAAAATTATGCTTCATCAATTGAGTCTCTTGATAGCATTCACTCCCCGTATTACCTCACTAATGGCGATAATCCAGGTCATTCTCTCATCTCTAAAATCATAGATGGAATGAACTTGACGATCGGTGCATTGCTATGAAAATTGCTTTAGATGCGAAGAAAAAATTGGCGTTTATTGATGGTTCTATATCAAGACCTAATGAATCAGATAGTATAGTATGGTGAAGTCGTGGATTCTTCATTCAGTTTCAAAACAGATTTATAAAAGTGTTTTGCGTTTTGATGATGCATATGCAATATGGAAGGATCTGTTGACTAGATTTTATATCACAAATCTTCCAAGATTATATCAATTATCTCAACAAATTTGGTTTTTGCAGCAAGGTTCAATGGATCTTGCCACATACCACACCACTTTGAAGACTTTTTGGAATGATTTAGATGGAGCAGATTGTGTGAAGCACTGTCGAAACTGTTATTGTTGTAGAGCCATGGATAAGAAAGCAGATAATGCTAAAATGATTAAGTTCTTGGCCGGCCTAAATGAATTTTATACCGTCATAAGGAGTCAAATCATCATGAAAAAGAATCTTCCAGAGTTAGCAGGAATATATAATTTGCTAGACCAAGATCATAGTCAATAAAGCATCGTTCCTGTACCAAATGCTGTTGCCTTTAATGTTTTAGCATCGAAAAATACTTAAGCTGCAGTGAATGCATAGTTCAGTGAATCTTTGAATAGTTCAGTGACATTGCCTACCGGTTTTGGAGTTAAAATAACAGGCATAGGATGAATCAACCTAAATGAGTTGCTTGTCTTGAATAGTGTTCTTTTTATGCCTGACTTCCGATTAAATCTTCTTAGTGTCAGCCAATTGACAAGAGATTTAGGCTATAGAGTAACATTTGATAGTGTTTTCTGTATGATTCAGGATCCTACCAGGCCATTGATGATTGGTCGGGGTGAACAAATTTCCAATCTCTATGTCTTGGATACTCAAGTTCTCACACAATCATCTTCTCTGCAGATTTTATATTTTACGAATGTTGTTATTGATTCTAGTTTATGGCATAATAGACTAGGTCATCCGTTTATCCATAAAACTAATATTGTAACAGAGGTTCTTGGTTTTAAATATAACAATAAAGAAATTTTTCATTGTGATATTTGCCCCTTAGCAAAACAAAGAGAAACTTTCCTTTATTTTCAAGAATAACATTTGTAAATCTGATTTTTACCTGCTTCATATTGACTTCTGGGGGTCTTTCTCAGTCTCTACAACAGAAGGATATATGTATTTTCTCACCATTTTTGATGATCATACCAGAGTTACTTGGCTTTATCTTATAGGAACAAGTCTGAGGTTTTATAGGTTTTTCCTGATTTCTTGAAGAAGATTGAAACACAATATAAGGCCACAGTCAAAGGTGTCCGATCTGATAATGCTCCTGAGCTGAAGTTTGTTGATTTGTTCAGGGCGAAATGCATTATCTCTTACCACTCCTGCTCTGAAACTCCAGAGCATAATTCGGTGGTTGAACGTAAACACCAACACATTTTAAATGTGGCACCCTCACTTATGTTTCAGGCTAAAGCTCTTATGAAATTTTGGGGAGATTGTGTTCTTACTGTTGTCTTCCTTATCAACCAGTTACCTACAACACTCCTCCGAGATAAGTCTCCTTTTGAGATTCTTACTTCTAAGAAGCCTCATTATAATGGTCTTTGTGTGTTTGCAGCTTATGTTATAGCTCCAGTTCTTCTAAAAATCGAAATAAATTTCAACCCCGTACAAAGGCTTGTGTGTTTCTTGGTTAGTCTGCAGGATATAAGGACTATAAGCCTTTAGATTTGGTAACAAACACTATGCTCATCTCAAGAAATGTAGTCTTTCATGAGACAATCTTCCCATTTGCAAAAGGTACTTCTGAATTTTCTTTAATAGATTGTTTTGGTGGCATTAATGATATTGCAGAGGATGATTATGATGGTATTGATAGTAATATTCCTATAGTTGTGAATGATTTTCCTATAGTAGTGAATAATTCTTATCATTCTTCTATTGATTCTCCCCCTGTGATATCTGCACCAAACTCTAATCTTACTAGTAAACAAAATTCTAAAGTACCCGCATATTTGGATGATTATTACTGTAATTTGACAACATTTGGTATTCAACATCCTTTGTCTAACTATATAAGCTATGATCATCTATTTTTGCCTTATCGAGCTTATATACGTGCTATTACTAAGTATGCAAAACCAAAATCCTTTGCTCAAGCCAAGAAATCAGATAGCTGGTTACAAGCCATGAATGCAGAGTTGCAGGCTTTAGAAGGAACTGCCACGTGGGAGGTATGTTCTTTACCACCAGATAAACGAGCTATAGGATGTCATTGGGTTTACAAAGTTAAACTCAATGCTGGTGCCAATTTGAAATGTTATAAAGCAAGTTTAGTTGCTAAAGGCTATACACAACAAGAGGGCATTGACTTTGTGGATATTTTCTCCCCTGTAGCTAAAATGACTATAGTCAAAACATTATTAGCAGTAGCAACTGGAAAGAGATGGAGTCTTCACCAATTGGACATTTCCAATGCGTTTCTTTATGGTGATCTCCAAGAAGAAATCTACATGACTCTGCCTCCGGGTTATACACTAAAGGAAGGCGATTCTTTGCCTCCAAATGCAGTCTGTAAGTTACATAAATCTCTCTATGGACTGAAACAAGCCTCTAGACAGTGGTTTTTGAAATTTAGTTCCACATTGATGTCTCTAGGGTTTTCAAAAATCTCACGCTGATCACACTTTGTTTGTGAGAAACCTTAATGGCAAATATCTTGCAGTTCTTATTCATGTTGATGATATTGTTATTGGTGGCAATAATGATGATGAAGTAATGAATTTGAAATAAGACTTGAAACAAGTTTTTAAACTTCGAGATTTGGAACCTTTACAGTATTTCCTTGGTTTAGAAATTGCTCGATCAAGTTCTGGAATTTCTATCTGTCAACAAAAATATGCTTTGGAACTTTTGGAAGAAACTGGTTTATTGGGATGTAAGCCATCTAATATTCCTATGGAACCAAGCATAAAACTGATACATGATTGTGATGAACCAGTTCTTGATGATTCTGCTTCATATCGTCGCCTTGTTGGTAAATTGATGTATCTCACTATAACCCGTCCTGATATTACTTATGCAGTGAATAAGCTCTGCCAATTTACTTCAGCACCCTAGGCCTCTCATATGCAAGCATCACACAGAGTAATGTGTTACATCAAAGGAACAATTGGTAATGGTTTGTTTTTTTCCACTACTTCCAATTTGATTCTCACTGGCTTTACAGATGCAGACTGGGGATTCTGTCTTGAAACAAGATGCTCTACCTTTGGCTTTTGTATGTTTCTTCATGAATCTTTAATATCCTGGAAGTCTAAGAAACAGAACACAATTTCTCATTCCTCTGCAGAGTCCGAGTATAGAGCTATGCAATTTGCTGTGAGAGAAATAGCTTGGCTTGTGAATTTTCTCAAGGAGTTTGATGTATTACATGTTAAACCAGTTGATCTCTTCTGTGATTCTACTGTTGTCATTCGTATTGCTAATAATCATGTTTTTCATGAACGCACAAACCATGTTGAAATAGATTGTCATATTGTGCGTGATCGGAGTGAGTGGTTTGATCAAAACTCTCCATGTCAAAACTACCTTGCAGCTTGCGGATGTGTTTACTAAACCACTGTTTCTTGCCTTGTTTAGAGAGGCTATTAGAGTATGGTTTACTTAAACCATACATTTTGATAAATTGAGTTTGTAAGTTAATCTTGGTATGATGTAAACCGAGATTGATGACTGAGATATAAAGAAAATGTCCGTAACAAACTCGATTAACTCATTAAATACAATAACAACATTTTCTTCTTTCCCTCTCAAATCGATCTTCTCTAATAAATAATAACAAATCTTCTCATCGGTTAACGAATAAGACTACTTTTCGATAAGCATCGTCAAACTCTCTTCTGCTGTATTTTATCAGTGTATGACACATACATATGCGTATGTAATGATTTCTGTTACCGTAGTTCTGTAATGTCTTTATAATCACTTTTTGAAATTAATAAAATTTGTTAGTCGAAAAAAGAAAAAAGTATAAAAAACAAAAAAAATACAGATATTTGATAAATGATGACAAAAATAAGGAATCAATCAAATAAAAACAATAAAATCTCTCCATTTTGACATATGCATTTTTGTGTTATGAGAAATTGATACAACATTTAAAATTATTATTTCGAAACTTTAATCAAAATATAACATTAATACACATAAAAATATGTCTCTCCACATCAAATTTGTATGTTTTAAAATATTTAATTCAAAAGTCCAATAAAAATAAAACATTATTACACATCAACCTTTAAAATATATTTTTGGGTGGAGAAATTGGCTGGGAAAGGAAAAATTCTCGCTAAAACTTTCTTTTTCTTGATTCTAGGCGATTGAGAGGTCCCCTAGGGATCCTTTGGGATGGAGGCGCCGCCTCTGCCTTCTGCGGTGGCCGGCAATTCTTCGCCTTCTCCGACCTGCTCAGAACACCAACTCCTCGTCACTTCTCCTCGCAGAAACAGAGCTTCAAAAGTCTGTCCTCTTCCTGAATCTTCTGTAGTTCCAGAGACTCATAATCCTCTCTCGATCCCATCCAGCGACATCACCCTTGCTCTACCTCCGCTTGCGACTGTTACCGTGGACTCTGTCTCTGCTCCGGTGCCGTCTGCTTCAAACAACGTTCCTACTTCTGCTGGAAGGTCATCTCTGCCGAAAGCTTCACCTGTTGTTGCACCAGTCGCAACATCATGGGCTGACGTGACTAGGAAAGACAATTCACACAGCTTAAAACGATTTGATTGTGCGGTTCATTCAGTTGAAGGACGAAGTATATACTCTGTTCCTGCAGCTGTCTTAAACTCTGAGCCTCTCTGGGAGGATTTCTTGGTTGGAAGATTTACGTCGAAAGCTCCGCACATAGCCAAAGTCCACATAATTGTTAATAAGATTTGGAATTTGGAATCTCGGCAACAAAGACATAAAAGTTGATGCGTTTGAGATAGATGACTCAACCATTAAATTTCGCCTCAGGAATTTTGAAGCTAGGCAACGTGTATTGCGCAGGGGAATGTGGAACATATGCGACGTACCCATGATTGTCTCTAAATGGTCCCCATATGCTGAAGAAGCCCAGCCTTCCCTTCGTTCGATGCCAATGTGGATTGTTCTGAAGCAGGTCCCGGCTTCTCTGTTTACGTGGGAGGGTCTAAGTTTCCTCTCTAACCCTCTCGGCACTCCTCTTCGGCTCCACAGAGATACGAAATTGGTTACCAGCTTTAATGAAGCTAAAGTTTTCGTTGATGTAGACCTATCATCTACGTTTCAGGACCACATCTTCTTCAAGATTAATGGAGAAGAGATCCGGGTTGCATACGAATTTCCTTGCCTGCCTCCCAGGTGTTCTGGATGCCGAAAATGGGGACACACTCTAAACTGGTGTTTGGCTCCTCCAAAAGCTTCTGCAACTGATGTTAATCGCCTAGCTACCGCCACAGAGATGTCGGACCAAAGTGTGGACCAAAGTGTACAACGACTCCAGTTTTGTCTGCGTTGCCGGTTCTGGAACAGCTATTTGATGCAGGCGCTGTGCATACAGAGGCTCAGGCTAGTTCTCTCACTTCATTGCTTGCTCACTCGGATAACATGACGCTCCATGTCACGAATGAGATCAGAGAGGCTATTTCTCCAGCTCAGGGGATCACTCAATCTCTCATAAAGGATCCCAAGTCACTATCTCTGAACTCACGAACAGGTAAGAAGTTGCTGCAATCTGCTCGACAAAGTGATCAACTAAACTGTTCAGAGGATCAGGCTGCGATTAGTAAACAGAGGAGCTCAGCCTCTCTGTCGGCATCTGGAATATCGGCGTCAAAGCAAACGGTTCTCAGCCCTACCATTATGATGAGTATTGCAACAGATCAGCGGCTAAGCGAGACAATGTCATCAGAGCTTCTGGCAGTGTCTGTGCCAATGGGTTCCCCCGAGTTGAAGCCTCTACAGAGTAAGCTTGACCCCCAATCGATACTGCACTCTCTAGCGGATATTGAGGAAGGCGAAATAAGCATTTCTTCTCCCGTCATTTCACCCACAGATGCAGCTTGGTCAATGGTCCCTAATTCTGGTGGGAAAAAAACAAAATCTCCTACTCTGTCTTTTGGTCAAGTGTCGATTGCTTCTCCAACAAGGTTTGATATTCTTCGCGACTCGGATGAGATATTGGTGGAACGTTCAGCCATGGAACCAGAACAGTCTGGGGATGTAAATCCCATTGATAATTCAGGCTCTGCTAGGGAATTAATGGAGCTTCGACCAGCACAACGGTTACCCGCCATGGGAGATGCTTCACCGGAACATCCAAAACGGCCTCAGCTCCCTCGCTCCTCAAAGGTAGCTCCTAAATACTTCGCAAAGAATTCCCAAAGAGCTAGTTTTTCTCAACTAGCTGGGGTCAGAAAAAGGTCTTCCCAAAAGAAACATTAATGTCGTGTTTCTCTTGGAATATTCGCGGGTTTAATCAGTCACGGAAACATTATGTTGTTAAGAAGCTAGTCCAACAAAAAAGTTAAGGTAGTTCTTAAATCATCTCAACACTTAACCTGTTTGATTCAACTTGATGATGTTTCAGATGCTTTTTTGTGTACCTTTGTTTATGCGTCGAATGCTCTAGATAAGCGTAGAGAGCTATGGCGTGATATCCAAGGTATCAAAAACCTCCCTCGCTTTAGTGGTAAGTCTTGGATGTGTCTTGGTGATTTTAATAAGATTCTAGCTACTTCGGAACACTCATTAGCTTCGTCAATTAATGTTGAGGTTCCGGGAATGAGGGACTTCCAAGAGCTGGTTCGGATTTGTTCCTTTAGTGACATGGCTTACCATGGTCCGCTTTACACGTGGTGTAATAAAAGGGAAGAAGGTTTGGTATGCAAGAAATTAGACAGGGTGATGGTTAATTCCTCTTGGCTCCACCACACTACTACTTTTTACTACCTCTTTGAAGCTCACGGGTGCTCCGATCACCTTTGTACAATTGTTTCGCTGAATGGTGCTCAGCCTAGGCCTAAGGTTCCTTTCAAGGTTGTCAATGCAGTCCTCACGATGGCTGGCTTCATGAAAATAATAGAAGCATACTTGGCTTCCACATCTCCCTTTTTCCACTCGACCTCTGCTCTATACCGGCTTACTAAAAAGTTGAAACTCCTTAAGCCAAAAATTCGAGAGTTCAGCCGGCACAGCATCCATCACTTGACAACCAGAACTGAGGCTGCATTTAAGAATTATTGTGCAAAGCAGCTCACTACCTTAGAGGATCCGGCTGGGGACAGAATTCATGAGGAAACTCAAGCTTTTGCTGTTTGGGACTCAATTTCGAGGCTGGAGGAAAACTATCTACGACAAAAGGCTAAGATTCATTGGCTTAATGTTAGGGATAAAAACAATAAGGTTTTCTATAATGCAATTAAAGAGAGGGGAGTGCAAAACGCGATCAATGTAGTTCAATCCCCGGATGGGAGGCAGCTCACCGACAAAGAGGATATTCACACGGAGGCTATAAGGTATTATTCTAACTTATTTTCTGTACAGGTACAGCCCTCACCTAGGAGTTCGGTTGAGGATGTTGCAGCGGTGCTTAATTACAAGTGCTCGGAGGAAGAAAAGGCAGTTGTGCTTCACGAGGTAACTGAGTTAGAAATAAAATGCACTTTGTTTTCAATGCCTCTGAATAAATCCCCAGGTCCAGACGGGTTTACTGTGGAGTTCTTTAGGGAGACTCGGCCAATTACGGGTAAGGATTTAGTTGTGGCCATCCAATATTTTTTTATCTTTGGTTTTTTGCCAAAAGGTTTAAACTCTACAATCCTTGCTTTGATCCCTAAGAAGCTGGGAACAATAGGTATGAAAGATTATAGGCCTATATCAGGTTGTAATGTGATTTACAAGGTTAAAGGCTGTGCTTCCGGGGTTCATTACTCAAAACCAATCCACGTTCATTAAGGACCGATATATGATGGAGAATCTCCTCCTTGCATCCGAGCTAGTTAAGGATTATCACAAGCCTAACATAGCCTCTCGTTGCGCAATGAAGATTGATACATCGAAGGCTTTTGACTCGGTGAATTGGGATTTTTTGATAAATATTCTTAAAGCGCTGGAGCTGCCCCCTTTATTTATTCGCTGGATTGAGGTTTGTGTCTCTACTCCGTGTTTTTCAATTCAGCTTAATGGCGAGTTGGTTGGTTTCTTTGGTAGCAAGCGCGGACTTAGACAAGGTTGTTTTCTTTCTCCATAACTTTTTGTCATCTGTATGAATGTCTTATCTTGTATGCTTGACAAAGCGGCGGTGGCAGGTCAAGTAGGTTATCACCCGGGATGCAAAAGTCTGTCTATCACTCACCTTTGTTTTGCTGATGACATTTTAATTTTTTCAGATGGTAGGATCAAATCAGTTCAGGGGCTTCCCTTGGCTGTGCGCGGGGGACTTCAACAAAATTTTGGACATTTCGGAAAACTCGACAGCCAATATGGCGCATGTCAATTATCCAGGTATGTTGGATTTTCGTGAGACAATGAGGCATTGTGACTTAGTGGATATGAATTTTCATGGACCCGCCTTTACTTGGTGCAACAAAAGAGAAGAGAGGTTGATATGTAAAAAGCTTGGCCGTGCTCTTGTGAATAATGGCTCGATGCAGAGGTCTTCTAGTTCTTATTGCAGATTCAAAGGTCGGGGATGCTCAAATCATGTTTATGGATTTATCTCACTATACGGAACTCCACATAAGCCAAAAGTTTCCTTCAAAATAGTAAATGCGGTATTGGCTATGGCAGATTTCAAGGAGCTTGTGGAGAGTTATTGGTCAAACACGGTTTCTCTATACCCCTCAACGTCTGCTCTATTCTGGTTTTCAAAGAAATTAAAGCTTCTTAAGCCAATCACTAGAGAGTTTAGTAGACAGAGGACTCACCATTTGATAAAAAGGAAAGAGGAGGCTTATGCTTTGTTTTGTGAGAAACATGATGGAAGAAGCCCAAGCTTATGATGCTTGGGAGAGGGTGGTGGGGTTAGAAGAAAGCTTTCTAAGGTAGAAGGTGATGCTCCATTGGGTTAAGATAGGGGATCAAAACAACCGATTTTTCTATAATGCGATCAAAGAGCGAGAAGTGAGAAACTCGATATTCGAGATAAGGTCTTCAACAAATGAAATTTTTTCAACAAAAGAGGAAGTAAAGGCTGAAGCTATTCGGTATTACTCAGATTTTTTTAAGATTCCGACTCCAAATGATATTGAGTTAAATGTGACAGAGCTGCCCCGGGTTATGGATTATAAATGTTCTACGGACTTGGGGAATGAACTAGTCTCGGATGTTTCAGCCCTGGAAGTAAAGCAGGTCCTTTTTTCAATGCCACAAAATAAATCCCCAGGTCTGGATGGATACATGGTAGAGTTCTATAAGGAGATGTGGTTCGTCATTGGAAATGACTTCACTATAGCGATAAAATCTTTCTTTGCGTTTGGGTTTTTGCCGAGGGGACTAAACTCCACGATCCTTGCTCTAATTCCTAAAAGAACAGGGACTCTAAGGATGAGTGACTTCAGACCAATATCTTGCTGCAATGTGATGTATAAGGTGATCTCGAAAATCATAGCAAATCGACTTCAACGCATCTTCCCAGACTTTATATCCCATAATCAGACAGCCTTCAGTAAAGATAGATATTTGATGGAAAATCTCTTGCTTGTATCAGAGTTAGTAAAAGATTATCACAAGCCGAAAATATCTTCTCGATGAGCCATGAAGATCGATATTAAGAAAGCGTTTGATTCGGTAAATTGGAAGTTCCTTATCAAGCTGCTGCAAGAAATGCAGCTGCCGGAAATCTTTATAAGATGGATTGAGCTGTGTGTTACCACCCAGTCATTCTCAGTCCAGATAAATGGGGAGTTGGCTAGGTTTTTCAGAAGTGAGAGAGGACTACGCCAGGTATGTTCTCTATCTCCTTACCTCTTTATAATCTGCATGAATTTTCTCTCCCTAATGCTTGACAAGGCTGCTAGGAATGGTGAGTTTGGTTATCATCCAAGTTGCAGGAGTTTGAATATTACGCATCTTTGTTTCACAGATGATATTATGGTGTTTATGGACGGGAAGGTTCGATCAATTAAGGGGATTCTGGAGGTCTTCAAAAGCTTTGCTCGATTATCTTGTCTTGACATAAGTTTGGATAAAACAACGTTGTTTATCACGAGTATCTCATCAGGAATTCGGGAATCGCTGAATGAGTTCCCTTTTGAGATTGGAGCATTACCTGTAAAATATTTGGGGCTTCCCCTCCTAACCAAGAGGATGTTAACAACAGACTATCAACCACTTATTGTGAAGATTCGAGGCCGCATCAGCGCCCTAGAAAAAACTGTTTTCGCTCTTTTGCGGGTAGGTTACAACTTCTCTCCTCGATAATATCAAGCTTAACGAATTTTTGGATTGCAGCTTTTAGGCTCTTAAGAGCTTGCATAAGGGAGACTGAAAAAATCAGCTCTGCTTTCCTGTGGTCTGGTCCAGCTCTAAGCTCTAAAAAATCAAAGGTGGCATGGGAAGATGTTTGTAGACCCAAATCAGAAAGGGATCTCGGTCTAAAGTCTATGGCTGAAGCTAACAAGGCGAGCTGCTATAAACTAATTTGGAGGCTAGTCTCATCAAAAGACTCGCTATGGGTGAATTGGATAAAGAAAAATCTGATCCGAAAAGAATATTTTTGGTCGGAGAACGCCACAAAGACAGGAGGATCATGGATGTGGCAGAAAATACTCAAATACCGTCACTCAGCAAAAGCATATCACAAGGTTGAGGTACGTAATAGCTCTCGAACATCTTTTTGGTATGATGACTGGTGCTTGCTTGGGAGATTGATTGATGTGCTAGGGGAGAGGGGCTTTATTGATATGGAAATAAAGGCTGGAGATACGCTATCAGATGTGTTACTAAATCACAGGCCTCGACAAAGAAGACCGCCAGTCCTAGCGCAAATAGAAGCCGAGATCAATAAGGTAAGAGATGGGGGGTATCTCGATGAGGACACAGCCCTCTAGAGACACAAAGGGGACAGGTATAAAGCACAGTTCTCATCTAAGTAAACTTGGAATCAAATACGAAAGGTGAGCAGTCGAAATACATGGTATAAGGCGGTGTGGTATCCGCATGCTACTCCGAAGTACTCTTTTATTATGTTGCTAGCGGCTCAAAATAGATTGTCAACGGGAGATAGAATGCTTGTTTGGTCATCCAACATCTTGGTAAAGTGTGTTTTTTGTGCAGATCACATAGAGACTCGGGATCATTTATTCTTTTCTTACCACTTCACATCTCAAATTTGGTACAAGCTCGCCAATGGACTGCTTTGCCAAGACTTCACATCCCAGTTCGCTGAGCTGATGGCGATGTTTCACACCAAGAAATACAAGATGACAGAGGACTTTATCGTAAGGTATACATTTCACGCGATAACTTACACTTTATGGACAAAACGAAACTAACGAAGACATGGAAGAGCACCCCTTTCCATAGGGACGCTGACACGAGAAGTAGGGGTGACAGTTCGGAACAGGATATCGACCATACAGACGCAAGGAAAAATGCTAGATGGGATTCAAATCTGGTTCGCAACAAGGATCTAAAGCCGCTTTGTTTTTCAGTTTTTTCAGCTCAATCGTAAATGATGTGTACTCTTTTTCCCGGGGAATGGTTTTGTCCCAACTGGATTTTTCATTCCTTGGGTTTAAACGAGACCATCATTTATCGATATTCTATAAGAGCTTTTTCTATTTTATTTCCAGAAAACGGTTGCATATTATGTAAAATTGGTTTTTCTTTGAATATAATTTTACACATTATTAAAAAAAAAAATGATGTTCAATAGTAAAATAATTAGATACCCATAAAATACTGGAGGGTCAGTCGTCGTTAGAAGTGTCTTGACGAACTTCAACCACAGTGTACTAGTCTCGGACTTCTGATTATGTGTTTTAAACTCTCATAATTTAGGTTAGTGTACCTTACTGTTGTTATTATCAGAATCATCAAAAGCTCAAACACTATTGATATTTTTTCTTCCTACCTGATATATTTATATTTACACGTTATTGTCTTTCCACTTTGTAAAATTACAGTTTCTTTAAATATTTGGAGCATCATGTTCTAACTAATTTTTCATTATAAGCTATTTTCAGTATTGTGATTGTTAATCGTTGTATTAACAATCTTATCATTTTTGCCAATCTTCTAGACTGTTTGATAGACGTTGTGGCTTATGGGTTACGAAAAATTTAGTGCCAGACAAAGAACAAATGCATCTTTGGACAATCTTCTTCAAATGCATATTCGTGTGTAAAAAAATATATTTCAAAGCGTAGATTTGGAATACTGCTGGCCATGAAAGGTAAACAAAATTTCTCGATTAAATTAACATCAACCAAAATATTGGTTGGCCGAATAGAAGGAACAAAAAAATTCTCAATTAAATTAACATTATCAACCAAAATATGATATTTCTATTCGTCCAAAGTATAATATATCTTTGTGGAATTATTTCTCTTGGTCTCATTCCTTATAAACCGCGAGGTTCTTTTAAAATCGTCAATGCTATCGTCAGTATAACTGATTTCCGACCTGTTGTAGAAACTTATTGGAATAGCACCTCAACTTTTTTTGTCTCAACCTCTGTTTTATTCAGTGATAGGTTGCGTATTTGATCTAATTTTGTATTTGTTTCAGAGTAATTTTAGGTGTTTTTAGAGTCATATAAGGTCAAATCATGTTAGAAAAAGTAGTAATGCCTTTGAAAGAAAAATTTGGAGCAAAAGATGTGGAATAATGCAGATACGTTTGAAATTTATCTTTATTTGAAGAACTTCCCACCGATCGATTAAGCTCAATTTGGAAACAAGATAGATATTTGAGTTATCTTTCATTTAGAAGTTGTTTGAAGTCGATCCAATGGTGCGATCAAAAGTTATGACGATTTTTGTGAAGACGGTCCAATCTGGCGAGCAGATGAAGTATGCGCAGAGCCAAGACGTCGTGAGGAACCATATCGATCGATCCCAAAGTACCGTGAGAATCCAGATCGACCGATTAAGACCAGATCGACCAATCTAGACCCGATCGACCTGTCAAGTCCAATCGATCCAAGCCTTAAAATCTATCCGAGAAAAATGGAAAAATTGCTTTTTTTCCTAATTGGTTTAGGATTTCGATCTAAAAGTTTTTGTACATATAAATATTTATTTTTAAACCATTGTTTAGGTTATGCTTATTTTATTCTAATAACTTTTGAAGACCTATTGTGAAGAAACTTCTTTGATATTTTTATTGATTTATTTTATGAGTTCTTCATTAATCATATTTTGTTTAACCACAACCATGAGTGAGTAGTTCTCTAGTTTGGTTTAGGGTTTTTCAAAGGAATCATGAATCATTGAATTAGACACAAATAGAGAATAATCTTAGAAGATATTCTTCTATACTTGTTCGGAATGCTTAGCCTATATCAACTACCTAGTTTATGATCCTACGTTGAACCTATTCTCCAAAAGCTTATTGGTTGCTGGATAGAACATAGATGAGCGTATTGTATTTAGCCAACGAAAGTTGATGCTATTGCGATACGTGAACATATTAAACCTAATCAATAATGCTTTCAGAATGCAAAGTTCAACGACAATTAGATACTTAGATTGCTAGGCAAAGTAATTGGTGCCACGAAAGTGGATTAGTCATACATTTATGTTTGAGTTCGAAATAGGTGCTTAATCATTTCCTAAATAGTTGTCGGGTTTATGATCTCTGATTCTTGAAAATTCCCGAGATCTAGCACTTTTATCCATATATTTACTTTGTTTTTACTTTCAATTACCTTCTTTTAGTTATATGTATCACAATACAATCTCTCGTTTCTGTCTTACCTTAGTTCTCGTTTTCGTCTTAGCTTAGTTCTAGTTTCCAAGATTCGTAGAGCAGATTGGTCCCTGAGGATTCGATTCCTAATATACTACTGCGTGTCTGTGTACTTGCAGTGCTATACTTGGGTTTAAAACTCCTGTATCAAGTTTTTGGTGCCATTGTCGGGGACAAAATATTGTCGTTTAGTCTAAGACTTACTAATTTCGCTTTTAGTTTTGCTTGTTTTTATTTCTCAGATGTATGCAAAGGAGAACTGACGGTTTTGAAGTTCTCCTACAGCTCCACCAATAAAGAACTAGCTAGAACAGAGCGGACTAACAACAGAGCAAGAAAGGAACGGACAAACCTAACCATCATGGGTGATAACGTCAACAACAACACGCTTGTTGAAGCTCAAGCCGCTACAGCTGCTCATCATAAGAACTTGCAACAACAGCTGTAGCAATTGCATCAACAGCAACAACATCAGCAGGTTCAACAACGTACTATTGGGGAAGTGGACACTCCGCACACATTCTATCAGAATCGAGCTGCTATATGTCCACCAGAGATTTCGAGACAAGATTTTGAGATCAAGTCACAACTAATCACACTGGTGAAGCAACATCTATTACATGGGTTACCGGCTGAGAACCCAATGGATCACATAGAGAATCTTGAGGAAATCTGCATCACAACTAAAGTGAATGGGGTACCCGCTGATTGCCTCCGCTGTAAGTTTTTTTCTTTTTCTCTAGTGGATAAGGCTTTAAGGTGGCTTAAATCTCTTCCTCCGGGTTCTTTGAGGTCTTGGGCTGAATGCAGAGCAGCCTTTCTTAACCATTTCTACACCAAGCAAAGACAGCCGCTTTGCAGAATAAAATCACAAATTTTGGACAGCTTTCCAGAGAGTATTTCTGTGAGGCTTGAGAAACATTCAAGGAATATCGTCGAGATTGTCCTCATCATGGGTTTTCAGAGGAGCAAATGCTTAGCATCTTTTATGATGGAGTTGATTGGGACTACAAGAATGCTTTGAATGTTGCTAGCAATGGGGACTTCATGACTCAGAGTATCACATGTGCATACACGCTAATAAAGAACTTGGCTGCAAGTTCTAACAACCATTGTCATGATTATGATCGCTCTCGAAAAATAAATAGTGTGGAGTCTCAAAAGATTGATGAGCTGGCAGCTAAACTGATTTTGTTGCTGAAGGCAAATCAGAGGGAGTGTATCAGTGTGAAGATGGTTCGAATGCGTTTTGCTTTCAGGGTATTGCAGAGGGGCAGAATGAAGAAGTAAACTATGTGGAAGGCCAGAGGTATCTGCATAACAGAGGGTTTAATCAAAACTATAGAAGCCACCCCAATCTCTCTTACCGCATCAACAATGTCAAGAATCCTCAACATCAAGTCTATCTGCCTCAAGCACAACAATTCCAACAGTCCTCTAATTCTACCAATGATTCTCACAGTTAATTCAAGGGTATGTTGCAGTAACTCCTTGCTTCTCATCAGAAGTCTTCCAATGAGATCAATGCCAAAGTGGATGCCATGTATACAGATCTAAGTAGTATGTTTAAGGACGGCTACACTCATCTAAGGTTGCTTGATACTCAAGTTGCTCAGACTGTAAAAGCGGTTAAGTGTCAACAATAAGTCCTTCCAGCAAAAGGGGAACAAAATCCAAGGAATGGAGAAGGCTCTAGTGGTTAAAAGGCATATGTGTATATTTTTAAAGAACAAGCACAACCTTCTAAAGAGCTTATATTTGATAAAATGCTGAAGAAGATCTTAGATGGTCAGAAAAAGAGTGCACAAGAGGTGAATGATAGAATTGATGATCTAGAGTGGAAGCTTGTGTATTCAATCTCTACAACAGCCTCAGATTGATCAATCCAATCAACGGATTGATCGATCCCATCTCCAACTAGGTCGTTCGACACACCAGATCGATAGATCCATGAGCCAGACCGATCGATTCACTCATCGATCGATCGGTCCCATGAAGCCACTATAGACCGTAAGAAGCCAGATCGATCGATCCCATCAATGATTGATCAATATGATCATGACAACCTAAACCGTAAGTCTCTAGATCGATCGATCGATCCAACCATGAGCATTCCAGCCGTAACATTTCAGATTGATCGATATAACATCCAGATTGATCGATCCATTCTTAGGATCGATTTCCACCTACCTTGACCGATCCAATAACCAGACATCGATCCATCCATCCACAACACGTGCCTATGTTCCTAAGATTCCATATCTGAAGCGTCAACAACTCGCTCTAGCCCCCACACTTAAGGTCTTGTCCAAATTATCGGATCCAGGAGAGTTCAATGTGTCATGCGCCATCTCCGACATTAAGTTTGAAGAATCCATCTGCGATATTGGGGCCTATCAGAACGTCATATCAGCCGAACTTGCTGAGTCTTTTGGTATTGCTTCTATAAAGCCTTCAATTATGACTTTTTTCGTGGATGCCACATCATCAAATTCCCAAGGCTGCATCACCAACCTTTAGGTACGATTGGTGACTGCTTAATACCTACTTATTTTAAGGTTGCCAAGATGAGCAAGGATGCCTCTATACCCTTGGTTCTAGGAAGGCCTTTCCTTGACACCACATGAGTTATAGTTGACCTACGTAGCAAAAGAATTTGTCTCTCAAACATAGACAAAACGGTCATCTACAATGCAGCCTCCATAAAACCTAACAAGGATTATGTTTCCTATGTTGGCATTAAGTAGAGGTTTGATAAGTGTGTCAAGCCTAAGTCTTGGGGAGTACGAGTAATTTCTAGAATAACTTTGGCACCACCACTACCACACCCAGATTCGTCTATGGATTCTCATAACGCCTAGGCGTTACGGCAGTCAAGCTCGTGACGTTAAACAAGCGATTGGTGGGAGGCAAAACACTGGTAAGTATTTATTTTCTGGTAATTTTATTTAGTTTTATCATTATGCTATTTTTGCGTTTCTTATGCCCTTATTAAGGCTTATTTTCACACCGAGACGGTGTGAAGTAAGTCTAGGGGAGGGTTTACTTGACTAACGCCGTTTTTTGTTATGATTTTATTTTGAGTCTTTGTGTCGTTTTATCGAGTAAAACATGGGGATACTATTATGTTATTCTTGGTTTTAATCTGCTGTTGATTAACTTTTCGCAGACTTCTAGCAGTGATTGTTCTCAGCATAGAAATATTGGAAACACCATCGGTGGATCAACTTACCTAAATTTCCCTATCTTTTAGTAGTCTGAATGATCTAACGTTGACTCTATCTTACAGAACCTTTAACTTGACATAATCTTCTCACTTAGGGGCTTGATATCGCACAAGGATCACAACTTTCGAGTTCTATTCCACCATTTCTACCACTCTCTTCAGAACTTCGAATGGCTAAGCTCATCTTTAGGTTGGTACCATACCTTAACCTTGTCCTTTCATTCAAACCACATGCCTTCTATTTCATCACTATCATGTGCAATCAAGTGCAAAAACTACGGAGTATGTGGACCAACTCACCTCTTCGTTCCAAGGATCTTTCGTAAGTCTTATGCTCTCTTTTACCTAGAATGATATTTTTTGAGTTGTCTATGGTGCATGTAATGTATGACTAGGATTGGTTCCGGGTTCCCTTTCTCGAGAAAAAAAAGACGAAAAGAGAAAGAAGGCAAAGAAGGAACTAGGATAAAGTCTTTTTGAATTTAATGTTTTATTTTAAGCACCATTGCACTCGTTTAGGACATTTGTAGAGGTTTACAGAGATTCCAAGGTTCAAGGTGGTTGTGTATCAACATTTGGTCTTCGTCTCACTGTGATTTTGTGCCATGATTTGCATCCAGTTTCATCATCAGAGAACCTAAACACTTAACCAACATCAAACTAGCCTTCCTTTCCAAACCCTTGTTGCGATTGATAATTCCTTTGTGAGACTGCATGTTACAAAGAAATCAATGAATGTTAAAGGGTCGATAATGGAGATTTCAGAGATTCCTTAGGATTCCAGAGACTAGAGTAAGGTAATGTTGCTATGCTTATGGTAAAGTACATGTAGTACTAACTAGTAATTTGATCTGTTCTAATTTCTTGTGGATTTAAATTTCAGCACGGTGGAGTCTAAAAGGAATGCGTAAGTTCCCGTTTTCAAGCTTTTCTTCTAACTTGTATTTATTTGTTTGGACATACTTGAGGACAAGCAAGGATTCAAGTCTGGGGGAATTGATAGGTTGCGAATTTTACGTATTTTAGTATGTGTTTTAGAGTCATTTTAGGTGTTTTAAGATTTTTATCAGGTCAAATCATGGTAGAAAGAGTTTTAATGCCTTTGCGAGCAAGATTTAGAGCAAAAGATGCAAAATAATGTAAATACGTATGAATTTTGTCTTTATTTTAGGAACTTCAAACCGATGGATTAAGATACATTTTGGACACAAGATAGATATTTGAGTTATCTTTCATTTTGAAGTGGTTTGAAGTTGATCCAACGGTGCAATCAAAAGTTATGACAATTTTTGTGAAGACGGTTTAGTCTGACGGCAGATGAAGCATGCGCAAAGCCTAGACGCCGTGAGGAACCAGATTGATCGATCCCAAAATGTCTTGAGAATCTAGATCGACTGATCTAGATCCGATCGACCTACCATATTGACCTGTCCAGACCAGAACGATCGATCCAAGCCTTAAAACCTTCCCCAGAAAAATGGAAAATTTGCTTTTTTCCCTAATTGGATTAGGATTTTGACCTAGAAGTTTTTTACCTATAAATACTTGTTTTTAAGCCATTGTTTAGGCTATGCTTATTTTATTGTAAGAACTTTTGAAGACCTATTGTGAAGAAACTTCTTTGGTATTTTTATTGGATTTATTTTATGAGTTATTCATCTATCATGTTTTGGTTAACCACAACCATGAGTGAGTAGTTCTCTAGTTAAGTTTAGGGTTATTCAAAAGAATCATGAAACATTGAATTAGACACAAATAGGAAATTATCGTAGAAGATCTTCATCTATAGTTGTTCACAATGCTTAGACTATATTAGCTACCTATTTTATGATCTTACGTTGAACCTATTCTCCAAAAGCTTATAGGTTTCTAGATAGAAATAGATGAGTGTATTGTCCTTAGCCAACGAAAGATGATGCTATTGCAATACATGAATAATTTTGAACCTAATTAATAATGCTTGTTTAGAATGCGAAGTTCAAAGACAGTTAGATACTTAGATTGCTAGGCAAAGTAATTGGTGCCACGAAAGTGGATTAGTTATACATTTATGTTTGAGTTCGAGATATGTGGTTAATCATTCCCTGAATAGTTGTCTGGTTTATGATCTCTGATTCCTGAGAAATTTCTGAGACATAGCGCTTTTATCGATATATTTACTTCGTTTTTACTTTCAATTGCCTTCTTTTAGTTATTTGCATCACAATACAATCTCTCGTTTCTGTCTTAACTTAGTTCTAGTTTCCAAGATTCATAGTGCAGATTGGTCCCTGAGGATTCGATCCCTGATATACTACTGTGTGTCTGTACACTTGTAGTGCTATACTTGGGTTTAAAACTCGTGTATCATTCAGATTCTCTAAGAATCTTAAATTCCTCAAGCAAACGATACGGGAGCTAAGTCTTCATAGCTACACCACCTTTCTAAGCGGACTGAGGCAGCTTTTAAGGTTGTTTGTGAAAAGCAAAACATGTATCTAACCAACCCAGATTCTCAGTCTGTCTTGGCTGAGTCTGCTGCCTGTGAGACCTGGGAGAACGTGGCTTCTTTGGAGGAAAGTTATCTACGACAAAAGGCGAAGCTTCATTGGATGGAAGTGGGTGACAAAAATAATCAGTTTTTTAATTGTGCAGTCAAGGAAAAAGGAAACAAGAAACTCAATTGACATGGTCAAGGCTCATAACGGAGATTTGCTCATGGGTCAGGAGGACATTAAAAAGGAAGCAGTCCGTTATTTTACAAAGTTATTTGGATCACATTCTCAGGATTTTACGGGTCTATCGGTTGATCATGCTTCAAGATTACTCCTGTACAGCTGCTCAGAAGAGGATAGGGCCAGTGTTTTGTCAGAGATTACCGATGAAGAAATAAAAAATTTGTATTCTCTATGTCTTTTAACAAGTCCCCAAGTCCGGATGGTTATACGGTTGAATTTTTCAAAGAGGTTTGGACTATCATCGGGAAGGATTTTTATGTGGCTGTGAGATCGTTTTTTCTTACAGGTTTTTACCTAAGGGTATCAACACTAACATTCTGGCTTTAATCCCAAAGAAAAGCGGCACCATTGGACTGAAGGACTATCGGCCTATATCTTGTTGTAACATGGTTTACAAAGTCATATCAAAGCTCTTGGTCAACCGTCTTAAGGTTATTCTTCCTTGTTTTATCACGCAAAATCAGTCTAATTTTATTGAGGATCGTTATATGATGGAAAATTAACTCCTTGCCTCTGAATTGGTCAAAGATTATCATAAGCTTCATGTTTCTTCTCGATGTGCGATGAAGATTAACATTTCAAAAGCATTCGACTCGGTTCAATGGTGTTTATTTAAAAATATTTTAATAGCTATGGAGCTTCAGAAGAAGTTTATCAGATGGATTGAGCTGTGTGTGACTACTCCATCTTTCTCGTTTCAAATAAATGGTGAACTTACTAGTTTTTTCAGAAGTGAACAGGGGTTGCGACAAGGTTGTTCTCTCTCATCCTATCTATTTGTTATTTGTATGAATTTTTTTGTCTCTCATGTTGGATAAGGCAGCAAGGGAAGGCAAGTATGGGTTTCATCCGGGGTGTAAAACTTTGAACCTTAAGCATCTTTGCTTTGCGGACGACATAATGGTTTTTTCGGATAGTCGGCCGCGCTCTATCAATGGTATCCTTGATGTCTTTGACGAGTTCGCTCAATTTTGTGGTTTGCATATTAGATTGGAGAAGAGTTCTTTGTTTATCACATGAATTTCTACAGAAGCCCGAGCATCCCTCTCAAAATTTATGTTCTCTATTGGATCTACCTTTGCTCACAAAGTGAATGTCCACCTAGGATTATCAGCCTCTAATTGATAAGATAAGAACTCGCATAAGCTCTTGGAAGAATCGTTTTCTGTCTTTGCAGATCGTCTTCAACTTTTGTCTTCTATGATTGCAAGTCTTACGAACATGATTACAAGTTGGGGCTGCATTACCTAGATTGAAAAGATCAACTCAGCATTTTTATGGTTTGGGGTTGAGTTAAATTCAAAGAAACCAAAGGTTGCATGGAGTGATGTTTGTAAACCTAAGTATAAAGGGGATCTTGGTCTTAAGCCTTTGGCGACAGCAAATACGGTCTCTTGTTACAAACTAATCTGGAGACTGGTCTCGTCTCGCACTTCGTTGTGGGTGAACTGGAATCATAAAAACTTGATTCGTAAGGGCTCCTTTTGGTCAAAAAATTCAAGCTCACAAGCGGGTTCCTGGATGTGCCATAAGCTTCTCAAACTTTGTGACAATGCTAAGGCATTCCACAAAGTCGAGGTAAGGAATGGTTTCAATACTTCTTTTTGGGTTGATGACTGGTGTTCTCTTGGTAGGCTGTTCGAAATCCTAGGAGAGCGCGGATGCATAGATCTGGGAATCAAGCTGTCCGCCACTTTAGAGGAAGTGTTTGCTGCTCACCGTATTCGGAGTCATCGACTTCCCATTCTCTCTCAAATTGAGGTGGAGATTCAGGAGCTAAAGGACTATTCTTATGAAGGTTTAGATATGAATTTATGGAGAGGTAAGGAAGGGAAGATTAAAACAAGTTTTTCCTCGAAGGAGATGTGGAATCAACTCAAACAGGTCCATCCGGTCCAGCCCTGGTCCAAGCGTGTCTGGTTTTCTCATGCTACACTGAAATACTCATTTATAGTATGGTTGGCCGTGCTTGTTCGTCTTTCCACGGGTGAAAATTTGGTGATGTGGTCCCCTAATGCGGCTCATAGCTGGGCTTTTGCAACTTATCTCGAGAGACAAGAAACCATCTCTTCTTTGAATGCCCTTTCACCTCACAAATATGGCATCATATCGCATCTGGGCTAACCACAAAACCGACTGGTTTAGGAGATGGACAAGGCAGTCCGGAATCGGCTAACCACTTTGCAACGTCAGGAAATCATGATGACGGGTTTACAAGATTGGTTCAATACAAGGCTCTAGCTGATTTAAGCCGGTTTTCTCACACTTCTGTTGTTTTTTCAAAAAAAAATTTCATCTTTCGTTTTTCAGCTCTCTCTCGAAGCCGGATGTGGGTGTACTCTTTTTCCCAATTATTAGTTTTTTCCTACATGAATTTTCCAATTCTTGGATTTTAACGAGGCAACCACTCCGACAATCCCATTGGTTTTGAGCTTTTCTTATTTTCTTATTTTTTATTTTTTCGTTGATATTTTTTCTATTATTAAGCTTCGTAAGCTTTTAGAAATATGTTCTGTATAAAGTTTTTTCTTCAATATAATTTTACATATTATTTTTAAAAAAGATATTTTAGTTGATGATATTAATTTAATCTAGAAATCTTTTTTTTTATATTTGGTGCTTTGCTTTCATCAACCAAAATAATGGTTTGGACGAATAAAAGGGAACAAAAAAATTCTCGATTAAGTTAACATCATCAACCAAAATATGATATTTCTATTCGTCCAAATCGATATTTTGGTTAATGATGTTAATTTAATCGAGAAATCATTTTTTTGTATTTGGTACGTTGCTTTCTTCCGAATGATGAGATTAATTATTTCATGTGTTTTTATATACGGCAGCTTAAAACTGTTGAACATGCTACTTAATTTTGATCGTTATTAATATGAAGAAAACAATTGATTCTCGTAGTCGTGAAGTGATAGGAAAAAGTTTATATATAAGCTTGTTGGTGATCACTTCTGTTGATTCTTCTTTGCCATTTCAGCTTAAATAGTATATTATGCTAACTTAAAATTTAGTAGATGACTCTCTTTTCATAATGTTTAAATATTTGTTTGGTATAATGAAACACTAGATATAACGGGAGCCTTTTGCTGCGTTGTGCGATTTTGGCAGTCGCTTGAGAGATATGGTTTTCTTATGTGGAAGGCAAGATGGCATCGCCACTAGGTTCGATGGCTCGGTCTACTGAAGGAGATGTGGTTTTACTGAGTTTTAGTGTTGGTTTGTCGTGAAGAGTTGTCGGTAGTTCCGTTGGGATAGAGGAATTTCCAGGTCTGTCTTCATCAGCGCATGGTTTGCAAAACAGATTTGTGAGGGAGAAGATTTCAGAAGTTGAAAAGGATCAGTGGTTGAATCAGAGTCAGAGATTGCGATTGCTTCAGAAGGAATGAAGGTTTGAGTGGTAACATTGGGTTCAGAGTACAGGATAGGTTCAGAGGATGTGAAGGTTTCTGCAGCTACTACGGCTGCAGAGGCTGAGATTGGTTCAGAATCTACGGCGGTTTTAGTTAATCCAAAACATGCAAAATTTGTGGTAGAGTCTCCGGTTGTGACAGTTTCAGAGACTGTGTCGGGGCTTGGGGCTGAATTAGGGGGTTTGTAGGTTCGAGTGATTGCTTTGGGTTCAGAGGTTGTTGTGGGAGTTGCTGTTGAAAAGGTTTCAGTGGTGTGGAAGAAGCATCTGCTATTGAGAAGGATTATCGTATGGGTTATCCGGTGGTTTTGTTAGGAGAATCACGTAAAACATACATGTTCGTTGTTCAAAAGACTTTGTCGTTGTCTAAGCACGACTTGACGATTTTATCAGAAGAAGGAAACACTTTCATTGAGGTTCCAGATAAGGTTATTAATGATCAAACTCTTTTATGGGATGACTTAATAGTTGGTAAATTCCCGGAATCTGCACCACACATTGCTAAGATTCATGTGATAGTGAATAAGATATAGACCTATGAGAATAAGGTTATAAGGATCGATGCTTTCATAGTGAATTCAACTAAAATTATTCGAATACAGGATAGAATGATCAGAGATAGAGTGCTTCGAAGAGGGATATGAAACTTAGCGGATAAACCTATGATTGTTTCGAAGTATGGTACAGTGGTTGAAGAGGATCAATCAGTGCTTCGAAAAATGCTGTTGTGGGTTACTCTCAAACAAATTCCAACCTCTTTCTTCTCTTGGAAGGGGTTAAGTTTTTTATCAAGTGTTGTAGGTGAGCCAAAACGTCTTCATCCAGAGATAGAGCTTTGTAATCAGTTTGATGAGGCAAAGGTCTTTGTGGATGTCGACTTGACTAAAGCGTTACCAGACTCTTTTTGTTTCAAGACAAAGCAGGGTGTGGTGTCAGAAGTTCTTTATTCATACTCTTGGCTTTTTCCTAAATGTACTTCATGTTTCAAATGGGGACATTTAAAGGAGACTTGCTGCACTAAGTCTAAGGATATTGAGATTCCTAGAATTCTCAAACGAGGACTGGTGGTGCATTCTAGTAATGATGTCTGCAATCAGTTTCAGTCCCAGTGACTAAGGTTTGCGCTTCTATTTTGAAGTTTACATAAGTTAGGAAGGTTAGCCAGCCACTACAAAATCTTTCACATCTTGTATGTGAAGATACAGACGTGGGTGACAGATACGTCGCACCGATGAGTGCTTCATTAGCTAAGTTATCTATGAGTGAGAGCCCTCTACAACAAGATCCGTCACATCCTGTATGTGAAGATATAGATGTGGATGGCAGATACGTTGCACTGTCAAGTGTTCCATTGATGGTTTTGTCGACAACTGTTTTGTCAATTCTTTCAGAAAAACAAGCAGATTCTACTAACTAAATTCAAACACAAGTTTCAGAGAGTATCACAAAGACGGATGAGAAAAATCAGACAAATTTCCCTCAGAATAAAAAATCATTGATCTCAAGGTGGCCGGAGTAGTGAGTTCTGACCATTTGTCAGAGAAAAAGGAACGAATGGCTCTTGTAGGATTCCCAAGAAATACTTCGCTTTCTTCTGGAAGCAGATGATTACGATGATGCCAATAAAAAAAGGCTCCAAGTTACATCACATCCTGCATATATATATATGTGTGTATATGAGGGTGTTGTAGGAGAGCCTATGATTGATAATGAAAAATCGAAAGAAATATGGGAGAGAGTGTCTCTGAAAAAATCAACTAAAGCTGGGTTTCAAGGAGAAAATGACCCTTCTATAGAGGTTTCATCGTCTCGGTTTGATGTGTTAGCATGTCATTCGAGTTGTAATAACACGGTGGTGATGTAGGTTTAAGAAATGGTAGCTAAAAGTCTGGAAAGTCAAGGAGGAGTGGATGAAGGGGTTGTTGGTAAGGCAGACCTTAAAGCTTTGCGTCTTATCTTGCCAATAACAACCAGATAATTTTATAAGTCTGCTCAATACACTCTCTCTTGTGTGGCGAGTAAAAATTCCGCCAAACATAAATAATTTATGTTGAGTTTTTTTTGGAACATCCGTGGATTTAACAAATCGACAAACATTATGTTGTATGAAATTGGGCTAATTCTGGAATGATGCAGTTGGGAGCTTTATTGGAGACATGGGTCAAAGAAAATAAGGCGGAGCAGGTAGTATCGAATGTGTTTAAGGAATGGTCAGTTTTATCGAACTATGAGTTCAATCGTCTAGGAAGGGTTTGGGTCGTCTGGAGTTTACGGGTGAGATTATTCCGTGTTTCACAAGTGGACAAATGATAACTTATTCAGTTCTTTTGAATTGGGGGAGATGATGAGGAGTTCTTTTGTTCATTCATCTATGCATCTAATTTTTTTGAAGAAAGAAAGTTGCTTTGGGATGATTTGAAAAGTCACCAACAATCGCCATTGATAAGAAATAAGCCTTGGATGATTTTTGGTGATTTTAACGAGATATTAGACGTAGAGGAGCATTCAAACTATGTGACGTCTCCAATGCTCTCTACGGGTATGAAGGAATTTCATGATGTCATTCGGTTTTGCTCGCTCTCCGATCTGGTTGCTAATGGGCCACGCTACACATGGTGCAACAAAAGAAAAGATAGTTTAATATGTAAGAAACTAGATCGAGTTATGGTCAACGATTCATAGTATCAAACTATTCCCCAATCGCATTGTACTTTTGAGGCTGGTGGTTGTTCAGACCACATGAGGTGTTTGCATCCCAATTAAAACCAAGGTTAGTAAGCCAAGAAAACCGTTCAAATTTACAAATGCTTTAGCTACATTGCCTGGTTTTTTGCCGATGATTCAAAGCTTATGGGCTGACTCATAAGAGCTTAGACATTCAACCTCGACTCTGTTTTGTTTATCAAAGAAGTTGAAAGTATTGAACCCGAAAATTCAAGAAATGAGTAAAAATAAGCTAAGAGATTGGCAAAACAGAACAAAGAAGGCTTACAAAGCATTGTGTGATTGTCAATCACAAACCTTATTGAATCCGACACCAAGCCTAATGGAGGTGGAGTCACATGCCTATAATAAGTGGAAATTCTTATAAGATTTGGAGGAGAGATACCTTAGTCAAAAATCAAAAATGCATTGGCTACGCGTAGATGATGGTAATAATCGATACTTTCATCAAGCTGAAAGGAAGAGATAGTACCAGAATTCAATCAAATCAGTAAAGAGATATGATGGATCAATGGCTGAAACATACAATGAAATAAAGGTGGAAGCAAAAGCTTATTTCCATTCTTTTTTACTTGATTAGTTCCATAATGCAGGGGTGTGGATGTGGAGGATCTACATGATTTATTGGATTTTGTCTGTGACGAGGAGGATAGGGTAATATTGATGAAATAGGTAATGGAGGAAGAAGTTTGGAAAGTCTTGTTTGACATGCCAGCTAATAAGTCCCCGGGTCCAGACGGTTTCACTTTTGATTTTTTTAAGGCGACTTGGGAAATTGTGGGAAAAGATGTGGTAGTGGCAGTTCAATCGTTTTTTATAACGGGTTTCCTTTCTAAGGGTTTAAACTCCACAATTCTGGCCCTTATACTGAAGAAATTACAAGCATAGGAGATGAAGGATTATAGACCAATTTCATGCTGCAATATAATTTACAAAGTTATCTCTAAGGTTTTGGCGAATCGTTTGAAGCTGGTAATACCTAAGTTTATTTCGCTAAGCCAATCAGAATTTGTCAAGGGCTGCTTACTGATGGAGAATGTCTTATTAGCTTCGGACCTGGTAAAGAATTATCATAAAGATTCGGTTTTGCCTCGTTGTGCAGTTAAGATTGATATTTCCAAGGCTTTCAACTCAGTTCAATTATTGTTTCTTCTATTCACGTTAAAGGCTTTGGGGACTCCAGATAGGTTCGTCCATTGGCTAAAGCTATGCATTACCACAACTTCTTATCTATTCAGGTAAATAGTGAATTGGCGGGTTACTCTAGAAGTTCGAGAGGGCTCCGTCAAGGATGCTCTTTATCACCTTTCCTCTTTGTAATTTGTATGCATGTTTTATCAAAGCTTCTAGATACAGCGGCTATGGAAAAACGGTTTGGATACCATCCGTACTGTCAAAATCTTACAATAACATGTTTATGCTTTTCAGATGATTTGTTGATTTTTTTAGACGGGAGAAAACACTCTATCGCATGTATTCTCAGTGTGTTTAAAGATTTTGAGGATGCATCGGGAAAAATAAGTCTTGAAAAATCAACATTGTACATGGCGAGAGTTTCAGAGGGAACAAGGGATGAAATTTTCCACCATTTTCAGTTTGAAAATGGAACCTTACCGGTTAGGTATTTGGGACTGCCTCTATTGACGAAGCAAATGATCCTAAATGACTTCACTCCTTTGATAGAGAAAATTTGGTCAAGAATAAGCTGTTGGACTACAAGGTATCTTTCTTTTGTAAGGCGACGACAACTCATTGATTTGGTTATCCACAGCCTTACAAAATTTTGGTTTTCTGCATTTCGATTGCCTAAAGCCTGCAATGGAGAAATCGATAAATTGTGTGCTGCGTTCTTTTGGTCTAGTCTGGGATTAAATTCTAAGAAGGCTATAGTTACTTGGAAATATGGGTGCCAACCGAAAGAAGAAGGAGGTTTAGGTCTAAGATCAATAACATAAGCAAACACGGTGAGTTTTTTGAAGCTAATATGAAGAATTCAATCAGCACATTCATCGATTTGGGTTAATTGGGTTCGAATGTATCTTATTCGCAAAAGGATCTCCATGGTCGGTTAAAGAATCCACATCTCTTGGCTCTTGGACATGGAGAAATTTTTTGAAACATTGACAGCTAGTAGTTTCTTTAATCAAGGTAGACATAAACATTGGTGCCTCGACTTCTTTTTGGTTTAATAAATGGTCTCCGCTTGGGAGAATTTTGAATATCACAGGAATCCGGGGCAGCATTAATTTGGGGATTCATATTCATTCAACAATGGAGCAGGTCTTGACAGCCCATAGAACTAGACGTCATAGAGCTGAATCGCTACAGGAGATTGAAGAAGTAATAAGCTCAAAGCGTCAACAAGGTTTAGTAGATGCTCCGGATGTTGCTTTGTGGCGGTATAAGACAAACAACTTCAAATCAACGTTATGCTCTAAAGTTACGTGGAATTTAATCAGAGAATAGAAGCCAAGATTATAGTGGTCTAAATGTATATGGTTTACTCACATCACGCCTAAATATTCATTTATATCTTGGCTGGCGGTTAGAAACAAATTGTCAACAGGGGATCAAATGCTTAGCTGGAACAATGGGGCTCTAACAGATTGTTCATTCTTTTGGAACCAATAGAGACACGAGATCATATTTTTACGTGTCCATTCTCAGCTGCTATATGGGATTTTCTTACTCGAAATCTTCTCATTTCAAGGTACTCCAATCAATGGAATGCAATACTTACTTTTCTTGTCGACACAACTCAAGATAGGATGCAGCTGATTTTGCTGAGATATACTTTTCAAGTTTCGATTCATCCAATCTGGATGGAGTGTAATGAAATAAGACACTGTGAAAGGGTTACAAGCCACACTCACCTAACCAAGTTCATAGATAAACAAGTTCACAATAGACAATTGACAATTCGAGTTATGGGAGATGCGAGATAGCAAAAAAAAATAGAAACATGTTTCGCAAAAAGATAGCATGTTATCAAAGGTTCTTCATAGTGGGTTTTTTTTTCATCAACTACTTCAGCCATCTTCTTTCAAATTTCTTCTGATTTTTTCAGTTCTTTCAAAAATGTTTTGTACACGTTTTCCCAAAAACTGGGTTTGTCCCAAATTTTTTTCCTAATTTTGGATTTTAACTGGATAACCACTAATCGATTGTCAAAATTAGAGCTCTATATTTAAAATTTTGTTTGTGTATATATGTTATATTTTACTGATATGTATATTGCTCATATCACTTAATGTACGTCAATAATGATATTTAAGGAAGATAGTAATTTTAAAGGAAATTTTAAGGATTAGAAAAATAAAAATATTTATTAAAATAAATATCATATAAGTAAATATTTTTAGAGCGAGTAAACACCTAGTTAACTATAAACTTTATTGATTGATAATAATACAGAAAACCTACAAAAATTAGTTTTTTTTTTACTTTTTATTCACAATAATTTCAGTTTTGAATTTTATATATAAAGAAAATTATATTAACTAAAACTTTATATTAAACTACATTAATACTATGTATATTCTATTAAATTATTTATAGTTTTTTGTCAGCAAAATATTTATAGTTTTACGTTAAAATGGCTAATTTGTTATTTCATTGAACAATTGAGGACAAAAATCTAGTTCATATAAATTTCACCAATCATAAATCCACATACCAAATAATAATCTGTCTATAAAACAAATCTTACCTGAAAGACAAAAACCCACTCGGACCAAAATTTAGGGTTAACCCTTGACCGGATCTAGACACACAAGCTATTCAGGTTCTCTTCTTATTCTATCTCTATCTCTATCTCTTGGTCTTCTGTAGAAATTTCGTTAAAGTTTAAGGCTTTTTGTCTCCTCACCTTTTACAGGAGAGTGTGTTTGAGTTCAATTTTGAGTAGATATGGAAGTTGTTGCTGTTAGGTCAATGGAGACGCAGAGACAACAGACAAGGGGGGCTTGTTCTGTCACTGAATCGCTTATCCTCCTCCTCGGGAAGAATCTTGCTTGTCTACTCCTTGTGGTATATACAATAGATTTTGGTTTTTCTTGTTCTGTTTCTTGTTTATCTGTCGTACAGTATTGTAATTGTACATTGATTTGTGTACTTCTCTTGTGTTGGATTTGTGTTTTGTCTAGGCAAGTTTAAAACTTTCATTCTAGGAATGACTCTATGATGCTTTTATAGATTTGTTGTGAGAAATTGCTTCATACTTTGCTTATTCAGATTTTTGTTTTAGAGTCTAGATTTTTGTCTTGATAGTGTTTTTGGGTTTGAATTTAGCTTGTGTAAGTTTTAGACAAGCACCTTAACTCTGTGAATGTAGTCTTTTGTTCAAACGGTTATAGATGAGAATGCACAATGAAGTTAATTGCAGCTTTGAACAGTTGTCCTGTGTCACTCTTTTAGTTAACTGGTCACTTTTATTTTTTGGCTTTTCCCAATTGCTCTGAACTACTGTATGTGTCTTTGTAATGAGGATTGTGGTTTTGGAGTTAGGTAAGAGATGAAAACATAAATAGAAGTTACTCTTTGCAAGTTTAGATCCATAGACAATGTCTGCAGCAATGAAATTTTACGGTTTTTAGTGTAGGCTGTTATCTGCTTTCCATTTTTGAACATGATCATTTTTAACTAACTTTGCATTAATATATTACATCTTTATCACATTCTGCTGTTTAGTTCTACCTTCCTAGTTTAACATTTATGATTGTGTAATTGTCGCAGGCAGAATCTTTGTTGATAGGGTTAATTGCTGAAGATCAGAGGTGAGTATGACGGGCACGCCTTTTCCTTGTCCTCTCTTTTTTATTGTTGCTAAATAGACCAATCTATATTTGTGTTTCTCTAGGTTGTCTGTGAAGGAGGGTTACAAAAGAGGAAGCCGTGATGAGGAATGCAAAGATGGCAGTGACAGTGAGGGTGATGATGATGAGGATAACGCTGATGAGGATGATGACGACAATGATGATGATGCTAATGATGAAGATTTCTCAGGTGATGAAGGGGAAGAAGGTGATCCAGAGGATGATCCAGTGGTCAATGGTGGAGGAAGCGATGATGACGATGATGATGATGATGAGGGTGATGATGATGATGACGATGATGAAGATGAGGATGATGAGGATGAAGAAGATGATGAGGAAGAGGATGAAGATGTTCGCCAGCCTCCTTCTAAGAAGAGAAAATGAATCATGAGTTTGATGAGTGTTTGTGCGCTTTGGATGATGGTTAAGACTTGAAGAGGATGATGCCCTGTGTTGGTTTAAAGTAATGTAGGGACAACTTATCGTCCTCTTATTGGAATTTCATCTTTCTCTGTTGTTACTACTTGTTATGTGTGATTTTTCAATGTGGATTTTAGTTTATCTTCTATCTTTAGAATGCCTGGTCTCTTCTTCTCTACTTGTTTTTGCATCTGCTCGCCTATGGCTTGCATTGGATAGCTTCGGAAAAAATTATGTAAGCATAAGTGAGACGGTAGATAACCAAAGTTATATCAAAATGGACCTGAGCAATCTATATTAATCTTTCTCTTACAATAGACGATGCCGTAATGAGGAAAACAAAGATGTTTCACAACACAAACGATGATGATAAGGAAAATGCTGATGGCCATGATGATGACAATGACGAAGATGATGCTAATTATGAAGATTTCTTGGTGGATCTTTGAAGAAGGTAATATAGTGGCCGATAGTGGAGGAGGAAGCGACGATGATGATGAGGGAGATGATCAAAACGAGGATGAGGAAGAGCGGAAGATGTTCCATAGCCGTCTTCTAAAAAGAGGATGAAATATGAAATGTTGAGTGTTTTTGTTTTGGAAGGTTATGATTTGGAGAGGATCCTCTGTTGATTTCCATAGTGTAGGGAAACGTGTCTATTCACTTTCATGGCTGCCAAAAGCAAAAGAACACAATCATTAACTATTGCATTACTAAGAGATTTCACAAAATTTATGCCCATAAAATTCTATTATAATTTTAGCGCCTAAATACCTTGCTTGTTGGGATTTAGCTCAGGGCGGATCTGTAATTTAGTTATGTTCTCTATTTAGAATGTTTATTTCTTCTTTGTTGCTTTTGGATCTCGCTACCATAAAAGCCTGTGCATGGCAGTTTCTTTGTTTACATTTCCATTTCTCTTGCCATTGTTTTTTTTTTTAATAATATGTTAAATTATATCTAAAGTTTTTACAATATGTATAACTATTTTTAAAAAAAAATTTGAAAGAACAGTAGCTCTAATTTTTATGATTGATAAGTGGTTGTTTCCTTAAAACCCAAAACTGGAAAATCTAATTGAGACAAAACCAGTTTTTGGAAAAAAAGAGTACAAACCACTTTCGAATAAGTTGAAAAAATTGGAAGAAATTTGAAAGAAGATAGCTGAAACAGCTGATGAAAACTATCAATCTTTTGATGCCAACCAGACCTGAATAATTCCATCAAACTTAGGATCATCAAGTGAGCAACAATGATTCCGAATATGCTTGTCGATCAACGTGAGAAGAGACGGTGAATTTGGAAGTTCGTCATGTCTTCGAGCATTCCTCTCTTGCCATTGTTGTCCTTGTTTTTAAGGAAAAAGGTACAAAAGCTATAATTCTTAAGGAAACTTTAGATGTTTGCCTTCCGAGGGTACTAATGGTATAAGCTTGGAAGGCTTAGAAGCTTGTTGATGCGGAAGCGGATGAAGGTAGAGATGAAATCTTCTTTTGAATGGTAATTGATTTAAGAAAAGCGAGGGCTGAGACTTGATCTTTCTGGGGATATCCACTTTCTAGAAGACAAGACTCAATAGAACTCTAAAACAAGAGGAAGTCCACGCACAATACTTGATGAACTTCAATGAGGAACCAAAAAAGAATTCAATGGCACAAAGCAAGCGGAAGGCTGAAAATTTTTATTTAAGATGTTGATTCGTGACTTTTACATAATGAATTTATGAGCTTATATAGGCTAAGACACTATACAAAACCAAACTGTCTAAAATCAAGATAAGAAAACAAATAACCGAAATAATGACAAATGCAATGACAAATGCAATGAAGATAGTAATGAGTCGTTAGGGCTTAATCTCTTGGTCATAGGGAGTGGGTTTGGCATCCAAGATCTGCTATGGTAAGTGGAGAAAGTGCAAACTATTTGGAGTAAATAGACTAGTCGTTGGGAGTTAAGGAGAATGTATAAACGTGGCAATAAATGGGTAAGAGTGGTCTCCTCTGTATTTGGTCTTAAAAACGTACGTCAACCATAAAGAAAATAGCTGTTGTGATGTGTGCCTTTTTGAATGCACTCGGATCCAAATAAGGATAGTGGATGTGTATAAAGATCCACATGATCTTGTGATGATGGTGTGGAAACTCTCCTGATCGCGAAAGGTAAATTTGTAAGATTCCAAATATAACATCCATATCGGGTGGTAAACGAACCACGGTTAGGGTCACATATCCATCTCTAGATATAGCCTGATCCAAATCCCATTGTTCTCTATCATTCTCCTTAAACTGACGACTTATTCGATGAATTTTGAAACTCAAGTAAAATTGACAACTCATAGGGGTAGCTTTGGTGGTTTGGTTCGGGGTCTGGATATAATCAATTAACCACCTCTTGAACTCAATCAAACCAACGATAGTTTGGCTCGATCATTCTCCTCAAAACATCTAGTTTATCCGTGAATTTCGAAACCTAGGTGAAATGTATGAGTATATTCTTCAACGGGTAGCTTGGCCTCATTTTTTGGTATGGTTCGGGTGACTCTCTCTATGTTTATCTGGTTGACTGACTCGAACATTTTAGATTCCGCCTGTATTATGGTCAAGTAAATGTAGGTGCACTTTTGTTCTTAACTCACATACCTTAATCCTTAATCTGTTAATTAACCAAGGACTGTTTCAACTAATTGGAGTTAAAGAAAGTTTGTTTGTGTTGTTTGGCTAGATAATACAAAGCTGTTTGAAAGAATTGAGCCAAAATGTATGTAGATTATTGTATGAAAATGAGAAGTATTGTTTTGCAGGACTATTTAGGTGAAGTTAGTGTTCAAGGCACTACCATATAAAAGGAGTTATGTGATCAAGCACAGAGGCACTACCTTTTCTTGAAATCATAGTAGAGTATTTCGAACTCAGCTTGTGTATATGCATGAGCCAATTCCTTGAACTTTACTGCAACTCTTTCTTTGTTGATGTTTGAGGCATGCATCTTCACATTCTGTGATAAATGAAATAAACAATACCCATGATGAGATAATGGGTAAACCTCACATATTCTCTTGATGACACTTTGATTCCTATAAGAAATAAACACTAATCTAGGAACATTTGGTATTAGTGTTTTCAACTTATTGAAAAACCATGCACAACTACCATCTTTTTCACCATCAACTACACCAAAAGCAATCGGATAGCGGTGATGATTAAGATCTTGCGCTGTTGCAACCAATAATACCCCACCATATGCATTCTTAAGGTGAGTCCTATCCACAATGATCACTTTTCTCATCACTTGGAAGCCTTCCACGCAAGCTCCCAATGCGAAGAATAAATACTTAAACTTCTGATCGTCGTCCACTTCCACATATGAAACGGTACCCGGATTTGTAATCTGTAACATGTACAAATAAGAATACAACATCTTATAGCTTTCTTCCGGACTACCTCGTACATCGGCACTAGCTTGTTTTTTTCCTCTGTATGCCGTCGAATACGACACTTTAACACCGTACTTTCCTTGCACCATACCAATCAAGCTTTTTGGAGTTGGCGTGTCAAGCTTCCCTGAATAATGATCTTGGACAACGGATGCCACTAATTGGGGTGTGTCTTTTCTTCTCTTTACCAATGAGGTTGATGACACACGAGAACACATGTGAATTTTGTTGTACGTCCTAACAGAGAAAATGTCTTAATCTTTAATCCTCGCAGCTCGTAAAGACCACTTGCAACCATTCATTGATTCATAACATTTTACCATATACCGCGTTTTATCCGATTTCACGATATCGAAGTGAAAACAATTAACAAATGAAGCCTTTTCCACTAATTCTTTCACGTCTTCTTTGCTTCCAAATTCTTGACTTAATTTTACATTCATACCATCTTCCCATTCTACATTATGAATCTCATCTCCTTCTACCACATGTGTATCCCTCAAGTGAACGTTATCAAATTCAACCAAACGTGTATCTCTAACCTCAATATTTTCCAAGTTTTCACATTCTACTTCGTGGGCAACCGTTGTATATTTTTCGGACACTTCATTTGCAGAAATAGTTATGCTTCCATAATTAACTCCACAATTTACTCGACCAGTAGAAACCATGTACTTGTTACTTGCATTAACTTGACTAACGCGATCTTCTCTTGGATCATTCGTCTTCGTCTCAACATGCAACACACCTTTCATTTTACCTTCACATGGTTCCAAATAACAAACAACATCATCATCATGGAAGATATATATCGGCCACTTAGGATCAATTCCAACCGGAAAATAACTCAATTTCATCTCGCTCTTTTCTTCATTTTCCCCCATCTTCTTACGTATACTTTCAACTAATATGTCATACATTACCTCCTCAACCGATTGTCTCATCAAAAGAGCGTGATGAACATCTTCTCTTGCAATCCATAATATTTCCTCTCCCTTTCTTTACATATTGTCCCTCATAATCAAAATATATGATCGTGCGCTGCTTTCTATTCAGTATACCCTGAAAATAATAAAATTATATTATTAATTACTTAGTTGTATCAGTTGTATGCATGTATACAATATGTCTTAGTCGTATCAAGTATACGCATATATATAATATGTCTTAGTCGTATCAGGTGTACGCAAGTATATCATATGTCTTAGTCGTATCAGTCATATCCACTCTAAGTCGTATCAGTCGTATTTATTCTTAGTCGTATCAGTCGTATTAATACTGTAAATATGGGTTTTGACGAACACAAATCTCTTCGATTCGCTGTCATTAACCACAAATATCGTTATATAACAAAAACCTCAAATATAGTCATAATAATACGTGATTCGAGCTTCAATGAGAAAAATCGAGTTTTTTTGGGTTTTTAGGAAATCCGAAAGCTTACCTCCAATGGCGACCTCAAGTTTTTTTCCACCTCCATTTCTTCTAAATTTCTTCTCAAACAACTCCAAAACCCTTTAATTTCAGAATCTCATGCTCGATTTGAGAGAAAAAAAAGCAAAATTGATGAATTTAAGGTTGAAAGGTTTGGTTTTAATGGTGAAGAAGAAAAAGATAGTGGTTGGGTGGAGTGGGACCCATCCAACCTTAAATTGAAAACTGATTTGTTTTTTTTTTTTGTAACTAAAATGTGAGTGGAGTCCATTTTAATTTTAATTTTATTTGTTTGAATTAAATAAATAGACGAGGAGTATAGAAACTAAGTGAGGGTATTAGAGATTTTTTTTTGCCATTAAGACATTTGAAAATTAAATCGATAAAGTGATCTCTCTGCACCTCGGGTGTTTTTGTTATGGTCTTACAATTTCGGAAGCACAAATTGTAAAGTAAACATTGTTTCGTAAGAAAATACATATATTGAATATGTATCTTTGTTATGTATCTTTTGCAATATTTAAAATTTTTTTAAGAAATATTTATTTATTATATATAATGGAATATTTGGATATTAATTATTAATTGTTGATTTTATTGTTTCTAAAATCTATTTTGTTTAAAATAGATCAAGATATAATCAAGATATACAACTTTTACTTTCAAATTCAAAATTCATTATCACTAGTTACAGTTACGTATATAATTATTTACAACTAATTCGTTTTTAGCATTGATGTATTTAAAAATATATTAAAAATACTTAAAGTTAATAGTTATTATTGTTAATTTTAGATTGCAAATATTATGCAAAAAAATATATTTTGTTTAGTTTAATATATATAATAAATGATTTATGATATTAATTAATATCATAAATCATTTATTATATATATTAAAGTAATTATATATGTTAATTTTATAATAATTATTATAAATGTTAAGTTATATATGGTAAGTTATATATATTATATGTTAATGTTATAATAAATGATTTTTTCTTCTAATAAATGTTAATATATATATTAATGTTAATATATATGTTATATGTTAACACATTTATTATATATGTTAATTTTATAATAAATGTAGTTTTTAAGAAAAAAATATTATTAATTTTTTTCAATTAGAAATGTAATCATGAGTGTGGATAGATTTCAGTCATTAATACAAAAATTTGAATAATTTAAATAATTATTGAGTGTGGTAAAATTTAATTTAGATTTTTTCAACCAGAAATGTAACCATGAGTGTGGTAAAATTTGAGATTTGAATAATTTAAATAATTTAATCGAATATTCAAAATATCTAAATAATATAGTTTTAAAAATATTTTAATCTGGATTTTTCTAAATTCAAATTTGTGAGTAAATATAATCCAGAGTTTTCTAAATTAAAATTAGTGATTAATCAATAAAATTATTAATTCAATTAAGGAGGTGTTAGTGAATTAAGGTTTCAAAATTCTTTTAACGTATTTTAGTTTGGGAGATATTGTGAAATACATGATAAAAGGTTGGTATTTTGATTACTCATGTTTTAGAGAAAAAAAATACATTAAAATCAATTCTAATCCAAATGTAACTAAATCCAATCAATATTGAATAACACTTGTTTTGAATGTATTCTAAAATACACAAACAAATGCTTAATCTAATAACAGTGGATTTTAATGTATTTCATCAAATACATAATTGAATAACACTGGATTTTACTTTGAATTTAAAATACATTCAACTCCATTAAAACACTACATTCAATAACACCACCTAATACTCGAGATATGCATTAAATATTAAATATTCAAATTTAAAAGTATTGTTCATATTTTCAATTTATTTAATTATTAATAATATAATAAATAACATAGAAACTTTTGTAGTAAGCTAAAAATCTTCTCTAAAAATCCCTAAATGTGCATTTTTATTCACTATATATATCTTGTCATTTCATTCAACTACAATCCATCTTTTTTCTTCAAGATTTTATATTTATGTTTTTTAAATTTTATTGATCCTTTAATTCTTATTCTTTTTTATATTTATATTGTGTCACTTATTGTCTGCATAATAATAAAAAAAAATTCTTAATGATTTATTAATATTGACTAATATTTGTGTTCATCTTTATAGAATGAACTCAATGGACGATGTTGGTGGTAGCGTAAGGATGCTCATTCTATTGTAACATATGTGACATGTAAGCGATTTTTTATTCTTTTATTTTAATAAATTTTAACCTGATTTTTAATAAATTTTATAATAAATTATAATATTTCTATATATATATATATATATTATTTAAATATTAATATCTTGCGGATCAAGGTTTGGGAGAACCTCTTTTGCCGCCGTTCAGGACATGATCAAACCATGTCATCAAACAAACTAGTCGGCTTGATATAAAGATTCTGATCTCCAAACCCTAGCCAACATTTTGTTTCAGCTGATGTTGTTTGTAACACCCCTGATCATTTCTAATCAAAGGCGCTACAATGATACTTAGAATATCTCATCCAAAGCTTCAGACCAAATCCAATGCCTCAGATGAAACATCATTAGCACCATTCCTACTTATCCTCATTCCTAACTTTTCAACCGGAACAAGAATTCGTAGTTAGTTTAGCTCGGACAAAGCCAAATATCATACTGGAACTTAAGTCGTAATATAAAAAACCTTTAACTTTATTCACTTAAGTTCCAAAACCATATTTTCAAACTTTCATAAGCATATGTGCGCACAACAAAATCCATAAAACTTTTAAGTCATTTACAACATACATTTTTACAAAAAAGGCCAACTCTACACCGACTTTACTTCGTTCCTTCTTTAACTCCGCTTTCTCTACCGCTTTCCTGCAAGGAAGGAGAACGAATAAGCAACTAATTTGCTTAGCGAATTCGGGTGCCTAACATGCATACATAATCCCACCAAACCCCAAACAAAATCACATCACATGGATCATTCACTGAAAATGAGATACAAAAATATGAACAATACATAGAACATTTTCTCGTCGATTCTCGTTCTCATGCACCATCCACAACATCCATATTCCTTAGTTCGTTCATCCTTTTACCTCGCCAACACACAGTCACTCAGACTGAACGTGCTAACGATCCTGAATCTCGTTCATCATCTTACCTCATTCGAAATGCAACCAATAAGGCTGAACATGTCGAGTGATCCGAACAATGCATCGTCATGCGACATACGGCTGGTGGTAGCGACCCAATCCCCCGTATGTATCATGATAGAGCGAGCTACGCCCACAGCGTACCGCTCTCATCGGACTAAGGACATATAGATCTGTCTCACCGAGCACGCCTCACCGCACCTCGGAATCACAGCCGCACACGCCTCACTGCGTACTGCGCTAACCACACTTAAACACATGCATCATACCACACGAAATTATGCATGTTTCAATCCATAACAAGCCAATTTACTTGGCTACTCAACCAATTTCCAGTGGTGAATCAATTCAATTCAAGTCTCGGCATCAAGAAAATCATCAAGTAAACCACCAAATAATTCCACCGAGAACTTAACATACTTACCATTTAGTATTCATGCATCTTACATCTTATTCATGTATATGCATCATTCACCACGAAATAAAAAAAGAAAAACTGAACTCATTGTCTAGGTTTAGGCAATATTGTTCTGCCGACCAAATAAACTTGCCTGTGGAACAGAAATTCCTCCGGAAATCAGTATTTTCCTTGTCTTTTCTCACGAAATCCTCTTATTTTCCTCTCCACGGATTCTTCTCCACACTTAGAATTTCTTAGAGATTTTTTCAAACTTAATGAGAAAAGAAGTGGACTAATATTTATAGGATTAGAAGACTTAAGGTGAAGGAAATCTCAGCTCCAAACTTGGTGACACCTCCTCCATGAGTCATCAAGAAGACTTCATAGGAGGGTAAGCCCAGCTGCTTGCCACCACCTTCCTCCTAGGTTGCTTCCCCTAAGCACCTAGCCACCACCTATCTGCTAGGCTACTTCACAGAAGTACCTCGCCACCACCTACCTACTAGGCTACTTCACAGAAGCACCTCGATTCCTCTTAACCGGTCTAACTCTTTATCCCGCTTAGTTTTTCTCATTCTGACTAGTCCACCGATCACAATGAATTCCCTTAGAATGGATTCCTTCTTTTCCGAGGCTGCTTACTTCGTTGGGTCGCTACTCACTCAAAATTCTTACTTTTTCATCCATACTTCCATAGATTCTTGGATGGTTCCTTGTCTGTTCCCGGGTTCCGAGAGTGGGTCACTACATTCTCCCCCCCCTCTTATTAGAATTCGTCCCGAATTCTTAAGTTTTGTATTTATGCTTCATCTGTAAACATTTCCGGGTAATCTTTCCGGAAATTTTCTTCATTTTCCCAAGTCACAACTATTCGGTTTCGCTTTCCCCAAAAGACTTGGATTTGTCGGAGCTCTCGGTTCTTTAGTCGTTTAATCCTTCTTTCTCCCACCCGAATTGGTCCTTCCGGGTAAGTAAGATTAGTGCGGAGCTCCTCTATTCGCTGCGGTTTTACCGCAGTTGGGTTCCTTATATACTTTCTAAGCATAGATACATGGAACATTGGATATAAGGCCATATCCGAGGGAAGTTCTAGCCAGTAAGCTAGTTCTCCAACTCTTCCCACAATTTTATAAGGCCCTATAAACCTAGTAGCCAATTTCCCAACTTTTCCAAAACGGTATTTACCTTTTTGGGCTGCTACTTTTAAGTACACCTAATCTCTCACCGCAAAGACTAGTTCTCTCCGATTTTGATCTGCATACTTCTTTTGACGATCCTAGGCTCTCTTCATATTTATCTGTACCATTTTTATTTTCTCCGTGGTCTCATCTACGATACTTGGTCCAAACAGTCCTCTTTCCCCAATTTCAGTCCAACACAACGGTGTTCGGCATGGTCGACCATACAAAGCTTCATAAGCAGACATGCCGATACTCGAGTGATAACTGTTATTATAAGAGAATTCTACTAATGGTAAGTGTTGTTCCCAAGATCCGGCCCAATCCAATATGCATATTCTGAGCATGTCTTCGATGGTCCGTATAGTCTTTTCCGTCTGACCATCGGTTTCGGGGTGAAAGGCCGTACTAATATGCAGTTGAGATCCTAAGGCATTTTGGAAAGCTCGCCAAAACTGAACAGTGAATCGAGGATCTCGATCCGATAAAATACTAGCCGGTACTCCATGGAGTCGAACAATTTCCTTTAAGTATAACTCTGCTAGCGTCGCTACCCGATCTGTCACTTTGATCGGTAGTAAATGTGTAGACTTAGTCAAACGGTCTACTACCACCCATATTGCATCATTGCCTCTTCCCGGTGCGGTCGGTAATTTTGTTATAAAATCCATCGCAACAGCTTCCCATTTCCACTCTGGGATCGGTAAACTTTGTAATAATCCTCTGGGTAATTGGTGTTCGACCTTGACTTGTTGACAAGTCTGGCACTGAGCCACCCACTAAGCTACTGATCTTTTCATTCCCGGCCAATGATAGTACCGTTTTATATCTCGGTACATCTTAGTACTTCCAAGATGGATACTAAGTAATGATTGATGTACCATCCTTAGAATTTCGTTCCTTAATTCCCGTCCAGCAGGAATTGTAATTCTTCCATTTAATAGGAGTGTACTATCACTAGCTATGTGATACCCCTTCTCATTTCGTCCATTAGTACTTTCCAGCTCTTCTATAATTTTCTTTAAGTTCGAATCTTCTTGTTGTTCCTCACGAATTCTTTGAATCAGTCCAGCTTGATTCACCGCTTGGAGTCCTAATGGTTCACTACTTTCTCCTTCAAGAGTCGCTAGACTTATCTTTTCAAATCTATCTTGTAAAATGTCTAAGTCCACGATAAATTCCATCCATCTCCGTTGTCTCAAGTTAAGATCGGGTTGAGTGAATAGATACTTGAGACTTTGATGATCTGTGAAAACTTGGACAGTTTCTCCATAGAGATATGATCTCCATATTTTAAGTGCAAACACCACTGCGGCCATCTCTAAGTCATGAGTGAGATAGTTCTCTTCATGCTTCCTTAACTGACATGATGCATAAGCAATAACCTTATCATTTTGCATCAGTACACAACCCAAACCTACTCGAGATGCATCAGTGTACACCAAGTAAGGTTGACCACGTTCAGGTAATGTAAAGATAGGTGATGTCGTCAAGGCTTCTTTCAATTGTTCAAATGCTTCTGATGCCTTTTCATCCCACTGGAACTTAACTCGTTTTCCCGTTAGTCGATTTAACGGCTTAGCTTTAGTAGCAAAGTTCTTGACAAACTTACGATAATACCCAGCTAAACCCAAGAAGCTTCGGACTTCAAAGACATTGGCTGGCTGGGGCCAGTCCTTGATTGCAACAATCTTCTCAGGGTCAGCAGACACACCGTGTTCCGATACTCGGTGGCCTAAGAACCCAATTTCGTTTTTCCAAAAGCTGCACTTGCCCAGCTTAGCAAACAAATTTTGTTCTCTTAAACGGTCCAACACTAGCCTTAAATGCCTTTCATGATCTTCGGTACTTCGAGAATATATAAGAATATCATCAATAAAGATGATTACGAACTCATCTAAGTAGTCTCGAAAGACTTCATTCATTAATCTCATAAAAGCTGTCGGGGCATTAGTTAAGCCAAAAGGCATTACGACAAACTCATAGTGTCCATACCGAGTTCTAAAGGTGGGTCTCTGAATGTCACCTTTTGCAATCGGAATTTGATGATAGCCAGAAGCAAGATCAATCTTAGAAAATACTCTTGCTCCTTGTAACTGATCCAACAATTCATCAATTCTTGGCAATGGATACTTATCCTTAATGGTTACGTTATTGATTCCCCGATAATCAATACATAACCACATACTCCCATCCTTCTTTTTCACAAATAGAACTGGGGCTCCCCAAGGTGATGAACTTGGTGGAATGAAGCCTTTATTTGAAAGGTCTTCCAATTGATTCTTAAGTTCCGCCAATTCCGCTGGGGCCATACGGTATGGTGCTTTCACTATCGGTACTGCACTTGGTTCTAGAGTAATTGTAAAGGAGTTTGCGCGTGATGGTGGTATTCCTTCCAAAGGTTGGAATACATCCTGAAATTCCTTGACAATTGGAATTTCTTCTAACTTTAGTTCTTCCTTTGTATCATCTTTAGTTATAGCCAAGGTGACTATACTTATAGTCTACGCTACTTCACAGAAGCACCTCGATTCCTATTAACTGGTCTAACTCTTTCTCCCGCTTAGTTTTTCTCATTCCGACTAGTCCACTGATCACAATGAATTCCTTTAGAATGGATTCCTTCTTTTTCGAGGCTGCTTACTTCGTTGGGTCGCTACTCACTCAAAATTCTTACTTTTTCATCCATACTTCCATAGATTCTTGGATGGTTCCTTGTCTGTTCCCGGGTTCCGAGAGTGGGTCACTACATTGTTTCTTCTCGATCTTTAAACTTTGACAGTGAAACTTATTAACGAGTGATCAAGTTTTAGCCCTAGAAGACGAGGTCTCAAAAGCGACACAAAAGAATCATAAATCCACGGCCGGTTTAATTGGAAGGATTCGATAACCGGTTCAATTGGAAGAACAGAGAGATTAGAATTGAAACCATTGTCAATCGGTTCACTTGGTTTGGCTCAATACTAAACGACGCCGTTCCAAAGTTTGATCGTGATGTAAAACTGAAACCATTGTCAATGAGCAGGACTTGCTTTTGTCTTGAGAGTGGAGATTATGGTTATCCATTTTGTAACTAAATTTGGATAATGTGTATAAATATTTTTGCCAACAGAGAATGTATATAATTTTCATACTTTTATGCGTATAATTTTCATACTTTTTAAAACTAATGATGTAATATATTTTACGAATATACGATTCAGATATTTTGAAACATTATTAAATAATTAAATAGTATGACAAAACTACCCATAAAATTGTATTTGAATTTAAAAATTTTCCACAAAATGTGGATATTACAAATATATCTTTTAAAATAATTATTGTAATCATTATAAATATTTTAGAGATTGTAATCTTACCTAAAATGTCTCTAATTATTGATAATCAATTTTTTGAATAAATAAATATAACTCATTTAAATATCATTAATTATATACAATATTCATATATTCAGATATTCATATATTCAGATATCATTAATTATATACAATGTTCAATATATAATATTCATATATTCGGATATATATAACTAATCAAATATTTTTTAAATAAATGTATGTTCAATTTAAAAAATCTACATAAATAATGAAATGTTTAATATTAATATGTTTATAAAAATAACTATATCAAAAATAACATTAAATATATACATATAATAATAATAATTTTTTATATGAAAATAATATAATTAAAGTTAGTAATATATAAAACTGAATAATAACAATTATTATTACTAATTTAAAAAAAAATATTATTAACAAAGAGTAAAAATAACTAATACAAGTTATTTTAATATCATTCTCCATCCAAAAATGTCTTAGGTAGATATTCATTTATATACCTAAAAAATCTCTATTTATTAATGAATAATCTAATATACAAAATATCTAAACAATAAAATTTTTAAAATATTCTAATCTGGATTTTCATAAATTCAAATTCGTGAGAAAATATAATCTGAATTTTCTAAATTCAAAATGTATTTTAAATTAAATACAGTATAAATTTAATTAATACTTGAGATATGAATTAAATATTAAGTATTCTAATTTTAAAATACTTTTCACATTTTAAATTTATTTAAATATTAAAAATATACTAAATAACATATAAAATTTCGTAGTAAGGTAAAAGGAATATTCTTAAAATGTAATTCACAATAAATACAAATTTCAAAAGTAACATTTAATACTGAATAATTTAAAATTTGGAAATTTAATGAATATTGTTTTTTGAAATAACACTTTCTCCTTATAAGTCTAACTGGTCAATATATATATATATATATATATTTATATAATATATAAAATCTTGATAAACAAGTAATTAAAATTTTCAAATATAAAAGCTATCAAATTATTCTTAAGGGTCGGGAGGAAAAATCTGTCCAGAAGTGAATCAAATTGGTATACAAAATAATTTTAAAATAATATGTATAAAATTAAACCATTCATTATAGATTAGATTTTAATACTATTTCACTTCTACAACTATAATTATATTTTATATTAAATACCACATAAAGTTTTACAAACATTAACTATGTATTGTACGTTTATATAATTTTGTAGGAAAAGAAAATAAATTTTCATATCTATATAATTTGATATAGCTAAATTTTATCAGTCTTTTAAGTAGTTAGTTTTAGTAAATATATTTAATTTAAGAAACCATATAAATTGGGTAGCAAGACGCCGAAGCAGCATGAGCGGGCTTCTATTGCTACGTAACAATAGAGCAGGATAGGATCAGAAAAATTAGATAGATAAATTTAATTTCAAACTTTCACTAATTTGTGAAGGGTCAACTTCGAGATGTGTATTTCAGATATTTTTGAAAAAATATAAGATTTTTCTAAAATATGATTTTTTTAGATAATTTCCAATAGATTTGTTATAAAACAAAATTTTACATCAAAAATAAAAAAACATAAACGGGACAACATGTATTTTATTCTAATCTCTTACCCAAACCTAATCTATTGGATTAAAATAAAAATTCTCAAACAGATAATTGTTTTAAAATAATACTTTTGAGATGGAAAATATTTCGACAGGTACGGGATGGAACATGTTTTCGTTCCAAAATGGATAGACTTAAATTTGTTTACCAATATATATATATATATATATATATATATATGTATATATATGGTTACTCTATATCGTTATTTAACGAAATCAATATGTTATTTTAAAGACCAGTCTATTTTTGGTATTGGAACGGAAAATAGTTGGTATGTGATGAGAACGGATAATTCGAATAACAAAAAATATTACTCGAACGATTTTTGATAAAAATGGGACAAAAATTTGGGATAACGGTATGGGATTAGAACATTTGGGTAGGTAAACTTAAATATCTAATTCTCAGTAATTTTGGTAAGAGTTGACTATGTGACGGATAAAGATCCACATCATGACGGATATTTTAAGAATTTTGGGTAATTTTTGAAAATATTTAGAGAATTTTTTAGAATTATAAAGTTTTTTTGGATAATTTTCATCAATTTTGTAAAATTCAATATTCAAAAGAGAAATACAAGTATCCCATCTAAAATCCTTAATCTCTTATACAAAATAGCAGAATGGGTAAATTTTTTTAATTGTCGAACAAATAATTATTTAAAATGGAACGGTTGTAGGACAGAACGAGATGGTTTTCTATTCCAAAATAGATGTCTAACTTATATTCTTGATGGGTACGGGAGGGAACATGTTTCCCGTCCCGAAATAGATAGATTTAAATTTGTTTATCACAATATATATATATATATATATATATTTGTTTAAAAATATAACCCCGCACGTACGTGCGGATCCGAATCTAGTATATAGTAAAACATCAAAAACACATTTAAAAAATATTTAAAACAACACAAATCCAACACTTAAGTATTAAGTAGGTTAACTAGAGATAAATATCATAACCATCAAAATCAAAAATTTATCAATTTTTTCATTTGCATTTTCAAGATATTTAAATTTATTATTTTGATTTATGAGATATTATATATCCTTCAAATTTATTAAGACTTTTAAGTTCAAAACGTATAAATATCATTTATATTTCATGTTTTCAAATTATTTTCTTATTAAGTTTCCAAAAAATGTAAGTATCCATTGCATTTTAAAATATAAAAGACGTTTTTATCACGTTTCCAAATTGCGATTTTTAGGAAACGCGTTTACAAGAATTTCTATTTCCAAAAATTTTTTGAAACGGGAAACAAATTTTGGATGGAGTTTCCATGCCACCCAGTAACTAGTGTTTATTTTTATTTTTTATGTTTTTGAGTGGCGGGTGTGGTTTTTGTTGGTTTTTTTGGCTTATCGTTGATGCGAACGAGATGGATGTAGGTTTAGAGATCATGTGTATTAATTTTTATTTTTTGGTAAACATGTTAAGTATCACGTTTCTTAATTTGGTCTAGAGTAATGACTAATTCGCTGAAAAAACAAAAGCTTGAGATTTTGTTTTAAGGGTAGACATCGATTTTACATAAGTTCTGTTTTTTTACCAGTCTCTACAACTGCTCTCATCGACTTAATATTAAGCAGAAATAGAAACGAAAACTCAATGCAGACTCTTTGTCTTTAAGATGAAGACAAATTAAGAATCGCTAGAAATTCCAACGAGTACAGAATTCCAGCAGCGATTCTTTCATCTGTCACCATCATATCTTTTTTCTCTGTAATGTCTTCTTTTTTGTCGCATGAAGTGGTCACTGGTCTAAAGTTTTTCCTTTTCCATTTATAGAATTTTTGTTGATCAGTGTTTGATAATTTTTTGTAATCTCACTTGGACAATAGCCATAAAATTCTTTACATTTTTGCATTGTTCTAATTTTATTCCCCAACTATCATGGAATACTCAAGCTTGCATTGACTTTGCAAAATTAGATTTCAAAATTTTCAATGTTAAACAGTAAAGAAAACACGTTAACGAGAGAAAGAATAGATGATGTCTTCTCCTTTCTTCTCCTCTTCCCAAATTCTCAAATCGACAAAAAAGAGTGAATCCTAAAATCACCAACGACGAACAGCTCCAAAATGGTGATGTGTCATTCTTATATTGGTTTTAACCCTTAATTTCAATAACTTATCGAGTCTTTTATCGAATCCAAATATGCTTTCTTGGTGTTTTTTGTTTGTTTTAGTGTCTTTGCAGGTTCTTGGTTATTGTTGGAGAACAAGAAGTTTTGGACAAGTTTTGGATGATTTGAAGCAATGAAGTTTCAAGTAAAGAAGCACATGGATCGATCCGTCTATGGCTGGATTAATCGATCTCCATAAAAAGTTGTTTAAGCTGATTTGGAGGAGCAACCACCAGCTGCCACCACTGCCATCGGGTCCCGCCACCACCACTGGTTCTCTTCTCCGTTTGCCTATTTCTTCGAGCGCATGCAAGGAGGAGAAAAAGAAAAAGAAGAAGAAGAAGAAAAGAGGAAGAAGAAGGAGAAGAAAATTCACATCAAGGGAGAATTTGGGGAAAAGTAGAAAAAAGAAAGTCTTTAAGAAGGCATTTAAATGAGGTACAAGAAAAGGAAAAAAAAAGTTAAAAAAGTTGAAATTAAGTAAAGAAGAAGGTTAAGGATGGTGTCACAAAAGGAAAGTTCAGGAAAAGAAAAGATCAAGGAATGAAAGTTTCCCGAAAAGGCAAGTTTCGAGGTGCGAGGAATTCCATGTAAGATCAAGGTGCGAGGAATTCCATGTAAGAGTACCACCTCCATGAAGAACAAGTCAGTTGTTTGTGTAGCATCATTGGTCTTGTTGCATGGTATGAAGTAAGCTATCTTAGAGAATAAGCCCACCACAATAAAGATAGAATCCTTGTGTTGAATATTTAGCAATCCTAAAAGAAAATCCATAGAAATATCTTCCCATGGAGCATTAGGATTAGGTAATGGCATGTATAAACCATGAGGATATGACCTAAATTTGGCTTTTAGGCAAACAATGCATTTGGAACAGAACTGTTCCACATCTATCTTCATATGCGACCAAAATAAATGCTCTACCAATACTGATAAAGTCTGGTCTATGCTAAAATGTCCCATTCGGCCTCCACCATGAGCTTCTCGAGTGATAAATTCCTCAGTTGATCCTTGAGGTGTGCACAATCGCTTATCACAAAACAATTAGTCTTCATGTTTTGTAGTACGGGTCAAAGTTGCCTTTGTCAAACTCCTTGTATATGGCACCAAAGTTTGGATCTTCCGTATAAGTAGTATTGACATGCTCAAATCCCATCACAGTTGCATCCATAGTAGTGATGAGAGTGTGTCTCCTAGATAAAGCAACAACCACCACATTTTCCTTGCTTTTCTTGTACTTGATGATGTAGGGAAAATTTTTCCACAAACTCTAACCATCTAGCATGCCTTCTCTTGAGTATTGTTTGTCCCCTTAGAAGCATTAATGTCTCATGATCCATGTGTATAACAAACTCCTTGGCCAACAAATAGTATTTCTAAACCTCCAAAGATCATACCAATGCATAAAGTTTTTTTATCATAGGTCGAGTAGTTAACTGTTACTCCACTCAACTTCTCATTGAAATATGCAATGAGTCTCTTATTTTGGGTTAGAACAGCTCCAATTCCCAAACTGGAAGCATTACACTCAACCTGAAACGTTTCTCAAAATCTGGTAGCGCCAAGATGGGTGCATGCATGAGGCCTTAAGCGCCGAAAAGGCTTTTTCTTGTGTTTCTCCCTATGAGAAGGCAACCTTCTTTTTAATAACTGCCGTGAGAGGTGAAAATATGGTACTGAAATCCTTCACAAACCTCAGATAAAAACTAGCTAGACCATGGACGCTCCGATCATGACCAATTGTTGTTGGAGGTTGCCACTCTTCTATAGCTTTGATATTTTCTTGACTAACCTGTAAGCCTTGTGAACTTACAAAAAACCTAGGAAAACTAGCTGATAAGTGCAAAACATGCGCTTCTTGAGATTGACATAAAGACCTTCTTGATGAAGAGTCTCTAATACTTGCTCAAAGTGTTTCAAATGGTAGGATAAATAAGTTCTATAAACAAGTATATCATCAAAATAGACCATAACACGCTTACAGATGTACGCTCTTAGAACATGGTTCATAAGCTTCATGAAAGTACTTGGTGGATTGTAAGAGAAAATGACATAGGTAAACATATATAGAGACTTTGCTTGGTTTTAAATGCAACATTCACCTCATCTCTTTATTTCATTTGAACTTGATGATATCCATTCTTCAAGTCTACCTTAGAGAAAATGGTGACTCCATTAAGCTCATCTAACATGTTATCAAGGCGAGGGATCGGATGACGATATTTAATTGTGATATTGTTGATGGCTCAATAATCTACATACATCTTTCATTTCATATCCTTCTTTGGTACCAGTAAAAATGCATGACACAAAGGATAAGACTCTCTCGGATGTAACCTTTAGACATAAGATCCTAGAATTGTGCCTCTAATTCTCTATCTTTATACGGATTCATCATATAGGCTGGCCAGTTGGATAATGCTAAACCGGGTACGAGGTTGATTTAATGTTCAAAGCCTCGTATAAGAGGTATCCTGGTGGTATCTCCTTGAGATATACATCCTTAAACTGCTTGAGAAGGCTAGTAATCTTGCCTGGAAGTTCTAAGCATTCTAGACCTATAAACATGCTTTCTTTAAAGGTCATAAGTAGCACGGTGTGTTTAGAGTTCAAATGATTACAAACAACATTAGATGAGACAAATAGATTAGTCTTACTTACATGGATGCCCTTACTCATTTGACTTGTAATTCATGTACCTTGGCCAGAGCCAGAGGTGCAAGAGTGTACTTATGTTTGTCATGCACAAAGGAGTATTGATTGGTATGTCGATAATGTATTCTTTGCGATCAAACTGCCATGGTTTTCCTAATAAAAGATGCCCCGCTTGCATTGGTACCACATCTCAAAGAACTTGATCATGATACCTCCCCACACTAAATGACACAATATATTTCTCTACAATCTTCAACTCTACACTATCATTCAACCACCAAAAATTCTAGGGTCTCATATGTCTTGTTTTGGTGAGGCCAAGATTATCTACCATTAGCTTGCTGGCCATGTTGGTGCATGATCCTCCATCAATTATGAGAGTAGAAACCTTGTTGTTAACAGTACATCTTGTGTGAAAGATGTTTTTTTGTTGGGCTGTCTCTTATGGGTTCAACATGCTGCTTAGAACTCTATGAGTAATCAAAAGCCCTCATACGTCTGGATACTCAAGTCCTTCTTCTTGATCAATGATGATATTTTCTTGTTCTTCTTGGGATTCTTATCCTTCGTCAACTGTAATGATCATTACTCATTGATTCGGGTATTCTCTTGCCATATTTCCACGTCCTTGGCACTTGAAAAAAGTGATACCTCGGGTCCTAGAGGTATTAGGTACCTCAATTGCTCAAGTTTTGTGCTTTTAGGAGTATCCAAGGTCGGCAACTTAGAACGATAATCTCTCTCCACCGCCATATCTTTGTCATTAGGTCGAGAAGCACTAGGAAACCACAGTTGTGAGGGCTTGGACCAACTGGTTACAGCTATCTTGCGCTTGATATATTGTTTAACTTTCACGGTAAGATGTAGAAGATCTTGTAGATCATGGTAAGGTTTCCTATCCACTTTCCTCCCAATGCAGTAATTGAGGCTATTAAAGAACTGGGCTATGAGATTCTCCTCGGAATCCTTTGTCTCCATGCAATTCTTGTAGCTTTCAAATTCATCATAGTACTCCTCAACCAACTTGTTTTCCTATACCAGATTCCTAAAATTCTTTTGTAACTCCCAATGATAATAAGGTGGCACATATCTCTTCCTTAAGGTATACTTCATGTCTACCCAAGTGATGATTTCTCCATATCTCAATCTTCTCATTTCTGCCATATCTTGGTCCCACCATGAGATAGCATTATATGTGAGTTGAGTAGCTGCAAACCTCACCTTCTTGTGGTCTAAATATCCATAGAGCTCAAAAATGTGCTATAATCGTCGCTCCTAGTCAAGATAAGCCTACGGATTCACTCGACATATGTTGGGGGCTGCGAGCTTAGGATCTATGTTAGCTTGCCTAGGATCTTCATCATGTTCTCTTCCTCTATGATAGGGATCCCTTCTTAAGTCTTGAAGCACTGGGTGATGATTTCCTTACACATGTTCAATGTTTTGTTGTGCTTGTTGATTAGGGAACTTTCTTATTGGTTCTCGTCTTTGAGGTTGCTCTAGACGATCCATTCGGTTCTCAGTGTTATGAAGTTGTGTCTGGATGCCAGCCAACACCTTAGCTAGTGCATTGTCCGAATTAGTATTCTTAGCCATGATATTTTGAAAACACAATCAAACAATTCGAGTATAAAGTTCTCAAAAATTAACTAGTCAAATGAAACAAAAGCTAAAACTCAAACAAAGCAAGACGTGAATGATTTTTATTTTACTTTTTCTTATCTGATGCAACAAAACAAAAGTGAAACAAAATTAACAACACAAAAGCAAAATAAACAATTTCTTTTTAGGATTTTTATGAGATGATGCAAAACAAATCAGAACTGAAACAACTAATCAAAGCAATAAATTAACTTTTTATCTAGATGAAAAAATAGTCGACAAACAAATAAGTTGAATGAACAAATATGATTTTTTGGGGGTTTCCGGTTTAATGACGAAGAAATAGTGAAATTGAAAGAAGGAAAATATAAAAGATAGAAACAACCTGGGATGGGTGTTTTTATCTCTAAGACCAGAAGATATAAGACTCAAAGTGGGTCTTATGCGAGTGTGGTGAAGAAACAACAAACTGTCCTTCACTCTTTTTGGTGATTCGAATAGAGATGGTTCAAGGGGATTGATAAGACCACAAAGAGTATGAAAGTTTCTTTGATACAACAAGTATTCTAGTTCAAGGGGGAATATGAGAGCACAAAGGGGAATACAAGAGGAATGTGCGGCTCTTTATTGATTTAGTTTAAACGTAATAACAAAGCTGCAAGAAAACTTTATTAAATAGTCCATCAGCTGATGCTTCCGAGGCTTGAGATTTAATCTCAAAAGAAAACAAAAAATACATGAAATAACAAAATAGCAAAATAACAAAAATAAAAGGAAATTTGTGTTTTGCTCAAAAGTGAGACCCTCTCCACAAGATGAGGATTTGGTCTCAACACTAAAGACTAAAAAGACTCTACTTCAACTAGAAACACCTGACATGTCATGCCCATATGCAAAAATATAATTAATAATAACAGAACTTACCATATTTGGATGTAGCATGGGCCACATTGTCATCGACTTGTTCTGCTCGAATCCTCCTTCTTTCTCTTGGATCTCTTTGCTATTTCTAGTTCCATGCATGCTCTGGTGAAGTTCTCTTTGACACTTTATGAGTTTTTCTTCACTCAGGCCTCCACCCGGCGCAATACGATGCTCTTGTACTCCTCTCACTTATCTCTCAAACTAGTTTGTTCTTCATATGTTCTGCCTTGTTAGAAGTCTTCTCCAGAGGTGATTTTCGAGTGACATTAAAGTAATGTAGTCACTGTAGCAATTATAAACAAGGTAATGGACTTACCTTGCTCGCAAAACATCTTGCAGAATATGCTAAAGGGTTATATCGTGTTATCACTTTACTCATCTTGAGCATTGTGTGTTTTGCTTTGATAGAAGTCTACTATAGTGGTACCTTCTAAGTGAATATTGATCTCTGAAGTTATTAGAGCTGATATAGACGTGGTAATGAGCTTACCTTGCTCTCAAAAAGTCTGGCAGAATGTGTTGAGATGGGCTAGGGTGTCATATCTTGATTCCTCTCAATCAGGGGCAAATGTTCCTCGTTAGTTAGATTCTAAATTGCCATATTGCCAATGGATCTTGAAGCTTGGGTCCAGTGAAGCTTGGATAGACGTGTCTTTTGATTGATGACTCCAATTATCAGTTCTAGGAAATTTGTATGGGCAACTGATGAATCTGCTCGTGCATATTCCAAATTCTCTCGATGATTAGTATTAAAATACTCACTTTGATGTGGAATCTTACCTCCCTCTCTATATGCAATATAGTTTGCTTAAACGCCTCTTGCTGAGTTTTCTCGGCATGGTGATGACTTGGTGTGGGTGAAAGGGTTCTAGTGGGGATTCCATGGTGTTGAGCAGAGACTTTATAACAGTGTTGAACTTGTCTTGGATTTTCCTATTTCGTGATCGAGTCATTGATTATTTCCTTACTTCTGGATCATTGGTGAGGTCTTCTAGCTCGATGTCCACATCAAACGTCTTGATATCCCCAAGCACACACCATTTTGGTGGGCTGCTGTACAATGTCTTTCTCAAGCAAACTATGCATTAATTTTTGTTGCATTAGTATAGGAGGAAAATTGTAATATCCCGAATTCTAATATATGGTGGTGCATGAGGAGCGCCTAAGAGATTTGATTTGGCTACCTATGTCACCAAAGTGCATTTATCTTTTCTATCACTTGTCAATATAGAAATCCGGAATTAAACGTGGTTGGACTGAAATTGTTTAAGGATATGTGACCTACCGTGAAATGATTCCTCGGAACCATGTGAGTGAGAATAAAATACGGGGAAAGATCATGTAATGATTTCTAAGGATAGTAATAAATCTTTTGAGCTACGCAGGTTAACGCACAAGCCGTCGAACGAGGGTGGGGCCCATGGGCTGAGAGAGGAGGTGGAAGCCCACAGACGGTTGTGGTCGGAGAGTTAAAATTTGGTATCATAGCAAAACCCAGATGAGTACTAAGTCAACTGGGCTCACACCATCCGGGGTAATGGTCATGGTGCATAACAAGGACGTTGCACTCTGTGAGTGAGGGGTGATTGTAACATCCCAATTTTTGGTATATGGTGGTGCATGAGGAGCGCTTAAGGTATTTGATTTGGGTACCTATATCACCAAAGTATACTTATCTTTTCCATCAGTTGTCCAAAGAGAACCCCACAGTTAAGTGTGTTTGGGTTGGAGCAATTTAAAGATGTGTGACCTACCGGAAAGTGATTTTCGATACCGTGCAAGTTAAGAAAAAACACGGAAAAAAATCATGTGGTGATTTGTAGGGATAGTAACAAGTCGTTCGAGTTTTTCGGGATGACGCATCGGCCGTCGGACAAGGTTAGAGTCCACGAGCCAATAGTGGATGTGGGGGCCCACGGACGGTGGCGGTCGGGACGTAAAATATTCATTGCTCTGAAGCAATTATTGGGTTTAGTAAAGTCAGAGAACATTTCAACAAGGAAGAAAACATGGAAGATATATCCTACAGAGAAAACCTTGAACAAGAAACTATTGTAGAAGCATAAGTAGTGCAACGCTGGGAGGCCCTCCTGGCGCAGTTCCAAGCCCCAAACCAGTGCTGGGACCACTCTCGAGCCTTTGGTCCAAAACAACAACACTTCACTTATATTAACCCTAAACCAATTTAGACGACTCAAGCACTATAAATACTCAACCTAAATTCCTAGAAGGGTATGAACTAATAGGTCTAACCAGCCAACTAGTGGAGAACACACAAAGCCACCTTAAGAAGCCCTTTGAAGATCGAAGCACTTACTTCGTCATCCTTTCATGGCTTTCATTATTTTCAACATCTTTTGGGAGAAGATCTTTTCTGTAACATTTAGAAAAGTACCTATGATCCATGTTACTTCATTGAACTCGTTTATCATTAATACTCTTTCATCATATAAGCTTTCATTCGCTTGAATGATGTCTGAATAGTTTATTAGTTGGGTTTAACGGGTGATTCATAGGAGTTCTATGATTATCTAATTTGAGTGGTATTTTTAGGGCAAAAGTTCTAAGCAAATTTCTAGGAGTTAAGCTTAATCTTAATGCATGTGAAGGTGTCATTAAGTGGAACTGATATTAGGAAAGTAGACCAATCAAAAGTGCCAAATTCTATAATCATTACCTAGACTTAACCAAGCTTATTGTCATGACCAGTCTATTGGCCGAGTCATGGAGGTTGCGAACTAGAATCAAACCTGAACATGTAATACATGTCTAGCTGCGTAAGTTGAGTCACAAAGTAGTTAGAGATAGGTAGTATGACTTACAAAATAAGCTTATTTAATTGCTAGTGTTTCATAATTTAAGAACTTGATAGCTAAGAATCTCCATCCTTAGAACGCTTGAATGAACATCTCTAGATGAATCCCATGCGACATCCCTAAATCCTAATGCTTGCTTTCTACTGATTTACTTTCGTTATTTACTCTCTTATTTCCATTACCATTGCACTTAAAATCCCCAACAATAGTTTCTAGGATTCCTATTCTCGCTCTACTCTTATTAAACTTGTCTTAGCAACATCACTCTCTGTGGGGTCAATCCTAAAATACTACATACGATTAGTTGTGCACTTGTAACTTTCGTGTTGGTTTGTTTAAGTAAAATTTTGGATTTAAAAACTACTCATATTAGATACATTGTTGTGCTCCGTTATGTGTGGTGGTGAGATTAAATGAGAGATTACATGAGTCTGAAGGTATTGACGTAACACCACAAATTCTCCGCCATTGTCTGAGTAAAGCATGCCTATCTTGGATTGAAATCTATTTTCCACCAAAGCTTTGAATGCAATGAATGTTTCTCTGAGTTGTGATTTTTGCTTAAGTGGATAAAACAATGTGTATTGCATATAGCGATCAACCAGGTAGTATTTGAAATTGTCAATCAAAACAAATGGGGAGGTCCAACAATCCGAGTATAAATATTGAACTGGTTTATTTGAGGTAATTGTGTTTGAATAAAAGGGAATTTTGTGACTTTTATTGATATGTCAATGAGAACAAGGATATTGTTTTTGTGAAGAAGTAGAAACGGGTAAATCAAACTGCGAAACAATAGTTTGAAAATAGTAGAAGATGGGTGATTAAGTCAGGAATGCCATGATGAAAGTGAGATTTTGGGTGTTGGTGAGGCGAAGAGGGAGATGGTGTTGGGTGATTTGACTGGCCACTCATACATCTCATTTTAGTTCGGCGTTGGAGTAATCTCCCATACTGAGATCCTTCACCTGGAAATGAGCAGGAAAGAATTCAACAGACACTTGATTAGCATTACACAATTGATACACAAAAATGAGATTTCTATGGATGTTACGCACACAAAGTATATCAGTTAAGGCAAGAGAACGAGATGGAGTAGAAAGAATGGAAGAATCAGTATGCGAGATCAAAAGAGTGGAGCCATCGACGATGGGCGACCTCTTCTCCTCAATTATAGGGTTGATGTAGTGATAGATTATTCAAATCTGTGGTGAAGTGATGCGTAGCCTCACTTTCAAGAATCCAATTTTTGGATTGTAAGAAGTTGCTCGTGGTTACTAAGAATTAGGTGAAATTGACGCGGAGATTGGTTGTATGAGCCTCCGGAAGACTGTAGCTCTGAGCAGGGCTTGGCACTAAGCCATGAATTCCACAAATTTGGAAACGTCCTTGATACCCACAAGGTGATGAGTAACTTTCTCGCGGGTGAAACTGTTGTTGTTGTTGCCAGGTTTGGTGATTCTTGTTGGTGTTTTGATTTGCACCTTTGTAGCTATGTTGTTATTGGTGTTTGAACTGCGATAGTTGGCAACATTGTCAGAGTTGGGAGCAGCGGCTGAGACATTTGCAGGGAGTTCCATCATGCAAAGCTTGATTTTGAGGTTAATAAGCTTATCATGTACTTCTGCTAAAGAGGGAGACAAGTCTCGGCCTTCAATCTGATCAACTATATGCTTATACTCATCAGCAAGCCACTAAGTATAAACTCAACCTGATCTTCATGATCAAGAGGCTTACCAAAGCGACCTTGAAAATATCCATCCATCGATTTGGAAGCTTTGATCCAATTCTTGATTTGTTGCTTCAATTGTTTTATATGACCATGGATGGGTTTTTATAACTTGTGAGTTCATTTCGATTTACCCGATGGGTATTGGGTTAGTCAAATACATTGAAATACTTTATATCATTAAAATAGTTTTCCAATAAAATAGCTTAAAAATCACTGCATAAATGTAGGTTTACAATGATATTATCATTAAATTAATTTTGTCAATAAAAAATTCAAATTTGATATAAAAAGTTATAGAATGCTTTTTTTTTACAAATTAATTACACTTGTAACGTAGAAACTTACATATTTAGAAAACAGACAGAAAAATGTGATTTTGTGTTCTTAGATTAAAAACACACAGATGCATTTATTTTATGGAAACATACCGATTTACGTTTTTGCAAGAACTCACAGTTTTTTTTTTGGCAAAAAATGCAGTAACTCGATTTTGCATTTTTTACGGAAAAACATAGATTTGTGTTTATTTGATAGGAACACATAGATTTGTGTTTATTTGATAGGAACACATAGATTTGTGTTTATTTGATAGGAACGCATAGAGTTTTTTTTATTTAAAGAGAACACATTGGTTTATGGGTTTTAAGGACAATATGGCTTTACTTCTTTTTTAACACGAAAATACAGATTTGAATTTTGGCAGGAAAATGCATATTTGCATTTTTAGTGGTTACATACAGTTGTGCGTTTTTTGCAAAAAAAGCTGTTTAGCATTTTTTGCAGGAAAATGCGGTTCTGCTTTATGGTGGAAAAATACAGTTTTGTGTCTTTGTGTTTTTGGCTGCATTCTTGTTTGTTTGTAAAAATAATAATTCATATTTTAATTGATATTTAAAAAATAATATGAAATATGATTTCAATATTTATTTAACATTCTATTTTATTTAAAGATATTTGAATTTGTATTCAAACTCATTTTTGTTGTATCTTATATTTTATATTTTAAGCGATAATCAACATAAACTATGAAATATGATTTAGTTCATGGGTACCCATGGATCTTTAGTGGATTTACCATTGGTTAAGTTACCTATAATAATATTTTGCTTTTTTTTTGGGTGTATGTATTATGGTTTTAAACAAATTTCTAATGGTACGAGTATGGATTAGATTTTTTTACCCAGATAACATCCCTAGTCGTGGGCATTATCACTACCATTATCTACCTCCATTTTTTTAAATGGTAAGGTGTGAGATGATAAAGACGATTATTTAAATTATTTACTCTGGTTTTCGATAGATTTTGCTGTGATAGTTTTATTTTATTTTATTTTTTTGAAAATATGTTTTTAACGTAGTTATTTATTCCTTTTGAGAGATTCTTTTACCACTTAATTATATCCAAACCCTACTCTATAGGGATTTTCCACAAGCCACGATAAATCAAATATATTGATATTCTAAAGAGTTTGCATGATACATAAACATTTTCAAATACAACCGTTAACACAAATAAAAGAGTGGAGAGTAATTATGCGAACTACACGGAATGAATCTATTATTCCCAAACTCCAAAATGCACTTACCATTACATTAACTGGTAAATTTAATTTAAATATTGTTGGTGATGAATCTGAACTTTGTCTCCTCCTTAAAATTTAATTATTTAATGATTTAGGTAAGGACTCTCTTTGTTGAGAATGGTATAAGGACACGATTGGAATATTGATTGCACAGAGAGTCATACTTTTTATTGAATTTGTAATGAACAATGCATCTTGATCTCCAGATATTCGCTTTCTCCATGACGGTTTCTATGACAGTTGTTTCCACTATAAAATAGTGAGAATTTCATCATGAAATTAGACCACCAGATTGTAACTATTCGAAGTTATATCAAACTGGAAGAGATCGCAGAAAACTCCATCTTTGACGAAGAAATAGCAAACCGTCGTCAACTTGATTAGAAGATGCTGGAAAAATAAAACTGCCACAAAATGTGTATCACGATGGATCATGGGACACATCATGGAGATAACTACCAAAGAGTGGAGAGATTGTGACAGAATTTCCAACGGATCTACTATCGGTTGAAAAATTCCGACGGTTTTGTGATGGTTTTTCGCACAATAACAGCCGTCAGAAAAAAATAACCGACGGATTTCAGGACAAGCACAAATCCATCTGAAATCCGTCAAAATTCATGAACGTTAACTTCCGACAGATTTGTGACACACATCCATTGGAAATCCGTTGGTAGTCCATCGGAAATCCGTCAATAAATAAGAACGTTAATATAACCATTGGCATAGCCGTTTGAAGTTGTGTATACCGATGGATTTCCGACGACTACGACTTCTATATATATCTTTCCACATTTCTTCATTCAATCACACCATTTATTCATTCAATCACACCATGTTTAAAATGTGTCTTCTGGTAAATATTTTCGGTCATGGATGAATGAATCTATGATAGATCCGGAGTTAAAATTACTGAAAGATGACTACACACGAGGAATCTGCGAGTTCATGAGAGTGGCCAGAAATCAGCGAAGAGCAAAAAAAATGGTAAGATTAAATGTCACTATAGTATATGCCAGAATTCTCATAAGGTTAAGGTTGACTTAGTTTGGCATCAGTTGTACAACAATAGATTTATGTAGGGTTATAAGATTTAGTAGTTACATGGAAAAACAAATTATGATTATTGTAGTACTAGTGAACCATATGTTGCGGATAAGATATGAGATAGAACAGAAGTAGATGTATATGTAAGTATGGTTGAGATGGTGAATGATGTGTTTAGGGAGCATATGTAGTTGGCTGGTTATGATGGAGATAGGGTTGAAGAACATACAGAAGCGCAAAATGTTTTGATATGTTAGATACAGCGAAACAACCACTATATAGCGATTGTAGAGAATGTCATTCACCATTATCATCTGCAAGTAGAATGATGACTATTAAGATGGACTACAATTTGGTGGAAGAATGTGTTGATGCGATAGCAGATTTTATGAAAGATAGTTTGCATGAAGATAATCTTTCACCAGCATCATAGTATTAGGTACATACTTGTTGCTGGTCTTGGTTTGCCGTATCAAATGATAGATGTGTGCATCAACAACTATAAGTAAGTATCATTTGTTTTTTTTTTCTTTTTATCGATTTAATAATTTTCTAATGAATTACTTTCTTTTGTTTTGTAGGTCACTCCAAAGTCCAAAAGCCGTATTTTTAGACTTCCAGAGGAGTAGTCGTTGCCATCTTTGAAAATTTCGATAAATTACGGAGATCCTCATCTAAGAGCGCAACTGGATGAAAAGTTAGCCGAGATCAAAGCTCTGAACAACAAGGTTGAGACTATCAAAGAAAACACAATTGCACAGCTCAAAGCAATGTAGGAACAGATGGATGTCTTCTTCTGTTCCTTCCAACCGCCTCCTCAGAATAAGAATTTTTTAGATTTCTAGTTTTTATGTTTTTTTTTTAATTTGAATAATTTTAATGTTGTTTTGGATAATTTTATTTAATTTTAATTTTATTTATTCCGTTAGAAAAAATTTTAATTTTGAACATATTCCGCAGAAATCCGTCGAATCACTGATATCGAAAATCTGTCGGATCTCCGATATCGGAAATCTATCAGAAATCTGTTAGATCTCTGATATCAAAAATCTGCCGGAAATCCATCGGATATAGGCCATCAAAAATCTGTCAGCTATTCCGTCGGAAAAGAAACCGACAGTTTTCTGTTGAATAACCGATATGTTTTTCCCGATGGATTTCTAACAAAATTCAGATATCGGATTTTCGAAGGATTTCTGATGGATATAAGATATCCAAAATCCATTGAAAATCCGTCGGAATACTAACGGATTTCCGATGATGACTTCATTTCTGACTATTTAGAATAGATAGATATATTCGTTGGAATTTCATCAAAAAAGAGTGTTTCCAACGAAATTCCGACAGATATGGCTGTTAGTTTCATGCTGTTTTCTTGTAGTGTGAAAACCGTTCATCATCGGCTGTGAAAATCAAGGAAACTATCACCAGACGATGAAAAAGAAAGGAAAATCACTATTTTTGTTGCCTCGCCATATAGAAACCATTTTTTTTACATCAGTACAAAATTTTTAAATATTTTTATCACTATCTTTTAGTATTATGAAATTTTGTAATTTTTTATCTATTCTTATTAAAATTTTATATTTTATATTTTAGTAATTTTCAAACACATAAGAAATATTAAAAATTAAAATAGAAAACTGAAAAATATATATATAAACAAAAAACTAAGCAAGTTACCATTTCAAGTTGTTTTAAAAAACTAAAACTTACCCCAAAAATCAAAAACTAAAAACCTCAAAAGCTAAAAACCAAAACATAAAAACTAAAATCCAAAAACCACTTAAAATATCCCAAACATTCATGGCTAAGTTAATGAATGTATTGTTCTTTTATAAGTATCCCCCAACTTCTGAGGATAAATGTGACCACCTTACTTGAATCATGATTAAAAATTGGGAAGCTTGATGTCATGAGGTGGTATGACCTAGCATTTGCAAAACATAAACAGAATATGACTTTATCTATCAAGTTGTTCTTTCCTTTGTAGAATTGAGGCCAAATATTTCTAGTCAACAAACAAATTAGTTTATTGGTATGACTAACCCATAAGATACTACAAGTAAAATTTTAGTCCACTTGTCACATATCCGATCATGCATCTCTCAAAATAAGAGTATGTATGTCTATTTGTTCATTCACATACAATGTTATTTGATGAATAACAACGAACACGTATTGATTCACCAGTAGAAACTTGGACCGATTTTCCGTAATTTAGCAATGAAAACTAAAAAACTGGAGAGAAGGAGAAAGTATCCCAGTACACCACATATTCAAACCCTAGTAATCCATTAAAGACACAATAAAACAATTGAAAATGTGATGGAGACATACATATATAATTATTACAAAAGAGTAATCAAAGAATGACAAAGCACTAGACAATACAATAATAAGAATCATGAAATAAGACTGAGAAGCCTATAAAGCTAAGAAAGAAGTAGTCAGTATGAAAAATCATTAAAGACTGGAATACATTGCTGCTGCTGCTGCGATAGATGATGAATATCCTTGACGATGTCGAACACAGCCTCAGGTTGCGCCAACTTAAGAGCATTCTCTGACATGTTCTTTAGTTCGTCTTTATTGTTACTGAACCAATCGGCCACAATTTTAGCCGTTTGTTTGGGACTTCGGGTGAAAACTCCAGCCCCATTGTCCACAACATACGGCACATTACCTTTTTCCTTTGAGAGTTACATTACATTCACACGACTTAGTTTGTGGATAATGATGGATGATTAACCTCAAGGTTAAAGCAAAAAGTGTATGTACCTGTCCAGGAATATAGTCATTGAGGATAATTGGGAGGCCGCAAATCAATGCTTCTGCAATCGTACCTGGACCGGCCTGGTTGGTGTCATAAACACTTGTAAAGTTATGGTTTTTTTCTATATAAGAACATAAGTAGTACTATATATATACAAGAAAACAAAAGAAATTCTCAAGGATTTTCGATGAAATTTTGATATTTTTATGATCCGTAGAAATTGTTTTTCTTCCTTTCTAATTGTATGTCTGCATTTTTTTGACTATAGTAATAATGAAGGAGATGGAGAATGAATCACATGGAGAAGCAGTGCCGTTTAAGGAAAGTAAGGTGATTTGAGGCGACTAGGGTTAGGAGAAATCGTTTTCGCCAAGGATGGCTGCTCCGCCGCCTGGGAGTGCCTTGGGGTGGTGGTTTCGCGCTGGGTACGTTGTCTGTGTGGGGATTGGCTTGGTCCCAGATGAAGGTTCTGAACGAGAGAAGGTTTCTATTGTGGGTGTTTGGGCTGGTGTCGAGGGTTCTGCTCGTTGTTTGGCCGTCGCGCGGGGTGAAGTTTCGGATTCTGTCATGGTTCCAGTTCGACAAGGGATTCCTACTATGAAGAAGTTTTGCTATGTTTCAGCGCTGGCAACAGAGAAAGAGAATTTCTCAAACTCTTATGGGGTTTCGACTCAGGTTGGTTTCTCGGCGCATGACGAGGGTGAAGTTCATACAGTGGTTTCGCTGCAGAAGGAGGCTTTGGTCCTTGTTCTAGCTGGGTTTTGGTCTTGCAACGACATGATTGTTTGGCTTTGGACAGGGTCTCGGTTTTAGGATTGGTTTCGACTCAAGCTTCTTGTCCTAGTGAAAGCATGGGATTAACTGGTGTTAGTTCTCAAATGTTAGGAGATTCAGTTAAGGTTGCTCTGGTGTTTAAAAATCATGGGCTCAAGTGGCCAGTCATCCAAATTTCAAAGTTTGAGGCTGAGGTGGTGTATATTGATGGAAGAGAGGTTGTTTCTTTCCCTGAGGAGGTCTTGGCTGCACCGCCTCTTTGGGAGGACTTCGTTGTGTGGATTTGTGTCGACAGCTCCTCACATCGTTAAAATTCATGTGATCGTTAATAAAATTTGGATCTTGGTGAGAAAACTATCAAGATTGATGCGTATCAGGTAAATGAAACCACCATCAAATTCCGAATCCATAGTCTGAAGCGCGTCATCGTGTGCATCGTCTAGGGATGTAGAACATTTGAAAAATTCCTATGATTTTGTCAATATTGACGCCTATTGCGGAGGATGCTCAGTCTGATATAATTTTAATGTTGATGTGGATTAAGATGAAAAATGGCCCACCATCTCTATTTTCTTGGAAGGGTCTTAGCTTTATTGATAGTCATGTGGGTTTGCCTATACGTTTGATGAGGGCAAAGTGTTTGTAGATGTTGATCTCACAAAGAATTTACCAAAAATTTTATGTTTAAAGGTTAAAGTTGAGGAAGTGGTTGTTTCTTTTGAATATTCATGGCTTCCTCTAAGGTGTGGTGTATGTAACAAATGGGAACATTCTGATGATGGTTGTTTGATAAAACTCCAGCGTTCAAAGACAGTGGAGAATGTTACAGGAAAAGGCAGTGAAAAGCCAATGCCTCGGTTAGAACCAGAAAATGTTTTGCTGCAAGGTGAGGAGTTACCTACTTCGGCTGAATCTTTGGAGGGTGAAGAGGGAGAGATCTTACCTTATCAAGCTAAGGATGATTGGAAAATGGTTTCGCCTTCAAAACGGAAAAAATCAGGGACAAAGAGGTTGATTTATGGTGAGGTTCAGATTTCATCACCATCGCATTATGAAGTTTTGATAATTTCAGAAGTTAAGTCGAAAGAAAATGAAGCGGCCGATACTCTTCTTGTGTCGGGGAACTCTTCTGTTTTCGAACACCATTCTTATTTAGCAAAGTGGAATATCTCTTCTAATGTTTTTCATCTGAAGGCCGCAGATGAAGTTAAATGTTATTTTCAAGAGTGGGCAGATGATCTCTTGTCTCATTGAGGTTGAAGACCACGCAACACCTTTCCTTTGTTTTTCTATTTACGCTTATAAATCAGTTGAAGAAAAGAAACAACTTTGGCATGAGCTTAAGAAGTTTCAGGGGAATCTCTAATTATGTGGTAAGCCTTGGATCTGTCTTAGGGATTTTATTGTTATTCTTGCATCTACAGAACACTCGAGGAGTATGTCGGCTGCTTCAAGGCTTAGTATAGGAGACTTTCAAGAGACGGTGAGGACGTGTACTTTTATGGATATGGCCTTCCATGGTCTATTTTCCACATGGTGTGACAAGAGGGAAAATGAGTTGATTTGCAAGAAGTTGGACAGGATTCTTATTAATGATGTTTGGTTGCACTCCAATCCCAATGCTTATTGTATTTTTTAGGCTCATGGTGCTTAGACCATTTGTGTGGCTATATCTCCTTATTTGGTAATCTCATAAACCAAAATGTCCCTTTAAGTTTACGAACGCTCTAGCAAAGATGGAGGAGTTTTGCCCGATGGTGGAGAATTATTGGAGTAACATTGTGGTTTTATTCCCTTCTACTTCTACTTTGTTTAGGGTTACTAATAAGCTAAACTCTCTTAAACCCCTCCTTAAGAATCTAAGTCGTAAGAAGCTTCATCACCTTTCCCGACGAGTTGACGAAGCCTATGCCGAGCTCTGTGATTGTCAAAATGTTACTCTCTCTCAACTAGACCCCATTGTTGTTTCTTTGGAAGCTTCAACTTTTCATCATTGGGAAAAGGTAGCTCACTTGGAAGAACTATATTTGAGATAAAAAGCTAAATTTCATTGTTTGGATGTATGTGATAAAAATAATCGCTTTTTCATAATGGGGTACAATTCAAGAAGTTGTGAATCTCGATGGAGTGAGTTTAAGCAGCATGGAGGATATCAAAATAGAGGCTGCAAGATATTTTTATGAGCTCTTTAATTATATGCATGCGGATTATTCAGGTGTGACAGAACACAGTTTGAGAGACTGTTGAGTTTCAGATGCTAAGAGGCTGAGAAGGAGTGGTTGATTGCAGTTGTGTCTGAGGAAGAGATTAAGAAGTTTTTGTTCTCAATTCCTTTGAACAAATCACCAGGTCCTAATGGTTATATTCTTTAGTTTTACAAAGAGACAAGTCGAAAAAGATTTCATTGTTGCGGTTGTCTTCTTTTACTCATGGTTTTCTTCCAAGGGTCTCAACACTACTATGTTGGTACTCATTCCCAAGAACACAGAAGCAACAACGATGAATGATTATCGTCCCATATCTTGTCGTAACATGCTTTACAAAATCATCTCGAATATTCTTGCTAATCGTCTCAAGCGATTCTCGATGGTTTTATTGCTCCAAACCAATCAGTTTTCATCAAAGACCCCTATCTTATTGAAATCTCTTTTTATCCTAAGAATTTTTCAAGGATTATCACAAAGAGGAGCTTCCACCTTGTTGTGTGCTGAAATATTTCCAAAAATTTTGACTCTGTCCAATTATCTTTTTTGTTGAATGTTCTTTCAGCTCTGCAGGTCCCAATTTTGACTCCATCTTTCTCGGTTCAAGTAAATGGGAAGCTTGCGGGGTTCTTTAGGAGCAAGAGAGGCTTAATACAGGGATGTTCCTTATCTTCCTATTTATTTTTTATTTGTATGAATGTGCTGTCAATGATGTTGAATATGGCAGTAGATGAGGGATTCGATTATCATCTGGGTTGTCATGATCTGGATAATACGCATATGTGTTTTACTGATGACATTATGATTTTCAGATGTGAAATCAAGATCTATTGAAGTTATATCCAGGAATGTTTTAAGAAATTTGGTCAATTCTCTGGTCTACAAATCAGTTTGGAGAAACCTACCTTATTTGTGGCTGAGGTTTCTCCAGTAAGATGGTTTTTTCTCGCTTCTCAATTTTTGTTTGACATGAGGACTCTTCTGGTAAGATACTTGGGGTTGTCGGTGATGAAAAAACGAATTTCTAAGTCAGATTTCCAGCCTCTACTCGATAAGATTTGGACCCGCATTCAGTCATGGAAGCATAGGTTTCTCTCCTTTGCGGGCAGACTTCAACTTCTCACGTTGGTAATTGCTAGCCTCATGAATTTTTCGATTGCTGCTTTTCGTTTACCTAGTGCTTGTATTAAGGAGATTGAGAGGGTAAACTCTGCTTTCCTTTCGTTGGGGCTAGATCTAAATTCAAAAACATCAAAGATGACTTGGAAGGATGTTTGTGAGCCAAAAAAAGAGGGTGATTTAGGTATTAAGTCGATTGAGGGGGCAAATAAGGTGAGTAGTTATAAGCTTATTTGGCGTATAGTATCAGCTCGGTCCTCGTTGTGGGTTAATTGGATGAAAAAACTTGATTCGGGCTAGTTCCTTTTGGGCGGTAAACATGAACTCAAGTGTGCGCTCTTGGATTTGGAAAAAGTTGATTAAATACAAGGACCAAGCAAAGTATTTGCATAAAATGGAGGTGAGAAATTTTGAGGATATTTTGTTCTGGTTTGATGATTGGTCATCTCGGGGCCGTCTTTATGACATTTTGGGGGACAGAGGCTGTATAGATATGGGCTTATATGGCAGATATTTTGGTGAGTCATAGGACAAGGAGATGTCGGGTCACTTTGCTCAACACAGTTGAGGAGGAGATTGAGAAGTTAAGGGCATGTGTCTCCATATGGCATCAAAATGCTGAGAGGTTTAAGCGATATTTCTCTTCAAAAAATACTTGGAATCAGATAAGGACTATCATACCTGCTAAGGATTGGTATAAAGGTGTGTCGTTTTCTCATGCAATCCCAAAGTTTTCTTTTCTTTTTTGGCTTCTAGTGCACAATAGGTTATCAATGGGAGATATGATGTTTGTTTGGAATCAAGGAGGAAACACAAGCAACGTTCTTTGTAATCAGGTGTTGGAAACGTGTGATCACCTTTTTTGCTTATAGCTTCATGTAATTGATTTGGCATAAGCTCTCTAATAGGATTCTCCAATAGCATTATGTGGCTCAGTTTGAAGATATTATCTCTATTCTCTCTGGCTCAGTGATTAGTGGTACTCATAGATTCATCTTGCGGTATGTTTTCCATGGTTCTATTTACACCTTATGGTGTGAACGAAACCGTTGAAGGCATAGCGAGCTGCCTAAAAATTATCTCCCTCTCATAAAAAAACATTGATAAGATTGTGCACAACTTTCTCTCGACCTTCCAACGACAAGAAAAGTTTACTGATGGCTTGTATGAGTGGTTTAAAGTAAAAGGATATAAAGCGATTTTCATCTTTTTGGTCAAAATTTTTGATTTTTTTAACTTTTTCGAAAATGGTGTCTACTCTTTTTCCAAAGTTATACTTTTGTCCTAATTGAGTTTTTTAGATTTGGATTTTTAATGAGACCACCATTTTTTATTTTTTATTTTAGAGTTTTCTTCTTTTCTTAATTTTTTCTAAAAACAGTTACATTTGTTGTAAAAAAGTTTTCTTTGAATTTAATTTTACATATTATTCAAAAAAAGAAGGAGGCGGAAGATTCAAAGATATCATGACTTACCTTTGTGATGATGCAATCACAAGCTCCCATCCATTTTTCCATTTGTGTCTCAAACCCACGAACCTATATATAAACATCACAAAAAAAATTTATTAATCACTTGCTATATATTAAGTATTCAATAGCAGTGAAAAAATCACATTTTAATTTGTACCTTAATCGGAATTTTCCATTCATGGGATGCTAATCCAGAAGCAAGGGCTTTGTTCCGGCCGCATATGACAATCAATTGTCCTATTGGCTTTCTTTCTTTAGAGTTGTATAAAGAATCTCCAAGAGCTATAGCGGTTTTTTGAACCGGACCCATTCCTTCACCTCCTCCCATTAGTAGAACCGCAAGTAAATTTAAGTCTATTTCAAGCTCTCTCCTTAGTTCTTCCTGACAAAACACATAATAGTTGATATGGTTGATCTTGTAGTGATTGAAAATAAAATATCTAATCAAATGATATGAATTGGACAAGCTTTACCTTGTAGATAATAGTTCGAGGGAAAGATGGACGGACGGGTAAGCCAAAGACACGAATCTGAGAGTCATCAAGGCCATCTACTAAAGCTCTCTTCGCAACTTCTTTGGATGGGCAATAACATCTGCTGACTCCATGATGGAACCTATTACATCAAAATAAAAAAGTCCAAATTGACCTATAAGGTTAGTTTTAAATATCTCATATCATATAAAGTAGCTTTCTCATGAAATGATGTCGACGAACAAATGGTCAAAATGATTTCGATGCCTATTTTTATTGTTCTATTTAACCAACCTTTATACAAGTTTGTAAAATATTACAAAAAAATCCTTCATATATATTAATACAGACTTAAGCTTATTAGTATTACCTCAACTCAAAAAAATATATACCTAAAACTAAAGACTTTGTTGTCCATTCAAATAGTAACTCTAAATCTAAGCCTATAACTAATTAAATATTGTGTCTATGGTTTCATTTATATTAATACATATTTTCAAAAGTAACATACGCGTTATTGACTTGGATGACTAACTGGACTACGGTCCAACCGAATTTAACCGGCCTGATCAGATTTAATAAAAATACGAAAAATAAGTAAACTATAGACCTGTATACATTTAAAAACAGGCTTTATAATGTAATTAAAAATGCGGGATACATCATATATATTTCAACTAATTGATATTCTACTATAAAATTATTTTTTTGACAAAAAGATTACAAATTATATTTTTTTTATGCCAGCACAAAACAAGTACTTAATAACTCCCTCTGTTTTATATGGTTCTAGAGTTTTAAATTAGTTAAATTATAAGTGTTTTTTTTTTGTGTTTCCAATGCAATTTTAAGTAATTTTTTAGCTTAGTCCTATTATTTTAATGTAATGACAAATGAATTTTTTTTTCTAATGTATTAATGAGGGATAAAATAGAGAATTTCATTTTTTTTTTCTTAAAGTGTGTAAAAATCATCTTACCATGTACGGTGGCAAGTGTTTAGATCAGTGATGACCGTAACGAAAATGACTTTCTTATGAAGTCCTTGCCATTTCATTACCCACAATGGGATGTGTTGCATCAGTGGGTGTACACTAATAATAATGTCCGGTTTGTACTCCATTAAACCGGCCTCTATTTCTCTGCATACCCAAAAATTATAAACTCCGTTATATTGATATTCTATCTTGTGCATTTAAAGGATCATAAGAAAGGAAAATAAAAGTGGTTAACATATAAGTACTTCGCATAGTAAGCGGCAAGAGCACTGAGATAGCTTTTGTGGATCCATTTGGGAGAGGTACCATGAAACGCGACTGACCAAAGACCAACATGTTTGACCATGAACTTGTACTGCCTCTCCATATCGTTCAGTGGCCATCCTGTGTATTCTTTCCAAACATCTTTTATGATTATCTGGAAATAAAGATATTCATTAGTTCCCAGAGACACAATTGTAATAATAACATCAGAGGTAAAGAAACAAAATAATGCGGCTTTTAAGTTATTAATTAATAACAACAAAAACGTGGGACAGATTTTAAGACATCAAATGTTGACATCACTAATGTATCTCCGAGAACCTGGTAAACGCCAAAATCCAAACTAGGATACAAAATTTCGAAGTAGATAATTTTTTTTTACTTTCTTTTTTTTTTCAAAATCATGGTGACCACTGCGACTATAATATTGATGGCTTAGATTCATCGAGAGTTCTATTAGAATCATAAACTCCTCTACAATATATTTCAGCATAATCAGTTGGAAGAATATATCAAACTAAATACATATTTATTCCGTGTTAATACAACCAACTTTGAAATTTTCTGAATGAACCCTCCAAAACAATTTATTTTGTTGTAAAGCAAAAAGAAACTAAAAGGTACAAATATGCTTGAGTTTTGAAGCTTAGTAATTTTATTTCTTTTATTTTATTATATAACTCATATGTTTCATGAAGGCTATTAATGGTTTCAACCTTATGCGTTGGATTCAAGGTAAAGAGAATGAAGATGAAGATATAGTAAATAAATAAGTAAATATAAATATTTACCCTATAGTCATCTCCGAATTCGATCTTGAAGGCGTCACGGATAGCCTCGGCGGAGGCACGGTGGCCACCACCGGTATCACTCATAAGAATAAGAACTGTTTTGATCCTCTCTGCTCCCATCTGCTCCATCTCCATAACCTCTTCCTTTTTTTCGAACCCTCTCTTCTTCATACTCACCTTCCCGGAATAACTTGAACTCCGATGAGTATGGGTGTAGTCATGATCGTCGACGGTGGAGATATTGAAATTGCTATAGACTCGTCGAAACACCTTCTCCGTGATTGAATCAGACCGTGTACGAGGAGAAACTACTTTCATCACTATTTGTTGTTGAATAAATAAGAAGAAGACCGATGGTTGTGTTTCTGTGCCCGGTTGATCAGATCTTTATGGAAACAATTCTTCTGTTTTTGAGGTTTTAAATTTTTGTAGCAAAGAAATGGAAGATCAAGTTGTTGCTTTGAATAATTATTTATTTGAGGAATGATGCTGGAATTATTCTCTTTTTTTTTGTTCCTATAGTTTTGCTTTCGTATTTATATTTCGTGTCTTTATTGTTTTATGTGGGGTTTAATTTAGTGGAAGAGTAACAAGGGAATAAATGCAGCTTGGAGCCGTCGGATCTGGCTTTGGTTTCGGAATCTTCGGATATGAAGATTCGGATCTTTCGTTGTATCATTAGTATTTAAAACAACTAAACCTTTTTAATTTTATGTTAATGACTTGGATGCTCATTTTGTTTGGTTTGTTCGATTCTGTGATTATATTAACTAGCATTGCAAAGCGGATAGATCCGTGACCCACGACCCGCAACCCATGGATTTTGTAAAATAATTTGAGTGCTCAAAGCTGCTCCGCAAAACAGCGAGTATAAAATATTAAATCTGTGATTGTCCAGCCAATCTCCATCCACGAATCATGCGGATAGATCGCAAAACAAAAACGAGTACCCAAAAATCCTCCACAAACTATCAAAACCCAAAACTAAACTAATATGTCCATTTCATGTGAAAGTTATATTTATTTGTTGTAACTGTGGATTTTGTTATGAATAAATAAATTCAAAGTTATAGGGTTGTATTGAACCAAATATTTACAAGAATTTGAATTTTAATAAGCTTTTTTTTGTTTTGGTTAAATGTGAAATTGATATTAAAAAGAGGAAATAAACTGTTTAATTACAAGCTCATGGTATGAAAATTACAGTGAAATCTGAGATTAAGATCTAAGGGATATCCATCGAGGTAGTAATCCACTTATCTTGCTTCCCTCCTTGTAGTGTAGCGATATAAGCCGATCGTGAATAACTTTGATTATTATCCGTGCTATCTGGTTTGGTGTGTTACCTCTCTGGCCATGACGGCGGCCGTTGCGTTTCCTCCAGATGTGGTAGATGGTGGATTGCATCGCCATATGGAGGAGTGTCTTGTCCATTGCCGGAAAGCGAATGGATCGTAAACTGGTAAGTGTTGCCAGCCAGTCTGGTGTGAGCTTGTTCCTCAAGAGCTTCCCCGCCACCTTTCCACAGGTCACGAACGAGACAGGGAAGGTGAAGAACAAGTGATCGCGCGATTCATCCTGTTCACCACATAGGACACAGCTCTGAGACTGACCCCATAGCCTGGTGCGTGCTCCTGTGGTAAGTCTGTCGAGAACTGCGGGCCAACTGATAAAAGAGTACCTCAAAATAGCTTAGGGGAACCAGACCATGTCATGCTAGACAATTTCGCTGCGGACCCGTCTGATCTGATTCCATGTGTTGTGGGCTGAGAAGGAAGGTCTGTAGTCATCGGGAGCAATGCGCCACAGAGATATGTCTTGCACATCGCATAGAGTAGGCATCGAAAACTGCATGATTTTAGCATAGACTGATTGAGCTGTTGCCAAACGTCCTCTTCGAAACCGCCATTGATGATCCTTGATAGTATCTGCTACCTTACTTTTAACCCCAACGCCTAGAGTTTGAGGTCCAGATTCACCTAGCTTTGCAAAGAGTTGGCACAATGGTAGCCACACGTCAAACCAAAAATGTATGGTTTGTCCATTGCCTACCTCCTTGCGGATGAACGGGCTGGCTATGTTCCGGAGCTTGAGAAGTTTGCGCCATATCCAAGATCCTACATTTGTCTCCTTTACATGCCAAAAGGAGTTCTGTTTTAATAAGCTTTTAGATGATTTTGATGAATTTTAGTAATTTAGAGATATTTTTATGATTTTTATTACTATTTTTTGAAATTTCACTTAAAATCATGCGATTTTGATATTTGTATTTTTAAGTAAAAAACTGTATTAAAGCACTTTCAAATCAGTAAATTTCAGTACTTAAAATATTTTCATTAACATTGGATTTGATTATATATTTCAAATCACTAATTTAATAACACTTAATTTTAAATTATTTATTTTTAATTCATATTTGAATAACAAAAAATTTGTCGTTTTGATACAAATCATTTCAAATCCTTATTGAATACATCCTTTACATGTTTTTTCATTTTCTTTGGGTCGACGGGATACAATTCCAGTTAAACTTTCAATTAAGTCTACATCTCCATCAAAGTGGAGATTCTAGCTCTAGCAACGTAAAATAAAAATTAACATTTTATAACACCACAAATTTTGATTTTGAGTTGTATCCCCTTGGTCGTTAATTCCCAAAGTTTTTTCGTCAAATCCGTCTTAGATCATTGATTTTTTTAACTTTATGGGTTTACACATTGTCAAGTTACAAGTTGTGTAACCAAAGCAAATGAGTCATTTTTTTGGGTTGTGGACTTGTATTCTATCTCAGTTTCGTAAAAAGTGTCATTATAGAATTGATCTTGTGTTTTAAAAAGAATATGGTTTTATATTTTCATTGCAGATTTTAAAACTAATTTCTAAATTTTCACTTTATTCAAATCTAAAAACTTTTGTATTTATGTCATTATTATTTAGTTAGGACTATATTAAATAGAAACATGTTTGTATTTTTAAATTTTTTCTTAATATGTGTGAAATGTGTCAAATATTTAAACAAATTGATCAACCTTGGTTTTTTTAGATTTTTGAGTTGTAATTTATATGTTACTAAATAGATTTTAACATATTTTAATAATACTCTGGATCGATTTTTGTTTAACTTTAAAGTTTTTGGTTGATGAAAAAAAAACATCGGCATTTCAGGGAAATTTGCAAATGTATATTCCGTACAGTCCCATTTTAAATAGAAAATTTTGCATGTAATGACACATTTTCCAGAAAAACTTTATTCATAGGGTATATGCTCGATTTTGCTCCGAACTTTTTCAAAAGTACTTTTATATATATGAACAATTGTTTAGTGCGTTTGTATACCTAAACAACAATAAATTTCAAATTTTAAATCCGAACTTATGATTTTGTGCCAAAATCAGATTTATCATTAATGTATGTTAACGAACCGTTAATGTTTCTGCCACATCATCGCCTAAATGACGTTGTTTTAGTGCTGTCTGGACAATTTTTATTGAAAAATATGTTATCACCAAAACTCGAACTCATCTATGCATACCTTTACCGATTAATCTACAAATATCATCAAATATTATCTCAATATTATAATTTATAAATCCTTCAAAATTTATGTGTTGTCTTCCTTGTCTTTGGACCATGCTTGTTGCTGAATTGTTAAGACTATAGGATATGTTCTTGTATAATCGAATTTCATCCAATTTTGATTCAATAGGTTTTTTGTAACTTGGTTTACTAAACCTGATTTTGGCGGTTTACTCAGCAACATTAAGGGTTCGTTAACATTGTGGATTAATCGGTAAAAGTATGTGTAGATGAGTTCGAGGTTATGTGTTCGAGTCTTGGTGATAACATATTTTTCAATAAACATTGCCCAGACATCACTAAAACGGCGTCGTTTAGGCGATGATGTGGCAGAAACATTAACGGTTCATTAACATCCATTAACGACAAATCTGATTTTGGCACAAAATCATAAGTTCGGGTTTAAAATTTTGAAATTTATTGTTGTTTAGGTATGCAAACGCACTAATCGATTGTTCATATATATAAAGACACTTTTAAAAAAGTTCGGGGCAAAATTGACCCTTTATCCTTTACCAGATTATTGAAACCCGACCCAGAAAGTGAACTGGAAAGTCATCCAGGTGATCGGATCATTTGTTCGACCCGGTAGGACCGCATGTCAAAAAAAATAAAAAAATAAAATATATATATATATAGATAGATATATAATATACTATTTACTCTATATATAAGAGGTACTAATGTAAATCAATGTCTGAGTATAATTCTAAAAGAAAGCTTTACTAAAGCAATACTTTAAAAGCTTAGTCACGATGAAATCTTTACGTAGACAAACTCACGAAAACAAAATGAAGAACTTCTACAGAGTTTCAGTTTTTCACTACTAATTATAAACATAGCTTAGCTTGGGAGACTAAAACACATTCAGTGGCACTACACGAAAACGTAGCTCTTATTGACGAAACTTTCGACAGAGAAAAATCCGTCTATCATTTTTTATGAACAGTAACGTCTTCCAAGAACAGTAACTAACGTCTTCACAATTTCGTCGAAATAGTCCGACGGAATTTAGTTCCATCAAAGAATGATCAAACTTTTTTGACGGTTTATTGACGTAACTAAATCCGTTTAAACGTCCATCAAAAATCTATCACAAATCCTTTAAAAATATAGCCATTTGTCTTCTATAAAAAATCCCTCAAATATCTATCAAAAGATATAGCCGTTTGAAACTTTAAATTCCATCTAAAATCCATCAAAAATCCAATCCTATAAATATACTTCTATCCTTATTCACAACAATAAAATGTTTTCTTCAAATCTTTTAAATTATTTTTGATCATGGATGAGTAAACCTCCACATCATCAATAGGGCTACTTACAGATGAGTTTACAGAAAGCCTTCAACTGTTCATGAGATTTTCTCTAAACCAACCGGTAACGGTAAATTCTAGTTATATGTATTGTCCATGTCCAATGTGTCGGAACCTTAGATTTATACATTAATCTTTTGTTTGGAAGCATTTATATGGGAGATGGTTTATTTCGAGTTACAAGATTTGATATTTTCGTGGAGAAAATGATTCGGTGGTTGATTTTGATAATTCTAGTGAAAAATATATTGGGAATAGATTAGATGAACAGTAAATGAAAATGTTGGTAGTGCTCAGATGGTGCATGATGCTTTTCGTGAAACTATACCATCGTTTCTTGAGGATAATAATAGAGTGGAGAAACCTAATTTAGGGGCTCAGAGTTTTTTTATATGTTAGACACAACTAATCATCCATTATAAAATGAATGTAGAGAGGGCCGTCGCCTTTATTAGCCTCAACTAGATTGATGACCATTAAGACGGATTTTAATTTGGCGGAGGATTGTTGATGCAATAACTGATTTTGGGAGAAATATTTTGTCTGAATACAATCTTTCCGCATCTTCGTACTACAAGGTACATAAATTGGTAGCTGGTGTTGGTTTGCCGTATTAGATGATAGATGTGTGCATCGACAACTATGGAGAGATGCAAACCATTTGATATTTCATTTTTATCGCAAACTTTGATATCAAGAAACTAGTGGATGAATCCCATTTCTATATAACTAGATGTGGTATTTGCCTTAAACAGAGAGGTTGAAGGAGTTATATCAATCCAAGTGCACGGCTGGGCCTATGAGACGGCATGCCAAACATACAATAAATGAAAATATTACACATCATTCAGATGCAGAAACATAGAAACATTTTTAATTAGTGTATCCTAGTTTACATATGAGCGAATGATACGATCCTCCAAGATATTTCACTCAAAGTTGGTCGGATAATCCTTTGCTCGATGGAATGGAGACTCCAAAGAACAAGGCATTAGAAACCTTAGAAGAAGATGCAGATAGCTCCAACATTGAGTATATTAAACTCATCACCTGATACTAATTTATACCACAATCTAATACTTTGGTCGGTAGAATAGCCACACAAGTGTAATGGAGAACACTTGCTAAATCGGGTTGATCCTTTGATATGACACACCAAGACAGATCAAAAAATTTATTAGGAACAAAGGAGAATCACTCTCAGATTTTATAAAAGAAAAAGGTTGTTGTTTTTTCTCAAATGAGATTACATGAATATAAAGTAAAAGAATGTGTAAAAAGAAGACAAAGACTTGACTACAAATGTGTAAAAACTATATAAGACTTGACAAAAAAAGTTGAATGACCCTTGAGATCATTTTGCTTCATTTGGAGAATGTCCCTTGGGATCATTTTGCATCCAATTCCTTAGGATGAATCTTGGGATCATTTTCCTTCATTTTTACCTTATTTCGTCACTCCTCTTTGATCACAAATAAACTAATTATTTTGGGCTTTCTTGGGCTTGCATTAGTAACAAAACATTTTGGACTTGATTAACAACATGTCCCATGGATTTTTGAAAGTCTTCTTTATCTAGAATGGGCTGAACCAAACTAACTAATGTTTCATGTAATTTCTTAAGTCTGACTCGATTCATTGGTCCTTCTGGTTCAAGCATATCTTCCACTAGTTCAAGCTATTTGGTCTTCCTTATTGCTTCCCATGATCACATCATCCCCTTCTCTTGGAAACAATTTGACCTCAAATCATGTTCATATTGCAAGTATTTCTTGTTAGAAATGTTTTGATATACTCTAGGAATTGAAATAGACGGACCGGCCGCGCCTGACCTGATGAATAGCGATTGGTCCAAGCCTGTTATTTGCTCTTGGCATCAATTTGGACTGGAAAATGTTTCTTTCTCATATTTTTTTTCATATGAACACAGTCCAATCACCAGAAACGACATAACCCTTATAGACCTACTTTAGGTGATGTAAGTAATTCTCCACGTTCTTATCATAGACTAGAATGTAAACTAGCACAATATTCCCAACACGGACGTGTCGTACTTGATTTATCTTGAAAGTACTTGGCGTATTAGACAAACCAAATGTCATGACAAGCCATTCAAACATGTCACTCCTTCTCTTGAATTTTTTATTACACTCATCTTTTAATTGCTTGAATTCTGGAAATTCCTCCCTGTCACTTGATTTCAAAAAATCCCAGATCAAAACTTTGGCACACTTCTCTGGATCCTTGAATGCTGAATCTCCAAAAATAAAATCCACTTCTTTTGATTTTTTTTGGATAAGAAAGCATTCTCATATCATAACCAAGATTTCCCAGCTTCCAACAATTATACAACCATATATGCCTTGAATCCATCATACCTTGAATCTCACAATCATAGGTGATGTAAGTAATCCTCCATGTTATTATCAAAGAATAGAATGTAAATTAGCACAATATTCCAAACACGGACGTGTAGTACTTGATTCATCTTGAAAGTACTTGGCATATTAGACAAACCAAATGTCATGACAAGCCATTCTAACATGTCACTCCTTCTCTTGAATGATTTCTTACACTCATCTTTTAATTGCTTGAATTCTGGAAATTCCTCCCTTGCATTTGATTTCAAAAAATCCAAAACTTCACACTTCTCTGGATCCTTGAATGCTGAATCTCCAAAAATAAAATCCACTTCTTTTGATTTTTTTGGATAAGAAAGCATTCTCATATCAGAACCAAGATTTCCCAACTTCCAACAATTATACAACCATATGTGCCTTGAATCCATCATACCTTGAATCTCACAATCATATTGAACTGGCAACAACTGTTTATACGCATCTACTTCTTCCAGCAACTCAAAATCTAAATATAAGGATCAGGTGTAGGGGAAAAAGTATACATTTTTTATTGTAAAAATGATTCATCATCACATTTTTCAATACAAAACGAATCCAAATTGTCCATTAACACCTCCTCCAGAGTTATGCATTCTGGTTGAGTAATCTGCTCTTGTTCCTCTTTTTCCACAACTGGAATTGAATGCAAATCCTCTTAAATTTCCACAACTGGAATTAAACTATTTCTCATCATCGGATATTTTATAATCAAATTTATATTCCATAGATCTCAGGCAAATAAGATAGTCATATGGATTAAAACTACCTTCAAAATCTGGAAAATTAACTTTGATAACCTTTTTATGATGATGTAGTTGTTGTTGATGTGTTTCCTTTAGGAGTCAATCAATCCATTGGTGAACTGATTCAAATCATTCCTTATCATTCGTTGCATCTCAGCCATCAAAGCTTAAATTTTGGAGATGAAAAGATGAAAGGATTTTTTTTAACTCATGAAAACAATATAGACAGATAGAAGAGGAGATGGAACCGATGGGAATAGTGAAAAATAGAGAAGGTGAAGATAAAAGAAAGAAGATGGGTAGATTAAAATATGAAAAGATAGAAAAGATGATCGAATGATATAATACCAAATTTGTGCGTGTTTGTTCTGAATCCTTGGTATGATCCTCCAAGATCTTTCACTCAAAGCTGGTCGAATAATTTTTGGCTCAATGGAATGGAGAATCCAACGAAAAAGGCGGTGGAAACCTTAAAAGAAGACTAAAGTAGCTCCAATAGTGAGTATATTAAACTCACTACATGATACTAACTTATACCACAATCTACTAGTTTGGTTGGTAGAGTGGCCACACAAGTGTGATTGAGAACAATTGATAAACCGTGTATATCCCTTTGATATGAAACACCAAATATAGATCAAAAAGTTCACAAGAAACAAAGGAGAATCACTCTTAGAGTTTATAAAAGAAAAAGGTTGTTGTTTTTCTCAAATGAGATTACATGAATATACAGGAAAAGAATGTGTGAAAACGAGACAAAGACTCGACTAAAAATGTGTAAAAACGAGACAAGACTTGACCAAAAGATTTGAATGACCATTGAGATCATTTTGCTTCCTTGGGAGAATGCCCTTTGGGATCATTTTGCTTCTAATTCCTTAGGATGACTCTTCGGATATCCTTCCTTTTGATCTTATTTTCGTGACTCCTCTTTGAACACAAAACAAACTGATTATTTTGAGATTTCTTGGGCTTGTATTGGTAACAAAGAAGGTGGGACTTGATCAACAACTTGTCCAATGGATTTTGAAAGTCTTCCTTATCTTGAATGGGCTGAATCAAACCAACAAATGCTTCATGGAATTTCTTAAGTCTGGCTTGGGTCAGTGGTCCTTCTGGTTCAAGTATATCTTCCACTAGTTCAAGCTCAGCTTCCGTTTAGTCTTCCTTATTGCTTCCCATGATCACATCAGCGAAGGAACATATACCTAGGATTATATACTAATGGTTTCAATTGATGAGATTCTTCCCACGAAATCAGAACTTAGAGGTTGTGGTGGAGATAATCCTTGATATAAGATACCCTAGAGCTTTGTTGATAAGGTGGTGGAGTGATTGACGCCACAAAAGGTTTCGGAATACCCTTTGATAAGTCGTTGATCAATCCAGACAAACCAGAATTGATCTTTTTGATCTAACTTGTAAGATTTTTTGATTCAAAAGATAGAGAGACTTTTCTCTAGAAGTTTACACGAAACATAAAGAAAAAATAAGGTTGGTTTCAAGATAAACAAACTTAATCTTGAAACAGCTTGAAAATAACTAAACTCAAAAATGACAAATAATTAAAGCAAAGTTTGGACACGTTTGAATTTTAAATTTGGCTCCAATTCTTCTCTTTAGCCGCATGAAAGATGAGAAATAAGGCATTGGGCTTTTATCTTCAACGAATGGGCAATAGTAAAGTGGATCAATTGCCTCATTAAAAACCTTGTCAACAAAAATCATTGGGACAAAACTTGACAAGGGAAAATAGTACAATTGATACACTTTTCGCATTTGTTGAAATTACTTTGCTTGAATCAAAACCAAAGTGGTTTGATAAGCCTTGTTTTCATGCTTGTTGTCTTGATCACTTTGACTAAACAAGCTATTAAGTAATCCTCTGATAGGTTGGTTGAACATCTTGGTTCTTGACTGAGTTATTGGACCGGTTGGTGTGACTAGAATCTCCTCCGCTTCAACCTTTTCCTTTGGTTCAAGCTGCACCTTATCCTCTGGTTCAAGCTGCTCCTCCGATTCAAGCCTAATCCCATGATCCAAGCTCATTTTGCCATCTAGGATAATACAATCAACCGTTTTGGGAAGCATGAGAGGCACAATTCATTGTGGCTTGTTATCTTTACACCTTATAATTTGCCCCTATATTTTTGCTTGAAACGAGAGTTTTTGTTCCTCACAATTCTTGTTCCCCATCTAGAGCATCCTAAGAGATCACTTGATATATTCTTACATCCATTAATCTATGAGTTACAAATATTATGGGATCATGGTGTTCAAGTGTTTGATGTTTCATGCTAGTAAAATTTTGTGATGCGTGCGATACTTATGTGACGATAAACGATTTTCCAGCATATGGTATGTTATCCGAATGGACACCACATGTTAGGTTATCGTGCTTGTATTGTCAAGATAATACTGATGCATTCTAATTAAAGCACTGATGAAAGACTTGTTGGTTTGATTCTCATAGAATATTTTTATTGAATGGGCATCCCTATTGTCAATCAACAACGTTGTTTAAAAAGAATAAGAAAGTGTTTGAAGGTCCACCTCATGAATTAGACTCTACCTATATGTTGTCTCGGTTTAGAGATTTTGGTGCTGAGAGGATGGTTGAATGTGGTGGTAATGGGCATTTTCCTGTTGATGGTTATGGAAACAAACACAATTGGGATAAGAAGAGTATTTTTGAGATTTTCCATATAGGAAGGACCATTTGTTGAAGCATAATCTAAATCTCATGCACATCGAGAAATCATTGACAATCTCATGAATACAATTCTAAATGTATAAGGGAAGACAGAAGATCATTTGAAGTCTGGATTGGACTTGCTAGATATTTTTTCTCATAATAAGCTTCATGTATTAAAGAATGAAAAAGACCAATACATGCTTTCAGGTTAAATTCGTCTTCAAAGGAAGAATTCTCCGAGTGGATTATGCATAGTGTTAAATTCTCTGATGCATACGCATCAAAGCTTCGTAATTGTGTTGGTGAAGGAGAAGGGGAGTTTTTTGGGATGAAAAATCATGATTGTCATGTTGTCACACATCGCATTCTTCCATTTGCCTTTGTCGGCCTACTACCAAAAAACATCCACAAAGCAACTGTAGGTACAGTTAAACAATTTTATGTAATTATCTGATGTGGACATAACCTTAAACAATAACTCCACCGAGGCTCCATGATTCGATCTATTACAAGAAAACTCAGGGATAAGTTCAACTTAACTGTGGAGGCATTGATCAACACCATGGAACCACATCGAGAACCCTACACGTCATTGCCAAGTCACCACCAAGCCGAGAAGATCTCACAAGAGGGTTTTGAACAAACCATTCGCACACAAGACCAGGGAGATGATATTTCTTGTCAAAATGCATATTTTAATACTTATTACTGAGAGACTTTTGCAGAAGAAAGAGCATATTCGTCAATGACATATGCGACCCTTCTTGGAACCATTAATGGGTCATCGAGCCAAAGGTACGCACATACAAGCTTCAAGGGACACCAAATTCGAGAATCAGTCATGAGTTGACTGTTTAGGAGCTAACAAAAAAACCACAATACCCCACATTCAAGCTGGATCAAGAGATGACACCTCAATCTCTCTCGACACATACCGCGAGACGTTTGACTAGCAAGGCAAGCATGTTTCCACAAATGAACTTACTCTAATGGCAAGTTACCCCTGGAGAAGACTTCCATCAAAGCAAAACATATAATGATCGAGCTGGATTATAAGATGGACGAGTGGAGTTATATTGAGTGATATTGAGCACAAAGAGAAGCCTCATAACAACGTCAAGAAAGCTGGAAACAACATAGAAGATGAAACACATGATCATAACACGTCAATGCCATTGTGGCCTCTCCTACAACCGATTAAGGTAAGTTCTAGTTTTACTATTTATTCGTTGGCAGGAGTGGACGACATCTCAGCTCCCTCTATTTGAATTAGATTATCTTACGACTATAGAGTCGAGACCAAAGCCTCCAACTTGTGGAGAGCGTCTTACTTGCGCGAAAGCCAAGTTTTCTTTTTCCTTGTGTTTTCCATTTATTTTATTATTTATTGTATTTTCTTTTCTTGTGTCGAGATTAAATCTCAGCCCTTGTAGACATCAGCAGAAAGAATATTTAATAAAGTCCCCCTGCAGCTTTATATGTATGTTTTTACCCAATTACTAAAATAATGCAGTTCTTTCAAACCTTCTTGCCGCCGTCATGAAGAAAACCTTGTATATTCTATCTTCTTTGCATGGCTTCCCCTTCGGACAAGAGTGCTTGATGTATCAAAGAGCCATTCATACTCTTTGTGGTGCTATTTATCCCTCAATTACCCCTTACCGAATCAACAAAAGAGAGCGAAGGCCAAATTTTTTTGGTCGCAACTATCGTATAAGTCTCATCTGAATCTTATATCATTTGTATCAGAGCATTAAAACACTCCTACAAGGTTTTGTTTATCTTTCTTTTTTTGTTTTTGTTTTCAGTTTTTACTTGTTTGCTTCATCTTAAATCGAAAACCCCAAAAATAAATCATATATTTGTGGTTGCTTGAATTTTTGTTTTCTTCCCATTACATCACAAACTCGAAATCCCTAAAAAGAAAATCATTTTTTTTGCTGCTTTTAGTTTTTTGTTTATTTTGTTGCATCTTAAATCAAAAACCCTAAAAAGAATTCATTAGTTTCATCTGATTTTCCATTTATTTACTTCCTCATCTCGGATCGTCAAAAACTCTAGAATTTATTTGCTTCGTCCTTTGTTTGTTTTCTTCTTGTTTCTGCATCCTAAAAAAAATCACATGAAAATCCGTTCTTTCATTTTATTCCAGCTTTGATTTATTTGATTTAAAACATTATCCCAAGACAATCATGGCTGACAACGTCAATCTAGAAACTGCTTTAGTGGATGTATTGGCTTCTATCAAATATCAACCTCAAACTATCAGAAACCGGATGTGTAGGCTCGAGCAACCTCAATATCAAGCTCAACAAGGCAACGAGAAAGGCCCAGGGCATCAATACTAAGTACCTCCATATATGAGAAGAGATCCCTATCATAGAGGAATAGAGCTTGATGAAGAGCCAAGGCAAGCTACCATCGATCCTAAGCTCACAAGCGCAACATTTGCAAAAAGGTCAATCTGGAAGCATATCTTGATTGTGAGCAAGGTCTAGAGCACATCTTTGAGCTCTATGGCTACTTAGATCACAAGAGAGTGAGCTTTGCAGCCGCTCAACTCACGGAAAACACCTTTGCATGGTGGAAAAGGGATGTGTCTGAAAGGAGAAGGCTTAGATACAGACAGATTGCGACTTGGGATAACATAAAATACACTCCCTAGAAGCATTACGCGCCTCCCTAATATCACCGGGAGTTGCAAAAGAAGTTTAGGAAGGTTGTACAAAAAAATAATTTGGTTGCATAATATTTTGAGGAATTTGAGGGTTAAAAGAATCTTTTGGAGACTAAGGAGTCCGAGGAAACTCTTATGGCACAATTCTTTGAGGGCTCAATGATCAAATCGGTAGAAAGGTAGAGAGGTAGTATCAAGATCTCCAAGGGATCTTACATCTTGCTATGCAAGCTGATTAATATATAGAGCGCAAGGTGGCAGTCCCGAGCGTGACAAGCAGTCTCGACCATGGGTTCCAAACAATTCTAGGCCTAGTGACAAAGGAAAAGCGTTGGAGATTTATTCTTGCTTAAAGAAACAAGTTCTGGAACCTAATGATCAGTACCATCTTAGTGGTTATTCCCAACTGGTTGAATCTCCACCTTCAGAATTTGATATTGATGCCATCGAGAAAATAACCAACCACACTCTTGACACTAGGTATGCTAACGTCTCTTATAGTGGCGAAATGGAAGAACATGATCGTGACTTCGCTTGTCCTACAGACGAGTATCCAAATTGTTGTCAGTTCCACAAGGAAGAATTTGAGAAGGACAATTAAGTGGGTTATAATTTCATTTACTTATAAAACTACGCTTTCAATTAAGTGTAATGTATAAATAAGGGTTGATAAGTTATTATAACAATTAATAAAATTTATATGCATTTGTATTCAGGTATTTGACTTCATATTAATGTAGCATTACATCATAAATATATATTTACACAATTGACGATGGTAGTAGTCTACTGGTAACATTTCACCCTTGACAAACTTTACTACCCGAGCTCGAATTAGTAGAACCAAAATTACAAATTTTTTATGGTGGCCGTCGGTTACACGTCGGTTACAACCAACGGATAACCGACGGCAAGCATAAATTTTTTACAATCTTGGTTCTACTAGTTCTACTTGGTTACAAATATGAACAATATACATTGTTTTCATAATCTTTCCATAATATAATGCCTTGCAATGATTAGACCCGAGTTCGAGCCTTGGAGAAACCAAAATTTTTAAAAATTTATGTTTCTCATAGAACCGACGGCCAGCATAAAATTTAATAAAGTTTCTCATATGAACTAGTTATACTTGGTTACAAATATAAACAATATACATTGTTTGCATAATATTTGCAAAATATTATGCAATGCATTGATTAAAATTTTGGTGAACCCGACAGTGTTTTTTTCTTTAAATAAACACATTTTCCCAATTCACAGAACCCGTCGTTTTCCCGTCGTAAAGAAGACACATGTTTTTCTCCAAGTTAGGTACACCTAACTCTAGGCATGCTTTTGCCACTTAGGTACAACTAACTTTCCACATGCATTTCCTAGTTCGGTATACCTAACACTTCAAATGCAATTTGTAGTTAGGTACACCTAACTACTACTCCGAATTATATACATTATTTCAAAGGGCGCGTCTATATATATACTGTTCATTTATTCATTATAAAATCAGAAGTAAAACTATAATCAACCATAATTTCTCAAAAATGTCGAACTCACCTTTCAATGCTGATGTTCCAAAAGGCCAAAATGAAGACCCTTTTTTCTTTTGGCCACCGCCACCCCCACCTCCACTACCCGTCCCATATAAAAATGTTATAGATGCACCACATGAACTTCTACTACCTACTCAATTGCCAAGGGAAGAACCTTTAATTCCAGGTACTGAAAGTTTCTAGAATCTTCAACGTGTCGCAGATGCAAGGTATACCACGAAGCAAGTTCAAGCTTTGCACTAGAGCAACCAGTTATGACAACGCAAATGTATTACAATGAATTGGTAAGCGAAGGAGACCCAAATTTCAACGAGGTCCGTTGGACTTCAGCGATTAAGTACATAACGGAGTCTGGGAACGAATGGACTCCGTTGAATGAAATACGTGTAAACTTAAATAGTGTTAATGTTAAGGTTCAGAAGTAAACTTATAAAGTTTAAACTATACATTTTAAAATTTTAGTTGCTACTTAGTATATATTTTAATATTGTTTCATAACCACATACAATGGTTTACAACCCAGATTGAAGTCGGGATGAACGGAAGATGGTTTAATTTATAACAAATCCGTCGGTCCTAACCGACGGCCAACAACACCTGTTGGTTTACCGTCGCTAATTACCGATGGCAAACCGACGGATCTTGTAAATACTTTATTAATTTGTATATATTTTAATCTCTTTTTCAAGGATTACATCTACAAAGAATGATGTATTCATTCAAGTTTTGTACTAAACAGTCCATTAAATTATGTTACGTGATTTATTATATTTTTCAAATTTGTAACTTAGGTTCAACCATAATAATGGAAAAACATTTTTTTTGACTAATGTCGTCGGTTTCTCGTAGGTATTTACCGACGGCGAACCGACGGATAATAATTCCTGTCGGTTTGCCGTTGGTTATTACCGACGGTAAACTGACGGGTAGTTTAAAATCATTAAAATTTATTTAACCTCCTTGTATGTTAAATTACATTTATACAAATGTAAATGTCTATAAAATGGGATTTCATATTTCATAAAACTTTTTTAAAAAATCGGTCTTTTTATCTATGTTTTCTATATAGCACGTGTGATCAAACCAATTTGGTTGGTACAACCACTTTGTAGGTGCTAAGTAAATCATACGGTCAAAAATATTAAAAAAGTATCTACGGCTTAGATCTAGTTTGACAGAAAGGGATTGTATTGGAAATCTTTACTTTGGATTTTCTATAAATTCCCGAAAATACAAGTTTTAATATCTCAGACATATCTCATACCATGTCAAATAATATTCCTTATACTTTTGAAGAAGAAATAATTATAACCACTTTCATTAATTCCTTGCAAGAAGCAAATAACCCACCATCGTCTTGTCTTGGTCCCGGTACCTCAATCCATGTTTCTAAACAAAGTAGTTCACCTTCCTTGTGTGCACCGAAGAAGACTCAAAAATCACGATTTACAGCTACCGCCAAACCAAAAGACATGAAAAAACCTTCATCGTCACAGGCTGTAGATGTGTTGGATACGTATGAAGAACCGGATCTCAATAACTACAAATGTCCAAATGACCATTACGGTTGTTGTGAGAAACACATGCTGAAGTTCGAGATTGATCATTAAGATCGAGAATTACATCGAATGTTACTAGTGGTATCAAGGAGATGGTGTTTGCTCATGAGTGAGATAATAAATCTTCTAGTTCCTGTATCAAATTAGTTGTATTGTAATGTATGATTATCCATATTTGTATGTGTAATATTGTACTTAATTTGTGTAAGTTTGTATGTGTAATATTGTACTTAATTTAAGTGTTTTAATAAATGTTAAGTGAATGTCAATAAAAATTGGTAAGTGAATTAATAAAAGTATATGTTTAAACAAAATTGTGTGCTATGGTGAAAAAATGGTAAAATATAGTTTTGTTGTATTTATAATTTATATATGATTGTTGAAGTAAATACAAATTTATAATACAAATTTATATATGATTGTTGAAGTAAATACAAATTTATTTAACATATTTATAATATCAAATTTCTTTCAAAATTGTATAATTAAGGTCTAAAGAGAATATAGCAACATGGGTACTAACCGACGGACTACAAAATTCTTACAAAATTTGGGTTCAGCTTGGCTCGAACCCAGGTTGTTTAAATATCAAGTATGCTATGTTGCCAGTAGACTACTACAATCGTCGTTGATATTGATAACCGACGGACTGCCTAATATTTAAGCGGCAATTCAAACGTTTTGGAAACCGTGTGAAATATGCCCTAGCATAACCGACGGGAAACTGACGGGAAACTGACGGGAAACATTATTTTTATTAAACTTCTCCTTCTCCATCGGACGTTTCACCATTACAAACGTTTTCCAAAAGCTGCAACCTCCGGAAATCAACCAACTCCGTCGATATTCTTCAAATCAGCCATTAATCCGGCGAAAACTCCTTGTACAATGGCAAATAATCCATCAAACTCGAATCCACAGTAAGTTTCCTAATTTTCAAACAAATTTTCAAATGTTAGTTTTATGGATTTCGTTGGGTATTTTGATGGTTTTGATGTTAGATTTTGGAATAGGCAATGGTATATTAGGTAATGGAACAAGGAATTTAGGTTATAAAGGAAGAATCTAAGATTAGGAGTTTGGAATTTGTTGATTTGGGTTGAAAACGAAATTTTTTTTTTCATATATATTATTTTGTTTATATTTAAAAAATGATTTAAAAATGTTTAGTTTTTATTTTAATATATAATTCTTATGAACATACTTTTTGTTTAATTTATAAAAGGACTACCAAATTTTAGTTATTTATTTTTACATATTTATATGATAGGATAATTTATTTCACAACTATTTTCATACGAAAACATGTTTAGATGTATTGTAAAAATAAATTTTTAGTTGGTTCATTGACAAACATATTTTCATACTATATATTTAGTGCTATGGAATTTTGTGTTTAAATTTTTTAAAAATTTTCCCCTATTATACATTTTACCAAACTAACATTTTTTTAATAATTATAAATTTTTCCCTATATTTGTGGACAATTTTTTTATAAATTTTACATATATTTTTTCTGTTTATCATATTTTTTCAAACCAATTTATGACCTAAACTATATATAATTAAAAATAATGTTTTTATTTCAATCTAAATGCGTAGCACATTTCAAATATATAACGTTTCCAATTTTAACTCGTTTTTGTTAACACGTTTTTTTGTTAAGGATAATCAATTTTTCTTTAGTTATTTCTCAAATTTATTGTATTTTCGCTTTTTTCAATATATATTTACATAAATATAATAATAAAACTATATTTATAATGTATTTTATTTTCCAAACATTTTAACTGGTTTTGTTAATTTATACTTTTAATTTTTATTTTACTTCCACAATTGTATATGTCACAGTTTCTAAAGTTTTGAGTTAATAAATTTTTTTATATCATTTGCATACTAACATAGTTACTAACTTTTCTTTTAATCAATTAATTATTTCTTATATTGAATGTTAAATGTAATTAAATTTGTTTGTACTTATAATAATTTTATCTTTTAAGTGATTTTGCTAGGTTCTCGGCAGTACGTGCCCGGCCTACATCGAGTGGACGTGGTTCTGTCCTTTCACCGGGATCATCTCCCCGACCTGCGACCGCTCTTCCAACCGCTCCTCCTCCACGTTTAGGGAGAAAGTCACGTGTTCCAACGAGGTAGAGGGTAAGGGATTCCGGAAACCATACCTTCTGAGTCGAGTCAAGTACTGGAAACACAAACCGACCAATTCACACGAATGACCGTTGAGGACTTCATCCAGAAGCCCCGATCGCAGGATATCACAAAGCTGCATCCTTAGAGGCTACCTAACACAACTTGGTAAGCAAAATATCATAAATGTTTCCTAATAAGCACATTTACTTTACGTTATTAACTTTGTTTATGGTCATTGTTTATAGATTTGATATTTCCCACAATGGAATATCTAAGTGATTTAAGAATATGATTAATGGAATAATCAAGGAGGCATACCTTACATTCGCGAAGATGCCTTTCGAAGAACGAGATCAATGGTTTCGACACTTTGCGGTAAGTATCGTATTTTGTATTCATTTACTTATATTTTATAAATTATTAATATTTCATTTGACTGTTTTTATAGCAAGAGTTCACTTGGGATGTTGTGGACACTGGTGTGGTTAGGTGAGAGTTCAAGAGAAAATGTCGGGAACAATATCACCGTAAGCTGTACGAGTGGAAGCAATATTGGTTGGCAGAGAAGGTTTGCAAGGAGTTGGAATTCAAACCTTACTTATGGGATGGGTTTGTTAAACATTGGGAGGCCGAGGAGACGAAGTCCACATCAATCAGGAAAGCGAAAAACCGGATGAGCGATCGAGCTGGAGTCGGACATTCGACACATAACGATGGACCTCAGAGCATCGCCACTGTAGAGGAGAAATTGGTATGTATCTCATACTTTTAACTTATAAATTCTTATTTCTAAATTTTCTCGTAATTTGAATTTTGGATTGCAGACAAAGAAAATAGGAAAACGTCCTTCTCATGTGGAGTTAGTCACCAAACTCCACACCAGCAAGAAAATAGGAGATATTCAAGATCCCATAACTCGGAACCTCGTCGAGTCCGTCAACAAGGTTGCAGATGAGTATCGGCAGTCCCAGGAGTTTTTAGATTCTCAGATTGAAGGCGTGGAATCCAATAAAGTTTTAGTCGATAAGCTGAATGAATTCTACGATGAGGTATAGATTTAAATATGTTTTTACTTTATAGAATTTTAAATATGTTTTTCATTTTAATCTTTTTGCTTGACAACTTACTCCTAGGAGCAAAGGAAGAGTTTTTGGCCGTCCCAACGAGCACCGCAGTGCCACATCTCAGTTTTCTCAAGATGCCGCTCTCTCTCAAATGCAGGAAGAAGTGTTGGCCGTCAAAGCCACGTGTAAGATAGAAATAGAAGAATTCAAGCTTCAGATGCAGCAACAAATGATGGCTGAGTTGGACACTATGCGGGAGCAAATGCGAGCCGAGATTCGTGGAACTACGATGCCGCCGGACGAGGACGAGTGACTTTTACTTATGTTTCTTTGTTTTTCTAAACAGATTTTATTTTCTTTTATTACTTTTTAAGTTTTATGTTTAGCTACAATTTTAAATTTTAAATTTACATTTTTATTTTAATTTTTGTAAATAATTTTAATTCTAATCAATTTTTGGGTTTAATTGGAATGTCTTTAAAAAATAGATATTTAATTTCCGCTTCGGTTTTCCATCGGTTAACATATTTAATTTTTCCGTCGGTTTCCTGTCGGTTAACATATTTAATTTTCTGGTCGGTTAATATACCTGTCGGTTATCCTACCGTCGGTTTAATCTGCTGTCGGTTTACCGTCGTTAACCTTTTCCGACGGGATACGGACGATGCTCGCGGTTATCTTTACGACGGATAACCCGTCGGTCAACTGTCACAAATTTCTTGTCGATAAGCCGTTGGTTTTGTCTTACGGGTTAACCGACGGATTTTCTGTTTCTGACACCCTAGATACGACACACCGTCCCGTCGTAAAACCCGTCGGTTATGACTGACGGGATTGACCATCACTAACTCATCGTTTTCTTGTAGTGTAATGACAAAGTAAATATTTTGCCGCATTTGCGGACAACTTTGCTCCCACGCGTACCATCAATATTCATCTTAACAATTTGATTTAATAAGTTGGATACAGTGCAGCATCAACATTTCAACAACACTCATCAGAAGAAAATCTGCTCTTACCTTAACTCACTGAAAAGTCATTTCTCTCTTCATTGTTCATCTTCCCCTCAAAAATATCTTCACAAATTGACAAAGAAAACCCATTTTAACCGTAAACTTTCTTCCCTCTACCAACTGTTCATCTTCCCCAAATAATCTCTTCTTACCCCTCCAAATCTTCCGGATTTCTTTCTTCTACTCGCGTTGTACCCGCCGAACGCAACGACCACCAATGATTCATCTAGGTAGGTACTGTTTCCTTTACATGTTCAGTTGATTGTTTATCAACAGTCCCATCTTATATTTTCTTATTTCATTTCCGATTTCATGTTTAATGGTTGTTACTTTCCAATTTTAAAAGTCACGATTTCTGTTCCAATTTTTTTTGTCTATTACTCACATCACAGTTTCATGTATATAAATAAAAATAACATGTATATGTATATATAAACTTCTATTTGGCGATATAAATTCTCGAAATATATGATAAATTATAGTTTTCATAACGCTATAGATCTGAACAATATAAATTAACAATTTATCTAAACATATGAATGTCTAAAATAATAAATATCACAAGTATTTTTGTAAATAGTGATAAATACATAAATAACAACATATATGTTTTTGTAATATGTTAAAATACATTTTATATCAAGTAAATATACAAGTATACATTCAACTCTTTACTCAAATCATCGATATTCACACTGTCCACGTGGAACGGAAAGTCTCTCTCAAACACAGTGGAACTAGGGGTGGGCAATCGGATATCGGATTCGAGTTCGGGTAAAACCCGATTGGATACGGGTAAAACCCGATCGGATACGGGTTTTTGGATATAGGAATTTCATATCTAATGGAATAATTTTTTGGGTTTCGGGTAAAAAATTTCGGATTCGGGTCGGGTTCGACTATAAGAGTTAAAACCCATAAAAAATCCGGAAAATTCAGGTATTGATTAGGTTCGGATTCGGATTTTTCGGGTATTTTGGATATTGGTTCGGATTTGGATTTTTCGGGTATTTCGGGTATTTCGGGGTTTTTAGGGTTTTCGGGTCGGGTTCGGATTGGGTTCGGGTCGATTTTTGGGTTTTTCAGTTTTTTTCGGGTTTCGGGTCGGGTACGGGTCGAGTACGAGTCGTGTTTTCGTTTTTTGGTTTTTGGATCGGGTTCGGATAGGGTTTTCGGGTCAGGTTCTGGGTTTTTTAGATTTTTTGGTTCGCATTCGCCTCGATTTGTGTATATTACACATAAAAAATTCCACATTTATAGGATAGAGTCCTCGAATTATGGTATTTTCTTATGGGTAGTTATGTATTTTCTTATGGGTAGTTATGTATTTTCTTATGGGTAGTTATATATTTTCGGGTATGTGTTCGGGTTTGGAACGGGTTCGGGTTTAGAGATCTCGTATCCATTAGAATAATTTGGTCGGATACGTAACAGATTTGGATACGTCTTATCGGGTCGGATTCGGTTTGGATATGCGGGTACGGGTTTTTTGCCCATACCTAAGTGGAACCATGTCTCAAAAAAACCGGTAACCTTTAGTCAAATATTAAATCAATAGTTGATGTTCTCTCAGCTAATTTTTTCTCCAAATATTGCCGAATCACAAATTATCCCAAAGATATTTACAAATTTAGAAAGAAAAGGAAAAAATAGAAAAATGGTTTTAATGATTATTATAAAAAAATCTGACTCAGAAACCCTATCTACCCTATTCTCTCGTACACGTACTAGTGTTGAAATGTGATATTTGGTATACACGCAAATAACCACACATTCGATTTTAACGTCTGATGTACATGTGCGGGGCAAAATGGTCTTTTGATGTGTGAAAAGTGTTATAAAACGCAGAGTATGGTTGCTTTAGAAACGCTTCAACTAGTTGATGGTGGTCAGGTTTGATGCCAATGGCAGAGGAGTTTGTTGTCTGTTCTCGGCGGTTCTTCTTGGCGAGTAAGGAGGCGGTTTTGAATGGTTTTGTCGATCCTGCGGACCAGTTGAGATGAGGAATGAGGCTAAGTGTTATGTCTTCCCTCATTCCTTTCTTTCCATAAGTGGTAGATCGACGATTGGAAAGCAAGTTTCAGAAAAACCCGTACAATAGACCCTACAATTCTGTTTCTTCTCCGAATCCAAAGGTGGGATTTAAAAGTAATACTAGCAGCAATAGTAAGAAGGTTGAAGTGAAGATTACAACAGCACTTACAGACCTTAATATGCAGAAGAAAAGCTAAAAGTGTCAGGGGTATGGTTATTTTCAGGCTGAATGTCCCAATTAAAGAATTATGACAATTCAAGATATTGAAGAGATTGAAGAAAACTAAAACAGACTGCTCTTGATTTGGAACTCGTGGATCAGAAGATTTATGAAGAAGATGCAGAGGTCATTGAACAACCTGATCATGGAGATGTTTTGGTGATTAGAGGAATTTTCATTCAATTCATGTTGTGGAGAAAGCACAACACGAGAATATATTTGAGACTCGTTGCACAATTCAAGCGAACCTTTGTAGTATGATCATTGATAGTGAGAGCTGTACCAATGTGGCGTCTACTATACTTGTAGAGAAGCTGAGTTTGCCAACTACAAAGCATAAGCAATCTTACAAGTTGAAGTGGTTGAATGATGGAAGCAAGTGCAGGTTTCTAAACATGTTGTGATTTCTTTTTTTTTTATTGGAAAGAACTACCAAGACGAGGTGATTTGTGATGTTATTCCAATGGATTCTTATCATCTACTACTTGAAAGACCTTGGGAGTTTGTTAGAAGAACTATGCATGATGGATACAAGAACATTTATTCTTTTCACAATGATAAGAAGCATATCACGTTGGCACCATATCACCCACTTTGTGTGATAAAATTGAATCTACAAAAGAAAAGAGCTGCAAGAAAAGTCATTTTTAGGAGAATCATGGGATTTTCAGAAGATTTGAAGGGGCAATGAGGTTTTTACTTTATTGTTGGTTGAGAAGAGTGAAGGGGCTGAAGTGTTGACTATTCATCCAATGATGTAACCATTGATGTGGGAGTTTAGTCATGTCTTCCTTCAAGATTACCACCTCGTTTGCCTTATATAAGAGGTATTGAGCATCAAATTGATTTGTTATATGGTGCACGTTTGGAAAATTTTCTAGCTTATAGATGTAAGCCGGATGAAGCTAAAGAGTTGTAGAGGCAAGTTCAAGAGCTGATTGCTAGACGCTATGTGAGGGAGAGCATGAGTCATTTTTCTATTCTAGCTCTACTTGTACCAAAGAAGGATGGCTTAATGTGAATTAGTGTGGACAACCGAGCTATCAACAAGATAACCATCAAGTATTGTTATCCTACACTACATTGGGATGAGATGTTGGATTAGATGAATGGAGCAAAGATATTTAAAATATTAATCTAAGGAGAGGATATCATCAGATCAAAAATAAAGGAAGAAGATGAGTGGAAGACTGCATTTAAGACAAATAATAGGTTGTTTGAATGGCTTGTCATGCCTTTTGGTTTGTCTAATATACCCAGCACTTTCATGAGATTTTGTGAATCATGTACTACACAACTTTACTGGGAAGTTTGTGGTAGTTTACTTTGATGATATTCTGATCTATAGCAAGAACGAAGAGGAGTATACACAACAACTAAGGGTATTTTTGAGGTGTTAAGAAGAAACCAGCTCTATTCTAAGCCGGAGAAGTGTACATTCTTCACTTCTAGTATTGTGTTTCTTAGGTATGTTGTCTCTAATGAAGGAATTTCAGTTGATGAAACCAAGGGGAAAGTTTTGAGGAGTTGGCCAGTTCCAACAAAACAACTAGATTTAATATATTTTCATGGACTTGCATCTTTGTGTATATTTTTTATTAAGAATTTCAGCTCTATCATGTGATGCGAATTTAGAACTAGACCAAACCAAAGCATACCAAACCAACTGGTATACATACCAACCCAATCCACTCGGACAATTTTGGAGAATCCTTGCCCAAATGGAGTTCTGATCAAGAAAAAGGCATAGGGTTGATTATTCACCAGCAAATCAACCATAAGAAGACTATTTACCTAAGTGGAATCAAGAATGCTCGAGCAAATTAAGCCGGAGACCATGTTGACCAACCCAAATAAGTGAATCAAAGAGAATTATTGACCAAAACTCAACCTATACTATCAAACAAGCTAAGCTTGAAACTTGCAAGTCACCTATTTAAAAGAGAATTCTCAAGCCAGAACCAAATTGGATCGATCATGGTTGGTGTTTCTTTACGAACCCCTAATTGGAGCCTTGGAATCTGCCCCTTGGAGAATCTACTCGTGCCTTTTGCCTCTAGTTCAATATTCATCAATAAACCACCTATTTAGAAGCAATTTCTCGAGAAATATTTGCCATGGACCAGACTAGATCAAGAGATGTTGATGAAGTCCAACCCGGGTACATGGATCAAAACCTAAAGCTACCCAATAAGCAATTTGTTTGAAAATATCTTATGGGCTTTGAATTTCATCATAAAATCATCTATTTTAATGATTTATTGAGTTAAATCATCTCTGGTACGAGTTTATTTAAGAGCTAACCAAGGAGGATCAAAATTGGGAGTAAATAAGGAAAGTCTCTTTTCCCCTCACCAAGACGAGTCTCAACACTTCATTTGGAACACAAGAGATACTCTAGAACACGAAGAAGCTTTAGCACCAGAGCTTTGATACACCTTAGCACACAAGAATATGTAGAGGCATTACTTACCTTATTTGGAGCCAAAGGAGATCAGTCAGCAACCGCTTGTTGTTTATCACTTATATGCATTATGAAGTCTGATTCAATGAATCTAGACGTCCCATGAGTCCTCCAATTCGCACCCAAAATTTCAAGACTCAAGGTATCTCACAACTTGCCTTATTTGGAGATATTCTCTCTTTATTGTTCCAACGTCTCTTTTATTTTTCTTAGCCCTCAACACCACCAAAAATTACACCAGATCAAAATGGAAGAGTGATCCTACCTTTCTTGCTCAAAGGAGAGCCACCTGACGCACCACGCCTCACCAAACCACGACAATACCAAGGTAAGACCCTAAACTCCCAAAATAGAATGAAATCTAAATTGGTTTCTCTTGGTGTACATTGTACACTTTTGAGGTCGAAAATATTTTCAAGGAGGAGGATATGATGCAAACATCAGAATAAGAGCAAACCAGAAGCATTCCAAACCAACCAATGAACGTACCAACCGGTCCACACATAGAATTTTAGAGAATCCTTACCCAAATAGAATTCTGATCCATCACAAGGCCTAAGGTTGATTATCAACCAGAAAATCAACCCTAGTGTTGACTATTCCGTTCAACAAGCGCTTAAGGGAGGCAACCCCCTGGTTTTACTTTTTTCTTTATACATTTTTGTGAAGGCTTTTCACGTTTTGTGTTTAGCATACATGAACATGTTCAAACGTAGAAAATGCAAAATCCACTCGCGGACAGATCGATCCCTGAAATGAAGAGATACATGACAACAATCATATCGATCGGTCGGCCATATGGATCAATCGATCCTCGAGTTTTAGACTACTCGGTTTGCTTGTTCTTTCTTTTCATTCACTCTTGTTATTTGAAACCCATTTCATTTGATTTTATATCATAGCACCAAGTAATGAAGTAGGTCTAGGGGAAGGGTGTGTACTCATTACTAAAACTTTTGCTTTCTTATCTTATTTATAGTCATTTTTATGTTTTACTGAGTCAAAACTTTGGGAACTATTTTAGTTGTTCTAGGATTTCACTTTTAACATTGACTAACTTTCTAACAAAATTCTAACATTGATGGTTCTGAATTTTAGGAAGATTTAGGACACCATCTTTGGTTCGAATTTACCCGAAGGTTCCTATCTTTTGGAAATCTGAATGATCTAACTTGACTATATCTTACAGGACCTTTAGGACTGACTTAATTTCTCACTTAGGGGCTTGATATCACACATTAGATCATATCATTTAGGTACAAATTCCACATTTTTACGACCCTTTCAGAAATCTGAATGGCCAAACTCACCTTTAGCTTGGTACCATAGCCTCAGTTACATCATCATTATGTGCAATAATATGCAAAAACTACTAATTATGCGGACTGACACATCTATCTTTTCCAAGGATCTCTGGTAACACTTAATGCTCTTTGTTACGTAGATAATACATCTCTGAGTTGTTTTTGGTGTACGAAACGCACGACTAGAACCGGTTCCAGCTTTTCCTACTCGATTAAATTAAAAAATAGCAAAAATAGCAAAAATAAGTCGAGACTGATCCACTATAAGGATCGATCGATCTCATGTACATACAAAAGAAAAAGAAAAGAAAATAAAAGTAGCCAAGTAGGAAAAAAAGAAAAAAAAAGGAACCATAATAAAGTCTTTATATAGTCTAATGTGTAATCTTAGGCACCAATTCAACAAATTTAGGACATTTATAGAGATTTATAGAGATTCCAAGGTTCGTGATCTTGTGTACTAACATTTGGTCTTTGTCTCACTGTGATTTTGCACAATGACTTGCATCCATTTTCATCATTCGAGTATAAACACTTCAGCCACCATTAAATAGCCTTCCATTCTAAGCCCTTGTTGCGATGGATATTCCTTTTACGAGACTGCACATAGAAAATCAATAAATGTTAAAGGGTCCACAATGAAGATTTCAAAAATTCCTTAAGATCTCGAGAACTAGAGTACAATAATGATTGTTATGCTTATGGTAAAGAATATGTAGTACTAACTTGTTCTTTGATTTGTTTTAAGTTCATAAGGATTGGAAGTTAAATGCGGTGGAGTCTAAAAGAGTACGTAAGTTCCCTGTTTTCAAACATATCTTCTATATGTTATTTCATATGTTTGTTGTTGCTTGAGGATAAGCAAATGTTTAAGTTTGGGAAAATTGATGTGTCATGGTTTTAAGGGTTTAACCCTTTGATTCCATATGGTTATTGAGTCTTTTATCGAGTGTCTTTGATTCTAAAGTTTGTGTCTTTTTCTATTTATTTAGAGTTTTATAGGTTTTAGAGTTTTTTTGGAGGATAATGTGATGTTTTGTGATGAAACCAAAAATTTGGAGATGTAGAGTCATACAAAGACTTCAGATGTTTTACATTTGTTGGAGGTCTTCCCAATGTCGTATTTTGATGATTTTTGGACACAAGATATAATTTTAAGTTAAATTTCATTTGACACAGGTATCAGGTCATTTTATTTAATGGTTCAAATTTATGCCTGTTTTATGGAAGACAGGTCAATCTGTCGAGCAAATGAAAAAAATGTAGAAAATGTGTTCTAGAAGGGGGGATCAACCGATCCACGAGCCAAAGTGTTTCCTTTTTCTATTTTCATTAGGTTTTGGTTTTATTTTCATATAAATAGGACTGCTTATCCCAAGATCTGTTCCAACTTGTTATTATTTCTTTTTGCTTTCGGTTCCCATAGCTTAAGGGAGAAGAAATCGTTACTCTTCTAGAAGTGTTTTTTGTACCCTCGTTAACGTTTATTTTGATATTTATGCTTCCATTGAATGTTTTTCTTATGAATTCATCTATGTATGAGGATTCAATGATTCATTAGGTTTAAGTTTAGATTAAATATTTATCATATGGGTTCTTCATCTTTTGTGAACTCAATGCTTATGTTAGGTTGACGACTATAGCATATGATCTCTATGTTTAATTACCAAAAGTGAATGTTAGGTTAATTGAATCAACAATTTATGAGCTTAGTATCCTTAGTCAACATGAGTTGAAGTTAAATCGTCTAATTGAACATATCAAACTTGTTTAGATTGTTGGCATGAATATCTCGGGCTCACATACTTGTACCACTAGTAATTTTGGAAATTCATGATTAGGTAGTTAGTGCTTCAAGTTCAGAATCAGTTGATTAACAGATCCTTAATTAGTTAGATAGCTTAATCGATCATTGATACATGCAACATTCCATACGTCCAATGTCTTTCTATATTAGTTTACATCGTTTGAATTTTTTTCTTTATTGCAAACATTACAAACAAACATCCATATTTTGTCCTAGCTCTACTCCTTGGGTCACCATTCATAGTGCAACCTTGGTCTCCATGGGTTTGACCCTATTATATACTACTACGTGCTCTATGCACTTCCTGGAACTAGCATGAGGAGTCTAAAGGAGTCTTGAAGAAAACAAAGTCGAAGCTTCTCCAGCAAAGAAAACAAAATCATCGGACGACGATCAGTCAACCCCAACTAAGACAAGGATTACCATGATCATAAGAGGATCAAAACTGTTTCGTGGCTCTATTAATTTGATCAAGATTCATCAGCAGAGAGCAACACAAAGCACCTCAGGGTGACTATATGATTACATTCGAGAAAAAGTAAATTGAGCAGCTAGACAAACCGCATGATGACGTGCTAGTCATCACCATGAATATCACAAATTTTGAGGTATAAAGAGTCCTTCGCTAGGAACAATCAAGCTTTTGGTCCTTGCATCTGGGGTGACAAAGCTTGTCGATTTCTTTGTCTTTGATCAACTTAAAGCCTACAATGTAATCTTAGAAACTCCCTTGTTGTATGCAATGAGACGTGTGTCGTTAACGTACCATCAGTGGCTAATGTTCCCAACCCTTGACGGAATTGGTGAACGTCATGGGAGTAAGTGCACTTCATGAGCGTGTTATATGGACAGTCAAAAGTTAGAAGTACAACAACAATCAGAGAGTCAGATTCCAAGGCTCACCGACTGAAAGAGTTTGTGACTTAGACCCATAAAGTTTGTAGAAACAGTTGAACCACTATGCATTGATGATGAAGTACATGAAACATTGTGATATTGCTGCGTATCTCCAAGAAGAATTGATGGAGCAACTCGCGTCACTCGTCAAGAGCAACATTCAAAATTTTGCTTGGTATGTGTCTAAAATTCCTAGTATTGAAAAATTTATTATCTCTCACGAGTTGAATATTGACCACACTTACAAGCCAGTCCAGAAGAAGAAAAGGGAGCTCGGGCCTGATTAGGCACATGTAGTCAATGATGAAATTGATTGACTATTGAATGTCGGGTCAATTATGCGAGGTTAAGTACCGCGATTGGCTTGCAAATCTTGTGGCTGTGAAAAAGAAGATAGATAAGTGGAGCTATTGCTGGTCACGAGTGTGCACAAATATTACTTGTCTAAAAAAACTTTCCCCGATGACAGTTTTCCTCTCTCACATAATGATCGAGTGGTAGAAGTTGTTAATGTTTACGGATGTCTTCTCGGGCTACAATTAAATTTTGATGCTTCTAGGTGATTAGGAAAAGACTTTATTACTAATAAAGGAATTTACTGTTATAAAGTTATGCCTTTGGTTTGAAGAATGATGGGGCTACTTAAAAAAATTTGGTTAACCGCATGTTCGATCAATATCTTGGGAAGAAAATGGAGGTTTACATCGACGAATTGTTGGTTAAGTGTCTGCGAGCTGAGGATCATATTTCACATAACAAAATGCTTCAAGGTTCCGAATAAGTATACGATGAAGCTCAATTTGGCCAAATGCACATTTGTAGTACCTTCTGATGAATTTTTAGGTTACGTAGTGATCGAGAGAGGAAGGGAGGCTAATTCTTATCAAATAAGCGTCTTCTTGAAGAATCATAATTCATTACTGACAAAAATCCAAAGATGTCTCGGAAATTTTATCTTTAACCAAAGGGAATATGTCTTCACGGAAGGTAACATTCTGATAAATATACATAAAATTACTCTCCAAATCCATCAACTTGTATCCTTTATATCCATCTGGATATCCCAAAAACAAACATGCTCTTGATCTAGCTGAAACTTATGTTTGTGTGTTGGTGAAGTCGAGCCATAACACAGACAGACAAATGTTTTCAAAAGGGAATAATCTGGAGCTTTTCCTGTCAATATCTCATATGGAGTTTTGTTTGAGAGAAGCTGAGAAGGAGTTCTGTTTATCAAAAACACAACAATCAAAACACAATCACCCTAGTAAGCTAAAGGGACTTGAGATTGAAACAATAGTGCTCGAGCAACGTTGAGTATATGTTGATGTTTTCGCTCAACTACTGAATTTTGCTCTAGAGTTTCTGGACATGAATGAAAAAAGTGATTCCCTTTTCTTGATATAAGGCAGTGAACTTTAACTCAGGAGCATTATCTGATCGTACACTCTTAACTTTTGGATTATATTGGTTCTCAATCTTGGTTATAAAAGCAGGGAAGACAATCAAAACTTCACTTTTGGTTCTAAGAAGATATATCCAAGTCGCTCTTAAGTGATCGCCAACAATTGTAAAAAAATAACGATATCCTTCAATTGTTTCCACTGAAAATGGTCCCCATATGTCGATGTGTAACAGGTCAAAAGTCAATTTACGAATATTTTTTGGAGAAAGAAATGACAGTTTCTTATGTTTAGCCAAATGACAAACATGACAATAGGCTACTCCTTTATTCTTCAATCAATTTTTTCCCAAAGCATTTGAAATGACATCTAGTCTTTAAAAAGAAGGATGACCAAGCCTTTTGTGCTATATGCTCACATCAAGTACTGCATTCACTGAAACTATTGATGAATCTGGAATGGTTACATCTAGCACATAGAGATTTACAATTTTTCTACCCCTTCCAATCATCAACACCTTGGTATGATCCTGAATTTCACAAGAATTAAGATCAAATATTACTCGGGAACCAAGATCTGTAGGTAAAGAACTTATACTGATGAGATTCAATCTGAAATCTGGTATAAACAAGACATTTTTGAGTAATATGTTCTAGTTAATCCTAACAGTTTGCCTGTTGGTAAGTACACATAACTCACAACAGAAGTATCAATAGAGATGAAAATACTCCTATCATGTGCTACATGATGCGTTGCCCCAGAATCAATAATCCAAGATTGATTCGACATCATGTGTTGAGAAACTGTTAAAATCCCAACTAAACAATATGTTGTAGGTGAGAATGAAATACTAGATGCATTCATTGTAGACTGTGAAGTATTTGCTTCATCAATAGAATTAATTGGCTGATGTTGAAGTTTTTTGAAAAGAGAAATGAAGTCTTGAATTTTTTCTTTTGCGAGAGTTCCAATAACTACGTCTACATTAGCAGGTTTAGGATCAACATTGAAGCTAGTGCAACTTTAGCAACCACATGATGAGTCTTCTGTACATTCTCGGAGAACTTCTTCTTTGAAGTGAAACCGAGAGGAAATCCATGTTTCCTGTAACATCTTTATGCTATGTGACCAACTTTATTGTAGTGAGTACAGATTAGACAACCTTTGTTCGGTCCAGAGTTTACATAACAAAGAGTCGGTTCACTCACAATCAAGGTAACATTTTTCAGATACTTGGAATGCAGCCAAAGGAGTAATTATGTTTGAGAAACCTCGTTGTGTATCCTCCTGATCGAGAATGTTATATACCTCAGCTAGAGTAGGAACAATCTTCATCATAATTATATGTCTTCCGACTATCATGTAAGACTCATTTAATTCTGCTAGAAACTTCACAATTCTAGCTCTCTCTATCTTGTGTTGCAATCGAGTAGCCTTACCACAAATACATGGTTCATCAACTTCCTATGAACTTTATAGATTATCCCACAAAGTGTTCAATGTGGTATAATAGTTAGATAGAGACATTGGGCCTTGACGAAGATCATGTATCTCTTGAGTGAGATTGAAGGTTCTCGGAAAATTTCTTATATGAAATCGTCCATAATGATTATACCATATATCAGCAACATCATTTAATCTTAAGATACTCCGATATATTTGAGAAGAAACCGAGTTTAATAACCATGATTTCACCATAATATTGCATCTAGACCATATCCTAAAACCAGAATCAGATTCAACATGACGAGGCAATGATCCATCTATGAATCCTATCTTATTCTTAGCATCTAGAGAAATTTTCATCGCAGCATTCCAGTCATCATAATTTGTTCCATCGAGTTTGATAGAGATGATAAACAAACCTGGATGATCGGAATTATGTAGGAAGAGTGGACACGAATCTAAATATTTCGTCACAACATCAGTTAGCGGAGCTCCAGAAGTTTGATTACTGACAATTGGAGGGGATCTGGAGAAGAAGCTGCTTCAATACCCGATCGTGATGATTTTCGAGTTGGAATCACCTCTGAACTCATCGAAGGCTTCGAATGAGTTGATCTTTGTAGAATCTTCTTCATAGAAACCATTTTGAGTGTAAAACAAACAAGATCAAAGCTCTAATGAAGTCAACAATGGTTAAACCAAAGATAAATTTTAGTTAGATGGCTCTGATACCATATTACGAATGAGAATTGAAGAAGAAGGATTTGAAAGTTGTTAGGTGAAGATATTTTCTCAATAATTCAACAAAAAACACTTTACATTCTGTTTATATACAAGTATATGTAATTAAACCATGTTTACACAAATGGTTAACTTAAATCACTAAACCATAAACCGGTTATCTCTAATAAATGACCGAATAGCAAATTTCAAGTGAAAAATAGCCCAAACGAAACAGCAGAAATCCAAATCAAAGGGAGATTTTGAGTCTAATCGAAAGGTAAAATTGTCGAAACAAAAAAGATGTGGAGAATCGGCAAGGCTAAAGCACAAGAGTTTCTATAAGACTACTTCTGCAAAATAAAACTGGAAAAGGAGAAAGAGGAACTACCCATTTTGGAGCAATGAACTGGTTGAAAAATGTGATAACTAACAAGGGAAGTTGAAAAGATGTCAAAATAAAAAGTGAAGAAGCGGTACCAAAAAACTCACCGTATTAGAGTTGACAACTATCAAATTCTCCTCGATTTCTTAAGGATTATAAGCTATAGGATTAGAGAGAAAATCCTCTCTAACCCCAGAAGTCTGATGCGGGAGCGAGTACTCTAAGACTTGGTCCAATGGTTGATAAAGTTAAAGTTTGACGAAATGTGATCAAGCTTATGTCTGATGGGATAAATAAGGCTGGGAATCGTCAAATGGAGCTAAGGACGTACAACTATCATATACATTATGGTATGATGATGTTTCTTCTCAATTTAATTCAAGTAAAAAGAGCAGACAAGCAATGAGGCATAATATTAGGCTGGATGTGATAAGTCTATTTCAAGTACTTAAAAACATGGGCTACAACTTTTCAAAGGTGGATTTCATGGTCTGGAGTGTCTTGCGCTATTTGTCTACATTTAAAGACATTAACGGAGAGTTAAGGAGTCATCTAAAGGAGTTCAAGAGTTATTTTTGTCCTTAGTCAATACTGCATTTATTTCAGTCTTCTTTTCTTGCTTTTACACATATTTAAGTTAAATTTCGTTTTCCTATGTTTACTACATTTATTGTATTTATCATGGACCAATTTGGCTGTATGTGCTCTATACAATGAGGCTCATTTTCATCTAATAAATTCAGATAATTGTTTTGAGAATTTGGAGAGTCTTTGTGACATATTTGGATCTATTTAGATCTTTTGGCCTTATCCTTTGATTTTGGGAGAGTCATTGGTGGTGGCTTCGAGCGTCTTTATCACTTGATTGTGGTAACTTTATCCAAGTGCAGTGCTAACTCAATGGGTTTTTTTTAATCAGCTTTGATGTTTCGGCTTTATAATTTATAGTTATTTTCACTACACTTCAGATTGTTTTCAGGAATTTTCGCAGCCAAAAGCACGCATTAATTTGGTACCAAAGCTGTCTTGTTACAGTCTCTGTTTTTTTCACTCCTTACGCTTAAGGCAAACCAACTTCTTCAATATGGATTCCGGTGCTTCGGCTTTACGAGTTATTTTGATCCCAATCTTCCTAACTATCTATTTATTTTGGCTACACTACGTACTGTTTTTGGCTACACACCTAGAGCGTGTACTCTAGATGAATGAATAACCAATGGCACGTCCCAAGGAAAGGAGGCTAAGATAAGGGTTCAAAACGGCAATAGAGACCCTAATAAATACCATGGGAAATGGAGACATGATCATAATCCCTTCGCAAGTAGACATGATCATAATCCCTTCGCAAGTAGACAACCTCCAAGAGAACTCCAATGCGCCTGATTTAGATCTAATGATGGACTTCGCAGTTCTGAGCTTCAACAAATCTCATCCTTGAACCAACCAATTTAAGACTGTTTACTTGGCAGGAAATGGATCTCAAAATATCATGAATCTCCCAGAGATCACATCGAAACCTGTTTCTTTTTGATAAGCAAAAATCCCAAAACAACTACTTCTGTTTTTGCTTGTTTTTCTGTCAGTTTCAGATTATATGCTTATGTTTGCTTAGTTTTCTAGAAAAAAAAAAGAAAAGCCTATTAAAATTTTGATAGTTTCTACTCGTTGTTGTTGCTGCCTTTATTTTGTTTCGTTTTTGCTTTGTTGTTTTCGGCATAAGTTGTTATTTTGCTTCTGTTTGATTCATCAACTCAAAAATCATAAGTTATTGCTAACTTTCGATTTTTATATTTTTTGCTTTCCATTATGATCTGAAAAAACAAAAGAGTTAAATTGCCTTTTAGTTGTTAGAATTATTTTTTACCAGAGCACATATGATGAGGAAGTTACCTACATGGATGAGCCATGGTCTGAGAAAGAAGGGGACTATGGACATGAACCAGACAGAGAAGAAATTGAGCCTGAACCACTTGATCATGTTCGATACAACTCAAGCCAAAGGAGGTTGTAGGAAGAAGAGGATGAATGGGGAGAACAAGAATATGAGGAAAACAACCCTAGAGAAGATTTGTAGACTGAAGATAACAACTCCCAAGGAGTATATGAAAAATCTGCAAACCGTGAAGACCTGAATCCCAAGGAGCCAGAAAACACATTGAGATTAACATTGAGCAGCCCAAATTAAACCTCTCACCTTCCCAAATCTATGGTTTATTTTAATTATGGTTATCAACCTACTAATGAACTTCAACTCTATACATCTTCAGGAAAAATAAAATACCTAGAGTGGAAAAGAAACATAGACGAGTGGTGTTACTACAACTAAATACTAAAAGAGGAGAGATTAGCTTATGTAATTGGCCAACTTGTTGGCAACGCTTGTAAATGGTGGTTGCAAGAAGAAGATGATTGTTGGTTCCACAAGAAGCTAACTATCACCACCTAGGGAGATCTTAAGAAACTACTGAGTGATATGTATGCACAGAAGGGTTTAGTGCCAAAAATCAAGAAACTTTATCCCAGAAGTTTCCTCAACGCCTAAGTCCAAGGTAAGTTTATTGTTTCTTAAACACTTACGAGGACTAACTTCTTACAAATACAAGGACAAAGGCTACACTGCCACAAATTTCCAAAGTAAGAGAGCCACATCCTCAATGCACTCACGATTTGAAAAGAGGCGAGCAGTTCAAGAAACCAGCCTTAGTTTCAAATTAAAATAAAACTCCAACGCCTGTGAAGACTAAGACACAACTGGATCACATAGAGGTTAGTATCCCAAAAACTTATCAAAATCTTGATCAACTCCCTGATAAGGTTACTGATGTGTCATGGTTTTAATGTTTTTCATCCATTGATTCCATATGTTTTTAGTATTAGAAATCAAGTCTAGGTTAGGTTTTAATGTTTTTGTAGTTCTTTAGAGTTTTACAGGTTTTGCAAGTCACTGGAGGTGAAACGAACATTTATAACTGCTTAAGACGTTTCAAGACTTCGAGAATCAAAAGAGATGAATCAGAGATTGACAAGAACAAAATAGGATCAACAAAAACAAAGAGGAGATCGAGCAGATTAATTAGAGATCAATCAGATGGATGCATAAATGAAGTGGTATGTTTTGGAGCAAGGATCGGATTTTCATTTTTCCAATTTCAACCGACTTTGGAAAATTTCAGCCGATAGTAGGACTTAGGATTCTTATATAAATAGTTTTACTCCAGCTGATTATTTTTGTTGCTTTTGATTTATTTTTTTGTTAGCTAAGAGAGAAGAAATCTCATCTCTTCTCAAAGTTCTTTCCGAGCCCCTGTTGATTATTTGATATTTATGTATATACTGGATTTGGTTTTAATGTCTGAATCTATGCCTGAGTAATCCACCAGTTAGGTTTAGGGTATGTATGAAGAAATTTGATGATCAAATATGTATAAGTTTCTATTAGGGACTAACTTTTAGGGTTTTTCATCTCTGTGTTCTCAATACTTAGGTTAGCTTGATCACCTTACTTATGATCTGGAGGTTTAATCTATGCACTAAAAGCGATAGTTAAGTTACTAGAATCATTAATTGATAGCTTTGATAGGAATACCCAATAAGAGTTGAAGTTATGTCCTCTTAGTGAACATATGGACTTGTTTAGATTGTTGGAATGTTTATTTAGGATCCACATACTAGTACTACTAGGGAATCCTGATTATTCATGTTTAGATAGTTAGCGTGCCGAGGTTAGCTTTACAATAGTGTTTCGAGTTCTAGAACGGTTCGTTAACAAATCCCTAGGTAACAAAAACACTGGATACATAAGGTTAGCTTAATCGATCATTGTTACCTATGACATTCCATGTGCTCAGTGTCTTTGACGAGGACATCGACCTAAGCTTATCCAAGATCAATGAAGAAATCAACATAGCCACTATGAGGCAAGAAACAAGGACAAGGTTAGTGACGAAGAGCTTAAGGGAAAATTTCAACAAGTCCATTGCAAGCGTAATCATTTTTATAGAGCAAAAAGAACTCCAAGGAAAGCTTTTATCTAAGGAAATTATTCTAAAGACACCAAACAAACCACAAAGCGAATTAAATTCATCAAAGGATCAAGACTTGGAAAATGCTCAAGAATTCAACTATGCTAGATTAGGAACACATCAAGACATTGAGAGCAACAAAAAAATCAAGTAAAAGCTTGCATGGAACTCAAGACTCAAGACGCTTCTTTCTTTCCAGTCTTCCAAGGAACTAAGGAATCAGCTTTATTCATCATTTACAATGCACTTAATGAAGGGGTGGAGCGTGTCTAGGTTGCATGGTCGTGCATGATTAATGTTTCCAAGGTGAGTATTTCAATTCAAATAGTTAATGAGTTTTTGTTTGTTATTTTGCAGTTTTCCCGTTTGTTTGAAATATTTTCTTTTTACATCCTTATTTGAGACTGTTATTTTTTCGAGTTTAATTGTGTTTATTTTTTACCCTAAAAGGTCACTACTGTCGAACTATTTATAAAACTCCCCATTCAGCGTTGTAACACAAGTTTTTGCTAATGATATAAAATGAGTCGTTTTCTTCTATGAAGAGAGCATTTGACTTCTCGTCTTCTTGTGTGTGAATCCTTGAAGCATTAGTTCAGACTTATCACAGAGTTCTTCATCCTCTGTGTGGTGTCTTTCACTTAATTTGGATCTCTTTTTATCATCTCCATCCACGAAGTGGCAGATTAGAGTTTTGCAACCATTTGCCTCTTCCCATCAATCTGTTTCCACTCTTTCGATCATCCACTGAATTGGAAGAATAAACTTATACAACCATTTGCTTTTTCCCATTCCACCACTCTATCTAGCATCACAAGTCGTGCCTGCAACATTTGGTTAACTCCATTTCGTGCTTGCATAATTTGGTATTAGAGCCAAAAGGTTCAATTTTTAGGTTTATCTATCCCTATTTTTGTTTATGTTGTTCACCCATCGTTTTTCTTGTTTGATCCATTTTTTCGTTGTTCCAATCTGTTATTTTTGTTCTATATTATATGTTCATCACTCAAAAAGAAAAACCCAGAAAAATAATTTATTTAGATCTGTTTTAATTGTTTAAACCCTTCAGTTCCCACGCACTTGGTCTATTTGTTTGTGAGATACATATAATCATAAGCATCATGGGAGAACAAGAAAACGTGGATGTGACTCAGCTACTCACTACAATTTAGGCTCAGCTCCAGACTCTTGGAGAGCGCATGAATCAAATCGAACTTGCACCAAGAGCACCAATTCGCGGTGTAAATAACCCAAGAGCAAATCAAGAGGAAGATTATTTGTTTAACTCTGAAGAAGATCAACCAGAACTCAATCAAAACCAGAGACCTAGGAGAAAAAACCATAGAGAAAGGGGCCGAGATGAAGGCAACTTCAGAGAAGGAGGACGAGTCTTAAACTCAATGCACCAACCTTTGCCAGAAAATTCAATCCAAATGCATATATTTATTAGGAAAGACGTATAGAGTATATATTTGAATACTACAACTACTCATATCAAAGAAAGGTATCCCTAGCTACTGCTCATCTTACCAATAATGCTCTAGCTTGGTGGGACAGAGATGTATTCGAGAGAAGAAGACATAGGCATGTGGCTATAACAATTTAGGAAACATGAGATTTTAGTTATGAAAAAGATATATCCCAGCCTACTACCATAGAGAGCTACAAAAGAAATTCCGTAAACTTACTCAAGGGAGCAAATTTTTGGAGGAATATTTTGAAGATTTCAAATCACTCAAGAACAAACTGGAGAATGAAGAGTCTTAAGAAAATTTGATGGCACAATTATTGACGGACTTCATGATCAGATTGCTAGGAAGGTAGAAAGGAAAACTTGCCATGATTTGAATGAGTTGTTGCATTTAGCGGTTCAGGCTGAAGATCACATCAAAAGAAAGACTACCTCCAGCAATGGCACAAAGACCCCATGGTCACCACAGCCACAATAATCTATCGACAAAGGAAATTCTTTTGAAGTAGACCAAAGTTTCAAGAAAATTCCACCGGAAACAACAAAAGGAACCCGACCTGAGAAAGATAATCCTACTAACCAATGAGCTCATGACATTACTTGTTTTAAATGTCAAGAAAAAGGACATTACGCATGGTACTGCCCAAACTAGCGGGTAATGATCCTCAAGTCTAATTGAAACTATGAACTGAAAGATGAAGAATAAGAGGAAAAGGTAGAATTCGAAGAGGATGTTATGGATTATCCGGAAATGGGATAACTTCTAGTCATTAGAGGGCTCTTACATCACCTTTTGATCCTAAGATAATTCTAACATAAAATATTTTCCATTCACGATGTTCTGTAAATTCCAAAATTGTAGCTCAATTATTGATGGTAGTTCTTGAATCAACGTGGCCAGCAAGTATTTGGTTGATAAGGTAGGTCTCCAAAAGACAAAGCATCCCAGGTCATACCAACTTAAGTGGCTCAATAACGAGACTGAGCTAAGGATCTTCGAACACGTCACCGTACCTTTCACCATAGGCAACTACATAGATAAAGTTGTGTGTGATGTGGTTCTCATGCAAGGGGGTCACTTTCTTTTAGGACAACCATGTAAATTTGATAAGGAAACTCTATGCAATGGAAGAACTAATTACTACACCTTCTCGCACAATAACAAGAAGCCTACACTATCTCCTCTCACGCACCAAGAAGTTCATGAAATGCAAAATTCCATGTCAAAAGGAGCTCAACTGAGCAAAACTAACCTTTATATTACACCTTTTAATGTTTTGAAATCCCTTGATTCACAAGATAAGGTGCTACTAATGATCTTTAAGGAAGTTTTGTTTTCAGGTCAAGACGTGTACGAGCTACCACCGGAAGTGTTGGAGGTATTAGAAAATTTCAAAGTGGTATTTCTCAAGGAGATACCACCAGGGCTACTACCTATAAGAGGAATTGAACATCAGATTGATCTTGTTCCGGGAGAACCTTTGCCTAATAGACCAGCATATTGAGTTAATCCTTAATAAGAAAAATAATTGGAAAAGCAATTCCAATATCTAATGTCAAAGGGATACATCCGACAAATTCTAAGTGCTTTTGTCGTGCCCGTTCTTCTAATGCCCAAAAAGGATGGAACATGGAAAATGTGTGTCGACTGCCGAGCAGTCAATAACATCACCGTTAAATATAGGCATCCCATTCCCAGAATTGATAATATGCTAGATGAGCTCAATGGAGCTACAATCTTCTCGAAATTTGATTTGAGAAGCGGATACCATCAGGTAAGAATGAAAGAAGGTGATGAATAGAAAACGGCTTTCAAAACTAAGCAAGAACTGTATGAATGGTTAGTCATGCCTCTGGACATACCATCGGCCTAAGGCTGATTAACCACATCCTAAGGGAGTACATCTGTAAGCTTGTGATCGTATACTTTGACGATATCTTGATCTATAGTACGAATCTTGCAGATCACGTAAAGCATCTAGAGTTGGTTATTGAAACACTTAAGGCTGAAAACCTCTATGATAAACTTAATAAATGCACCTTTTGCACTGATCAAGCTATGTTTTTAAGATTTGTTGTAAGCTCACAGAATATGAAGGTTGATGAGAAAAAGATCAAACTGATACAAGATTGGCCGACACCAACAACCATTGGGCATATTAGAAGGTTTCATGTTCTGGCCAATTTCTATCAAAGATTTGTGAAAGATTTTAGTACAATAGCTGCCCCATTAACCTCGGTGATGAAAAAACATGTTGCTTTCCATTAGGGACAAGCTCAAGAAGATGCATTCAATAAGCTCAAAGACCGTTTGACCTATGCTCTAGTTTTAGTTCTTCCTAATTTTGAGCTAAACTTTGAAATTAAGTGTGATGCTTCAGGAACAAGTATAAGAGCTATCCTAACTCAAGGAAGAAAACATGTAGCCTATTTAAGTGAGAAACTCAATGGACTTTCACTTAATTATCCTCACTTTATGCGCTGATAAGATCTCTTGAAACTTGGCATCATTATTTGTTATACAAAGAGTTTTATATTTATACAGATCATGAGACACTTAAGCACATAACAGGAGAAACTACAGTTAAGAGAACGTTGTAGTCGATGCCCTCTCTAGAAGGCATGCCTTAATCAGGATCATGGAGGTTAAGGTCAAGGGATTCGAGCTTGTTAAGTTTTTATATGAAGAAGTTCCAGATTTTCAAAGAAGTCTCCAAGGAGACTACCAAGGCCGCTTATGGTTCATTTTATCCACATGAAGGATTCTCTGTAAGAACAAACGACTTTGCATTCCTCAAGGGTCCATGAGAGAGATGTTAATAAGAGATGCACATGGAGGTGGAGTTATTGAACATTTTGGACAAGAAAAAACTCTAAGTGTCCTCATGGAGGATTTTTATTGGCCACACTTGAGAAGAAGTCTGGAAAGGTTCTGCGCAAAGTGTATCACTTGCTTGAAAGCAAAATCCATGTCACATCCTTATTTTTATATATGCCTTTGCCTATTCCTAACCTACCTTGGGTAGACATTTTAATGGATTTTGTTCTAGGGTTGTCCAAGATCAACAAGAAGAACTTCATCTTTGTAGTCGTGGACTGATTTTCAAAAATGGCTCATTTCATTCTGTGTAACAAGACGAATGATGTGACTCAAAAAGCTATCACTTTCGAACCTAGAGATTGGGTCTGGATACACATGAGAAATAAAGGTTTTCGAAGGAAAGAAACTCCAAGCTGTCACCAAGAGGAGATGGACCATTACGGGTCTTAGAGAAAACCAATGACAATGCCTACAAGCTTAAACTACCAAATGTTAATTATTTCTCCTACATTCAATATTTCTGATTTCTCTCTTTTCCATACAGGTGAATCTATTCTGGAGTCAAAACTTTCTCAAGAGGGAGGGAATGATGAGGACATCGATATAAGCTTACCCAATATCAATGAAGAAATCAACATACCCACTATGAGGCAAGCACCAAGGAAAAGGTTAGGGACGAAGAGTTTAAGGGAAGAGTTCAAAAAGTAAATTGAAAGCTTAATAATTTTCATAGAGCAAGAAGGACTGCAAGGAAAACTTTTATCTACGTAAATTATTCTAAAGATGTTTTCATCTATAAAGAGCGCAATTGACTTCTCGTCTTCTTGTGAGTAAATACTTGAAGCGTGAGTCCAGACTTATCACAGAGTTTTTCATCCTCTGTGTGGCGTCTTTCACTCCATTTGGTTCTCTGTTTATCATCTCCATCCATGGAAGTGGCAAAAAAAAGTTTTACAACCACTTGCCTCTTCCCATCAATTTGTTACAACTCATTCAATCATTCACTGAATTTGCAGAAAAGGGTTTACAACCATTTGCCTTTTCCCATTCCACCATTCTATATATCATCACAAGTCATCCATGCATCATTTGGTTAACTCCATTTCGTGCATGAATGAGTCTTTCTTTGTTAATTTACATCGTTTTAATTTACTACTTATTTACACTATGCAATCGTGACTTCAAATAAACATAGTTTTGTTTTAACTCTACTTGTTGCATCACAACTTGTCGTGTGACATTGGTCTCTGTGGGATTTGATCCTAATCTTTAGTACAATGCACAACTGTGCACTTGAAGTGAAAGAGAAGGTTTAAAACCTGAGACATCAAGTTTTTGGCATCGTTGCAGGCAACCAAAATATTGTCTACAAGTTTTTGTTTCTAATCTAGTCTAGGATACATTTTTTATGCAGAGATCGACAAATCCATGTTTCTGATTTTGTGTTTGCTAATCATTTTGCTTTTAATATTTGTTGGTTCTCAGGTGCATGCAATTAAGATGCAAAGGCTTTGAAAACTTACCGAACCTAAGTACCGACCAGATTTCAAGAATAGTCCGGCAAACATCAAAGCTGCCATAGAAGCTGGAGCAGCAAAGATGGATGACGATCAATTAGGTCAAATAGGAGGTTTGAGAACTCCCGATAATGATATTGAAGCTACTGCTGAGCGGCAATGAGCCAAAGCTGAAGCTGCGTGCCAAAGGGAGTTTGTTGCGTGACTTCCACCTCGGCCCCTACAAGCTAGGCACTTCAACCATCCCCAACGCTGAGTTATGCTTTGCAAGCAAGATGTGCCATTCAGAGGCAATATTACGAAATTAAGCCTCAAATCATCGCACTAGACAAGCAAAATCAGTTTCATAGGCTATCTACTGAGAACTCTTTAGATCACATTGACATATTCGAAGAAATTTTCAGCACGACTAGCTCAAATAGTATACCACCACACTACATCGCCGTAAATTATTCATGCTCTCTTTGAACGATAAAGCCCATCGTTGGCTGAAACCAATGAAGGTTGGATCCATCACTAGCTAGGAACAGTGTAGAGTCGCATTCTTGGCCTACTTCTTCAATAAGGCTTGATCCACAGCTCTTAAGAACAAGATAGCTACTTTCCAGCAAGATGCCACATAGTCATACTACGAGGCATAGGATCAATTCAAAGAATACCTAAGGGTCGGTCCGCATCAAAGCTACATTGAGTTGGATAGGATGAACTTTTTCTACAATGGTATACAATTAAGATATCAAATGGTGCTGGATATAGCTAGTAAAGGTGACTTTATGAAAAATACTCTTAAGAAAGTGGCTCAGTTAATTGAGAACCTAGCAGCAAGAAATGCTAATCATTACCCAAACTACGGTAGGAGACAACATGGATTTTCTAGTAACAAGACTATCGAAGAGCTTAATGCTAAGGTTGATATGTTGCTTAAGGCACATCAGAGGATTGTGAACTTCTATGTTAAATAGGAAAACCAAGACTGTGGTACTGAAGAAGGAACTGAGGAAACAGAGGAGGTTAACTTTATAGGAAGAGGATAGGGTAATTTCCAGAATCATGGATCCAATCAAAACTGCCAAAATCAACCAAACCTCTCTTACAAAAGAAACAATGTTGAGAAACCAGTCGATCAAGTCTACCCTCAACGCATAAGCCAACAGGGTGAATACAATGTCAAACCATGTATCCCCGATCAGCCTCAGCAACTTTACGCAAGGGTTTCAAAACGAGAACATAAGTTATGGTAATACAGGTTTTCAGGTTAAGCAACAATATGTGAATGTTGGTTCTCAAGATAGGCTTGAACAAATGCTCCAGCAAGTTCTAGAAGTGAAAAAGAAGTTTACCAATGAGATCAATGTGAAGGTTGATGAAATGTTTAACAATCTTAATGGGAAGTATGAGAAATTAAGTTATCACATGTGTGTGTTGGAAAAACAAGTTGCTCAGACCGCTACATTAGTCAAGGTATCTCCAGGAACTTTTCTAGGGAAGTCAGAAACCAATCCAAGGTATTAAGTCTTGGCAATCACGCTCAGTAGTGAAAAAGAAATTTCTCAAAAGTCACAAGACACAGAGATCAACCGATCCACCCTAGGGATCGATCAATCTCCTGAGAAAATATGATCAAGGATTTAATTGATGCAGACGAGGATCGACCGATCCAAGCGGAATCAATCGGTCCCAAGACACTACAAATGAAAAAAAATCTAAGGATCAATTTTAAGGTACTAAAGGGTCGGGATCCAATATTGTTGCTAAAAATGAACCACCATATGTACCACCACCACCCTATTTGCCTAAGCTTCAATATCCTTCAAGGCAAAAGAACAAAATTCATGAGAACGAATTGGAGAAGATGAAGAGCATTGTGGTGGAGTTTTAAGTGATGCTACATTTTGTTACTGCTGTAAAAATGGTACCAGCCTTGAAAATGTATATGAAGGACATTTTTACAAACAAATTAACATTGGAGAAGGTTGTTATGGTCCTTACACATAAATGTAGAGCATTGTTATAGAATAAATTTTCAGAAAAGCGCGAGGACCCCGGAAACTTTACTTTACCATGAATATAGGTGATTACAAATTCGACCGCTGCTTATGCGACCTATGAGCTAGCCATTTTCGGTTCCCAAACGACTTGAATTCAACACTTATAAACAATGACACATCAATTCCCCCTGACCTGAACCTTTTCTTGTCCTCAAGAAAGAAAAACCTAAATAAATCAAATTTAAGAAAAAGGTTTTAAAACTGGGAACTTAAGCACTATTTTACCCTTCACTGCATTAAAGTTCCAAGTCTTAAGAACTTAAAACAAATCAAGCACCAGTTAGTACAACATGTACTTTACCATAAGTATAACAATCATTACCATACTTTAGCTCCTAAGATCCTAAGGAATTTCCAAAATCCCTGTTGTCGACCCTTTAACATTCATTGATTATATAAGTGTAGTCTCAAAAAGGGAATATCAATTGCAGCAAAGAGTTTGGAATGGAAGGTTATTTTATGGTGGCTGAAGTGTTTAGGCTCTGATAATGAAGATAGATGCAAGTCACTATGAAAAATAACAGTGAGACAATGACCAAATGTTGGTACACAACCTCACGAACCTCGAAATCTTTGTAAGCTCTATAAATGTCCGAACTGAGTTGTAATAGTCCCCAAGATTACACATCAGACTCTATAAACACTTTATTCTGGTTCCTTCTTTGTCTTTTCCCCTCTTGTTTTATCCTCTTTTTTTTGTTTAGGGATCGGTCGATCTGGTCTTTGGATTGGTCGATATGGTCTTTGGATTGGTCGATCTCTGCCTCATTTTTTTTCTCTGGGAAGGGAAAATTGGAAATGTTTCTAGTCATACAATACTGCACCAAAGACAAAGTCAAACCATGTATTAACTAAGTAAAAAAGAATCAAATGTTATCAAAGATCCTTAGAATAAAAAACCGTGTTGGTCCGCATACTCTGTAGGTTTTGCATATGATTGCGCATGATAATGTAATAAAGGCATGTGGTCTGCATATAATGGATAGGGTTAAAGGTGTGGTACAAAGCTAAAGGTGAGTTTGGCCATTCATAGTTTTAAAAAGTTTGGTAGAATAACGGTTTTGAACTCTGAATTTTGTAATTTATTGTGTGATATCAAGCCCCTAAGTGAGAATTTAATTCAGTGTTAAAGGTTCTCTAAGGTGGAGTCAATGTCAGATCATTTAGATTTTCAAAGGATAGGGAAATTCTAGCAAAGACAATCTGCTTATGGTGTTTCCAACTTCCTAAAACTGAGAACCATTAATGTTAGAAGTCTATTAGAAAGTAAGTCAATGCTAATAATGAAATCCAAGAACATCCTACAAATTCTCAAAGTTTTGACTCGATAAAACAAAGACTAACTCTAAATAAGAAAATAAAACAGAAAAAGTATTAGTAATGATCACACACCCTTCCCCCATACCTACTTCACTGTGAATAACAACACTGAAGCAAATACATTGAAACAAATAACATAAGTAAATGGAAAATACAAGGAATAAGGATAACCAATCACCAGCCGAAAGACTCGACGCTAGATGTGTTGCCTCCTGGATCTTTCCTGGACCTCGACAAACACTCATCATCAACAATTATCTCATTACCTGCATCATCTCCAAGCACCTCAGTAACAACATCATCATGTGCGTCAGCTGCACCAGATGCATTTGCCGAAACATGCTCATTAGTCTTGTAGTCATCAGTTATAGACGGGGAAATGCAACAAGGATGAATCCAAGAAATTGATCTCCAAATATTTTGCATGATAGTGTTGTTTTTCCTCGTTGACTCAACCATCCACCGCTCAAAATCTGACTAAGGCTTTTGTGAATACTCATATACTACATAACCACTAAAATCTTGTGGCAACAATGGTGATGTAGGAGTCTGGGGCTGGGATGTGGAAGCTCGCTGAACAGCCAGGTCTTAACCCTCTGGGAAAAACTCATCCGGAACAGCCTCGGGATCTAACAATGCTTGAGGGTGATGTTGTGAAGGTCGTATGTAGAGGGCATCTCCAATAGATAAAAACTCGACATTCTCCCTATTGAGGAGAGTTGTGTTTCTTATCTGAGGTAATCGCATGTAAATATTTGTACTTGTGCAATCCTAAATATGATACACAAAATAGTTGGATACCAAAATACAGTAGTTCCCCAATACGACTTGCTCATAACACAACATCACTCTACTAGAGTTGGGCGTGGAAAATCAATGCCCAAACTCTCAAGAATTGGAGTAAAAAAACTCCCTATCACAACAACCTTCTTGGATGAAGTCGCATGACATGTCTTAATATCAGCAAGCAAGAACATACCCCATATTGATGTGTTGTGTCCATCATGCATTATTCATGAAACGCTGCAATCCTCTATGTAACATCCACAACTCTTGCATGTCCAAAGTTGCAGCCTCAACCTTATATCCTATAGCAAGGCTCCAAAATCTGGCAGTTATCCAAATCACAGAATTTCATATCAATGATTGCTTAGCCTTTTGTGATTCATAGTTACCTGAACCAATTAAGTGCCAAAACTCAGTAGTGTGGTGGTGCTCCTGAATGGCAGTCCCCTCATGCTTCCCAAAACCAAACATGTCACACAAGTTAAATAGGCTCATTGTATGCAGCTCTCCATTGACGAAGAAGCCTGATACTCCCCTCAGAAGCTTTCGGATCATGTAGATCTGATAAATGTAAATTGACCATCGCCAAAAACTCATGTGCAAGCTTGGTACTCAAAAGAGGTTGTATCCTCGAGAGATTCCCCAATCTTATACCATCCATAAGGCTGAAATAACCATCCATGAGCCCTAAATCATTCCCTCATGCCAACAGCTGAGCAAAATCTGTATGAGATGGTGTCCATACTTGCGTCGCAGCAATCTCTACAGCTGTAGCGAGATACTTTTCCTTGTCCACTCGTGGTTGAGGTGCCATAGTCTGCAAAATAGAAACACATTCATCCAAAAACACACAAATGAGTCCAACCCTGCAACAAAACAATGCAGAAATATAAATTTATCAAAGTTAAAGCTACAAAAGCATATTAGCATCAATTTTATCTTTTGCACAAACCCAATAAAATAATCAATAGATCCAAGCAAAATGAACCAATTTTGCCAAAAGATTTTGGCAAAATTTTAATATATATGTGTAATTGGACGAAATTGATGATACCTTTTCTTAATACAACATTATATGAGCATCAAATAGCATAATCAATCACCCAATTCCACCAATACACACCCAATTCATTCAAATTTAGAAATAAAATTCATGAACTTAATGATCAAACTAACCAAAATCAAGCTCATTCCCTAACAAATATAGGTTCTCTATCAATTCTAACCAACAACCAAGCCTTAATAAGAACTAGTGAAGTTAGGAGATAAAAGAGAGAAATCCAAAGTTCCCAATTTCAAATCCAAAACTTGGACAGAAAAGAGTGAAATTTGGACTTGTTACCTTTGCTTATCGATGAAATGGATAATAGAAATGGATAGAGAATGAAATTTTGAATGAACTTAGGGACTTAAATCGATAAATAAGATGAGAATTTGAGAGAGATATGGAGCGTTGAAATTTTTTGGATCGAAAATAATGAAAAGGGATCGAGCCGGCTGCACAATTTTATAATCGCAAAACTCTCGTTTACCTTAAATGAGGGATCGATCTATTCTCTACAGATTGGTCGAGCCCAGTGGCCACATAGGTCGATCCCTACGACTGGAACATTTTGGAATTCGCATGTTCTGCGTTTATCGCATGTTCCTTTCAATCTAGAACCCATGGTAGATCATTCCCGGCAAAATTCTGAGAAGAAAAAAAAATAACTGCGAAAAAGAGAAACACAAACCGATGGGTTACTTCCCATAAGAGCTTATTTAACGTCATGAGTCTGACTGAAGTTACACCTAACTGTGGTGGGTTCCATAAAAGGATTGAAGACATCCTCATCTGGATCCTTGTGTGATATATTAAGCGCGGAGCCTTCCACGGTGAATGATCTTTTGATGTTGCAGTAGTGAAGTTATTTCAATTCCTGCTCTTCCTACGTGTTAGTACCGTGTACTTTTGAGTCTTATGTTTGCTTCCAGTAACATACAAAGGATCATCACTCAAAACCATGGTTTTGCTTGCATCCAGAATTGGCAGAATGCAGATAAGTAGATTATTAGCACTGGAATTGGTGAATCCAGGGTATGGCTCAGTCGATCTCTGCAAGCAATTTTCCTATCAAAGTTTAACATATGAGATCGGATTCTTCTGATGTTTCTCGTCGACATTGGCGAATGAGACTTTCTTAATGCGTATCAAAAAATCTAGAATTGGTGCAAACCCAGTGTCTCCATCCAATAACACCCAAATTCATCTTCTTCCTGAACCAATGCAACCTTTACGGGGTCCTCTGAATACATTTCCTACATTATCTCCTTTGTGATTTCATCAACGGTATATACCCATAAGTCTAGCCTTCTATCGTTGGCTTCTTCATCATCTGCTCAACATCAAACTTCATCACCAAGTCACTTAGGTGAAGATCAATCTTTCCTCGTTGCATGTTGATGATGACTCCTACGGTTGCTAAGAATGGTCCACCGAGAATGATAGGATCTCTAGGTTCTTATTTGAGTTCAAAAGCGATGAAGTCTGTCAACACTTTGAAGAAGGCCTACAGGATACAAAACTGATCAACCCACTAAAAGCAAGGTGATATTGCGTGGTTTATACGGTCATACACATTAAACCCAACTGATGGATTACTCAGACATATATGGAGACATTAAAATCAAATTCAATATATGCATAAATATCAAAATAATAATCGACAAGGGTTTGGAAAGCATATTTAGAAGAGATGAGATTTTTTTCCCTTAACTATAAAAACAATAAAGAAAAATCAATAAAAATAACTTGTAATTGTTCTAGGGTCGAGAAGCACTATTTGTATAAGAATCCTAAGTCCTAAGATCGGCTGGAGTTGTCCAAAGTCGGTTGAAATTGAAAAAAGGAAAACCTGCTCATTGGGATCAATCAATTCGGAAGTGGATTGGTCGAGCCCTGCTCCGAAACTATTATAAAGCACTTGTCTTTGTCAAGAGATGTTGAAACATATATAAGAATTAGAAAGGAGACTTCCAAGAGGCCAGAACATGGCAAAGCAGTCATTGTTTATGTGGTGATCAAGCACTACATATCTAATGATAGACTTTGTGCTAAAAGAAGGGTTTAAAATGGAAGTAGAGACTCCTAAACACCCTGGAACTTAGTGACACAATCAGAATCCCTTCCAAGTCGATAATCTCCAAGAGAACTCCAAAGTGCCAAAATTATATCTAATGATGGACGGACCAATACTCTTCTTGAACACTCCATCTTCAAAACCAGTCGATACGAGCACAAACAAGGTAACTTCTATTTATTATGAATGTGTGCAGGTAATCCCAAGTATCTCAGTGGTACTTAGAGCTTCAAGAAGCCACTGTTCAAGCCTCAATGCTTATGAAAACAGTCTATATAGTTTTCTTTTTATTTAATATTTTAAATGTTTTGTAGTTCTTTTCCTTTTTACAAGTCCTGTTGTTTTGAGTCTTTTGCTTTTTATATGTAGATCTAAAGTAGATCATGAGCTGAAGAACCTCTTTATAAGTTTCCCCTTCAACATTCTAAATTCCTAACCTTTTTGATATTAATAAAACATCGTATTCTCTTCTTCTTCAATCTTAGGTCTTGTCGAGATTTTTTTCTCCGTTCTTAGTGTATGAATTACCTAAGGTTGAGCCTTGTTTAGTATCAGAGATCCCCTCAGAATCTATGTGGTGACTTCAATCCATCTCATTCATATTGCTTATGGAATCAAGATTTCTTGTTTGAACTGACGCTTGTGGAATCAATCAGCAACCCATCACCCTCATATCTAGCTTCATTCATCATCCATTCAAGATGCATATCTTGAAACTATGTGTCATAAGAGATTTGGACTCCAAGATTATATCATCTTTGTTAAGTATTTTTGATATTACATTCATAATTGTTACAAACAAATATGGTGACAAAATAAAATCTTGACGTAATCCTCTTTCAATCTTAAAACAACCTGCTAGCTCTCTATTAACTTGGATGGAGAAGGAAGCCGTAGTGATGCATAACATTATTCAATCAATGAACTTCTGATAAAAATTCAAAGCAGTTAACATAGTATATAGAATGGCCACTGAATTGAATCGCATGCCTTAGAAATATCAATCTTAACCGCACTCCTTGGTCAAAATGTATCCTTATAATAGTTCTTAAACAACTCTTATGCTAGCAACACATTTTTCATGAGTAAACGATCTTTGGCAAAATCTTATTGATTAGGCGCAACAAAATTCGGCAAAATCTTATTGATTAGGCGCAACAAAATTCGGCAACACCACCTTAAGTATATTTGGCAAAATCTTTGATATTAATTTGTAAATAACATTACAACAAGAGATTGGACTATAACATGAAATTTTCTTCGCCTTTGTTGTCTTTGGGATTAATGCTAAAATAGTAGAGTTCATATCTTTAGGAAGAAATATGTAAGCACCCGTCCCAGACATCCTAAGTTCGAGAATGTTCTCTTCCTTCATTCATTCATTTTAGGGTTTGTTCCTTAGTAAAATTCATTCTAGGTTCATTCCGTGATTCATTACTTAGAGTCGATATGTAATATTAGAATGAAAGAAAGAAACCAGATACCTTATTTATAAGACAAAGGATTTGATACAACTTATGAGTTTGCATATAAGATATTACAAGTAATATGATCCTATCTAGTTCGGTTACATCACCACCCATCTTCCTGACTATGAGTCTCGCACCTAGGCCAGATCCTTCCCACGATCACCTTCTTATCCTAAAAGCCACAAAGGCAAAAGTAATTTATATTTACTTAGTGAAATCAGAGGAATACATATACATAAATTCTCTTGAAGAATGTCTTCGGGATCTTTCTAGGGTTTTCCTGTTTTTTTTTCGAAAATCGATTATAGGCGGCCCATTTTCTAGTGTTTCTCTATCAAAATGGTTAATAGAACCGAAATGCAGGTTCACTGAATTTTGGTAACTGCCCAGCAGTTACTCAACTGCCCAGAACTTGCATCCATTCGGCCCAACACTTGCATCCGTTCGGACATCGCCCAGCTCGGCTACTAGCTCACCCAGTCGACTAGCCGACCCAACTGCCAAACACTCTTCCCAGCTAGGTCGAGCTACCCGACAGCTGGTCCAGCTAGGTCGAGCTACTCGGTAGCTGGTCAAGCTAGCTAAACTCGAACACTAAGCTCGTTCCAGCTTGATTCTTGGTGTTAGTTTGGAATTCCTTTGTTTTTTCCATCTTTTCTTCCTTATTCAATCTAAGTATTGAGCGCCTACTAGATCCAATACTCCTTAAATTAGCTAGATATTTCCCACTAATTCCCAAACTAAGTTCAACCAGGCGATCCTATTGAGCATCACGAATGCTACAAAATCCTTCTTTACAACCAGCCATGCATTTTAAATTATTTTACGGTATATCCATCAGGCCCCGGCGCCTTGTTACTTGACATTGCAATTATCACCTCCTTACTCCTCTTCAGTCACAACTCTCATTAATCTTTCAGCCTTTAACTCACACAATTCATAATTCATCAACTCCCTCACTTCCTCCACTACTTTTCCCATGTAATTATTCAGTATGTGACCCAAAAATGTCTTGAAAAACCTCTCATCTCTTGATTAATTTCTTCTTGTAAATCCACAATCATACCACCAGGCTTTTGAATCTCATAAATAACATTCCTTATCTCCCTTACTTTTCCCCCGATGAACATATGAGTTATTTTAGCACCCACTTTTATCCAATGGAGCTTAAATTTTGTCTCAGCAACTTCTCCTCCAGCTCCGATAATCACTGTCATCTTACAAAAGCTCTCCTTTTGTTACTTATAGCATCTAGTGTATTATTCATCAGCGTCCTCATTTGACAATCACATAAATCCTCATAGGCCTCCTTAGTCCTCTTCAATAAATCACGGAGCTTCTCCTTACTAAGTCTCCACAACTATGGTTTTAGCACGTTTAGCTTCTTTGAAAATCAAAACAACGCATAAGTAGACATGAACAACTCCTCTGTATTTCCACAGTAATCTTCTTTTATTCTTGAAAATCCCGGATAACTTTTTAAACTATTTGTAAATTTGAATGGTCTCAGAGACTTTAGAACATCAACTTTTATATGTATTTGGCATCTTAAGTGATTTGAACAATCTTATGCTTCAAAAACACTATAATCATGTGGGAAAACTTACTCCATACATCACTCATAAGGAACCTATCAAGCTTCTTGCAAATCAAATCCTCTTCACTTTTATTACACCTAGTAAAAATAGGACAATGGGACATTATATCTCTGAGCGAGTTATATCTTATAACCACTTGAAATCTCTCATTCCATGAGTTAGTGGCATAGATTGTATTATATCTGAGTGTCAGTTTCTAAAATTTCATTAAAATCACCAAAAATCAACCAGGGCTTATCTCTAAACATTGGGGAGTCTTAATGATTTTCAAATCTCTCCAATGCTCTTCCCTCTCCTCCACAACATTAGAAGCATGTATAAATGAACAAAAGAACACCTCTTCCCAACCATCCAACAAAGACATATACAGTAATCATAAGACCTCTCTTAAAACATGGAGTAACTGTGACATTTGACTTCCAAGTCGATTATATTTGTAATAAGACAACATAGACCAACCTTGAAAAACTGCATAAGCAATATTTTCTGATTTTCTTTCCTTTACTCTTGTTTCCATCAAACTCCAAATTGAAACGAGTTCTTCTTTATCTATTCTTGGACCATTGTATGTTTAGTAGATTTATTAAAACCACGCACATTCCAGAAAAAATCCGATATTAAATAATGTTTCCGAGTGTAACTCTTAGTTGAAGCACTAGGGAGAGGTGGAATACCTTCCTTAGCTTTTTGAGAAGTAGACTCCAAATCTTGTTTCTGAATCGTCTTTGATAAAGGGAGAAGAGATTGCCTTATAGGTAGCTCTTTCACCATTTGAATAGGAGTACCAGCAATACCACCAGATGAAGCATCCGCCACCTTAACATGATCCCCTTCAGCCTCCATTATCGCCATTTCCTCCTTACCGACAACAATGTCCATATCTTCATCCTTCTTTACATCCTTCACTTTAGGATTATCCTATTCTTTCTCCTCCCTCTCAGCACTATCCTCTTCATGCTTCTTATCACCATCCTTTTCAGCATCTAGAACAGAGAACCCTGTTTTTGAAAGAGTTATAACATGACCAAACTTCAAAGCATCAAGTTTATTAGGACTACGCCCTTGTCTTTTTCGGGGAAACCTTAGACCACTCTCACCTATTTCAAGGTCAAGTCGTTTCCTTCTTTTATTGATATAGGTCATCTACCCACTTAGGACCGTTGGAATTTTTTGTTTTATTTCCGACCAATACTAAGTTGGAAAAGAGTAAGAAAATTATCAACGTGTTTGCAATAGCATTTTCCGACATTAATGTAATTTTCAAGCCTTGGTAACTTATTGCTTTATTGCTTTGTTGTAGTGACGTAGTGCAGTGGTAATGTTTGCTTGAGTATTTTGTTTAATCTGATACAAGTTCCATTTGGACCAAAAAAAAATTCTTTTTTAATGAGCTCTACCTATCGTACATTTTTTGTTTTTGTTGGAATGTCAAGTTTAATACAAAACACGAAAGTTAATTACAAAGTATCTGAGTAGAGCAAAAGGGGTCGAGATATTAAATAAAACTCAGTGTCTTCACAATTCTTAGAAGCTTTATAACAGCCGTACAATACACAGAGATTACTTCTTTAACTCGGAAGTCGAACTCTATGATTTGTTTATGCGTTGTGCGAGAATCTCAGTTATGTATCCGACAACTCGTTTCAAATCAGTTAACCCTCAGACTAAATCCAGTGAAGAAGACGTAGTTTGATGGCAAAATGTAGAAGAGGTAAATATTATCTAGCAACAAAGGTTATAATATTTGTGTCGCAACATGTGAAAAAACATTTATTTATTTTATGCCATTGACCGCTGTGAAGTGTGTGTCGAGTCATTGACCAAACTTCCAACGGGTCGCACGAAGATGTGCTGTAGCTGGGCCGAGAAACAAGTTAATTGACTGACATTAACTTAAGTTCAGATTATAAGGACGATGGCCCAATATTATCAAAGAAGGTAATGTGTGTTGCTTGGCTTGGAAGAAATCCACTTCTAGTAGGATTACAAGAAGCTAAACGTATTCGAGATAGGAACAGAGGTCTTCAACATGTATAATTAGAGATACAAGGTCAGTTGAAGAAAGATTATCCAAAAAAGAGAGAGAAGAAGAGAAGCCAAGAGAGCTACAACATTCGGTGAAGAGAGTTTAGTTCTAAGAGGTCTTCCGTGAGGATTTCTTTTTAAATTTCTTTTTGTTCTTTGTCTTGGGCTGGGAGTTAGAAGTAGATTCCAGACTTCCTATGCATAGCATCACGTTAGACATTTTCTTGGTGAGGTACCTATCACAAGAAAGCAAGAAAGTGAGTGAGAGAGAGAGACAAGATACAAGTGTGTAACAAAAGAAACTTATAAATCGTTTTAGTGAATGTTAGTAAGCATAGCTTATTCGAGACGTATTCCCTATTGAGAGGAATTCGTTAAATCTAGTTGTAAATTTTACTAACGCCGAAACTATCTTAAGATCGGATCAGAACTTAAACTCAACAACCGCCTAAGATAACTGGATCTTATAGCCCAAAGCTACTTCCCAACGGCTTCCATGTCTGGCCGCTCTTTTCGTGTCGGAGCATCACACTGAAATGCCAAACTGAACATCTTTCTTAATATCTACTCATCACACTGATCCCTCGCATTTGGATCCATCAATTCAAACACTTTCTCTTCATTGTACTTATCGAATACCTGCCAAGACACCCCAAGAATTTTGAAATTGCCCACAAACTCACTTTAAGCGATTCAAGTTGGAGAAGAAACTTTTAGTGACTTACCCAACGAAAAGTAATCTTCTCATCATGAGGTTGTCTTGCCTCGACTGGGTGACAGCCTCTGAGTATCTCCACAAGCAAGATACCGAACAAGAAAACATCGCTTTTGGCAGTGAGCTGATAAATCCTCATGTACTCGGGATCAAGCTAACCAACGGTTCCTTTCAATTAGGTTAAAATGTGTGTCAATGTCTATGTGCCTAAACATTCTTATGATGTAAAAGAGAGAGCGTAGACTAACTCTATTTCTTGCTTTGTGCAAATTCACCAATGAACTAAACTGTATTATGTGAAGATAAATGTAAGATATTTAGTCACCTGAGTTTCGATAGAACTTCATGACTATTATCTTTCCTCTCCTTATGGAAACAAGGACAACAGGTCGAGCAACAGAAGAGAAGAAACCCGCTTGCCGCCATGCTGACTACTTTAAGATGGTGATATTCGTTTTTTGACCCAGCCTCATTATCTTTGGAATCTTCTATAGATTTTTCATTTAAAAGCCTTCTCCTTGCATAAAAGCAGAAGCAGTTCAATAATTCACATAACTAAATTCAGTGACTGTGTGGTGCACATAAAAACCAAATAAATTATCTATAAATTAGCGTAATCAATCAAAGGAACACAAAATTCTCTTAAATAGATTTCTATAATACCTAGTAGATAGTGACCTGTGCAAAAGTCGTCACTAAAAGAGTCCTCAAAATAAACAAATTTTCTGTAGAGGGGAAATCTAGGAAAAAGGCTCTCTCTCTTTTTTGTCACTTAAGGAAAGTTTGGGAGATTCCAAAGGTGACTAGGGTTTCGGCCGCTGCTACCCATGGGGGCCTCATCGCCGCCTGAAAAGGCCTTCGGCGTGGTGGCAGGGGAGTCCGTCACAGTGGGTTGTCCGGGGGCTCTCCTCCGGTAGTTTCTTCTTCGTTGGTCAAGGCTTCGGCTGTTGCGGAGGTTGCAGCAGTCCTTTCTCAAACAGAAGAATCTGTTGATGGTGGTTCATGTCGGAGTCCAGAGGGTATTCCCTCGGTCCAGGTGACAAGCTCTTTGTCTCCTCGGCGACTGTCTCTGTCAAATCAAAGTTCCGGTTCAGCAGCTGCACCTATGCTCTGTCCAATGGCTGATAACTCTCCAGCTAAACCCAAGCTCAAATCTTGGGCTCAAATTGCCGGAAGGTTAACACAGTTTGAAGCAGTTGTGCATGTGGTCGATGGTAAGCAGTGCGTAACTGTGCCTCAGGATATTCTTCAGGAAGCTCCACCACTTTGGGAGAACTTTCGGATAGGTCATTTTGCATCCAGTGCGCCTCATATCGCTAAAATTCATGTTATCGTCAACAAGATTTGGAATCTTGGGGATAAAACGATCAAGATCGATGCTTATGTGGTCAATGATATGACGGTAAAATTCAGAATTCAAAACATACACGCACGAAATCGAGTTCTTCGTAGGGGGATGTGGAACATATGCGAGATTCTGATGCTTGTTTCTAAATGGTCACCTATTCCAGAAGACGCCCAGCCTGCTATCCGGTCCATGCCATTGTGGGTTACGATTTCGAATGTGCCACCATCTCTCTTCACTTGGAACGTGATTACTTTCATCGCTAGTCAGGTGGGGAATCCTATTAGGCTTCACAAAGATACTGAGTTAGTCACATATTTTAATGAAGCAAAGGTCTTCATCAATGTCTCACTATCCAAGAAGCTTCCAACATCATTATGCTATAAAATTAATGAAGAGGAGCTTACTTTTGCCTTTGAGTACCCTTGGCTTCCGAATGCGGTGTTCTCTGTGTAGCGCTTAGGGGCATTCTGACACTGGTTATTTAAGGCAATTCACTTCACCTAAACCAAAGGAGTCTGACAAGGGTCATGGCAAAGGATCCACCACGAATTCTGGTTTTGGGATTCAGCCTTCAACTAACTTAGTCTCTCCAACTCTTACAGTGGTTGGGACGCAAGTTGTCTCGGTGCAGCCATCTACAAATCCGGTTCATAGGGAGGAGCTAAAAGCAGGAGAATTTGTTCCCTCTCTGGCTGAGAATGCTTGGAAAACAGTTTCTCACGGCCATGGAAAGAATTCAAGTAAGAAAAATTGATTTATGGAGTGGTTTCCATAGCTACTCCATCGCAATATAAAGTCTTGTGCTTACCGGAAAACAAGCCAGACATTTCGGAAGCAATGGTGTCTGCTGCTATTTTATCTCCATCTGATGAAGTGATACCTGCAGCAACCTCTGTTCAGACAAATGTACCGATGACAACTGGTTGGAGTAATAGTTCCACTAAGCCCGATACAGCATCTGTTCCTGTTACAGTTGGTCTAGAATCTGAAAGTAGTGAACTGATCACTATTACAAATGAACATGGATTCACGGTACAGTCGCCTGCAGGAGTATCAATAATTGAGGGTGGAAAACATTCTCAAACATTGCAAATTCTTTCATTAGGTGCTCAAGTGGAGAGACGAAACTCTGTTGTTGCAATAACACGCAAAAATGCAGCTGACCGTAGTCTTCAGTAACAGGAAGGCTCGAATATCCAAGGCGCAGACCCTGTTGCTACACAGGCTACTGTGACTAGACCTCTTCATTCTCAGCTGTTTATTCCCCGGGATGACTCTGGTCCTAGAGCGTATCTTCCTTGTTCCTCTAAAATTCAGAAAATAGGGGGTTCTTCAAAACCTGATCGACAAACAGAGGCTGCTTTAGGTGGTCTTGGAAGAAGGAAATACCACAAAAAACATTAATGTCGGTTTTTTTTTGGAATATCAGGGGCTCGAATAAAAATTGGAAGAAATCAACCATCTGCACTTGGATGAATTCAAAGAATCTGCTTGTTGGAGGGCTTTTAGAAACCCGGGTTGCAGAATCTAGAGCTTCAATGGTTACTAAGGCTTTCCCGGGGTGGTCTATTGCCTCTAATTATGAGCATCATCCCCTTGCCCGCATATGGATTGTGTGGGACAAGAAGGTGAACCTCACTATTTTATTAAAGACTGATCAAATGAATTCGTGCTCTGTTCATATTGCAAGAACTCCCTCGCCATTTCTTTGTACCTTTGTGTACGCTTCAAATTTGGCAGAGGAGCGGTTTCAGCTATGGAGTCAACTTAAAACTCTTCAGTCCCGTCTCTCTTGTTCAGGCATACCTTGGCTGTGTCTGGGCGACTTCAACGATATTCTGGCCTCCCAGAGCACTCAGGTATTGCGCCATCTCCTACCATTACTAACATGCTTGTTTTTCAGGAAGCTGTCCGGGACTGCTCCCTCACGGATATGGCTTACACGGGGCCATTATTCACTTGGTGCAACAAACGTGACTTTGATCTCATATCTAAGAAGCTTGACCGTGTTTTAGTCAATGAGTCGTGGAAATTGCTTACCTGCATTCTTACACCAAATTTGATTCGGGCGGCTGCTCAGACCATTTACGGGGTCATGTGCTTCTTTATGGTACATCACACAAACCCAAGAACTCTTTCAAATTCGCTAAGGCTATCACTAAAGTGCAGGAGTTTATGCCACTGGTACAAGATTTCTGGGCATCCTTTGTCCCTCTTTTTCTCTCTACGTCCTCTTTTTATAGGTTCTCAAAGTCCTTAAAGCGGCTCAAGCCGTATATTCACCGCCTTAGCCGCCTTAAGCTGAATAATTTGTCTAGACAGGTGGATAAAGCTTTTGATGACCTGTGTGCTTGTCAGCGTGCAACTCGTTCTCACCCATCTAACGAGTCCAATCGCGTACGCAAGATGGGATCATGTGACGCAGCTAGAGGAGAATTTCATGAGACAGAAAGCTAAGCTCCATTGGCTAGAAGTAGGTGACCAAAATACTCAGTTCTTTCACAATGTGGTAAAAGAAAGGCAAGCGAGGAACTCCATTCGGGAAATAGTCAACCACGAGGGCCATATATTGACGACATTATCGAACATCAAGGAGGAGGCGGTAAGGTATTTTAGCTCCATTTTTTCTCACTGCCCTACTGATTTTACAGGTATCTTTACCTCAGAGCTGGCCAGCGGCTGCGGCTAAGTTTGGCTATCGTCATGGATATCGTTCTTTGAACATTACTCACCTCTGTTTTGCAGATGATATCTTGGTTTTTGCAGATGGGACACCAAATTCGGTTACTGCTATTTTGGAGGTTTTTCAAGACTTTGGGAAATTTTCAGGATTGAAGATCAGTCCCGAAAAATCTAGTATTTTCATGGCCGGCGTTTCCAATCATCATCGCGCCACCATCTCCTCTCGCTTCCCCTTGAGTATGGGAGCTTTTCCGGTCAAATATCTGGGACTTCCTCTTCAACTCCTCACCTCCGTAATTGCTAGTCTAACCAATTTTTGGATTGCTGTTTTTCGGCTTCCTTGTGCTTGTGTCAGGGAGATTGAAAAGCTATGCTCGGCTTTTCTTTGGTTAGGGCCTGATTTAAATCCTCGGAAATCGAAACTAGCTTGGACGGAGGTTTGTAGACCAAAGGATGAGGGAGGGCTAGGTATCAGGTCTCTCTCTGAAGCCAATAAAGTCAGCTGCTATAAACTCATTTGGCTAATCGTTTCAGCTCGATCATCCTTGTGAGTGAATTGGATTAAGAAGAATCTAATCCGAGCGAGATCCTTCTGGTCGGTAAGCGAGCATACCACCGCTGGTTCTTGGATTTGGCGAAAGCTTCTCAAATACAGAGGCCATGCAAAAAGCTTCCACAAGGTATTGGTAAGGAATGGTAATGATGTTTCTTTCTGTTTTGATGATTGGTCTCCCATGGGGCGCTTACATGAGTTGTTGGGAGATAGAGGTTGCATAGATATGGGTATCAAGATCAACGCTACGCTGGCGGAGGTTTTTGATACTCATAGGAGACGCAAAAGAAGAGGCAGGATTCTAAGCGCTACTGAGGAAGAGAATGATAAGCTTAGGCTATCTAGAAGCACCGATAGAGACATCCTCCTTTGGCGCCATAGGCAGGACGTGTTCAGGCAGGCTTTCTCCGCAAAGCACACATGGTCTCAGCTCCGTTCACATACGGCCATTAAGGACTGGCACCGAGGTATGCGGTTTCCCTCAGCCACCCCAAAATTTTTGTTCATCATCTGGCTCGCAATACATAATAGGTTAACCACGGGAGATCGTATGGTTCTTTGGACTCAAGGAGCTGACTTGGCTTGCAGGTTTTGTAATCAGGTATTGGAATCTCGCGACCATCTGTTTTTTGATTGCAGGTTTACCTCCCACATTTGGAACAAGCTCTCTAGCGATTTACTACACCACCGCTCAACCGGCCATTTTGCCTCCATTGATGTGCTTCTAACCGGACCAGGACTTGGACGTACACACCGATTCATCTTAAGGTATCTTTTTCAGGCTACGGTTTATTCCATATGGCAGGAGAGGAACAGAAGACGTCATGGGGACCAGCCTAAAGACGACCACACCATCATCAAAGAAATCGACAAGCTCATCCGAAATAGATTATCTACACTTCAAGGTCACGGGAAGTACATGGATGCTCTCTAGACTTGGTTTAGCATCATTAAAACATGAGTTTGAATTGGTTGTTTTTGGACTCTTTTTTTTGTAATGTTTTGGTTTATTTTTTCAGCTCTTTGGTATATGATGCTACTCTTTTTCCCAATTCCAGTTTTGTCCCAATTGGGTTTTCCGGAATTGGGTTTTAACGAGGCCGTCATTTCCAATATTTTCGGGTTTTTTTAAACATTTGGTCCACACTTGTTGTACAAAAGTTTTTTCTTGAATATAATTTAACATAATATTAAAAAAAAAAAAAAGTCCTCAAAGAAACAATCTTTGGCTTTATGAAACCATATTGCTTCGCATGACTAGACTATGTCCACCTGATGTCCAAATGATCAGACAGACAAACACTCGTGCCCACATAAGATGTTGATGCAGAAGCTTCCTTAGGATGTAATAACACTAACAAACCCAACAAAGCAATAAACACCAATCTTCTGAAACTCAAATCATCTCCACCCATAATTGGATTATTTAACAAATACTCAGTACAAAAGACTCAGGTTTAATAAACCATTCATAAACCCAACTAGAATCTTTGGGTTCTTGAGAGTTTCCCGAAACCTGTAGAAGACAACCAACATTTAAACTCAAGTCAGGGTTCTAAAAGCCTAAAAGACTTGAATTCTTGAAACCCTTTTTGCTAATATACCAATTTAGCTGTAGTAAAAGATCCAGCAAGAGACTTGAACATTACCTAAACCCTATAAAACCTCAAATTTCTGAATTAAAAGGTCTCCAGGAAACAAAGAAAACCAAATCAATACTACGGTACCAAATTAAGCTAGAAGCCATAACATTTAGATGGCTAAAGAAATAAAAAAAACTTGCGATTGCCCAAAATTTAGAGAAAACCAAAAAATTTAAGAGAGAGAAGACCAAACCTGGAACACGGTCTTGTAGCTTTGACTTGACTGTACAGTATTTGAATCAGTTTGACCGAATACAAAGCATTAATTCTGTTTCAGACGAGCATACCAAAGAAAGAAGAGTAATAATAGGCAAATATCTGTCGGAGTTAGAACGTGGTTATGATCTCATTGGATGACACTTTGAAGATTCGTGTTCTGTTTTTTCCCTGTCTGGAAAATTCGTGTTATTTTCATTTTATTCTTTTTGTAACTTTTTTTTTATTAGGTGACGTGACGGTAACAAAACAACAAGATTAACTGCTTTGCCAGCCGAGCGAAGAAGGCGAGAGGAAAGAAGGGATGGTCCTAGTCACGGACCGAGGGCTCCAAGGACTGCAAGATCCAGTCAGGCAGAGGACTATTCAGTTGTCAAAAATAGACAGAACAGCCCTGCCCCCGAGATGACTGGACACAGAGCTTCTGAGCATAGAAATAAGAGCCAAGATGAAAGGGACTTACATCGTCATGTTCAGAGAAGCTTGTACCAACCGACTGGAGCTGAAAGAAGAAATGCAAGGGACCCGGTTTGGCACCGCCTCGAGGAAGTTAGGCCCCAGACCAAATGCGTCATCCTCTGAGTTTCAGAAGAACCAAGATGAAGCACAAGAGGGACATACATCCAACCCTCCAGATTTATCACGTCGGAAGGAACAGAGATCTCTGCGTGAAGTTCGTCGAAGAAAGGAAGTGCCTCTCATGATCAGAAAACCAGCAATAGAGGATTCCAGTCATGAGAGTTGGAGATACCAATGACGTTCTTCTCGCCGTTCCCATCGAAACCAAGTGAATCAACCTACATTAGCTATTGATTCATCTCCAACACTTCTAGATAAAGGAAAAGGGAAGTTGGTGGAGGAGGAGTAAGAAGAGTACTCGGAGGGAGAGAATGAATTTAGGTTAGAAAAGAGTCTCACCGGTCCGCCAAATTTTGAATTGGGCTCTGGATCGGGATTTGCATCCTCTTTGGCAGCTAAAAAACTCCCAGAAAGCAACATTGAAGCCGCACAAGAGACACGATGGAGAGAAGAGAATAAAGAAGAGGAGAAACACGCTAAAAATTCATCGGACCCTCCACTGGAAGACCTAGAAGAGAAGATGGAAGAATATGAGGAGGCATGGGGTGATAAATGTTTGTCTTTTGGAGGGGAGGCAGAGAATGACGAGAATTACAGTGAGGAGGAAAAGGTTGTGACGGATTGGGAACAAATAGTCGAAGAGCTGACGGAAGAAGACCTTAGGCAAATCAAGGATCTAGAGAAAGAAATGATCTTTGATGGCCTCTTGACTGACGATAACCTTCTCGGGTATGACTTGATGGATACGGAGATGCAGACAAAGCAGGCGGAGGTAGTAAGCGAGGCAAGCTTGGACAGGACAATTTCTGAGCAAATCCAGCCACTAGAGCAACAATGGACAGCGATCCCGGCAACATCTCAGTTTCCGACTAGCAAGAGAACGCGATTGCCGTCGGCGACGGAGAAGAAGAGTGAAAAGAAGAAAGGGGACAAAGAGGATGAGACTTTGGTGCAAGGCCACTAAAATTGGCTTTTGGTAATGTGTCCAAGAAGAATGAGCATAGGAAAGCTATTCCAAATAGCCCATGTGGGGGCCTTCTTGCCTCTAAGAAGCTAAAGACTTTCCAAAGAAATTCGTCTCCAAAAATGAAATCGGCCTACTTGGCCAATGAGAGTACAGTCCCTCAAGAGGAGGAGAAGTTGGTGAAAAAGAAAAAGACAAAAATTATTGCTACATTGCCTAAGGACGGCCCAGGGGAGTCCCAAATCTCCCCCGATCCTCCCAAATGATGACATTAGAATGGAACTGTGAAGGGACGAGTGCCAAGATTACCTTCTGTCGACTGGAAGAATTGTGTCGTTGTTATTCTCCAGATTTTATGTTTGAATCAAAGACAAAAAAACTCTAAGTTGTATCTATAATATTTGCAAGTTATTCTAGATTTTGATACCTCTTTCTGTAAAGCCGATAGGCAATAGTGGATGCCTAGGTCGCTTTTATTCTAAGGATTATCCGGTTAACGTTTTTCTCTTAGATGATCTTCTTAGCAATATTGAAACCTTTATTGATACTAACAAAGTTTTTATAACATTTATTTATAGTGACCCTATTGTAAAAACCGAGACTCTATTAGGAAAGATTCATCTGTATTGGTATCATTCATTCTGAGCCATGATTCATTATTGGTGATTTTATGAAATTTGTGGAAATCACAAAAACAAGGTGGCAAATGAAGATCGGAAACCACATTTCTACGCTTCCGTGGTATGATAAACGAGTGTGGCTTCATAGACTTCCCATTCTCAGGGAACCAATTCTCTTGGATTTGACAACGATCAAATGGAAAAATCAGACGTCGTCTGGATAGAGCCATGGGGAACGAGAAATGGCACAATATTTTTCCCACACTAATGTGGAGTATTTGAAGTTGTGGGATCAGATCATCGATCCATGATTGCTTCCATATTATCGAAACCACATAAATCTCGTAGAAGCCTCATGTTTGATTTTCGCCCGGTATGCGACATCTTTTTTCAGGAACCGAGTGTCACGACACTCAAGGAGCAAGCATGAAAATTAAAAACTATACGGAAGCTCAAGCATTTTGTGTGGCAATGTATCTCAAGATGTCTGGGTACATGCCAACGCATGTTCTCTCGTCATATGAGGAAAGATAAGGTATGCCCATGATGCAGAGCGGAGGAGAAAATAATCAATCATTTGTTGGAGAGGGACGTATTACTAAACAAAAAACGAGAGTTTGAAGATTTTTCCTTGGGTTATGTGGTATATTTGGAAGGCGCGAAATTGAAAATGATTTGAGAACGTTAACGAGCATCTGCGTGACACACTTGATACAGCCATTCAAGAAAAAGAGGCATGGAGATGAGCAAACACAAAGGAGGATCAGTGCGAAGATCCAACCGAGGAGGTATCGGAGGTGAGGTTACCCAAGGACTCCTTTCTATGCTACACAGACGGCTAGTGGCTTTATTTGGATAGTAAGAACGGACAAGGATGGGTTGTCATCAAAGGCGACATGACTATCTATATTGGTCTAAAAGGTTCAAGAAGATGCCTTCTCCCCTGCACACGGAGCTCAAGACTCTAGTTTGGGCGATGAAGTGCTTGGCAGATATTTCCCTGACTGATGTTCTTTTTATTACGGATTGTCCAGACCTCATAGCCATGACGACAAACCCGGAGGACTTGCCGTCATTTGCATCTGAGTTGAGAGATTTCTTAGAGTATAAGGAATCATTTATGTCCTTTAGGATTAGACATATCTTCCGTTGTGTGAATATATGTGCAGATAAACTTGTGAAATGTGCAAGAGCACGAGGTTTCTGTTTTTCCCATGTAAGCACATCGGTTCCCACTTGGCTCTCTCTAGTAGAAGAGTCTGTAAAGCGAAAACTTATCAATATATGGGGTTTGAGGAAAAAAACAAAAATAAGACTGCAAAATCAGCGGTTGAACCAGACAGCAAACCGAATAGGGACTCAGAATAGATTCATTACAACCAATAGAACCCTACAAAATTACAAAATTGAATGGCTCAAAATAGCAACTTAACCTCGGTTCGTTGAATTTTGTAAAGTTCTAGACCTAATCCCATAAAATTACTACTACTTTAAGTTGCCAAAGTTTTAAATTCCTAGAATAAACTATTAAGATGACAATTTTGTTACTTTAAATATTCAATGTAGTTTTTTTTTTAAATGTGAAATTAATATTAAGATGTATACTTTAATTACAAGAGCCAAGACTGCATTTTACATTATAAACACTTAAGCTAAGTAATTAACAAAAATGACATTAAGCACGGATTGAGTTCCAACGTTGGAGAAGCCCATTGAGTTTGTTGTCCTCGGCATAGTAGAGTGAGATGAGTCGGTCCTGTAAAACTTTGAAGATAGCACGAACTCGATGGGCGATATAGTTGCTTACTTGTCCATGTCGTCTTCCATTTTGTTTCCTCTATAAATGGTAGATTGTGGATTGGTTACAAGTACAACGTCGAGAGAAACTTACTCTGTAATCATCAGGCGCATGGCGCCACAAAGCGATCCGGCTTCAATGTAGCTTTTAAGTTTGCAGCATCACTAAATTTAACGGACCAGTTAATTTCGTTAACCGAAATATTATTTTCAACTAAAATTTACTAATGTGGCAAAAAATTTAATTTTTATTAAATTTTATGTTCACTACATTTAATTTATTTTAATATTTCAATAAAAAGGACAAATGATATTTAATTAAAATCTTGTAAAAAAGATCAAGAAGGGAAGGAAGAAAACAACAAGATATTAATTAAAAAGAATTGTTTTGTTTTTGTCCTTTTATTGAAAATTTTAAAATAGATTAAATGTGGTAAACAGAAAATTTAATAAAAATGTTTTTTATTAGTTTAAAAATAAAAATTATTGGTACGTCAGTAAATTTTAGCAAAAATAATACTTTCATTAACGGAATTAACTAGTCCGTTAATCTAGTGATGGTATGAATTCATAAGCCATATTGAAGGTTTAATGTAACACAATTGTTATCTTGATGGTTCCTGTGGGATTTCAAAACTTTTGGAGGTTTAGAGTGAAAGTGGTTGCACCTCCTAAGTTTTTTATGAGATTTTCCCCATATTATAGTAATATGCCTTCTATTCCTGATAAGTTTTAGATATACTGAATGGATTAATATGTTTATCGTTGATATTTTTGATGCAGGGACTTGGTAAGCATTAATAGGTGGTTCAACTATCAAAGGGTGAATCTAACTCATCTATATTTTTTGGCTGTCAATTGAATGTAGTGCCAGCCCTAAGCTAATGGTGGTGCTTCACCAGCTTTACACATCAAAATTACTACATATATTAAAGGACACCAAATTTTATAAAAAATAGTTCATGGCTAAGTGGTTTGTTTTGTTTATCCTCCATATCAACCTGAGTTCCTACGCCCAGTGCGTTCTCTATATTAGAACTTCGCTTTAATTTACTGCTTTATTTAATTTTACAGCAATCATTATAATCAAACCATATCTATGTATTAGTTATATTCGATACATTGCAAATTCGTAGTGTAACATTGGTCTTTGTAGATTCGATACTCAATCTATACTACCGCGTCTGTGCATTTGCAGTGATAATGAAAGTTTAATACCTGAGACATCAACTACTAGGACCAGGGTATGGTTCTCTCACTCCCTTGTATATATCATTCACTTTTGTACATATTTCTTTTGCATTTTGTGTTTTTGGTTTCTCTCTTGAAATTTATTTCAAACTTAGGCGGTGTGAAGTAAGTTCGGAGGAGAGATTCACTAGCTAATTATGTGTTTTTTTTTCATTGAGTCTTGCATTGTATCATAGGCATATGCATTGAAAAATCAAAAACAAAAAATTGAAAATTTTGAAAAAAACAAAAAGAATCATGTAATTTCATTTGCATAATAAGATCGAGTCTAGACCCATATAGGTTTGCATTTACATATGCTTAGGGAATGATGATTTAAACTACCATGTAAAGGTATATGCTTAGTTTGCAATGTGATTCCCTTGATAAAGACCTTGTATATCTTAATCAATTTTGAAAAGTTTGAATCTTTTCACTCTGATCTCTTTGCTCGAATGTTAAACTCTTGATTGATGCTTGTTTGATTGCTTTCAACTTTAATCTATTGGACTTAGCTCTCTCTCTTAGGAATATGAAATACATAGTCAAGATTTTAAACATCCATCCAAGTTTCTTATCGAACTTTTGTTAACTTGGATGACCATTTTCATCTTTAAAATAGAACCACACCCTTACCTAAACCTTTCTTTTCAACCCCACATATGCTATTCTTAAGTCAAGCATTTTTCTATGCTTGCATTTGCAAAATCTCTAGAGAAAGGGATTCTTGTATGAGAAGTCAGAAGATGATAAGATGCTAAGTCATAGTTTTGATGTAGATCAAAACATAAGAATCAGTAGCATAGTGGAAGAGAATCTTGTATCAAAATTTGGTCTCATTATCCATAGCTTTTGTGAAATGTCTTGCATTCTATTTCGAGATTGAACCCCACACACTTTGAACCATCTTTTTTATGCTTAAGGCTTTTTTCACCAAGCCAAATGATTGTGATTTCATTCCCCTTAGCGAGAATTTATGCCCTTGTCATACTTGAATGTTAAAGAGTTAAAATGCATGATTGCAAGTTGATGTCTTGAGTTTTATCATAGAGTAAAAAAGATTGGAGTACCGATAAGTGTAAAGATGATGATCGATTAGAGATTCATTTATGTATTGATTGACGTATTATCTTGGAAAATGATGTTAATAGCTTGGTTGATCTTTGTGGTTATGAATCCCAGTCTTCAAACCTCTTCAAATAGATTATCTTCTGTTGTTTGCTTATGGACAATCACAAGGAAAGTCCATGGGAGTTGATAAATATGGTTTTTGTGTGATTATAACATTTATTTTCACCACGTTTCTCATCATTTTGCATCACTTCATACGTTTTACTTTAAACTTTTGCATCGATATACATTCTAGAGTCTTAAATCATAAATATCGCATATTGCATAGTTTTGAGTCCTTATATGTGTTTGAAGAATTGGAATGATTTGGGGCATGGGAATGGAATCTAAGGGAGAGCAACAAGCAAAGGAGAAGCTAAAGGACCTCCCGTAGCACTCTCAACCGCTGCCACTGCCTTTGCTCGAGTGAAGATTTAGCAGGTCCATGGAAGAGCAACCGGAGGTGTTTCGCCGCTAGAACCATCCACTACATATACCAGAGAGCATGGCAGACCAGGCTGCTGGGAGTGCTCCAGTTTCCACCCTCGTCCCATCACTTCTAGAAGACCATGGTAGCGGCCATTAGGCCGCTGGGAGTGACCGCTGCGACCACCGTTACCTTTTTAGTTTCAGATCTAATCATGTTTGTCTCGGGTCAACCTTTTCCGCATGTACCTATCTATAAATACTCTTTTAGACCTATTTTTTATATGTCAAGTCTCTTTTCATCAAAACATTTTGCTTGTTTTGGATCTAAACATCAACTTGTATTGGCTTTTGATTTATTTTATGCAATATATATATTTCTTTTAGATTTACATTTTGCTTAACTAATCTATCATTATAGAAATTTTCATTCACGAAAGGTGTTCGATGAAATATTTGAACTAAATCTAAATGGATTTTTCTTCCTTAGCCAATGGAAATTGATGTTAAGGTGATTGACAGAAAATTGATTGGACTTAATTTTTAATGCTCATTGATTCCTTTATTAGCACATGAAAGTGAGCTTGATGATATGTCATGGTTTTATGGGGTTTAACCTTTATTTTCGTTAGTTTATCCATTCTTTTATCGAGTCTAGTCCTGCTTTTTTGTCATTTTGATTTTTTTTTAAGTCTTTACAGGTTTAGAGTCATCACTGAAAATTAAAGAGAAATTGGACCAGCTTTTGACGTCTAAAAGCTTCAAGAATCAACTATAGAGAAGTTGGGATCCATCGATCCTTTAGCAGATCAATCGATCCTTGAAAATAATGAAGTGATATGTTTTAGAGCTAGGATCGATCGATTCTTACTAGGATTAATCAATCCGCAAGATAAATTCTTTCTTTTTTCTAAAGTCATTTGGTTTTAGTTTTTACATAAAAATACGGGATATTCGACCTCAGAGCAGTTCTGTCTTGTTATTTTACAGCTTTTGCTTTTTTATTTTTGTAACTTTGGAAGACAAAATCTGTTACTCTTTTAGAAGTGCTTTTTGAACTCGTTATTGTTATTTTGATATTTATGCAAGCATATTATTTTCTTTTTATGATTTTGTCTATGTGTGAGTCATCTACATGTTGGGTTTAGGGTTGTTCATGGGGATTCAGTGATCGTTTAGTTTTAGGTTGTTAGATTTGGGATTTCACGTTTAGAGTTCTTCATCTTTTATGTTCTTAATGCTTATGTTATATTGATCAGCTAGCGTAAGATCTCTAGGTTAACCTATGCGACAAAGGCGATAGTTAGATTACAGGAGTCAAAAATTGATGAGCTTAGTATCTTTTGCCGACGGGAGTTGAAGTAAAGTCATCTAAGTGAACATATTGAATATGTTCTAAAAGGTTGCATGTCTACTAAAGCTCATTCGGGAATTTAGTGTCTTAGGATTCATGTTTAGATAGTTAGTACTGAAGGAGTATACTAGCTTTACATTAGTGATTTGAGTTCTAGTATAGTTTATAATTAGATCCATGTTTAGTAATTAGTTTAGCTGTTATTCATCCATGCGAATTTCCCTACGCCCAATGCTTCATCTCATAAGTCTACATCGTTTTATACTGTTTTCTTTAGTTTACTTACAATCATTACAATCAAAAACTTTTATTCTTGTCTTAGCGCAGAGGAAGAATGTCAACATGTGTGAGGAACAAGAAAACCAAGAATGTGGTGTTGATGAAGCAATTGAGGGTCTAGAGGGACTGACTATGTAGGAGGATGAGGAAACTTCAAGAATCAAAGATTCAATCAAACTACATGAAGCATTCGAATATGTCATATAGAAGCACAATTATCGAGAACAACATGGACAACAATTCCAAGGAAAGCCATTAATCCCAGCTTAAACACAACATACCTTTATTCAAGAATTTAAAAATAAGAATGCTAGATATGGTAATACATGATTTCAACATAAGCAATAGTTTGGGAATTCTTGTTCTCAAGAAAAGGTTGAACTAATGTTCTAGCAGGTTCTTAAAGGTGAGAAAAAAATAGTGAGTGAGATAAATGGTAAGGTTGATGACATGTACAATGATCTTAATGGCAAGTTTGAATATTTGAGTACTTACTTACGAGTTTATGAAATTTAAGTTGCTCAAACCTCTGCAATTGGTTAAGGCACCTTTAGGAACATTTTCTGGAAATTTTGAAACTAATCCTAAGGAGTATATCAATACCATTACGCTCGAACTGGAAAGGAAGTTGCTACAAAATCATAGAGGACAAAGATCAATCGATTTTGTGACATATTAAATGAAAACAACAATTAGAAACTAGCTGAAGTGACTGGAGGATCTGGAAGCAAAGTTGTTGCTAGCAAGGAACAACCCTATGCACCTCCACTACATTATGTGCCTAGGTTACTGTAGAAGAATTGCAAGTGAGATTATTTATTGTTGATGTTGTAAAGATGGTTCTGACCTTGAAAACATATACGAAGGACATTCTTATGAAAATTATCACATTGGAGAAAGGTGGGATGATTCTTACATATGAAGGCAATACAATCTTACAGAATATAATGCCAGAGAAGCGTGACAATCCGAGAAGTTTCACTTTGCCTTGCACTATTTGGGACCTGAAATTCAAATGTTGCTTTTGTGACTTGGGTGCTAGTGTAAGCTTGATGTCGTTGTCAGTTTCACAGCGTCTTGGGTTGTTCACATTTAAACCATCAAAGATTTCATTAGTATTAGTTGATCGATCAGTTCAATACCTAGAAGGGTTACTGAAAAACATTCCTATGAAGATTGATGGATGTTAGATCTTGACTAATTTCATTGTGTTGAAACTGGACGAAGAACCACAAGATTATATCATCCTCGGTAGACCATTCTTAGTAATCACATGAGGGATCATCAATGTGAAAAAGGGGAAGATTGATCTTCATCTTAGTTAATTGATTATGAAGTTTGACATTGAGAATATGATGCAAAAACCTACCACTGATGGGAAATCTTTGTGAATTGATACAACTGATGAGATCATAAACAAGATTATGCAAGAAGTGCATTCGGAGGACCACATAGAGATCACATTGGTTAAATAGGAAAATGAGTTTGAGTACTTTAGATTGGAAACTACATGATTTGCACATATTATGGATGATGCTGAAGGTGTGAAGACTATTTCATTCACCAACATTGAGGAAACACAACCGAAAGGAACAAGTTTCTCTATTGAATCAGGGCCTGTCACAGAAACGTAGAGATTGATCAATCCATCCCAAGGATCGATCGAACCCCAATGTTAACCTTAATTCTGAAAACAACATGCTCATCGTGGATCGATCGATCCTATGCCAAATATTAATGTTTTGGAAAACATCACCACTCAACGAATCGATCGATCCTAGTGCCATGCAACCAATTCTAGATACGAAACAAACATAATAGATTGGGATTGATCGATCCCAAATCATTCCAAAATGATTGTTTGAGCGACATCTGGAGTGACCTGAAAGCTCAAAAGATCGAGTTCAAACCACTCTAAGGTACGGATATCTTGGATCTAATTCTTATTATAGTGTGATTATTAACACTAACTTGAACAATGTCAAGACCACCTTGTTTCTTTTTGAGTTGTGTAAGTATAGTAAAGGTTTTTGGTATTATTTAGACGACATTACTAGGATATCACATGACCTGTACATACACCATATACAACTCGATGATGCATCAAAAACATCAATAGAATATCAAAGGCGTTTGAATCCAAACTTACGTTAGATGGTAAAAAAAGATCCTCAAACTTCTTTAAACTGGTGTGATCTATCGGATCTCGAATAGTCCATAGGTTAGTCTAGTGCACATCATTCCAAAGAAAGGAGAAGCTACTGTAGTGATAAATGAGAGGGACTAGTTGATTCTTATAGACACTATGATTGGACACAAAATGTGCATTGATTACATGGAAGCTTAAAGCTGCAACTAAAAATGATCATTTTCTCTTCTTTTCATTGATCAAATGCTAGAAAGATTAACTAACTATCCTTAGTATTGATTCTTGGATGGTCATTCAAGCTTTTTTCTAGATACTGATTCTTCCAAACGATCAGGAGAAGACGACGTTCACATGCCCATATGGAACGTTCGCTTACCGAAGAATGTCATTTGGATTGTGCAACGCCCCAACCACATTCCAATCTGCATGATATCCATCTTCACTTATTTAATCGAGGATATCGTGGGGGGGGGGTATTTAACGATGATTTCTTGGTTTATGGCTCATCTTTCTCTAGTTTTTTTTGTTGATTTTGTGCAGGGTACTATAGTGCTATGTGGACAAACATTGGTGATCAATTGGTAGAAGCGTATGTTGATGTTCTAAACATTATAAGACCTCAAAAGGGAATACAAAAAAACAATTAACTATTTTAAAAGAGAATTTGAGATGAAAAATGACATTAAATGGGATTAGACATGTCTTTTGCTACCTTCAAGGGACTACTAATTTAAGATTATTTAATTCAAAAAATCAAATGGTTAAATTGTTGGTTATGCAGATATAAGATATTTTTCAGATCCACACAATGTCCAATCACAAAACATGATAATATTCTTGACGTTCTCCGAAGTTAACGATTGTGGCAATTTTTCATATCAGACTTAAATCATTGCACTTCAAGAAACGGGTAAAGAGTATTTGTATAAGAGCAATAAGTCAACACATCTAATCAACGAATGAAATTCGGTTCATTTACAAGAGATATAACCAAACATATTTTTCTAAAAAAAATTTTATACCCCAAAAACTTGAAAAAAGTAAATATATTGAAGTAACATATGTACGATGACAATAATGCAGATCTTTTCACAAAATTACTATCCACTGCTATGATTTTTAAAAGAAACATGTCAATAACATTAAAATGCATCGGTAACAAAACATGTAATCTTTGTGGTTCGAGGAAGAGGTTACGAAATTATACAGTATTTACCTACTATAACTCTTCTACTGAGTTTTTCTAAAAAAGATTTTAATAAGTTAACACAGATGCAAAAGATAATACCAATATCCATAAAAGAATGTTATGAAAGTTTGAGAAAAAAACATATTGTCAACCGAGATTAAATCATCATAAAATATATACAAAATATTCTCTCTCTCTTATATTATTAAAATAATTATATACACAACATTATGATCTGTTTCGTAAATATTAACTTTTTATTTATATATACTATAAATTATATCCTATTTGGTAACATTTTGTATATTTTTATTTCTAGCCTTTAAATCAGAGAAAGTATACGGGTCGGGTAATTTGTGTATCCGTTAATGACCCGACCCGGAAATTTCCCTAAACAGCTCAAGCAAGTGTTTGCTCCATCGAGAAAGACGCAGCTTACACAAGAAGCAGGAAAAAGCCCAAAAGGATTCGATTCCAGAGACTCAAAAGCTACGATTGTCGAGTTCCTGAGATCAACAAGCGATGCAACCACTGAAGCTAGATGAGGAATCGTCTTCCATTTATCACAAGCCTCGAAACTGTTCTATCTCTTCCGGTGATAACTCTGTCTGGGCCGATGTTTCGCCTCTCCTCTTCGCCGCCTGTGCTGGTACTCTCTCTCTCGCTTACTGTATTGAAGATGTGTTCATACTATGCTGAAATTTTTGTTTATTTTTTATTCGGTAGCTTATTCTCAGTCGATTCTTTGTTTTCCATTTCTTTGAGTTTCATGAGATTGTGTAAAAATTCGATAAGGTTTCAGGTTAAATAGCAAATTTTGTGAACAAGTAAGGTAATACAAGTGACCATAAGAAAAGAATCATACAATTGAATTTTTATTTTGCAGATCTTCATGAAGGAGAGCTTATTAATGGAGATAATTTTAATCTTTATGCTGCAATGTCTGCATTGGAGGTTCTACTCATTTTTTATCTTACAAAATTCCAGTTATTGGATTTTAAGATCTTCCCTGCGTTTGTATATTGAAAAATGCTGCAATGACCAATGCCTCCTATTTCTTTATGTTCTTATGAAAGCTTATAATAATCTAACTCCGTATTTCAAAGTTCCTTACAGCCATACTATCCTAGAAAACTCATCTTCTGGAACTTTGTTAACGATGAAAAATGTGTTTTATGGACTGGTCGCATCCCTTAGGTTACGGTCCTTAGTTTGTTAGGGATGTTTAGACTGCGCCTAGCTCTACACTTAGCTTGTGAGGTTGCCAGTAGTTTATCACAAACATGGTCCCTAATTGATTTCACAGCAATCTATTTGAATTTTAATCCTTTTTTTCTTCCTTTAATGGTGTCCTTGCTTTCTGCTAGATAATGGACCCAAAGATGGATTCTGGTATGGTGTCTACATTTTATTCTATAGATGAAGCCATCGAAAATGGTTTTGCACCGGTCCCTGTAAGCGATGATTGTACTGTTGATGTGCAATCCATCATTGACATTATGGATCATCTCCTGGTCTGCGAGGTAGTTTTTATTAAATATCTGCTAAAACAATACTGTGTGAGACTGTGAGTTATAAGATACAAATTCGAAACTTTCAATAAGGAGATCTCTGTTGCTAATACCTCCGCCTTGGAGTTGCTTTCTTCCACATTTTGTGTCCTTTTTTTTTGTTTTTTGTTTTTATTTTATATTGTTTTATAGAGTGTAGCAAACAAATATATCACCTGATTTTGGTTGATCTCTTGTCTCTTCCTTATAAATTTTCTACTCTTTTGCAGGCAACATGGCATATGGGTCATTCATTGGCCCAAACCGTGTTTTCATGCATCTATGTTCTGAGGCCTGAGAGGACATCTTCACAGGCTCTATTGCATTCTTATTGTAGGGTCATCCGAGCAACTTGCAGGGCAGTTGTTTCTGTTGTCTCAGATGCACGTACAAATGAAGTAATTAACTTTAACAAATTCTGGTCTTCTTTTATTCTTGTAGTGTATTTAGTTTGTTTTTTTTATAATTATTATTAATGTTTTAATATGTTTTCAATGTTTGCCTTTTGAGATCTTTTATTATGTCCTACATTTTTCTTTCCGGCCTAAAGAAAAATAGTTGAGTACTCATTTTGACATTTCATAGTTTCAGTAATCATAACCTTATCTGAGTTAAAATGCTAATGTTCCTAGTTTAGTTTAGAAGCAACGTATCCCTGCTTGGAGACATCACAGAAGGAAACAGGGTTCACTTTACTCTCCTCTTCTAATGAAGTCTTTGCATTCAATCTCATCTAGCCTTGGCAGCCATTTTATAAATCTTGAAATGATTAACAGAGGGTAGAAATTTTTTTTGTAGAAAATTCCCACCATTTAGCAGCTAAATGCAGATAAAAAATTGAGAAGATTTGTTGTGATATTTTGGATAGAAGTTTCTCTTTACTAGATAGACGCCCTGCTGTGATGAATAGTTTACACTAAATGAGTAACCTTTTGCCTGCTTATTAACAGGAGGAGGATCTTTTTTCCATGACATATGGTCTTCCTTTTAATGAAGATGAAGATGCTAAGGGCTTGTTACTCTTAAATGCGGTCGAAGAAACAATCTGTCGTCAGCTGCGTGCTTGTAAGGCCACATCATCAAAAAAGAGACTGATGGAAGGTATTTTCTTGGTTTGCGTATCTCCCTTTATTATTTTGCATGCACACGCTTGCAGAATAGAGATATGAAGAGAGTATTCATATCAGGGGATTGAAGAGTCGTTTGTTGCCTCTCTTAGTTGATACGTTGTTTACACATATAATGGTGATTTTGGATTTGGAGACTGTAGTAATGAGTTGGAATTAGATATTGTACAGCGGCTCTCCAAACATATACCAACTTGAAATTAGCCTCTGGCCTATATTTTGTAACTTGGAGTCTTCGACTGAGTATTGAGTAATGATATATATGTAAAGTCTGTTGATCATTTCAATTGATTTATTCTTAGGAAAAATTACGATCTCCTGAGACCAATGACTTTCTTTTTTCGTTAAATGATGCAGATTTGGAACCTCTACAAACTAATCCCCAAGTGGAAGAGAGTTTTTGCAAAGCTCTCCTATGCCGGATACGTTTCCGTCAGGTTTCATGCTTTATTATTCTTTCTTTGATAATGTTAATTTATTTGTTAATTACTGTTTTCTCAACTTGAGTATTTGGAGGTCATGTTAACTGGTGTATGATATAGTCCCAGAGTCTGTTCCTTTTATGATTAAATACCCTGGTGGCCATCGGTGAACACAAGATTTGTATTGCGTACTTTAAAGAAGAAAAACTATACTTGGTCGTTAAAATGTGCAAATGGTGTTTTCTCTATAGTTAAATATGTCTGTTTAACTAACTACACAGAAAATGAATAAGTATGACCGCATAGCATTTCTTTAACCTAACCTCACAATGAGGAGTGAATGGCAACAGAGTTACCATATGTCCCTTTGTGTCATATTTTGCAACTTGTGCAACACACAATAATGAATAAGCTTAGCTGAGATTTAACTGTGAAAATATGACAGCTTTAGTTACCTGTTTACCCTCATTTATTGTTCTATATATTTGTCAGACATGTGAGTCAAGATGTATTTATTATTTTGTCTCATAAGCCGTCTTTTCTCTTAGTAGCTGTGATGGACTTGTGCATTGATAGGTGTTTTAACATTTTCTCAATAACTTTCAGCATTTTCTACACGCTCTTAATTGTATGAGACGACCACAAGGACGAGGCCTCGAATTGGCAAGGAAACACATAGCGTATTGCATATCCGAGCTAGATTCTGTTCTAGAGTCGGCGGAATTTCTAAGATCAGATGTTGAAAACGGCAAAACTGAGATAGAAGAAAGTACAACTGCTTCATGTCGTTCCCCAATTGGATTTGATACTACTTTAAACAAAAGATTGTCTGCTCCAACCCCACCTCGTGCTATTAAACTTCTTTCTTGGACAAAGGTTGGGACTTCCAAATTCTCTGTATACATAAGTTTTGAGAGAGGGAGAGGCTGAAATAAGTTTTGTTTGGTAACTTTTCTTCATTTCTTTATTCTCCAGGCCCTTGACTATTATGTGAAACTTCTTCACAATCTGGATCAGATATGTGTATTCCCACTAGAACCAGATTTAGATGCTGTCTTGCAGTTTGTGATTCGGTTTCAAAAATCTCGTCCTGATTTGGTTGCTAGGGCTCATCTTCAGGTGGCTTACTATAACTTAATACATCAATATCTTGCAGCTCTGTGCTTTCAGATACCCATACATAATTTTTTCGTAAACTATTTTGATTGTGGTTGCAGTTAACCTTTTCTCGCTTTGCAGTGTGTTTGTTAGCACTTATTTTCAAGCCATTTTCTGAGTTAAATTTGAGTCATTGAACCATATGAATATGGTAGAAACCTGCTTTATATCTGTAAAGAACAGTTGCACATACCTAGAACCGATGGATTAGAGAGTATCCAACTCTCCCTAACCACCTTTCCCAACTAAAGTCTAGTCCCCGACAGACCTGTTGAATCCTCTAGTTATTCTAATTGTTGACTATTTACTATTCTTGTTGGCTAGATGTTAGTTATGGTTACGTAGGAATATGCAGTGGCTAGCACTCTCTTTATCTTCCTTATGTAGACTTATAACAATATAGATCTAGTATATGTAGTTGAGGTTGATTCTGGTTGTAAATATCTGTTCAGCATTGAAACTGGGGTCCATTTTTGTTATGATGTATGCAGTATTCATGAACAATTTATATTTATGCTAGCATAATGCCTTTACCTTTTATACTCAATGAACTATCTTGCTCTATAGCTTCTCCTTGTGCAAGATGGGAAACTTTACGGCCGTGATACCTTTTTGACTATTTGCGCCAGAGCTCTTGCATTTGATGTCACAAAGAATCATGGTCTTCAGAATAACGAGTACATTCTTCAACTTAATCAGGTAAAAAGGGTATGTTTGTAACATACATGATTTATTTGATCTACGAACTTGTATGAGGTAGCTCTTTATTTTTCCTAGTGAGTAAATTCTCTGGCTAAAGTAAACATTGAACTTTGGTTTTGGTTAGTGATCAATTAGGTTGAGATAAATGGATGGCCAGTTTCCTTGACAAGGGTTTTGAAACTTGGTAAAACCTTGAAACTTCCAAGGAAGTATCTTTTATTGTTTTTGGTCAATATTTGGTGTCTGGCTTTTAAGTCGCAATAATAAGAGAATTTCAGCATTTGTGGATGTAACAAATTTGAAGCCATCAAGAATAATTTAGAGAAAAAATAGATTACTGTTTTTTTATGGAGACTTCAATCAGAATGCCTGACCTTAATTTTTTTGGATTATGGTAGCTTCTGGATCCTGGAAAGATGTAACATAGATAATTTAAATATTCAACTGGCTTCTTACTTAGAAAGCTCCCTTTGATCTCTGTTCTTATTTTGTGGTGCAGTTAATGATTAATCTTCTTAAAATATTATGTGCTAATACCCCATGGCAGAGGCGTAAGCTTGGGAAAATCTTAAACGACTGGAGCGTATTCAGTGTGCAGGTTATATCATTTATGATATTAAAATCAGTGTAACGTTTTTTTGTGCCTTAGTTGTAACTTTATTATACTTACTTAGCTGTAAGCTTGCTTACCCTATAATTATGTGCATACTAATTTGGGTTTTTGTGTCAACATCTCATTTATTCATGTTCCTTTATTCGGCAGATGGGAGTTAGTGTTGGCCATATGATGCAGCAAGATCAATCACGCGCGTTGAAAAACGGGGTAGGTTTACTACCATCACTGTGCCTTGCAATGACACCAGGTCCATTTAATCAAACATCTATCTGAATCTAGTTGACAACTGTTTATTCATTGTTTTTAGTAGGAACAAGCCAGTAGTCTAAATTTAAATTCCAACAACTTTTGTTTTTCTCTTTCTGAAAATTTTGGCTCTATTGAGAAGCATAGATGGAATGTTATGTTAACTTCCATCTGCGTACCTTTCAGGATAAGTCTCTGCTCATTTTAAATCATATTTATGGTTGGTTAGATGAGCAAATTAATTGGGTGGCGCTGCACTTTCTCATGCTGGGGTTTGACCTAGACCTCTACTCTCCGAGTGAATATTGCATGGTATATTGGTACATGTATATTATACTCTGGAAGCTTGCTGAAAAAGCACGTTTCAGGGTCTTAACTATTGTTAACACCGGTAAGCATCAATATTATCATACTGTTTCGAAGATGGACCATCTGTACAGTAATTGGTTTGGCATATCTGCACACTGTATTTGTATATCTTTGTATAATACACTTATGTGTCATCATCTGGATCAGAAGAAAGAAAGGCAAAGAGGAATAAGGAATATTCTAGAGATATGGCTCGGGAAGATCGAATTAGTTTATGGGTATTGTTTCTTCAATGTCAGACTTGCCTTGCACAAGGCCTCACAGTGGTACTTTTTTTTTTCAATCTCTTGCATCCAAACTCATTCCATTGATGTTATTAAGTATTTTTTTCAACCTGACCTTCCTCGTTTACCCATAATAGATGATTGCTGCTTTGAGAAATGAAGGGATGTGTTTAAAGAGTGAAGGACCTTTTAATACCGAAAACGAGGTAAGCATAAGTTCCTTTTTATCTGTTGCATAGTTATTGAATTAAAGTGTAAGATGCAAAACCCTCAGGTTTGGAAATAGGTCAGATGTTTTCCAGTGTTTGACTTCGACTTCCCATTTTCCTTGACATGCAGAAATTTGTTCAGCATTTTGAACTCCTCCAGAAGGCATCGCTTCCCGAATATGACGCTTATGAATCATTCTCAGAATCCACATCTCACGCTCGTCTCGACGTAATGTTTCCTCTATATAACTTTTTCTTTTTATGGTCAATCACATTTACTTTGTCAGAGGAATTGTAGAACTAGTGGGTATGGGTTGAATATAGTTATTTTGGGTATCTAAATCTACTACCCTAAGCATACCCATTAAAAAAATGGTCGGGTAATTCGGATATGGAGTAGTTTAAAAGTAGTTCAGGTACCTAAAATCACTACTTGATTACTTTGTGAAAAAGTTTTCTAATTGTGAATAAAGTTGTATCCATTACTTTTGCTGCAGTATCTTCCTATGTATGAGTACTTCCATGATGCTCAAAAAATCGTGAAGGACTTAAAGGTTGGTTACGCCAACGATGCTGATAAATTGGCTGAAGTCAGGGGATTAGAGCAAGTTGCGGAACGCAATATTGTTGCTGTCAACCTTTTCTGTCAAGACCGTTCGCTGAAGGTGTCGTTTGAGTTCACTCATCATTCTTATTTCGCCACTGCTGTTGTTCGAAGATCTTGAAACTCTTATTTTAATCCAAATCCAATTTTTTGGGACAGACCCGATTTTGTTTTTGGAAACAAGTTTCCTTTTTTAGTTATCTCTCAGTGCCTTTCCTCAAGTCTTTTCTTTAGTTGTTCCTTTTATAATATTTTCCTGTAAAATTTTGTTCTCAGAAATTTAAATTATTATAAACCGTCTGCTTTCGTGTTAATTATTTATTTTACAAAGCTACCACAATGTATTTAATCTTAATCTTCTTATACTCTCACTACTTATGGAAAACTTTTACGTGTTTACTTTTTACTTTATGGATATAAAACCTCTCCATGTTTTTCTACTTCCCTCTCAAATACGCTTTCTTCATCTACAGTTCTTCCACTACCTCAAAACCACTCCTCTCACCTAATGTTACTTGTTTTGTTTTACGTCATGTTGATGTTCATCATAATTTTTTACTCCAAAATTTAAACCTTTTTAACGTTTTGAAAGCATAAAGGCAAGAACCAGTAAAGTTTTTTCTCTCTCTTCTCTATCTAAAATTTTTGAGAGGGAGAAAATTTCTCTTTTATGTTTGCCGGCTTTAGTGTCCGGATGTAGTCCAGCTTTTTACTTCTTAATTCTGCCGTCTGGTGTGTTCCGGCTATGCCGTCGTCTAAAAGTTTGGCGCTGTTATTTTGTGAAGTCCTTATGCCCTCACCTTTGTTGGTGCTGTTTATGGTTGTTTTGGCTCATCTCTGTTTATGATAGGGGTTCAAGAGAGATGGCAAATCTATCCCATGTCCTTTCCGTTGTTTTCTTCGAAGGATCTGAGTCTAAGATTCATCATCTTCTTGTAGATTGGACCGGTTTAGACCCATCGAATCTGTGACAGAGATCTTTTGCTTTTAAGAGTTTAGTAAAGCAAATTGATCGATTGATTGAGTTCTTCGATTTTCTCTGATTGGTGAATGGCATGGAGTCTATCTTCTGTGATACGTCTTTGCTGGCTTTCAAAGTTAGTTTAAGTGGGTTTCATTAGCTTTCTGTTTGGTTTTCCGAAGAGCTCATATCGGCTCCGGTTATCCTCATCCTACAGTCAAGATGATTACATGTGGCTTTCATCCTTCTATGTTTATCTTATTTTGCTCAGGTTGAAGAAACTGGTGCAACTTAGACTTAATGAAGATGTGCTTTGTGTGCTGGCTCTTATTGTTTTTAATTGTTTTTACTTTTAGATTTTTAATAGGTTGTTTATTACTCGTTTGCCTGATGCTTCTCCGGATTAATTGTGATATCTGCGGAAGATGGTTTTGAGGGTCATGTGGTGGTTTTGTATTACCTTTCACTGAGATGACTTCGGGCTGAGTTTTTGATCAATTATCTCATCTTCCAAAAACTGATGTATCTCTTCTCCCATTTGTTTGTATGTTTTGGTTTTTGTTTGAAGGTTTGAACGTCGTCATGGTCTCACGGTCAGCATGATCCTTGGTGATTTTGGACTGAAAGAGTTGAGCAAGAACGTGCTTCTTCCTTCTTAAAATTCATTGTCAGGTTTTCCGATTCAGTGTTGTTATACTTGATTCGATGCTCATGTCTTCTCAAGCCCTTGCCGGCTATTCCAAGAATCTTTAGAACTATGTTTCGAATGTTGTCCGGTTTTGTAATCATCTTTGATTGTGTAATAATAAATAAGATGGCAAAAAGAAAGAAAGCATAAAGTCATTGTTGTGGGTTGTTGACGGGAAAATATGCTGCAAAAAAATAGAGCATTGATCGAAATCCAACTTCCTCTCTTTTTCTCTATTTTTATTTGCGGTACTGATGTAAGAGATAAAAAGATAATTAGAAGTTTTTTATAATGCCTGAAGTTTTTTTTTTTGTTTTTTTGGATTTCATTTATTTTATAGGATTTTACTTTTTTAATTGTTTTATTTTAAAGTCGTTTCATTTTTCTCTTGGGGATTTACCTATAAAAAGGTCATACGTGGTTTGTAATAGACGTCATCAAAACTATTTTTTTAATTGAATTCAAAGAGTTTTCTCTTTTCTATTGAATCTTAGAATTTTCGGTAGATTTTAGTTTAATTTTCAAGTGCATCACTTGTGAACTTGAATATCGATCTAGGTTTAGAGCTTCCTAAACATAGAATTTTCCGACTGTGTCAGGTAATATTAGAGCATGTTTTCTCCTGTCTCTTTTGAAAGCTTCATCAGCTATGAGAGATTAACCATTAACCATTAACCAAAGCAGGTTTTTAAGGTTTCTCCGCGGAGATTACCACGACCATAACTGCTTTGACTAATCATATAGCAAATTTAGAGGCTATCAATGCCAACAATAATGGAAATCAACAGAGGGATGGAAGATGCGAACAAATTAGGGTTCCACGAAGAGAAAATAACCGTGGAAAAAACCGTGTTCTTATTGCTAAAAATTCAAGTTCCAATGAAGAAGAACTTCTGGATGACGAGACAGATGATGAAGGGAATCGACAGAATAATCACACATATTGGGTGAAGGCTGATATCCCATTACTCAACAGAACTATGGGAGTGGAGGAGTTTCTAGATTGGCAGATCGACGTTGATAGATTCTTTGATGTCATAGATGTCCTTGAGAATAAGCAAGTGAAGATGGTAGATAAGGCTAAAGAAGATGTTGATATATGGTGGGATAAACTTGTTATTCAGAGGAAAAGACAAAGGAGGGACCAATTAGGACTTAGCAACAAATGAAACAGTTGATGATGGAACGGTTTTTTGCGAGAAGACTATGAGCAGATTCTCTCAAAATGTATATTGAATGTGTTCAAGGAAATAGAACTGTGATAAAATACACGACTGAGTTTCTGCATTTTACTGGACACAATAATTTAGGAGAAACAAAGAGTCAGAAAGTGGCCAGGTACATTAGTGGTTTGAAGAGGTCGATACAAGAGAAGATGGGTTTACAAAATGTACGGGCCATACAAGAGGCTTCTAGCCTAGCCTTGAAGGCTGAGATAATTGAGGATTTCCCTTGTGGATTTTCATCATCCAGGAGGTATGCTGATATAGGCACGAAACCTTAGAGTGAGCAAGGATAGAGGCGGAGTCAAGCAATTGGTGGTAATACGCTCCCTGCAAAATTATTGATGATGCAAAGTGGATAGATGGGGCTTCTTCAGATTGTGGTAACACGCTCTATGAGTTCAGCAACGAGATGGACATGAAGGTTGAATGAAGGTGGATTGATAGACGCCACAAGACTGGTGGAAGAGCCTTGATAAGTCTAAGCCTCAATCTGCAAGCGAGTCACACGCAAGATAAGAGAAGCGGCTACGAGTTCTTTCAAGAAGAAAACTCTGCTTTCGTATTCACTAGGTTAAAGCATGACTGAATGTTACAAGAGGGGTCTGGCTTTGGTTTTATAGATAAGGTAGGCTCAGAAACAACAAACACTTCAAAAGAAATGGCAAGACGTCCTAACAAAACGTTCAAATAAAAGGAAACCTTCAAAAATGGAAAGTTTGAGCTGATTTTAGGCTTCTTTTTTTTGGCCTTCTCTAGCTGATTATAATTTCTTCTTAATCTTGTGAATGATGGATTAAAGTGATAACAAGCCCTGAAACGCACACTAAGGGTGTTGCCTCGTTAAAAAATTTCTCAGAAAATCCATTGGGACAAAACAGAGAGACGAAAAAAAAGTACAATTCCTTTGCATGATACTCTAATAATCTATATACGGAAAGTTTCATATATGGAATGATTAGCCCCTCACTTAAGGCTAATGAAGCAACTCTTGATTTAATCCTATCAAAGGCCATTTTTCCACAATGAATCTCCTTTAAATATATATTTTTCTTTATAAATATTCAACCAGAACTCATGGGCTTGAGTGGTTTGACTTTTGGAACATTCTCCTCTTCATTCCTCGTCTCTGGTATGGCATGTCTTGTCATTGTGTGGCTTGGCATAAGCTGGTTTGGTTTTGATGTCCTTATCATACCTTCCCCCTTGAAAAAGTTTTGACTTCGAAACAGTACAATCTGCACCAAGAGAAAGCAAGTTAGCTATCATTTGATTTTGGGAGTCTAGGGTCTTACCTCGGTGTGGTGATGTTATGCTGAGTAATGGTGCATCAGGTTGCTCTTCATTGGGGAAGAGAAATGGGATCACTCCTCGGTTTTGATCTTGTGTGTTTATCTTTGGCGTTGTATGCTTGGAATTTCCTCTGATTTTGATTTGAAATCCTACATCTGGCGATTCGCCTTTGATCCGAGAAGTATTTGGGATACTTCTGGCCTCTTTGGTAGTTGGTGTGATCAGCATTGGTTTTGGTTTACTATGGTTTTGCTTCAGGTCTGTGAGTAACTTTTTCTTCGGTATATCATCTTTATGTTATCTTTAGTACCTACAATGTTATCGACTTTTTTGCAAGAAGCAAATGTGTTATACTTGAAACTGGGATTTCAAACAGAGTATTTAAAGCTTTGACCAATTATGAAATTATTCCAATATTGAATAAGGTTGTGAACTTCACTTACTTTGGTACCATGAAAGATATGTTGTATTGACACCAATATTGTTAACTTTGAGATAGAATCAGCTGGTCCTAAGAAGTACTTTGAAATAACATGTGGATCTCCTTGGTTTTGGATTTGGTTCGAGAACACTTTCTCCTTTGTTGAATCCTCTTTTTGATCCGTGATTTTCTCCCTTTCATCTGTAATTGTTTCAACACCTTTCAAAAGACAAGTGCTTTAAAACAGTCTTAGAATTATTTCAAGCAGATGGGACAATTTTAGATTGAACATTTCACTTCTCGGAGTGGAAACAATCTCTCATTTCACTTTGACTTGCTGCTCATTGTCTGGGTTTTGAGCTGTGACTTTGGCTGTGAGTTTGGTGCTTCTTCAAAAACTCTTTGTACATTCTTGCTTTAAGGTCTCCCAAATCATGCACTCATTTTCTGCTGTAGAAGGTGGGTGTATCCTTTCAACCACCATTTGTAAGTGTCTCCAACAAGATTATCAACAACATATGATAGCTTTTCATCTTTTAGGATGTTGTTTGCTCGCATCCACTGCTTCATGTTGGTATCCCATATTAGGTAATCCTCTGGTTCTTTTCTAGAACCTGAAAAGATGAGAGAGTTGGACTAGTAAACACATTCATTACTGATTCGATTCCTTGAACCGGCTGAAATGGTGTAAGTTTGCACTCTAGATGTAGATTTCACTCGGTTTGGTAAAGCTCTGTGGAGATAATGCTTCTCTACACGCCTTTGGAGTATTGTAGTACACATTTTCCTCTTCATATTCATCCAATTTGTTCTCATAGATGGAATTTGTTTCTACACATGTCATTGCGATTTGAGGCTTATTGGTGTAACGTTGGTTGTGATAGTTTGGGGGCTCTGGTTCAAGTTATTCACCTTCCGGTTCTTCCTCATAAACAGATTTTTCATAATCAACTTCTTGCCACGTTTCTTCTCCATAAACTTTCTCTTCATAACCATATTCTTCCTCATTTTGGTATGCTTCTTCTTCCCAAGCATCTCTGAGCTAGTATTGGTTTAGTTCACTAATTTTGTCATCATCATACTCCATTTCTCTAGCAAGTACCAAAGTGAAACTAACTCCAACAGTTGGTGTCAGTTGTTCCTTGCACAAACAGAAAAGAAAAAAACAACAAGTGCTTAGTGTCTATTGTAGTAAAACGTGTGTCACAAGCAATTGGAGTTTAAATTTAAGCAAAACAACTCAACAAGACAATCACTAAGGATGCAAATTTTTGGATTTAAAACTCAATAACTGACATTTCTATTAATTTTCTAAGTGTTATGGTGCAGAAAAACAATTGGAAATCAACTTTAAGAATAAAAGGAAATTCACTTTATGTAAGAAATGGAAATGTATGATTCAGCCTTTTTCTAAAATCCTAGTCTGATTTTATTCTCCTCTATCCAGTAGCCACAAAATTTTAAGCTCTTACCAATGGAGTTTTGCAACTTATCAAATGATTTCAACACAGCAAAAGAAAACACAACTCAAGCAATCAATGCAAATAATCGATTCAAGCCAAAAGAAATTCTTCAACTTAACAGTCTGAAACAAGAAATTGATTATTTCTTCTTCTCTATCGATCTTACAGCCACAAAAATTCAAGCTTTTAAACACCCTAAGATGCAGTTCTAAACAAACAATCGATTAAGCAAGTAGACACAAACAACTCATCAAACAAAGGCTAACAACCGATTAAACAAGGTGAAACCTTCTTATAATTTGTATTATCTCTATGTTGGGTTCTCATTACAAACCAAAATGTCCCTTTAAGGTGTTGAATGTGGTGATCAAGATGGAGGATTTTAAGCCGGCAGTTGAGGCTTATTAGCCAAATACCGAAGGGATTTTTTCTTCAACTACAGAGTTGTTCCGGTTGTCTAAGAAGTTAAACCTGTTAAAACCCGTCATTCGGAAATTAAGCCGCAGAAAAATATATCAGTTGTCACGAAGAACAGAAGAGGCTTTTGTGGAGCTCTGTAAAAAGCAAGAAGAAACTTTGTTGAATCCAGGTTCTAGTGATATGTTAAGCGAAGCGGAATCTTATGATAGATGGGATAAAGTGTCGGGGCTAGAAGAGGAGTTCTGAAAGCAAAGGGCAAAGCTTCATTGGATGGAAGTCGGAGATAGAAACAACAAGTTTTTCATAATGCTATAAAGGAGAGACAAATGTGAAATTCGATAAATGTGATCAGAGATGCGGAGGGGGGTCTTCTCATGGGAAAAGAGGCAATCAAATCTGAGGCGGTAAGATTTAATTCAAAGTTGTTTTCAGCTCGGACGATGGTGGACTCAATCCTGGAATCTACTATGCGGGATGAAATAAGTGGACTGCTAGACTATCGATGTTCGGAGCAGGTTAAAGGGGGTTTGTTGATGGCTGTATCGGCGACAGAAATAAAGGGTATTTTGTTTTCAATGCCGGTAAATATGGTCCCATGTCCGGATGGTTACACTGTGGAGTTCTTCAAGGAGGTTTGGTCTATTGTTGAGAAAGACTTTATAGTGGCGATCCAAGCTTTTTTTAGGTATGAGTTTCTTCCAAAAGGAATAAATACAACAATACTAGCGTTGATACCGAGTACAACAGGAACCATAGGCATACAAGATTATATACCGATATCTTGATGCAATGTTATCTATAAGGTCATTTCTAAAGTCTTGGCTAATCGTCTAAAGTTGATCCTCCCTGAAATTATAAAGCCGAATCAGTCATATTTATCAAGGATCGTTATATGATGGAGAAGCTGTTGTTAGCATCTGAGCTTGTGAAGGACTATCATAAGTCAAATGTAGCTTCACGATGTGCTATGAAGATAGATATCTCAAAAGCTTTTGACTCTGTAGATTGGCAGTTTCTGATAACGGTTTTGAGAATAATGGAGTTACCGACAGAATTTCTTCGCTGGATTGAATTATGTGTTACGACACCATCATTCTCGGTCTAGGTAAATGGAGAGCTTGCGGGGTTTTTTAGGAGCGAGCGTGGACTGCGTCAAGGTTGCTCCATATCTCCTTATCTCTTTGTTATATCAATGAATGTTTTATCTTTAATGCTTGATAAGGCAGCTAGGGAAGGAAGATTTGGTTATCACCCGGGATTCAGAAGTTTAAATATCACACATTTATGTTTAGCGGACGACATAATGGTATTTGCTGATGGAAGAGCACAATCTATAAAAGATATTCTTGATGTGTTTGATGATTTTGCGATAGTCTCAGGATTGAAAATAAGTCTAGAAAAGAATTTTTATGATCTTTTGTATATGTTTCTAATTTTTTGGAGGAAAGAAATGAGTTATGGGAAGATATTCGACTCCATCAAAATTATCCACTTTTAAGAAATAAACTGTGGTTGATATGTAGAGATTTCAATGAGATTCTCGATGCGGAGGAGCATTCAAGGTTCATGGAGTCACCAACAGATCCGCTAGGTATGTGAGACTTTCAAGAAATAGTTAGAGACTGCTCGTTAATTGATCTAGTGTATCATGGCTCTTGGTACACAAGGTGTAACAAGAGAAAAGGGAGTAACATGTAAGAAACTGGATATAGATTATGTGAATATTAGCTGGTTGCAGAAATTTCTATTCTCTTATGTTTATTTATTTATTTGGGAGGGTGTTCTGATCACGCTCGAGGAAGAATTTTGTTGGGTACAACAAGATTTTGGGGTAAGAGCACTTTCAATTTCACAAACGTTTTGCCTAATCTCCCACAATTTCAGGAATTAGTTAGTGAATTTCGGGATACTATGGCGCCTTTGTTTGTCTCCACATCGGGTTTATGTTGGTTTTCAAAAAAAATTAAAGCTTTGAAGCCATGGTTACGTGAATTAGGTAAAGAGAAGTTGGCGGGTATAGTTCTATGAACTAGGGAAGCTCATGAGGATCTCTGTAGCAAAAGTTGCACTCTAACAGATCCATCGCCATATTTAAGGTGATATCTAAGATTCTTGCAAATAGACTCAAGATTCTTCTGTCTTAGTTTATTGCTTTAAACCAATCTGCATTTGTTAAGGAACAATTATTAATGGAAATGTCCTTCTAGCTATGGAGATGGTAAAAGAATATCACAAAAAGTCGATCTCGCCTTGATGTACAATGAAAATTGATATTTCTAAGGCATTTAATTCTGTACAATGAGAGTTTTTGTTGAATGTTCTTGGGGTTTTGAATTTTTTGGAGGAAATTATTCATTGGATTAAGCTTTGTATCTCGACATCATCTTTTTCAGTCCAAGTAAATGGGAAGGTGGCAGGTTTTTTCAGAAGTGAAAGGGGTATTTGTCAAGGTTGTTTGCTCTCTCTTTACCTTTTGGTTATATGTATGAAAGTTCTATCAATGCTCTTGGATAAAGCTACGGTGGAGAGAAGAGTTGGTTATCACCCTAAGTGTAAGAGTATTCATTTGACTCACCTATGCTTCGTTGATGATGTGATGATATTTTTGGATGGACACAAGAAACCTATTGAAGAAATTCTTAGAATGTTTGATGAGTCCGCTGAAGTTTCTGTGCTGAAGATTAGTGTGGAAAAATCAACACTATACATAGTGGAATTGTCAGAGAATAAGTCTGCTGAAATTATGCAACATTTTCCTTTTGCACAAGATCATTTACCGGTAAGATACTTGGGCTTGCCTCTTCTCACTAAAAAATTACTAGGTCTGATTATTCACTGCGTATGGAGAAGCTAAGGACTAGATTAACCTCTTGGACAACGTGTCACCTTTCCTATGCAGGTGGAATACAACTTCTAAGCTTAGTGATTATGAGCATAGTTTTTTTTGGATTATAGCTTATCGACTTCCAAGTGGCAGTAATAAATTGATAGATCAGTTATGCTATGCTTTTCTTTTGTCTGGCCATTAGTTATGTGTAAAGAAAGCAAAGTTCAGGTGGTTGGATGTTTGTCGTCCTAAGAGATAAGGATGGTTGGGACTTCAATTGCTGAAAGAGGCGAACAAGATTGATTGTTTTAAGCTTTTATGGAGGATATTGTCTGGAAGCGATTCCCTTTGGGTACAGTGGATCTCACGTACAATTCTTAGGCAGCAGTTGCTTTGAACGCGAGAAGAAAACACAACCTACAGGATCTTAGATGTGGAGAAAGCTGTCGAAGTACATAGACTTAGCCAAACAGTTCTTCAAGGTCAAAGTTCGCAATGGAGGTAGGGCCTCGTTTTGGTTTGGAAAGTGGAGTGTACTAGGCTATCTATATTATATCACTGGGAGCAGAGGATACATTGATATGGGAATCTCAGCTCAAACAACGGTTGCCTCAGCTAAGACTGCTCGTCGTCATCAGAGACCTCGATTTCTATATTCGGATTGAAATCAACAAGATTTCCATCAGGGAAGGAAAGAATATCCCTTTATGAAGAGGTCTCAACGACAAATTCAAGAATAAGTTCAGCGCTAAAGTGACGAAAATTCTTGTACGTATCTCAAATCCTTGCAAAGAATGGTATAAGGGAGTTTGGTTCACCAACAGAACTCCCAAATACTCGTTTATTACATGGCTAGCTGTCCACAGTCGACTTTCAACGGGAGATCGAATATGGGACTGGAATTCAGGCCAAAGAATATCATGCATATTCTGTGGAGGCTTGAATGAGACCCGTGGCCATTTATTTTTCATATGCAGATACTCCACAGCTGTTTGGTCTGCGCTCGTAAGAAGACTTCTTGGCAATTAGTTCTCTCTTGACTAGAGTCAGCTGATTAACTTGTTAAGCAATCAAAACCACAACCGAACATATCTCTTCAAATTTAGGTATACTTTCCAAGAAACTATTTATCATATTTGGAGAAAGTGTAACATAAGACGCCATGGAGATATTTCATCCCCTCCGATTCAGCTGGTAAGAATGATTGACAAGAATGTCAGGAATCATTTCAGTTCTTTCCGCAATCAAGGTGATTAATATTATGAAGATGGTCTCACCTTGTGATTTTCCACTCGACCACCTTGAGTTTTTCCCTAGAAGCTTTTGATTTCGTGTTTCAAAATCATTGTTGATAATGTCTAATATGTATCGGTCTTTATGATGACATTCAATGTCAAAACTGTTATTTTGGTGTGACTAAAACATTCATTAAAAAAACATTAAGTGAGGCTCGCCAAAAATGGAGCACCTAGGATCAAGAGTTCTATGTCGTATTCAGAGCGCTAAGACAATGGGGGCGTTATCTAATTCAAAGAGTATGGAGCCTGTTCACCGACCACAAGGGTTTGAAGTTTCTTCATAGCCAGAAAATGATAAACAAAATGCATGCTTGGTGGGTAAGCTTCATACAGAAATTTCCTTTTATTATTCAACATAAGTCAAGGGCTCTTAACAAGGTGGCAGATGTTTTGAGTAGATAAGCTTCTTTGCTAACTACCTAAGCACATGAGATTTTGGGCTTTGAGTTCTTGAAAGAGTTGTATTGGAGTGATGTAGAATTGGAGGAGTTATAGGCTAAGTGCTGGGGAAAGCATCCTTGTACATATTTCCACATTCGAGATGGATACCTCTTTAAAGGTGATCAATTATGCATCCCTTGCTTCTCATTAATAGAAAAGCTGATCAGAGATCTACATACTGGACGTCTTAGTGGTCATTAAGGTCGAGATAAAAACTATTGCTAGCTTAGAGGAAAGGTAATACTGGCCGCATTCAGGGAGAGACGGTAGCACTATCGTTAAAAAGGTGCTATATTTTCATGTTTCTAAAGGTCAGTCTCAAAATTTTGGTTTTTATATGCCTCTATGTGTTCCCGATGATATTTGGCAAGTTTTAGCTATGGATTTTGTGTTAGGATTGCCTCATACGCAATGAGGTGTGGACTCTGTGTTCTTCATAGTTGACAGAATTTCTAAGATGACACACTTTATCGCTTGCAAGAAGACTGCTAATACGTCCAATAGGAAAATAGGAAAATTTGCTTACAACAACGATGTGCATTCAACAATAGGAAAATCACCTTTTTCTTATTATTTACTTCTGTTCTCAAGCATTTGTTTCATCAAGTTAAGTTGCCTAAGGCTCTTGGGGTCAGTGGAGCAGCTAAAAATATGGCTGAGGAGATTTTAGTTGTAAGGAAACCATCAAGGCTAAGTTAGAGGCTACTGGGCGGAAAAATAAGGTTGATGCTCACAAACAAAGAAGGATCAAAGTTTTCAAATAGGGTAATGATGTGATGATATTCTTCCGCAAGGAGAGGTTCCAGTGGTACATACAACAAGCTGCAATATCGCAAATTTGGTCCGTTCAAGGTGTTGCAAAAGATAATTGATAATGCTTATATTGTAGTGAGCTTCCAGTACCTTTAACGTGGCTAACATTCATGAGTATCAAGTACTGAGTTTCTATATCTAGAAGAGAACTTAAGGTTGAGTTCTTCAGAGGTAAAGGAGACTGATGTAAGAGATTAAGAGACAACTAGAATTTTTCCTTTTCTTTATGCCATAAGTTTTCCTTTTTTTAAGTCTGCTTTTATTAAGAATCGCTACATGATGGAAAATTTTCTCTTAGCTTATGAATTAGTGAAGGATTATCATAAGCCTCATGTTACTCCTCGCTGTGCAATGAAAATTGATATCTCGAAAGCTTTTGACTTGTTTCAATGGAGTTTTTTGAGAAATATTCTAATTGCCATGAATCATTCAAAAAGGTTTGTCAAGTGGATTGAGCTGTGTGTGACTACCCCTACTTTCTCTATTCAAATCACTGGGGAGCTTACAGGATTTTTTCAAAAGTGAGAGGGGGCTTCGACAAGGTTGTTTGCTTTCATCCTACTTGTTTGTTATTTGTATGAATTTTCTATATCTATAGTTGGATAGGGTAGCGATAAAAAGCAAGTATGGTTTTCATCCGGGTTGTAAAACTATAAACTTTACTCACCTCTGTTTTGCGGACGACATAATGGTGTTCTCAGATGGCTGCCCACCAGGAATTTCTACAGGAGTTAGAGAATCTCTCAGACTTTCCATTCACTATGGGCACTTTGCCAGTCCGCTATCTGAGTTTACCTCTGCTCACTAAGCGAATGACTAACTCTGATTATTAGCCGCTAATAGATAAAAAGTCGAGCTCGCATTGGCTCTTGGAAAAATATTTTTTTATCTTTTGCAGGGCGACTTCAACTCCTAGCTTCTATGATTGTGAGCTTAACAAACTTCTGGATAGGAGGGTTTAGGCTCCCTCGGGCTTGCGTAAGAGAAATAGATAAAATAAGCTCTGCGTTACTTTGGTCTTGTGTTAATTTAAGTCCCCAGAAAGCAAAATTTGTTTGAAGTGATGTGTGTAACCCAAAAGCAGAAGGGGGTATGGGCCTTAAGCCTCTAGGGATTGCAAATACCGTCTCCTTCTATAAGCTGATTTGGCATCTGGTCTTGTCCCGGACATCTCTGTGGGTAAATTGGATCCAAAAAAATTTGATTCGCAAGGGCTCTTTTTGGTCACCAAATATGAGGATACAGGCTGGTTTGTGGATGTGGTGAAAGCTCCTCAAATTCTGGGATCATGCTAAGGAGTTTCACAGAGTTGAGGTTAGAAATTGTTTTAATACTTCTTTCTGGTTTGATGACTGGTGTTCTCTTGGTAAGATGATCAATGTTCTAGGAGAACGTGGATGCATAGACTTGGGAATTAAGCTATTTGATACCCTCAGAGATGTGTTTGCTAGTCATCAGCGTAGGAGACATCGTAACCCCACACTCACACAAATTGAGGAGGAGATTCAGGAGATAAAGGACTGTTTGTATGAAGGTGAAGACATAGCGTTGTGCAGAGGTGAAAGTATGAAATTTAAGTCAACTTTCTCATCTAAGGAGACCTAGAATCAGCTCAGACAAGTCACTCCGGCAAAGCCATGGTCTAAGAGTATATGGTTCTCTGATGCTACTCAAAAAATTTTGTTTATCGTCTGGCTGGCAGTGCTCGATCGTCTCTCCATAGGAGACAAAATGGTTGTTTGGTCTTCAAATTCAGTCCACAGTTGTGTCTTCTGCAACCATTCACTAGAGACTAGGGACCATCTCTTCTTCAAATGCTTCTTTACATCTCAAATATGGTTCCGGCTCACCTCCGGCCTTCTGCAACAAAGGTATACTCATTGCTTCCCGAACATTTTACTCACTCTTTCGATTTTAGGTAGTACAAGGACTCGAGGGTTTCTGGTTAAGTACACTTTTCAAGTTGCCGTCTATTTCCTATGGAGAGAGAGAAATAGGCGAAGACATGGGGAGCAACCATCCTCTATCAACAGTCTAGGTCGGGACATGGATAAGACTGTTTGGAATTGTCTTTCTGCACTGCAATCTCGGTGTATCATGACGACGACCATACAAGATTTGTTTGACATGAGATTTTAGCAGGAGATCCTTTTGCCTGTTTACTTTTGGTTTAAGACTTGAGCTCTCTTCTTATGTCGGTGATGGGTGTACTTTTTTTCCAACTACTGATTTTGTCCCAATTGGATTTTAACGAGGCATACATCCCGGCAATCCCACTTCTTTGAGTTTTTTTATTTTGTAGTTTATCTCTTTTTTATTTAGCTTTAACTATTCAATAAAGAGCTTTGTAAAAAGGTTTTTCTTGAATATATTTTTACATATTATTAAAAAAAAAGTTTTTCTTTCTGGTTTTTGGGTGTTTTCCTTTTTGGGTTTTGGGTGTTATCCTTTATTTTTATAAGTTTTTACTTTTCTTAATATTTTTTATTTTAAAGTCGTTTTTTTCTCTATTTGGGATTTATCTATAGATATTTTGTAATAGAAATTTTTATAACTATTTTCTTAATTGAATTCAAAATTTTTAATATTTTCTAGTGGATTCTAGAATTTCTGGTTGATTTCCAAGTTTTTTTCATGTTCATTGCTTGTAAATTTGAACATTGATTTAGACTTAGCGCTTGCTAAAGTTGGAAGAGTAGTGGCAATCCCTTAAATATCAGATCCTTCAAAAACATAGTAAAAAGTAAAGATCGTCCTTGTCTTCTTTCATGCGCAACTCTCAATTTCTCTCTCTTTTTTTTGCATTTGTTTATTTTTTCTCACTTTTTTTTCTTTTATGCGAAATCTCAACCTATGATTCTTCTAAATCTTCAAATTGATTGGATATTGATTTAAGATTTTTTAAAACTCTTTCAACTCGCAAGATTTTTCTAAGCAAGATGCATTCATTGAACCCCACTGAAATCTCAATACATAAATATTACAGTGACTTTCATATGTCGGCGATGGTAAATTGTATCTCAATACATAAAGATACAACCTTATTGCCATCGGTATTATCGGTTAACGAACATAGTGTTTATACCAAATCAAACAGGATTCAATATTATGGAAACATCAACGTAGTGTGACATTCTAATCAAAAGGAATAGATAACCCTAAATCAAAACACGATCCTGTTTGAACAAATTTTAACCGGTTCACACGATGATAGTTCTACAGAATAATAGGAGAAATTTTAACCGATTTGATGACTGTTGGTTGGTACTAAATCAACAAGAGAAATTGTTGGTCTTCACTAGATTTGTAGAAAAGACATTTCGTCAATATCTAAGGTTTTCCATTAGTGTTCATTCATTAACGGAGACATTTTGACTACATTAATGTATGCTTGTCGATGTCAAGAAATTCCACCAATATTAACAGGATTTTTTGGTTAGTGACAACGTTTCGATTGTCGCGATCCAGCATTAAGAGAGCGTAGCTTTTAGAAGACCGTTTAACCAATTCATTGACCATCTTATCTTCGAATTTATGGACCTAATTTTAGCAGTGACCTGGTAATGAATTTAAATCACCCAATAACTTTCCCCATACTCTTCAATTTCTTGTTTACAATTTGTATTGTAAATTTTGCATACGTTGGTCGGTATCTAACATCTTCGCTTCCGTGACCTTGTTGGTCGTTCCTCAAACATTATTCACAAAACACACATGCCAATATTTAATATTCACTTATCATGTGTCTTTTCTTTTAAGTCACTCATCATGACTTGTCTCTCTTCTTTCTTACACTAGAAAAACAGCCGGGAAACTGACGGAATCAGAATTCGTCGAAAATTTTTGACGGTTTTACGACTGAAAATTTTCGACGGAGATTTGACGGATCCTCTGTCCGTCGGAAAAACACCGACGAATTTCCGACAGACAAGCATAAATTCGTCGGAAATAGTATACGTTACGTTCTGATGGATTTCCGACCGATGGCCTTGGGAAATTCGTCAGAAAATTGTCAGAATTTCGTCAGAAAATTGTCGAATAATAAGAACGTTAATGTGATTGTTGTATAGCCGTTGTATTCCGATGGATTTCCGACGGACACGATTCTATATATGTGTTTCCACATTTTAACATTCATTCACACCACTTACTTCTCATTCAATTTCTTTATAGCAAAAGTTAAAAAATGTCTTCTGGTAATTAATCTTGTTCATGGATGGACGAACCTATGATGGAACTGCAGTCAAACTTACTGAAAGATGATTATGCACGAGGAATCTGCGAGTTCTTAGGATTGAGCTGAAATCAACGGGGAGAAAAAAATGGTAAGATTAAATGTCTCTGTAGTATATGGCGGAATTCTCATAATATTAACCTTGGGTTAGTTCGGCATCACTTGTATAGTAATGGGTTTATGTCCGGTTATAAGATTTGGTATTTACATGGAGAAACAAATTATGATTATGGTAGTACTAGCAAAGAAAATGTTGCGGATAGTATATGAGATAGAAGGAAAGTAGATGTAGGTGTCGGTATGGTTGAGATGGTGACTGACATGTTTAGGGAGAACTTGTCGTCGACCATTTATGATTGAGAAAGGGGTGAAGAACTAAATGCAGAAGCGCAAATTTTTTTTGATATATTAGATGCAGCCAAACAGCCACTATATAGTGGCTGTAGAGAAGGTCATTCACCATTATCATCTGCAAGTAGAATGATGACTATTAAGAATGTGTCGATGCCATAGTAGATTTTGTGAAAGATATTTTCCTTGAAGATAATCTTTCATCAGCATCATAGTATGAGGTACAAAAATTAGTTGCTGGTCTTGGTTTTCCGTATTAGATGATAGATGTGTGCATCAATAACTGTATGATATATTGGAGAGAAGATGAAAACCGTAAAAGATGTAGATTTTTGTCGAAAACCGAGTTTTCAAGAAACAAGTGAGAGAGTTTTAGTTCCTTCTAAATGGATGTGGTTGAAGAGGTTATATCAATCTCAACGCACAGTAGAGGCAATGAGTTGGCATGCAGAACATCGTCAAGATGGAGAGATTACACATCCGTCAGAAACAGAAGCGTGAAAACATTTCCAATCAATATATCCATATTTTCCGTATGAGCGATGAAATGTATACCTCAGGTTATGCATAGATGGTTTTAACCCTTTTGGAAAACATGGAAGACAATATTCATTGTGGCACGGGTAGAGAGTTTGCCACCTTCTTTGTGCATGCGTAGAGAGTTTTTGTTCCTTTCTGTGCTAGTTCCCGGCTCAGTAGAATGCAAAGAGGTCACTAGATGTATTCCTCCAACCATTGATTTATGAGTTACAAATGTTATAGAAGCATGGGGTTGAAGCATTTGATGTTTCATTGCAGCAGAATTTCAAGATGCGTGCGGTTCTTATGTGGACCATAAGCAATTTTCCAGCATATAGTATGTTATCTTGATGGACAATGCATGGAAGACTAAAGACAATATTAAGTCTAGATTAAACTTGCCACTGATTTGTTCTCGGGATTTTCTTCATGTTATGCCTAATGGGAGATGCCCTATGCTTGTCTACCGGTTAGATGCAGCTAAGAATGAAGCATTTTTGATTGGATTCGAGACGATGTAAAATTCCTGGATGGATATGCATATAATCTGCGGAATTGTGTGAATTTATCCGAAGGGAAGTTTATTGGGATGAAGAGTCATGATTGTCATGTTGTGATGCATCGTCTTCTTCCATTTGCTTTTGTACATCTTCTTCAAAAAAACTTCCACGAGGCAATTGCAGGTATATATTGTTACTTTCATTATGTTAATTAACCATTTTGTACCATATATAATTTTTTATATATTCAGTTGTTTATTATTTATTGTGTTTTGTATGAATTGGTGCTTTCTTTCAAGATTTATGTACGAGAACACTTACAGTAGAGGGTATACGCAATTTACAGGAGAATATACCGGTTATCCTCTATAATCTTGAGAAGATATTTCCACCATCTTTCTTTCTTGTTATGGAACATCATCCTATCCACCTCCCACGAGAAGCTGCACTTGGAAGTCTTGTTCAGTACCGTTGGATGTATCCGTTATGCGTTACATGTTCCACCTTAAGAAAAAAGTTAAAAATTTAAGCAAAGTTGAGGGATCAGTTGTTCCATAGAACCTCAATGAAGAAGCCTCACACTTTGCTGAATATTACTTTCCATCGGAAGTGGATACTAAGAGTCGACGACTGGCGTGGCATGATGATAGAGGTGAGAGAGCGATTTATCCGATGTATGTCCCTGAGTTGTTTCCTTAAATTGGTCGAGTAAGTAGAAAAGGAAAGAAACGAAAACTATCAGAGCAGGAGTTTGCAGACTTGCATACATATATCCTCATAAATTGTGAGAATATTGTGGAGTATAAGAGGTAATGACTAATTTGTTTATGTTAATTACCAATTCTTTGAAAATAATTAATATGTGATTATTAATTTTTTTGTTATGTTACAACATTTACATGGCGCTAGTATGGGACTATTATCCAAGATAAGACGGAACCCAAACTTGATATCTTAGAGGAACAAGAATTCTCATCTTGGTTACGATTTTAAGTTTTAAACAATTTGACTAATTTATAATTGTATTGTAATATTTATCGAACAATAATGTATAATCTTTACTTATAGGTATCTAAAGTCATAGAAAATGGTCAAAAATTTCCACCTTGGTTAATGGAGTTTTTAATGGTCCAAACAACATTGCAACTTCATATCCTAGGTATTGCACTAGGGGATATGCATTTAGGATTCTTGAGGAGGGAAGAACAAGACTAACTTTAGATTTTCGTGTTTCAGCGCAATCAGGGAATGAAGTTTACTACAGGGAATAACTTTTGGAATGCTGCGTAACATGAATCGCGAAAATTATAAAGGGAAATAACTTTTGGAATCCTGCGTAATTCTGAAATTTCGTGAATCCGTCAGATATTCTGACGGATTTCCGACGGATTCGCGAAATTTAAGGCATTGGTAATCGTCGTTGACACGATCATGAAATATCTTAAGTGTTTCTGACAGATTTTCGAAGGATATGTCCGTCAGAAAGTTCTTCTTATATACTAAGTCTTCTTCTTTGCGAAATCTTTCGCAAAAAAAACGTAAAAACTTCCCAAAACTCTCAAACTTAACCAAACTCTATTTTAATGGATCCAATCCGCCCAAATATTTAACTTTTTAAAAGTTTTTTTGTTGACTTAGGATTTGAAATGTATGTTTAGGGAATTGGAATTTAGATTTAGGGTTTATGAATTAGGATTTAGTGTTTTAGATTGAAGATAGGTTGTTAGACAACTGGAATGTAGATTTAGGTTTTTATGAATGATATTATGGTTTTTTGTATTATTAATTTTTTAAAAATCATTTTTAGATTTTCTAATTATAATATTAATTGGTTTATAAAATGTTTTAAACTTTATAATTATTTTAAATATTCGAATTATAATATTTTTCCTAGTTTTTGTTAAATTATATATTTTTAAATGTTTTCATAATTGTTTTTATTTATTTATATTTTTAAATGTTTCTAAAATTAATAATTACATTTTTATATATTTTTGAATTTTTTTTATATAATTTTGTATTTTAATAAATTTTTTGATATTTATAATTATTTTTATAAATGTTTTATATCTTTATAATTTTTTTAATTTTTAAAAATATATTTTATATTTTAATATATTTTTTTCCATATGTTTATAATTTATTAAAATTTTACTGTCTTTCCATATGTTTATAATTTTACTTTTTTCATTTTCAGGAATTATGGTCGATTTCATTCTATATCCGAGTTGGGTGGATCGACACGTGGCCGAGGATCGAGTCAAAACTGCTCTAGTCCTGTTTTGGAAACGCAATCTCTTTCAGCTACTCATAAAGCGGGTTCCACTCCGACCGCTCCGACCTAGATGAGCATAGAGGACTTCGTTTCTCAACCCGGTCGGGAAAGATTGTCCCATCTTCATCCAAATTGTGAAGGCAATAGTACATTGTAACTTTATTTATAACTGGGATATCGAAGTCTATCAACCGTATGCTCAACGGAATGCTTCAACGTCCGTATGCGACATACGCCCTTATGTCATTGCTTGAGCATGATCTATGGTTTCGCCAATTTGCGGTATGTCTTACTTTACTTTTTAACATTAAAATTTTCAGTTTTCATATTTATGATAATTGAGTTTCTATAAAGTTTTTATATTTTAACCATTTCATTTTGCAGCAAGATTTCACTTGGTATAGAGATCTCACGTCTCGGGTTAGATGTGAGTTCGATGCGAGTTCGATGCTACGACATCGAAAGTCTACTCAAGGAAGCTGAACGAGTGGAAGGACAAGTGGAACCAGAATGACATTCCTATGGATCTGCTTGCAAACCCAGACCTCTGGAACAGGTTGGTTGAGTATTGGCGGATCGCTGAGACTCAGGCAATATCGCCTACTCAATCAACCAACCGGAAGAGTGACCGGAAGGGCAAAGGAATTGCCACACACAATTTGGGAGCAATGAGCAAGGCTTCCCGGGAACAACAATTGGTAAGTGTTTTTAAATTTAAACTTTAATTTCACTTTATTTACTTACTTTAACTTTTAAAAATATTTCCATTCCGTCAAGAAGGTGTCAGTACATCTCATCTTACTTTGCTACAAGATGCGCACACGAACCGCAAGACGGAACAAATCCAAGATCCTGTTGCTCAGGAGATCGTGGAGAACATGACAAGACTAGGAGAAGTGTTTATGCAATCACAACCAATGGTTGACGGAACTCGTCCTTGCACTAAAGTTCCCGTTGAGAAGTTCAATGAATTTGTCTACGAAGTAAGTTAAATTTAATTTTTTCATTATTTTAATTTTCTTTTTTCCTTTAATTAACTCTTTTCTAATGATTTACTTTATTTTGTTTCATAGGTCATTTCAAAGTCCAAAGGCCATATTTTTAGACTTCCAGAAGAGAACTCATCGCCATCTTCAACAACTTCGAGGTTCTACGGAGATCCTCAGCTTAGAGACCAACTCGATGAAAAGTCAGCCGAGATCGAAGTTCTCAACAACAAAATTGAGACTATCGAAGAATACACGGCTGCATAGCTCAAAGCGATGCATGATCAGATGGATGCATTCTACTGTATGTTCCAACCGCCTCCTCAAGATTATAAATTTTTAGATTTCTAATTTTTTTTTTCATTTCTCATAATTTATATTTTCTTTGGAATTCATTTTATTTTCGTTAAAACTAGTTGTTATTTTGGTTTGAGAATTTTAATTAAATTTTATTTTTATTCAATTGTATTTATAATTATAATTTTATTAATTTATTTAATTATAATTATTTATTTAAAAAAAATAATTAAAATATTTGTCGGAAATCTGTCGGAAAAAACACCTCTCGGAAATCCGTCGGAAAAGCGGTATCGGTAATCGGTTGGAAATCCGCTAGAAACACCTACCAGAAATTCGTTGGTAATTTGTTGGATTATACACCATCTTAAATCCGTCAGTTATTCTGTTGGAAGACTATCTGACGGGTTTCCGAAGGACTACCAACGGTTTTCTTCTGATGGATACCGGATACTGGAATTCCGACAAATTATTCCGTCAAAAATCGGATATCCAGAATCCGTCAGAAATCCGTCGGAAATACCAATAGATTTTCGACGATTGTTTTATTTCCAACCATTTAGAACAGACGGATACGGCCGTTAGTTCTGCGCTGTTTTCTTGTAGTGTTATTGCCGTGAGACCCAATGGAAATGATAAACAAAGCTTGTTGCTCAAGTCACTTGATTTTAAATCTTGTCAACCTCCTTAATGTTGTGTCAATAATTCCTGGTTGAGCCTTATAATGTAGAAAATATATTAAAACAGCTAAAACCTATCTCGCATTAATTGTGCACAAGATTTGGAGATATAGTTAGAAAGACTCATAGGGCTTTTGTTGAACTTATGGTATACAGAACCAACTTTTGATGAATTCATGTATGTAGTATTAATGCCACTGTTCCATAATTATTTCGAAACCCAAAAACGCAAGACCTATGAAGGATTATCGACCAATAGTGTGCTCTAATATGATCTATAAAGTTATCTCAATTATTTTGACGAATAGAATAAAAATGCTGCTTCCTGATCAGTGTGCTTTTATTAAAAAAATCGTCTTTTCCTTGAGAAGGTGCTCTTAGCGATAGAACTAATCAAGTATTATCACAATTCTTCAATAACGTCGTAATGTGCTTTAGAGGTTGATATTTCTAAATTTTTTGATACAGTTGAATGTGGGTTTATCCACACAGTTCTCTAAGCTATTAAATTGTCGGAGCTGTTTATTCATTGGATTTTAGTGTGTATCTCTACGTCAACATTCTCCATTTCTGTAAATGGAGAGTTGGAGGGGTTTTTATGGTATTTTTTGTTTTATTCAACAAGCATATTTTATGTTTCAGTATCTATTTGTTATAGTAAACATCATCTTATCTTGTCTCATCAACAAAGAAGCAAAAATGTGAACTATAGGTTCTCATTGTCATGATGTCAACCTCACCTATTGGAGTTTCGCTGATGATGTAATGACGTTTTTATGGAACAGTTCATTCTCGGCATGGGGTTATAGAGGTGGTAAAGAGGGTTGGATAGCTTTTTAACTTTTGATTCGAGAACTTTATAGAGTCTTTTATCGAGTCTACGCTATGTTAGGTGTCTTTTTGGCCTTTTTAGAGTTTTTATAGGTTTTTAGAAGTCATTGAAGTTAAAGGAAGATTTGGACCAGCTTTAGATATTTAAAGACTTCAAGATTCAAAAAAGAGAAGCTTGGATTGACTAATCCAACTAGGATTGACTAATCCAACTAGGATTGATCAATCCGTCAAGTTAATGAAGCTCTACATTTTGAGGTTGAGATAGATCAATCCGCGAGATAGATCAATCCTTTTACGACTGAATTTAGGACTAAGTTTTGTATATAAATAATTCTAGTTTGTTTTCTAGTAGTTCCAACTTGTTTTCTATCCTTATTTACAACATTTTTCTTTTGTTTTTCGAACCCCGATATCATTATATCGTTCCAACTTCTTTTTCTAAGGGAGAAGAAACCTCATCTCTTCTAGAAGTGATTTTTGAACCCCAATATTCATTGATTCAGATTAATTTTATGCAATCATATTATTTATTTCATATGATCTCATATGCTATGTCTGAGTAATTCACCTGTTGGGTTTAGGTTTTTTTTAAAGGGATTTGCACATCGATTAATCTGTACCCGACATTTCAACCAATAGGGAATGTTCTTTAACTCGTAACAAGATCTAGAGGCTCAGAGAGAAATTCAATGAAGAATTCCATGCCTTGCTGATGGAAGCAACCAATCAGAGATGACAATGCGCCATACCGCATGTGCCCACTTTTAAGAAAAGCCAAGCTCTCTCCTACAAAGGTCAACCCACTCGTACAAAAGAGCTAAGCATTGATTTCCCTCTGCTAACCCATTATTTAAATACTATAAATCAAGGAAAATCCAGAACGAACAAGCAGAAGACGAGCTAGAAAAGAGCACCCTATTCTACATCGAGACAGCTCAAGAAGGCACTGAAGAAAAACAAACATCAACGCTTTCAGCAGAACCTGTGCAACCAAAATATCTTGGCTTTGAGTTTCATCGGCTAATCAACCCCCATGAAACCACTATTCAAAGCAGAATTAACAAAGATCGAGCAAAGTTGTCAACGAAGCCTCACTCACTGAATGTATCACCAAGTCCGACACCCAATAATTAACGACAAAGCTGCCTACAGAGGAACATACTTGTGTGATGGCTCTAATATAAAAAATACAAAAGGAAAACCATCACAAAAAGCTTAACTATCAAGAACAAAGCTGTCTGGATCGAGCTAGATTTGAAGATATACGAGAAGACTTCCTTGCAGATCATTAATAGACCAACCTCACTCGAACCCACATAAGTAACATGAATTCATTATTTTGATATTTACAGGTTCAAATTAAAGAATCTTAATCTATTAGATTATTTCAAATCATTACTCTATTTAGTTTAATTTCTTTGTTTTGGCCAAGATGTAAAACGCCATTATTTTCTTTGATTTTGTTTCACGTATTTGGACTTTCCTTTCGTTGAGCCTCTGTCGACCCTAGAAGGTCTAGCTGGAGAACCTCTATATAAGGTTCCATGCATCATTGTATTTCAAAATTTTTTGCCTAGTAATAAAATAACACCGTTTTCTCATTTAAGGAAACCTTTTCTCTTGTCTTTTATAGCGGCTACCTTCTTAGAACCTGAGTTTTAAAATTCTGTATCAGAGAGAACCCTCATTGTATCTGTCGTGCTTATCAATCCACCTTCAACTACCCTATTCAGAGAATCAAAAGAGAGTGCAGAAGCCAACTTGTCATTCCTCCACATCGTCTATCATCTAACAGGTTACAAAACCTTGATCTAGAACATGTTTGTCTTGAATTCTCGTCTCTGAGTAAGGATTCTTGATGATCTTCTGAATGAGTTCGATCTTGATGGGTTCCAGCTCGATCAAAGTCTTCTAAATAGGTAGATTCTTCTAGGGGAAGCTTCTTTCAGTTTTGCTCGGCGTTGTAGGTGAGTCTTCCGGTATCTTTGTATCTAACTCGGTTGTAGCATGATTCGCTTTGGAAACAACTCTTATTTTGGATGATTTCCTAGTGATTCTTCTAGCTTTGCTGAAACCCACGAGTGATTTGGATGTTAGAGTATGCTCCTATTTGTTTGTCGTCTTCAGGTAGGCATGCTTCATCCACAGGTGGCTTGGCCTGGGGGTTTCATGATTCCTCTTGAATCATTGGTCTTCTTATGATTGATTTGTGGATAGAAAATCAATCCTAGGCCTCGTGCTTGATCAGAATGTTGGTGGAGCAAGAATCCTCCATGTTAGTTTATTGTGAGGCTTGAACTAGGTGGTTTGGTTACTCCTGGTTTAGTGTGGTTCTGATGCTTACATCATACCCTCCCCCTTGAAAAAATTTTAACTTTGAAAATTTACAATCTACACCAAGAGAAAGCAAGATAGATTTCATTTGTTTTTTGGAGTCTAGGGCCTTACCTCGGTAATGTGGTGGTTTGGTGAGGTGTGGTACATCTGGTGGCTCTTCCTTGAGTAAGCACCAAACCACTTAACATGTTCATTATCACAGTTTTAGATTCATTAGAAATGAGTCTAAGTAGAGTGTTACTTACCTGAGTACTGCCCTGTTTCATTTTCGTATGCAACACAGTACATGGGAGTGGTGTTGGATTCGGTGTGCTCGTGGCTGTCTTGTTTTCTACGTTTGTTGCAAGTACATTACACAAGAAATGGAATTTTCTAAACTTGATGGAACAATAATTCTATCCGGTTTTGACATTAGCAAAGTGGGATTTGCAGCAAAGTGTCCTCTTTGATGACATCTATAGCAAATTACCTCTTTTTATTTAGAGAATTTAGAGGACTTACTTTGGTTTTCCTTGCTTTGTGGATTAAGTAAGGATTTTGAACTCTCTGGTTCTGTTTTCATTGGCTTAGGTTTAGGAGTAGGTTTTGGGGGTATAATCCATCTCCTTGGCTTTGTGTAGGAATAACTAGGCTCACGGTGTTAAACTTGAGCTGCAGCATCCTTTACAAACCCCTCATATATTTCTAGCTTGAAGCTTTCCCATGTATGAGCTGGTTCTTTGTAGTAAACTCGGGCATTCTCTTCTTGTTCCCACCACTCATAAGCTGGTCCGGTGAGAATGTCAAAGGCATAAGAGAGTTGCTCCTCCATTGGCACTTGACAAGATTTAATACTTGCCTCCATGTTTTCTTCCCACATTAGGTAATCTTCTATACCTTGGCTATATAACCTGAATAGGTTAGATATGGCTGCTCATAATCCTCCTCTTCATCCTTGTAATGATGATCCATTGGGTTTTCTTCTTCTTCTTCAAGCGGGTTAGTTTCTCCTAAACTGATTTGAGAGTAGCTTTTGTCATACCACGGCTCAGACTGATTATTGGTGGGTTCTGTTTCTTCTTTTACAAGTTCTGAATCAGCTCCAAAGCTTCCTTCGGTTTCAGCCTCATGGCTCCATCAATTTTGTCCACGTGACTTGGTTTCTTCTGAACCGATTTGTGAATCAGTTTCTTCATACCACGATCTGCTTTCTCCTTCATCAAATACACTTTGAATTTTTTTTGTCATCCCAGGGTTCTTTATCACGTTGACAGACTTCTCTTGGACTGATTTCAGAATCAGTACCTTCTTTCCAACAGTTATGTCATAATCTTCTTCTACCATCTATGAGCTACCTTTTTCTTCACCCCAAATCAATCTCAAAGGTGTTAAACTCGCTCTTTTCCTCCTCTCCATCTCTGGAGTCCAAGGCTGAGCTCCCCCTTTAGGGGTTTTCCTTGCAAAGCATAATAACAAAAGAAGCCTATCTAAGAAAAGGAAAGAACAACGAAATTTTAAGAAGTTTTCTGTTTTTTTTTTACTTAAAAGAATTTGACTTTTCTTTTTTAAATATTACTAAGATTATGAAATTATTTTGTCAGCAAGAAGAAAATTAAATTTTTATTTTATAGTTTTAATCCTAAATAATTCAAAATAAACAGATGACTAAAATAAATTCGAACAAAAACGATTATATAGGGTTTTCTTTGATAAATTCGAAACTAATAACAATCTGAAGCAGATAATTTTTTTTATGAAGGTGCTGAAGCAAATTAACAAGAAAAAAGCAAGAAACAAAATTTTTATTTGATTTTAGTATTTTATAAAAGTTAAACAACAAAACTGAACAGAGCAAAAAGATAGGTTGAAGAGATACAACAGGGGGGATAGGAGCTTTTTTAAGTTCTGATACTAGAAGATATAAGATTGGAATCACTCCAACTTTCAGATGATATAAGATTGGAATCACTCTAACTTTCAGATGATAAAAGATTGGAATCACTCCAACTTTAGATCACTTGATGATCACGAGACTCCATGCTTAACTTGTAGAAGGTAAAATAAATTTGATGGAATGATGGAAGGAAGAGATTGACTCTCTTAATCGATAAACAAAACTAGAAGTTTGAATCACTTGAAAAAATTGATTTTCAGACTCAAAAGAAGTTAATTGACTCACTCAAATAAGTACTAATGAAAAAAAACACAAAGAATTCACAACTTTGTGAAAGAGAAGAAAAACTGTTTTTCTTATTGACTTTAAAATTCGATTAAGGGTGATTTACAAGGAGGCACGAGCCAAGCTTATGTAGGCTCAGAGTCAACGGCTACATACCTTAATAAATGAAAGAAATCACAAAAATAAAAAGAGCCGTTGGAGGCTTGATGGTCCAAATCGGTCCAAATAAGGCAAATTGATGATGCTTGAATCTTGAAAGATTGGGGCAGAAGGTGGGGTGTCATTATACATTCTGGAAGCTGTTGGGAGTCTTCAATAGGCATGTAGAAGATGGAGAAAATAGCCGTTGCTGATTTATCCCTTTTGGCTCAAAATACAGTAAGTTTCTCCTTTGATTCATGTGAGGTATCACATTTTTTGTTGTTTTGGTAGCTTGAAAACCCCTTGTAGTCTTTTTAGGATTTAAATAAAAAATCAGAGCATCGATCTCCAGTTGGTTTCGGGCTTCACTTGATTTAGACCATTGGCCAAAATAGGAATTCGTGTACCATCTCGTAATTTAGCTCGGTCATGGCTGGGTTTTCTTAGATCAAAACTTTCCAAATATGGCATTTCCTGATGAAAACACGAGGAGGGGATGATGGGTTTTGGCTCGATCAAAGTCTACTAAATAGGTGGTTTTCAAGTGAATAGTGATCTTGAAGCAAAAACCACGAATAGATTCTTCTAGGGGAAGCTTCTATCGGTTTTGCTTGGCGTTGGAGGTGAGTCTACGAGTATCTTCGTATCTAACTCGGTTTGTGGCATGATTTGCATTGGCAAAAACTGTTCTTTTGGATGGTTTCCTGGTAATTTTTCAAGCTTTGTTGAAACGCAGTGGTTTGGATATTGGAACATACTCCTCTTTGTTTCACGTCTCCGGGTAGGCATGCTTCGTCCTCAGTTTTCTTGGCTCGGGGTTTATTAATCCTCATGAATCATTGGTCTTCTTAGAACTAATTTGTGGATATAAAATCAATCCTAGGCCTCTTGGCTGATCAGAATGTTGGTGGAGCAAGAATCCTCCTTGTTGGTTTGTTGTGAGGCTTGAACCGGCCGGTTTGGTTTTCTCTTGGTTTGGTTTGGTTCTGATGCTTACATCACCTTGGATCTAATTTTACTCAATGAAAGGTGAGAGCAAGACAAGGTCTTTGGTCTCTTGCTCACCTTGAACCCGGCCTTTAGTGACCTCATCAAGCATCTCCTAAGGGCTTACAAGCTCCCGAGCCTTGATGACATGTGTTCTGAAGTCCAAAGGGAACAAGGTTCACTTGATCTTTTTGTGAAAGAGGTGAACTCCTCATGGCAAAAACGGGAGTGTATAAGCATGAGGAAAGGAAGATATGGGTTTGTAAGAGGAAGGGTCAAATCAAAGATAAATGTTGGATCCTTCATCCTCACCTCAACCCAAGCAAGGTCACCAAGGATCCAAAAGCCATGGGTGATCAAGGAAAAGTCGGTTCATCAAAGCAAGGAGAAGATGTGGCCATGACCGCATCTTACAGCGATGTTGTGAGGAAGTCGGACTTGGAGGCTCTCATCCGGTCGATTGTCTCCTTAAAAAAATCCGGTATCACTCTCTTTGCTAGTAAACCGAGTAAATCGCTTTTTATAAATTCAGGGGCTTCTCACCATATGATTAGTATCCAAAATGTTATTGACAATATAAAATCGGCTATTGGTAATATGATTATTGCTAATGGTGATAAGGTTCCCATAAAAGGAATATGAGATTTAAAACTATTTAATAAAAATTCTAAAGCATTATTTATGCCTAATTTTACTTCTAATATTTTTTTCAGTTAAAAAACAACTTATCATCTTAATTGCTAAACTATTTTTGGGCCTATTATCATTTACTTTAAGGATATTGAGACCAAGTATTTACTGGGAAAAGGAAACTCAAAAGGGGATTTAGATGTTCTTGAGAACACTTCACCAAGATCTTCTACTTCGTTTTCTTTAAATTATTCTATTGCTATTAGTTTTAGTGTTGTGTGTCATGCTATATTAGGAAATCCTCATTCTCGTGCACTTGAATTGATGTTGCCTAATATTTCTTTTGATCATTCTAGTTGTGAGGCTTGTATTCTCGGAAAAGATTGCAAAATTTTATTCTCAAAGTCTTCTACTATTTATGAAAATTGTTTTGACTTAATTCATTTGGATGTTTAGAAATCACCATACATATCTAGATAATAACTAGTATTTTATGACATTCATAGATGAAAAATCAAACTACAATTGGATTACATTGCTTCCATCTAAAGATTGCATGTGTTATGCATTCCTTAATTTTCAAAACTATGTCATTAACCAATATAATGCTAAAGTTAAGGTGTTAAGATCGGAAAATGGATGAGAATACAAAAGCCATAGATTCAAAGAGAACCTAGCAAGACACGAAAGCATGCACCAAACAATTTTTCCTCACACACCACAACAAAATGGAGTGGCAGAAAGGAAGAATCAACACCTCATGGAGGTTCAAGATCGATGATGTTCCACGCCAATATACCAAGCACATTTTGGGGAGATGTGGTTATGACCGTATGCTACCTCATCAGTCGGATCCCAACCAAAGTCCTAAAGGACGTGTCACCGTTTGAGGTACTTAATAAAACTAAACCATCAATTGATCACTTACGGGTATTTGGATGTGTTTGCTTTGTATTAGTACCAGGTGAACAAAGGAACAAGTTATATTCCAAGAGCACTAAGTGTATGTTCATAGGCTATTCAACAACTCAAAAGGGCTACAAGTGCTATGATCTCGCCAACAACCGCATATTTGTGTCTCAGGATGTGAAGTTTATTGAAGAACAAGGATATCATGACAAAAAGGATTGGGAAAGCATGAAAGACCTATCTAACTCCCCATCCGACCGAGCTAAAAGCTTGAGATTCTTCCTAGATCACCTTGGAAACCAAGTACCACAAAAACAAAAGGATGCAGAAGGAGCAAAAAAGGGAAATCACATCATATACACCATCGAATCAACAAGACCTTGATCATGATTAAGGTGTTGAATCCAATGATCAAGACCAAGACAGAGATAACCCCGCAGAGCAAGTGACTCCAAATGAAGAGTCTATACCTCAAGAGGTAGAAGAGAAAGAAAAGGATGATGAAGACTTTCCTCCTGTACTTAGAAGAAGCACAAAGATCTTCAATACTCCTTCCAATTGGTTGAACACACAAGTTTACTACAGCAATCAGGTCATTGCTCATCCCATTCAATTGGTGTGTTCGCTTGACCTTTGTTGACTGATCATCAAGCATTCCTTGGAAATATCAAAATAGACCAGATACCTCAGAGCTATAAAGAGGCCAAGGAAAGAAAAGAATGGTTGGGTGCGGTTGGTGATAAAGTTGGGGCTATGAACCGGAATCACACATGGGATGAAACTGATATTCCTCCTCGGAAAAGAGCAGTTAGCTCCAAGTGGGTCTTCACCATCAAATACTTGAGCGATGGAGACATTGAACGGTGCAAAGGTCGCTTGATGGCAAGAGGTTTTACGCAAACCTATGGAGAATATTACAAGGATAACTTTTCCCGTAGCCAAAATCCACATGGTAAGGGTTGTTTTTTCTTTGGATACTAATCTTGCTTTGGAGATTTTTTAGATGGATGTCAAGAATGCATTCCAACAAGGCAAACTTGAGAAAGAAATATACATGACCCCTCCACTTGTTCTTGAAGATTCCATTGGTCCCGAAAATTTTTTGAGGCTTAGGAAGGCTATCTATGGGTTGAAGATATCACCAAGAGCTTGGTATCAAAGATCGAGGCTTGAAAAATCTGAAGGCAATCGCACATTTTTCACGCTCCAAAGCCCTCAAGGTATAATTTTGGTTCTTATCTATGTGGATCATCTTATCAAACCCGGCGATGATAAGAAAGGTATCCAATCGACCCAAACCTACCTAAATCTGTTTTTGATATTAAAGACCATTGGGAACTAAAGTACTTCCTAGAAATTGAATTTTGTCGTTCTTCGAAGGCTTATTTCTTTCTTAAAGAAAGTACACACTTGATCTTTAAGATGAGACATGTAAACTTGGAGAAAAACCTGCTAAGAATCAACTAATAAATGGCTACAGGTCAAGCAAAAAGGAGGAGAAATAAGAAGAGGAGGAAGAAGACAAACCGTATGAAGATCCGGCACATTACCGTCGGCTTTTAGGTAAGTTAATCTACCTAACCATCACTCGTCCTGATCTTTGCTTTGCCATGAATCAGGTTAGTCAACACATTAAAGCTCCCACAAAGTATAAATGGAGCATGGTGGAGAGGATCCTTAGATATCTTAAAAGAAGCCCGAGCCAAAGAAATTGCATGGAAGGAACAAGAAAGTAGATTAGTTTTATGTGGATTACGCTGGGGATACGATTGAGAGGAAATAAAGAACCGGCTATTGCACCTTCATTGAAGGAAAGTTGGTAACTTGGAAGTCAAAAAAGCAAAATGTGGTATCCTTCAAGTGCAGAAGCAGAGTACCGAGCAATGAGGAAATTAAACAAAGGTTTTACTTGGCTCAAAGCTCTCCTAAAAGATTTTGGCATTGAGTCTTCCAGCCCTATCACCTCTCATTGCTACAATTAAGCGGTCATTCACATCGCATCCAACTCGGTCTTTCATGAAAGAACAAAGCACATTGAAGTGGATTTTCACAAGGTCTCAGAGAAGATTGAAGAAGGCATGATCCTACCATGCTACACTCGGAGTGGAGATCAAGGCTGTAAGTCTTAAATTTTGCTCTCACATCCATAGCAAACCTGGACTTATAGACCTTTCACGCCCTTGATCTCATCTTCTCTCATCCGTGGACAACAAACTCTTTTTCCCTCAGCATAGTTTTCTCCATGTGGTTTTCTATGTTGGTTTTTAATGCGGTGATGCTTTATGTGTTTCAAATATTAATCTTTGGTTTCTTTGTGGCTAACCTTGAGGGGGAGTATTGATCAAGGCCATCTTAGATCAATCGATCCCACCTTGGATTTATCAATCCGCCATGCATCCAACTTGCCGTAAGATTTGGCATAGATCGATCTGAACTCGGATCGATCGATCCGCCATGCATCCAAGTTGCTGTAAGTTTTGGGGTTGATTGATCCCACTAATCTCACTCGATAATCTATGCCGCCCATAATTAAATTCATCCACTCTTCTCTCTCCTACATGCATCAAGGACGAAAATCTTTGTTAGTCTCTCTTTTTCATGCAGCTCTTTTGTAACAGCTAGCTTATCTTTCTCATCTCTATGTATTTTATCTCATTGTACAATTCAAAATATAATATAGAACTCTAAGCATTTTCTCTTTCTCTATTCTCTCTATTCTTTTATATTTTCTCCATTCTTCTCTCACTCATTCTGCAAATTGTAACAGTCGATCTCCTTCTCTAAGGATTTTACAAATGAAAGCACAAAAGACACCTCACTCAAGAAAGATCAATGCATGGTTTGAAAGAAATGGTTAGAGTAAAGGTGGGGAACCCATCTTAAAGATGAAGATGTTCATTCGAGTTAACAAGGGTGGTGAAAATGTATATAAGATTACTCGAATGTTTCTTTGAAAATCCATGAACCAGTATTTTAACTCCCTAAGAAAGAATTTAAAATTCAAATTATAAAGAGAGTGGATTTGGAAACCAAGCAAAGCTCGCAATGGTCGGGATTCTCGAAAGAGAAAAGGGTTCATGATAGATTTTCCTGCATTTTCAAAGTTAATGTCATGCATTAGATAACTCTGATTAAGGGATTCGATCTAAATCAAAATTTGAACTTTTACAAGGCAATCTCATCATTAACCTCTATGTATATGCTAATGCAGAGCTATATGCTTCTAAACCTGATCCTAAAAGCATTATGCGAATGCAAAACTACATGAATAGTTTTTGTTTTTTCAGATTTAAAAAAATTGTTTGATTTTTTGTAAAACTTAACTAATAACAAATGCATGACTCAAATAAACAAAAAAAAAACACATTACTAGACACCATTGTCGCTCCCCCAAACTTAATGTGTTAGAATAAATCGAGGAAGTGACAATCGAAACAAAAAACACAGAACTAAATTAAAGTAAAATACATACAAAAGTGAGTGTGGTACCTTGGAGTAATATGGGTGGAAGGAGCTCGAGACTCCTACGTCAAAAGTTGTGGGCTAGAAGTGGTTGGTACCATGGTCTCCTTGGTAGCTAAACCATGCTTGGTAGTCAAACCGCACTTCATCAAAACCTTCTTGCTCATCACAAGCTTCTTGGTAGCTAAATCGTCCCTCATCAACCGCTTCTTTCTTTCTAGCGTTGTCTCGTGCTTCCTCTTGCGCAATGAACTCCTCTTCACCGGAGACATAACCCGGTGTTTTCTCAATTTGGAATTGAGATATTAGTAGTTTTACTTGGCCATCTTTTTAATCCCTTGCTGAATCTTGTATGCATTTTAGAATAGCTCTCCCTTCCCATTTTTGGCTTGATAGTCAATTTCGATAGTTCCAATGGGTCAACCGCGGCATGAGGTTCTTTGGGTTGTGGTTCCTTGGCTTGAGGTTCTTTGTTTTGTTGAGGAAACATGGCGGGGCCTTATCCTTCATGATCAAAGCCAATGGTCTCCAACGAGGAGATTGTCGTCAAGCTTTGGTTGGGGAGTAAGATGGTGCACTTGTTGCGTTCACTGTTGGTGTAGATATAGATGTACTTCCTTTCATCAATGTTATGAAACAAAAATCCCTCATCCGGTTTAGGCTTCCTCGGCCTCTTGTACACTAGATCCATCATGACAAAGAACTCATGTGCGAGATTGGATTAAACATGCTGCGAAGTTCAGAGAACTGTGTAAGAATCATGTTGGAAATTATTAACTTCACATCCATCTAGGAAGGATCTCGAGGTGAAACATGTGGGAGCTAGAGTGATCCTCTTGAAGCGTTTGAAATCCTTGAGATCTTGCTCTGTATACTCCACCATTTCTATATCGGATTGCTCATTAGGGACCAGAGCGAACTCTTCCCCATGAAGATGTAGCTTCTTCTTGGAGGGTATGGCTTCAGTTTGAGCATGCTTTCCCGCTTTTTTGGAGAGCTTGGCCAGGGCTTTCCTTTTTCTCTTATCCTTTGAAGTAGTTGTCTTGGAATCGGTGGTCATAGTGTCACATTTTGCACGAGTGTTCGGTGCCATGGTACTTACAAAAGCTTAAAAAAGGTGAGAACAATGCACAATGCAATTTCTAGTGGTTCGCCCTAGCGGTGGTGACCGCCAAAACATGCAAAAGTTTTGATTTTTCTATTTTTTTTTGTTTTTCTAAGTGCAAAGCATAAATATGAAGGTAAATGCTAATATTTATAAATGATACCATGTTATTACCTCCCAAGCGCGCTCGTTTAACGTCATGAGCTCAACTTTTTCCTTGGGTGTAGGCACTTTTAGGTTCCGAATGGACAAACCTTGTACCATCCTCGATGCACTCATTCGCCAAGTATGGTTTAAAGCGTTTATCTTTTATTGTGAATTCTTAACCATACTTGTTTCACAAACACAATTGCACCATAAGGTTTAACTTCTTTTATCTTAAAAGGGTCGGAACATCTTGACTTGAGCTTCCCAGGAAAAACTCTCAACTAGGAATAGAATTACAAGATGTCATCACCCTTTTTGAAATCTCATAATCTTTTTATCTTGAAAAACCTTAGTCTTCTCCTTATAGATCTTTGAGTTCTAATATGTGTTTAGGAAAATTTTGTCTAACTTATTCATTTGCATCAACTGCTTCTCTTGAGCAGTTTTGATGTTAAGGTTAAGAGGCTTGACATCCCATATGGCTTTTTACTCCAACTCAACGGGATGATGGCCTGACTTTCCTAGAGAAGGTTGAATGGAGTTGTGCCTACTAGTGTCTTGTATGTCGTTTAGTAAGCCCATAACACTTCATCAAACTTTAGAGACCAATCTTTCCTTGTGGTGCCAACATTTTTCTCTAAAATCCCCTTGATCTCTCAGTTAGAGACTTCCAGTTTCCCTCTTGTTTGAGGAGGGTATGGTGTTGCTACTTTGTTCTTAACCCCAATGTTCTTTAGAAGGTTCTCAAAAATCTTGTTAATGAAATGATTACTTTCATCACTTAGTACAACTCGTGGGACACCGAATCTTGGAAAATGATACTCCTTAATAACTTCAACACTGCTTTTGCATCATTTTTTGGGCTCGCTACTGCTTCGACCCATTTTGACTCATAATCCACAACTACTAGGATGTAGCAATTCCTATAAGATGAGGGAAATGGTCTCATGAAGTCGATACCCCACACATCAAAGATTTCCACTTCAAGAATCGGGTTTTGAGGTATCTCATTCTTTCCCTTAACATGAGCTACACCTCATTATGAACCCTTGAGTATCCTTGAACATACTTGGCCACCAAAATCCCGCTTTAAGAGTCTTTTGAACAGTTTTGAATGTTGCAAAGTGAACTCCATAGGCCAAACCATGGCAATGTAGCAAATTACCTTTTACCTCTTCTCTGGAGATGTATCTTTGGTATATCTTATCTTTGAAAATAGTGTAAAGAAATGGATCATCCCAATAGAAACAGTTGACATCCTTGAAAAACTTCTTCCTATCTTAACCACTTAAGTTTGGTGGCTCTTTACCACAAGCCAAGTAATTCACTACATCCAAATACCAAGGTACTCTATCTTGCAACGTTTTTGCTTCAACAAGCTTCTTGTCGGTCTCATGGCTATATTTGTGGAATTGGAGTGCAATTAGTTTCTCCTCAAGAAAAGAGTCATCGATTGGTATGTTGTTGACGATACTAGACCGAGAGAGATGATCCGATGATCCATTTTCAATAGCTTTCTTGTCTTTCATATCCAAGTAAAACTCTTGGAGTAGCAAAATCTATGGCAAAAGCCTTGGTTTGGCATCCTTATTTTCCAATAAATGTCTTAATGTCGCATTGTTTGTGTGAAGAATCACCTTTAACCCCATCAGATAGGACCTGAACTTTCAAATGCGAACACTATAGAAAGTAGATCCTTCTCCGTCATAGTATATTTATTTTTCGCATCATCAAGGGTTCTACTTGGATAGTATATAACATGAACCTTCTTATCATTACTTTGACCATGCACTGCTCTAACCGCATAATTACTTGCATCGCACATGATCTAAAATGGTAAGTTCAAATCCGGTGCTTGCACAATAGAGGCGACCAATTTATGCTTAATCTTCTCAAAGGCCTCAAGGAATTCCTCATCAAATACAAAACCTACCTCTTTACATAAAATTCTAGTAAGCGGTCTTGCTATCTTTGAAAAATTCTTTATAAACCTTCTATAGAAGCGGACATGACTCAAAAACTCATTATGCCCTCTACCAAGTTTGGTGGTGCCAAACTAGTTATCACATCGATCTTCGTCCTATCAGCCTCAATCCCTCTCTCGGAGATCTTATAAGCCAACACTATGCCTTCTTTAACCATGAAGTGGCATTTCTCCCAATTCAACACAATACTTGTCTCCTCGCAAACCTTTAAAAATGTACAATATTAGAATAAAAAGAAGCAAAAGAGTTGACATACGGAAAGAGAAGTCATCCACAAACACATTAACCACATTTTCAATTCAATCTAAAAAGATCAACACCATGCACCTTTGAAAGGTTGCGTCTGCGTTACATACCCCAAATTGCAGCTTTTTTTAAGTAAAGGTACCATAAGAACATGTAAATATCGTCTTCTCTTGGTCATTAAGGTAAATCAGGATTTGAAAGAATCTGGAATACCCATCAAGAAAACAAAAGTGGATATACTTAGCTAGTCTTTCCAAAATTTGATCTATGAACGGTAATGGAATGTGATCTTTCCTAGATGTTGCATTCAATTTCTCAGAGTCTGTTCACATCCTTTTTCCCGTTATACTTCTAGTGTGGAATAATTTAACTCTATAATTTTTAACCACCCTGACTCCACTTTTCCTCATACCACATATACCGAAGAAACCCATGTTCTATCCAAAATTGGGTATATTATCCCGTCATCTAAGAGTTTAACGGCCTTTGATCAACAAAAGTCATGGATTCATTCTCAAGGTGGATTCTATGCACACAAAGGGGTTTTCCAAGATGCCTTTATATCATCAAGTGAATACCCTTTGGCTTTCCTAAAATTTCTCAATTCACCTAAAAAGGTGGAAGTATCAAGATCACTAAGTTCATCATTAATGATAACTAGATAGATAGATCTTGTTCCAAGGAATGCATACTTTATTAGTTTTGCGAGTGGTTTAAGGTCAACCTTCGGAGCTTTGAGTTCACTCCAATCCCTATCGATGTTAATCTCTTTATTAATGACTATCATTAACAATAAAATTCTGCTTTGTGAAAAGTGATTACTAAAAATTAACATATAAATCCAATTAAACTACTAATCACCCTAACATTCATTTCCATTAGCTAAGGAAGAAAAGTTCATTTAAGTTCATTAAAAATTTTCAAAAAATATATTTCGGGCATGAAATCCTAATGATCTTGATTTAAAAGATCAAATTAATCAAACATTGATAACAACTTAAATAAAGGATATCTAAGGATCTAACGCTAAACATCATCTTTAATTTATCAAATCACCATGATCTATCAACCCTTAACTCATAAAAAGACTACACACTAATGCTTAATGAAATCAATCCAACTAAATGAAATAATGAAAGCCTAATAATTATAGATGATAAAGATAAAAAAAAGTTTATAAACGCAAAAGATTAAGCAAGATCTATTACAGTGAGTCTTAGATCCAGAAAAGGCAAATATTAAGCTAAGAAAAAAGATAAATGATTAATTTAGGTCTGATATGTTGTAAATAATAGGGAAAATGCGTAGTGAGTCAACTCGGGACAAACTGAATCAGAACCTAAAAGTGACAGATAATACCAAAGGTGGTGGTCAGAATTGGCGGTCGACAAGGATATCCCTGGTGTTAATCTTGGCAGTTGGGACCGCTACAATCATCATGTGCAGCTCCTGGCGGTTGGTTCTTAGTTGTGAGATAATCGCCACATTCAGCGGCAGAAGCTTTGAATCTTCAACATTTTTCATGCTTCTTTTCACGGTTGGTGCATACCAGTTGTGGCCGCTACTAGCTACATTTCTTCATATAAACCATCTTTTTCTCGCTACATCCGCCTCAAACCTCTCCTTTATGCTTTAAGTTTCACAATCAGCCAAAAAGACTTAAAAGCATAAATAATATGGTAGAAATGATACTATATAATCCTAGAATATGAAACATGTGAATGCAAGACTCAAATGCATAATACAAAACTAAATGATATGAAATGGAAGAGAAAATGATAAAAATCAATGTAGATATGATGCAAAAACAGTTGGTATCATTTTCTGGCAATTTTTTCTATAACAGTGCGCTACATTCGTGTGTAAGGACCATAGCACCCATTTTCAATGTTAACTTGTCTATAAGGATATCCTTCATGTATTTCTTCAAGGTCGAGACCATCTTCACAGCATCGACAAAGGGTAACCTCACTTGAAACTCACTCACAATGCTTTTCATCTTTTCCAACTCCTTCCCATTAATTTTGTTCTTTCGTCTTAGAGGGTATGAAAGCTTAGGTACATAGGATGGTGGTGGTACATAAGGTGGTTATGTTTCAGCAGCAACATTGGATCCCTAATCTTTAGCACATATAGCCTGATCCTCGGATCTATTTTCATTTGAAGAGTCATGGGATCGATCAATCCTAGTTTAGGTCAGTTGATCCTTGTCATCATCAAACAAATCAAGAGTCATGTTGTTTACATCACATCAATCAAATTTTAGGTAGATCGATCGATCTTTGACTAGGATCGATCATCTCATGGATGAATCCATCGATCTTAATGCACTGTGAATTTGGAGCTTTTTTTTCCACTACTGAGCATGATAATCTTAATGTACTCCATTGGGTTGGCATCTGACTTCCCTGGAAGTGTTCATGGAGTGACTTGTTTTTCTAATACACGCATATGAGTACTTAAGTTCTCAAAGTTCCCATTAATATCGATGTACATTCCATCAACCTTAGCATTGATCTCGCTGGGAAAGTATTTATATTATTCTAGAACTTGCTGGAACATTTGTTTAACCCTACCTTGAGAACCAACTGTCCCATATTGGTGCTTAGGCTAAAACCTTGCATTACGATAACCAGCGTTCTTGTTCTGAAATCTCTGCATAAAGTACAGTGGTGATTGAGCTGGGGTGAATGTTTTGGTAATGTACTGATGCAGACATCAACCCGAGCTTGAAATTTTCTGAGTTGGCTAAATACCTAATGGCACATCCCCGAGGAAAGAAGGCTAAGATAAGGGTTCAAAATGGCAATAGAGACCCCCCTAAATACCATGAAACTTGGAGACACGATCAGAATCCCTTCTCAAGTCAACAACCTCTAAGAGAACTCCAGTGCGCCTGAATTAGACGTAAAGATGGAATTTGCACCTCTGAGCATCAAGAAAGCTCAGAATCGAACCAACCAAGGTAAGACTTTTTAGTTGGCAGTACATGGAGCTCAGAATATCAAGAATCTCGCAGAGATCACATATGAACCTCAAGATATCACGAGAACAAGTTGTGAAGCCAATTGAGAACAAATGGAGTAAGAAGAGGAATCTGAAGCTAACCACGGGGAAAAACTTGAAGATCTCAACCATTTAGACTTCAGGATAATTCAAGAGGAGAATTCATCAAATTAAACAAGATGGAAGGACTAATACAAGCCTTGAACACTCTAGCTTAAAAACAAGCCACTACGAGCGCAAACCATGTAACTTCAATTTATTATGAATGTTTGCAGGTAATATCAAGTATTTCAGTGGTATTTAGATTTGCAAGAAGCCACGGTTTAAGCGCCAGTGCTGAAGGAATTAGTCTAGATACTTTTCTTTTTACTTTAGAAAACTTTCATTTTCTTGTATTTTCAATGCCTTGTAGTTTTTCCTTTTTACAAGTCTTGTTGTTTTGAGTCTTTTTCTGTCTTTTTAGTCGACCTAAAGTAGGTCACAAGCTAAAGAACCCCTTTATAAGATTCCCCTGCAGCTATGTAAATTTTCTACTTTTTCATATTAATAAAACGTCGTATGCGCTTTTTCGTCAAGCGTGTTCTTGTCGAGATAGTTTGCTATATTCTTAGTGTGTGGAATCACCTAAGCTCGAGCCTTGTTCAGTATTTGAGATCCTCTCAGAAACTCTGTGGTGACTTTTATCCATCTTGTTCAAATCGTTTGTGGAATCAAGTTGTCTCATTTAAGTGTTGTTTGTGGAATCATCCAGCAACCCTTCCTCATCATCCCTACGTTCACTCATCATCCATCAAACTGCATGTCTTGAAACTTTATTTCATAAAGAGGTGGACTACTATTTTATATCATGTACTGTTGGCCTTGATGGTTTGCGTGTGGAGGATACTTGATCGGCTGGGTTCAACAAATCGGTTCTTCTATAAGAAAGATTCGAGTGATTTTGGTAGTTCTGATTGAATGCAAATTCTGGAAATTACCTAGTCCTCCTACATATTTAACCTCTTATGTCCTAACTGCTCCTTCATCATTACCAAATTCTTGGTATTCCTGCTCCTAACACAAGTTAACATTCCTTCAGTGTGCCTTAAGCATCAACCATTACATTAAACTCCTCGATAGTATTGTTACTAGCAGTCACTCGATGTGTCCTATCAATGATTGGCATTGCTTACTGCTAGGTTTGCAATCAGCTCAATCGCTTCCTCCACCGTATTGTTCATAAAGTCACCTCTAATTCTTGTATCTAGGACCATTTGATACCTTGACTTAATCCCATTGTAAAAGAAGTCCATCGTATCTGAATTAGTGTATTCCTTGATTCGATCCCATGTTTAGTAGACCGATTAAGTGGCATCTTTCTAGAAGGTAGCTATCTTGTTCTTAAGAACAACAAATTTGGGCTTAGTGAAGAAATAAGCCAAGAACACGGCTTTGCATTGTTCCTAACTACTAATAGATCAACGTTTCATCGACTTTAGCCTGCGATGGACTTTTCACACAAAGAGAACGTTGCCTCTGAATGGCGGGTAGAGAGATTGTTGCATGGTTCTTGTAATTTGCATGTGGGGCATCTTTCTCACTACGCGTAATTTGGCATTGGGGCTGGTTGTTGGACGCAACTGGAGTTGGCCGAAGTGGCAAAGCAACATGCATTTAAGTAGCAAACTCTCTTTGGCGCACAACATCAGCTTCTGCGCGTTGGTGCGCAGCTATAGCGTCTTAAGGTGCTGAAGGATAAACTTCAGGATCATCATCCTCGGGATTAAAGAACCCCACTCCTTGACCCAGTTGTTCATTTCTTCTCTGGCTGCCTTGATGTTTGCTCGAATTTTTTTCAAAATCATGTCGGCACTAAGGTTACACAAATTTTGAGAGCCTTCACTTCGTAATTGCATGCACCTGAGAATAAAGAAAATTTGAAAACATAATGATTAGCAAATATAAAATAAAAATAAAAGGTATATATCGATCTTGTTAAGGATTGATCTATCTCTTGTGCGGAAAATTAAAAACAACTTGTTGGAAATGGCGCCAAAAACATGATGCCTTAAGTTTTAAACCCAACTAACTCCTACAAGTACATAGAACAAGCAGTAGTATAAGATGAGGTCGAATCCACAGAGTCCAAGGTCACACTGCAAATTGTGATGCAACGAATAGAGCTAGGAAGAAAATAATGTTGTTTATATGTCACGATTGTAGAATATAAATTGCGGTAAATTAAAATGATGTATATCTAATGGAGAAAGTGTCTGGGCACAGGGAATATCACATGTATCAATGATCGATTAAGCTATCTAACTAACTAGGGATTTGTTAACGAACCGTTCTAGAACTAAAACCACTAAGGTAAAGCTAGACTACTCCTGCTGTACTAACTATCTAACCATGAATTTCCAGAACACTAGACTTCAAAATGAGCCCTAGATATTCATGTCAGCAATCTAAAAAAGTTTTATATGTTCACTTAGATGACATAACTTCAACTCCTGTTGGTTATGGATACTAAGCTCATAAATTTTTGATTCTGGTAATCTAACTATTTCTTTCGACGTATAGATTAAACCTACAATTCATAAGCGAAGTGATGAAGCTAAGTTAAGCATTGAGTTCACAAAAGATGATGAAACAAATTTTGGTAAATCCCTAATCTAAATTTAAATGTATTCGATCATTGAAATCTCTTTGAAAAAAACTCTAAACCAACTAGTGGATTACTCAGTCATAGTACATGAAATCATAATAAAGAAATATAATGATTACATAAAATAAATCCAAAGTAATGATGTCAGAGTTTGTAAAGCACTTTTAGAAGATTTGATATTTCTTCTCCCAAACCTAAGAAAACATAAAGTTAGAAACAAGAATAACAAGTTGGAACTGAAGAAAACACGTGCAACCTTATTTATATGAGTTTAGAATTTCTAAACTTGGAAAATTCTGATTTTGAACAAATTTTGGTCAATCCTGATGCATCTTATTTTGATCCTTGATGTCTTGAAACGTCTAAAGCAAGTTCAAATGATCATTTTAGCTCCAATGACATGTAAAACTTGTAAAAAGTATACACAAAACCACAAAGACATAAAACATAACCTAGACTTGATAAATGACTTTAAAAACCTATGAAATCAATGGATGAAAACCATTAAAACCATGACACATCAGGAGCATATGGTGCTACCACTTGAGCTTCAGCAACCGCTCAAAGCTTTAGATTTTCCAGAACAAGAAGCGTGTTAATCATGGCAAAGAAGAAACTTGAAGCTGGTTGAAAATGATATCCTTGTGTGTCGTTAAGTAAATCTCATAGATATGTTCAACAACTTAAGAAAATTATCTGGCCGGATCTTGAGAGGCCGTTAGATACAGAGAAGTTTTTTTTGTTTTTGGTTTGAATTTTTTTATTGTTGGATCGAATCAAATCAGACCAAATTCAGATCAAAACTAGTAATCAGAATTTAATAAAATATGTTTACCGGTTTACTAAATAAAGACCGACATTTCACTTTGGTATGTTAAATTATGAAGATATTTAATATATCATAATATTTAATAAAGTTTTAAAACTTTTTGGGTTACCAATTGAATAGCCAAAAATTCGAGTGGATCCCATTTGAGTTGGTAAATTTGGGCTGGATTGCTATGGTGAACCCTTAAAAACGTGATAACAATGATTTGATTTCCAATTAAACTTTGGATTTGGTTCTTCTCTTTTCTTATATTAATATCTACTAGGTTTTATCCGATGCAATTTTTTAAAACAATGTTATGAAATTTGAGTAAAAATTATTGTGAATATAATATGGTGATATATATATATATATATATATATTCCATTTAGTCTGAGTACCTAGAATTTTATATGAGAAAGAACATACTTAATCGATATAACAATAATTATCGTGATTATATTTTTAAATTATATATTTTTAGCAAAATTATAAAAACCAAAAAAACTAAGCCAGCTGATATTTTTTGTACATTTACAATTATTATAAATAAAATTATTTACAAATTTACTATTAAAATTATCAAATTATTTTTATATATTCCCCTTAGAAATATTATATAGTAAACCTAAATTCTAATGGGTTTGCATATAAATATTTTGAAAATTTTAAGATTATTTCCAAAACATTTATTATTATTTTTAGATTAAACCATGTCTCTTTGAAAACTAATGTATCAAGCATTTATTCATTGATTAAATATTTGATTTTTCTCAATTTTTTTTATTTTGTAGGTTATAAATTAATTGATATTATTTAAAATTTTATGTTTTAAAATCTTGTTTATGTTTTGTGAAAAAATCTTAGCCTAGTGGTTAATGGTTAAAAGATATTTACATCAGTTATGAAGTCTAATTTCTAGAGAATGCACCAAACTATTATATAGAGTTTAAGAAATGTTTTGGTATGGTGTAGGTAGACATCCATTATGACCTTGTTCATTTCTGCATTCATATGCAAAATCTTCATTCAACATATACATTCAATATATAGATCTAAATAATGTATGTTTATGTAAATGACTTTTCCATCTAAATATTGTATATGGATATAAATTTGCTCATTTTTTAGTTTGTAATAGCATCCAAATGCAAAAAATTAAAAATGACAAAAATGATATATTTTATGCTAATAAATATTAAATTATCTAATATAATTATTCAATTCAAAATTTACCAAATTATTGTTTTCATAAAATAATAAAAATTTTATTAAATAGGTTTCTTTTTCATCAAATAACTGTTAAAATTTAATAGATTTCTTGTTGTTTTATGGGAAAACATGTTTGCCCGAGTTTTTGATGAAAAATATGTTTCCGTGTGAAATTTATTTTTGCCCACAAAAGCATGTTTCTGTGTTTTTAGGAGATGAAGTGGACTTCACATTCTTGGTAGGAAATTATGTATTTGTATTTTTGGCAGAAAAACGTGTTTTTGTGTTTTTAGCGAAAAAACATATTTTCTGAGTTTTTGGCGGAAAACATATTTTCGTGTTTTTTTGGCTGAGGAATACAAGTTCACATTTTTGTCGAAAAAGCAGCGGTTTTGTTTTTTTACTTAAAATACTTTTTTGCATTTTGTTTTTACTAAATTTAATGAAAATGCGTTTTTGCAATTTTTGGCAAGAAAAATAAAATTCAATTTTGATGATAAAATTTAAATTTTCAATTTATATACTCCGATTATGTTAAATTAAAATATGTTTTAATAAGAATTATCAATTTAAAATATGACATATGGTTTAATAAAAATATTATTGTTTTGTGAGAATTTAAGGACAGTTAAGACTGTTGGATTTTGAGATGCAAATTTTGCATCCAAACTCAGATTTTTTTAGCATATCAAATTTTAAATATTTTAGATTTACATCTACCCTTAGCATCAAGAGACAAATTTTAAATAGACTAAACAAATAATATTTAGCCAATGAGAATTTGTCAACGTATGTAATGCCTTGTTTCAGACTTCCTAAAGCGATTAAAACTAAGCCAACTAGCGTAGTGGCGAGATTTTTGGTGGATGCCAAATGGACAACATGATTATGCAATTTTATTTCATGGGTTTTTAGTGTATTCATCATGGTTAGTGTATAGTCTCATTATGAACATTGGGTTTGGTATACTAGGGTGATTTGAGGTTTATTGTTGATGCTTAAGACTTAGATTTATATTGATCATTTCTTGTAGGATGATCTTAAGGCTAGATTAGCTTAGACCAGGTTGATTTAGAAGTTAGGAAATTTCATGCCCACAAAGTGTTTGATGAATTTACCCAATGGAATCCTATATAGAGTTTTGCATGTTTAGCCAATGAGAATTTATGTCTATGGTGTTTAATGACTACTTAGGTTTGAGATTAATGCATACTTATCACTTTTCACGAACAAGAGTTTAATGTTAGTGAGAGTGATTAGTATAAGATTTGTGTCATGGAGTGAATTAATCTACACTAGTAACCTAAGTTCTAAGGATTAGCAATGTTAGATAGTATGAGCATCACTAATTAGCCAAAGAATTACGCAAGTAAATTGCCTTTGTCCAATGGTTAGCTTGTTTATCTAATTGGTTTTGTTTACTTCAAATATCTTATTTTTGCTTATTTCAACTTGGATCATGCTAGTATTTTTTATATAGATTCATATTGTTTAGTTCATCCTATTTACATCTTTTTTTTGCATTTGGATTTTTTAATTTTTGGAAAACCAAAAATCAATCTTGTTGCCTAACTTAATAGGTTTCATGTATTTTTATTTCGTATTTCTATTTCCCATGGATTCAATCCTTAAATACTATAGCGCATACCATGCACTTGTGGTAATGTTATGTATAAGGTTTAAAAGTTTGATCACATCAAGGTTTTGGTGCTGTTTCAGAGAAATTAGCAAGTGTCAATAGGAGTTTGAATTCAATTGAAACTAAACTTTATTTTCATTGTTACTTAAACTGTTTTGCTTCATTCTTCTTATCTTTAATTGCATGAACTTGAGAATCCATGGACCACACAACTTGGTCTATCAAGTAGACGACATTCAAAGGGTAGAAAGAGAGAATCAAAGAGCAATACGAGAGCGTGAGCGACATGAGCATTTGACAAGCTTAGGAATGGATGATAGTCAACATCCACCTGGTTTTGCGGATTTGAACCAAGATGGGATTGAGCAAGGAAATGGGGTTGGTCAGTGACCCATTCATCTACATAGGAACCCCCATGTCATTGGAACTTTTGATGAGCCTCACATTCTTCGGAACCGAGCCGGTATATGTCCACCACCCGTGGAGAATAACAACTTTCAGATCAAGTCAAGCCTCATCAATATAGTTCAAGGTAGCAAGTCTCATGGGTTGCCAGTAGAGGATCCTCAATATCATTTGGATTAATTTAATCTCTTTTCTGGCACCAATAAGATCAGTGGGATCTACGAAGATGCTTTCAAGCTTAGACTTTCACATATTCTCTTTGTAATAAAGCACATCAATGGAAAAAATATTTGCCTCACAACATCATCAGAAGGTTTTCTTGGGAAAGTTCATCTATACTTCGTGCCTTAGGAATGGGATTTTGGGGTTTGCTCAAAAAGGGAGTGAGAGCTTTTCTGAGGCATGGGAAATGTTCAATGTTTATACTACAAAATGTCCTCATCATTGGTTCTCTAAAGAATGCCTACTCTCAGCACTATACTGCGGAGTGCTACAAAGGATAATAATGCTTCTTGATACCATAAGTAATGAAAACTTCTTGGGTCAACAAGCGAATCAAGGCATGGTCTTAGTTGAGTTAGTTGAGAATCTAGCCGCAATTGATGAGAGTTATGGTGAAGATTATGATCGATCTACTAGGGATAATGGAAGATATAAGGCTCAAATTAGGATGGATATGAAGGCTATGAATGAGAAGCTTGACAAGGTACTTCAGGCTACACAAAAAACATTATATTTAGTGGGAGACTTTGATGGAAAACAATGTTATCAAGAGATTAGAACTGAGGCTTGTCAAGAATGGCCAAAAGAAATTAACTTCATTGGCAGTAACTAACAACAAGTATTCAACCCGAACTACCATAATCATCCTAACAATCTTATACCAAAACACCAACATTGAGAATCCTCAAGTCCAAACCTACCCCTCCTAAGCCTCAAGTACAAGGCTTCCAACAAGGGAACTATGAACCCAAATCTCACTTTAAAAATCCAAACCAACCTTTCTATTATAACAATGGACACCAAAACTTCTAAAACCAAGGTTTCCCACCTAACCAACCATCTAAGGAAGACAAAACAAAGCTTCTCCTTAGACAATTACTTGATGGAAAGCAAAGGGAGACATTAAGATGAATAATAGGATGTGTGAGATGAATGTTAAGATGGATGGAGCATACAATGAGTTGAATACAAAATTTGAGAGTTTGTCATCTCATGTGAAGTCTTTAGACAACCAAGTTGCTGAAGTAGTTTCATCATCCAAAAGACATATTTGTTCATTTCTCAGAAAATCCGAAGTTAACCCCAAGGTATTTTGTAATGTTATCTTCTTGAATAATGAAGATGTAGTTTAGATGAACAAGGAGTTTTGTTTTACGTCTTTGGAGAAGGTGTTGGCGTGCTTATTTATGAGTTCTTGAGGATGGTTTTGGATGGATATTGCTCGTGGCAACAAAAATGAGGACTCAAATTTTTTGGAGTTGTGGCAACCATGCGAGTGTCCAAGCCACAAGCCTCAGAATCAATGTTTCTTCTTCTGGGATCTGCCGGATAGTTCTTGCGCATGCCCATTTAATTGGACTTTGTCCGTTTTTTATTCTTGTTCTATTTTAGTCTTTGTTATAAATTTTTGGTTTTTCTATTTTTTTTGTTTCCTATGTAATTGTCGTAAACTTAAAATTGGTATAACTATTTCACATTTTACCCAAAAAAAAAAAAACTCAAAACTATATATAATCGATCATTGATACCTGCGATTAATAGCATGTCAAGAAAAACTCAGAACTGACTAAATTAATAGCAAATCTGATGAAAATATAAATAAAATGAGACTCAATAAGGTAGTAATCCCAGAATCTTCCGGTGTGGTACCTTTCAAACGCACCGTTCCTCTTTTTCCATAACCCCAAAAAAATCTTTATTCGTTTCAAAATTTCCCAAGACCTTCACTCTCCTCAATCCAATGTCTTGGCTCTTCAAATATCTGACCAAATGCTAGTATATCCTTATACACCTCTCAATTTTTCTTTCTACCCTTCATTAATTTAAAAGACATCATTTGCCCCTTCTTTCTTTTTTTATTTAAAAATAAAAATTAAATAAAAAAGCCAAATGAGGTGGAAACGTTGGAAGAGATGTGGAAAATAGAAAGAAAAATGATTGAATATGATTGGTGAGAAATTAATAGAGTGGGTAAATGTGATTTGTGACAAATTAATGTAAGGATTAAATTAGGACCAATCAAAATTGAAGAAAATTATATTCGTCTTTGTCTTTCTTCTTTCTCTTGCCACGCCATCCTCCATAGCTCAAATTTTCAAGATTTAGTGGAGGTAATTTCTTCTCCTTTCCATTGCTATTAATGTGATATAAATGATTTGTTGTTGTTTTGGGTGAGTTTTAACAAATTTTGGAGGTTTAAATGCAATGTTCATGGGTAATTTGTGTTAGATTTTAAAATTTATTTTAGTTTTAAAAAGTTCTTGATTTTTCTGTGCAAATTGAGTTGAACTCGTATTCTTGATAGATTATGGTTAGATATACTTAAAATTTGTTATTTTTTGTGATTCTGGAGGTGAAATCATAGCAATTCGTGGTTAGGAAGAAATCAAAAAGCGTTGTAAAAAAGCCTACATAGCAGTTCCAATGCTACGCCTTAAACCACTCGGCCATCTCTCCTACATTATGACCCAGAAACCTCGAGTCAATAGCGAGTCATTTATATTCTTGCATATATGTGTAGAAATTACCCATGATAAATACCCTAATTTGAGGATCGTATCTTCTAAAAATGAGTTTTATATGTGTAATATACACAAATCTGATCCGAATCTGAACAGAAAAATGCGAAAAATCCCAAAAACCTATATCTGAAGCCGATCAAAACCCAATTTTTTTGGGCTTTGATCTGGTTTTAACTCTAAACCCCGAACCCGACCCAAACCCGAAAATTTTTACCCGAAACAAACTTGAACCTGACAAAATATTCCATTGGGTAGTAAATCCCTTAACATGAAATCCCAAACCCGATCGGGTATTACCCGAACCCGATCGGATTTTACCCGATACCTGAATGCCCACCCCTAATCATAAGTTCCAAATGCAACAAAACCTAAACATCACAACTTCCAAAATCAACAAAACCAAAAACATTATAAGTTCAAACCGTAATCATTATATTTCCAAAACAACCAAACCTAAATCTTCTGCTTCTTCTTTTTTGGCCCCTTGTTATTCCCTTCCATATAGGGAATTTGATTGTACTTGGACGGTTTATTGGTCTTGGATGGTTTATCCGACTTGCGTACAAATCCACATTTCTTCTTAGAACATGCATTAATACAGCTAGGTTTGGGGCCAACTTACAGGAACCGGAGGAGGGAAGGGATAACTTGCAGGAACTGGTACTGGAGTAGTCTGGGGTTCGGCTTCACCTAAAGGGTTGGAATCACTTGCAAGAACTGGTACCGGAGTAGTATGAGGTTCGGTTTCACCCGGAAGTCTGGTATCACTTGCAGGAACTAGTACTAGAGGTCTAGGATCACTTGCAGAAACTGGTACTAGAAGTTCAGCTTCACCCACCTGAGGTTCACCTTCACCCACCTGAGGTTCACCTTCGGCTGCACTGCTGAGGTTTGACTTCATCCCTTGCTGCTGAGCTACCTTCACGAAAGTTTCCTTCTGCTGAATGCCATGGAGCAATATGGTCATCCCCAAAACCACCATGACCATTATCATAATCATCCTCATCATCATCGTCATCCACCACCTTCTCCTTCCCCTTGTTGTTCTGTGTATAGCCTTCACCTCATCTTCAATCGTCTTAAACCTATATTCAAACATATCAAGCCGGCCCAAAACATCTCTGAACCCACTTTCCATCATTTCTGTCATAAGTTTCCACATTTGTTCTTGTGGTGGTTGAGTTTACTGTGGTGGTTGAGTGGATTGTGGTGTTTGAGTTGACTGTGGTGGTTGAGTGGATTGTGGTGTTTGAGTTGACTGTGGTGGTTGAGTTAACTATGGTGGTCGACTGGACTGTGTTGGTTGAGTTGACTCATGTACTTTCTCTTCTTCTACCCTAACAGCAACATCCTAATCGAACAGTTCTTCCTAAAATATCTTCTTCCCAGCTTTAACATGAGCCATTATACCTTCACCAACTACATCACGGAAATCATTACGAAAGTTTCAAGCCCAAATGCGATGCATCAGATGTTCATGTTCATTAAGAGAAGCTTCCAACATGCTACAAATATCCTATATTATAAAGAAAACATCATTACGTAATTACAAAGAAAACAACATTACATAATCACAAAATATAATCTTCAAAAGCAATTATACCTTTGAATCACCAAGTGTCCTATTGATATCTTCTAAAGGATATCCTTTCATCCCTGAACACCGACTTAACTCAGATTCACCAAATCAGCTTGCACTTGTCGGGATCCATAACGATCTAGCCGAGATTCATGGAAACTTCACCAATTTTGCATCAAATTTGCTTCAGTTTCCTAGTAATCTCTACGAAAGAGATAGAGATAGTAGTAATAAAAGAAAAAGATCTGATGAGTTTAATCAAGTTCATGGGATTTCTGATGAAGTTGTTGATTTTTCTATTAAAATCACCACGAGACCTGGTTGCTGGATTGCTTTTCCATTGTCACTCAATACTGGTACTGCCCTAAAATTGACTAATCTTTGTATGAATTCTTTTTTCTTGTGTTTATGTATTGCTTGCAAGTATTCTTATAGGGTTCATAAGAATTTGGTTATTTATGATTTGTATTGACATAGTTGACTTTTTCAGTGGCTTAAACATGATTAGTTACAAAACTTCTTTTTATGCTTCATGTTTCACTCTTAACTTTTTCGGAACTAATTGATTGTTTCTATAGTTGATTTGTTGTAGCAGCCTCTGTTATTTGGGAATTAAGATTTAGGCTTGACCAGTCCATGAGTGTAATAGGCACTAGAATAATTTAAATATGGAAGTTGAAAAATAAATGAAGGGGTCTAAACATTATTTGTTACATAAGTTCTTTTTATGCTTTAGTGTTTCAATCTCGAAATTCTTTTGGAAAGATTTATTGTTGTTTCTACAGTTTGATTTGTTGAAGCCTCCCCTGTTCTTTAAATGGATCTCTAGGGTAGAGGTGTCAAAATGGGTTGGATGTCCAAGGTCTGTCCATGTCCAATACATAATGGAGGATCTATGGACAAGCTCATTTACAGAGCGGGTTAAGATGTTCTAGCCCAACTTCATCAACAGAAAAAATGAGTTAGAGACTGTTGGCAATGGGCGACCCATGGTACTAAAACATTTAGGTCAAAATCAAATTTCTCTAAATTGAAAATCGTAATTTTTGCCGATTTCTGGCGGTTTCCCGCGATTTTTGATGATTTTCGGTAATTCCCGGTAATTCCCGACGATTCTTGGTGATTTCAAGGGATTTCTGGTATTTTCATCAATTTTCAGCGATTTTCGGTGATCTCTAGCGGTTTAATTCTAGGAAAAACTAACACATAAATGAGATTCATGGTCGACCCATGGACAACCCATTTGGAGCGGGCGTTAATGTGTTTTGTCGTTAATGGACACAGGCGTTAATGGACACGACCTTTTTCACAGTATAAAAATTGGATATCTACTGTAAATTGAAGTGTTAGCAAATGGCTTTCGAACGGAACCGTGAACATTTTGTTAATGAAAATATTACTGTGCTTTATTAAGTGGCTGATGTCTTGATGTTTAAACTTAGCGGTAAGCAATTACTCCAAATGGAACTTATGACTGAACCCAAAATCTTTGTAATTCAGTTCGGTTTTGGTTTTACCTTAAAAACCAATCCGGCAGTTTGTTTTCTAAGTTGGTTTGGTAAAGGTTGAACCGATCTATTTACTGAATGTTTAAATTTTTTTTTTATAATTTTCTATTTTTTGTATAACCTGCATTTTTGAATCAAATCGAACTTTATTAAATGTACCAACATTGATTGAAATAAAGAGAAATATACAAAAATGTATTAAAATTATTTTTAAAAAGGATTTGTCCACAAAAAGGTTAAATTGAATATTGTTTTGGTTTAAATTCGACACCAATAATTTTGCGAGGAACCAATTGAAGTTTCTCACTTCCAAAGTGAACGGAATTGAAATTGGAATTTGGTTAATTTTGGCGAAATTTTCCATAAACAAAACAAGCAGAACTTCTTAAATTACAAAGCAAACGGAACAGATGATTCCGATTGGTCGCTCCTATTTAGAGTAGAATAGATGAATGTGGTCCTACATATCGCCTTTACATATGGCTTCAAACATTATAATATGTGTTGGTTAATGTAGACAGATCACAACCTCAGAAAAGAAACAGGTCTATCTATCCACAAGAAGAAAGAAGTAGAGGATCATAACAAATTTTAAAATGTAAAGAGATTAAACAAGTGGTCACTAGCCAGTGGATGTTGAGGAAGAATCTAATCTACTAAATCAAAATAAAGCACCTCAGGTGTCATCGCAGCTTACAAAAGTCACCAATGATTAAGATTTACTCGGAAGAATTTTTCTTTCTCTAGTGCCGTTTAGGCAAGTAAGAGGGGACTCTTTGTGCGACTAGGGTGTTTCGGTTTGTGGCCCTCATGAGGGTTACAGCGCCTGGTGCAGTGGTCAAACGGCGGCACGGAGATGGTGACAACTCTGTCCCAACTCCGGATATCTTAAAAGAGGGTTTGGAGGGACATGTCGATGTAGGGGGTGATGTAGTTTGTTCTTTTGAAGGTCAGATTAATGGCTAGGGATTGTTGGTCACTCGATCTTCGCTCAGGTCGGCTAATCCCAGTAGTCAATATTTTCCGATGGTTAGCTCCAAATCTGTTTCGGTAGAAGTTACATAAGTTATAACTTTACAGCAAGTCAAGGAGAGGACGGAAGAGATAGCTCTACAGAAACAAAATTCTGTTGTTGGTGACGAAGCAGTAGGCTCTGCGAAGGAAAAAAGGATCACAGAACCTGCAGTATCCACAAAACTCTCTTCACCTTCGAGCTCACCTCAGAAAAGGTCTTGGGCCCAAGTTACATGTTGCATGTCAAATTTTGTTGTAGAAGCTCAGGTCATCAACGATAGACAGTATGTTACGGTCCCGACGGAGGTTCTTGAGGCTGCTCCTCTGCTATGGGAGGATTTTGTAGTTGGACGATTCGCTACAACTGCACCACGCATTGCCAAAATACACGTTATCGTAATTAAAATCTAGAATCTTGGAAACAAAACGATCAAGATTGACGCATATGTTGTTGACGAGACTACAATAAAATTTTGAATCTGTAACTCTAATGCTCGAACTCGTGTGTTGAGGTGAGGCATGTGGAACATATGCGAGATTCTGATGATTGTTTTGAAATGGACACCAATTCTGGAAGAAGCATAACCTGAACTAACCTCGATGTCAATGTGGGTTACAATGAAGAATATTCCACCAGCTCTCTTCTCGTGGAAATGACTCAGCTTCATTGCGAGTCATGTGGGGACTCCAATTGGATTACATGCTGATACAGAGCTTGTTTAGGTTTTCGATGAAGCCAAAATGTTCATTGATGTTTCGCTTTCAAAGGAGTTACCGAAGAGCTATTGTCTTCAAATTCATGATGAGGAGGTCACAGTGGCGTTCGAATACCCGTGGTTGCCTTTGAGGTGTGCTATATGCTGGAAATGGGGACACTCAAAGGAGGGATGTCTACTGAAATGGTGTAAAACCTCTGATACTACAATCGCAAAATCGCCACTTGCAAATAACTTTGCTTCTGTCTTCACGAAACAGAGAACAACAGATGCTCACAGGAGCAGTTTAACATAACGCAATGCTCACAGAAACTCAGAGGAGGGATGTGTCTTGCAAGGGCGTAAAAGCTTTGATTCTACAGACTCGAAATCAGTGATCTGTGTCTTGCAAGGGTGGAGCTAGAATCTGATCTTTCCAAAGCAGTGATTTTGGCTCCCAAATCTGGAGATATCAACTCTCGAGCAAATAAAGCGGTCGAGGTTATCACAGACACTGCAGAAAACTCAGGACCAGCGGTAATAACGGATCCTTATGCCATTGTTGAGCGATCAGCAAATTCTACAAACCATCAAAATACAGATACATCTCTCGCCTCTATCACCACTACTAACGAGGCAGATCACACCTCACTAAAAGACATTCCACATGAAGATCCTGGTGCCAGAGCCTACCTACCTCGGACGTCAAAGTCGCAGAAAACAGGGGCCCTTGAAAAATCAAAACGTCAGATGGGAGCACCTAATAGTGGTGTTTGAAGAAGGAAACTCAACAAAAAACACTAATGTCTGCCTTCTTTCGGAATATATAAGGTTTAAATAAAATAAAAAAACATTCAGTGACCCATAATTGGATTAAATCAAAGAACATGTTGTTTGGAGGATAGATGGAGACAAGGGTAACATAGAATAAAGCTGCAGCAGTTTCAATGTCTGCGTTTCCAGGCTGGTCCATGGCCTCGAATTATGAACATAATTATCTCGGTAGGATCTGGGTTGTTTGGGATAAGAGAGTGTACCTTAGAATAGTGGCCAAATGTGATCAGATGATCACTTGTTCAGTTCAAATAGACCAAGCGCCAATTTTTCTTTGTATCTTTGTTTACCCGTCGAACTTGGCTGAGGAGTGGCTTCATTTGTGGCACCAGCTCAAGCATTTAAAGAATAATGTGCAGATGGAAGGAATGTTGTGGATTTGTCTCGGTGATTTCAACGATATATTGGCTTCCTCTGAACATTCAGGTACTGTCTTGACTCCCACTATTAATAGTATGTTGGCTTTTCAGGAGACAGTTCAGGACTGTTCTCTTATGGATATGGTGTTTACGGGGCCACTTTTTACCTGGTGTAACAAACATGAATCTGAGCTGATTTGCAAAAAGCTGGACCGAGTCTTGATTAATGGTACATGGTTTTATATTTATCCTGATTCATATACTAAGTTCAAAGTCGGAGGATGTTTCGACCATCTGCAGGGCCATGTCCTTTTGTATGGTGCATTCATTAGAGAGTGAATTTTTTTTTCTAATGTTATTCTTAAGGTGCAAGAGTTGAAGCCTATGGTGGAGGAGTTCTAGAGCTCTACGGCTCCTATTTTTCTCTCTACCTCTTCTTTGTATAGGTTTTCAAAAAAAGCTAAAGTCTCTCAAGCCGCTAATTTGGAACGTAGTCGGGAAAAAAGTACACCATTTGTCCCGACGGGTAGATGAAGCTTTCAAGGATCTTTGTGCTTGTCAAAGCACAACACTTTCTCAGCCGTCTCCCAACACTAGCGCCGCCGAAGCCTTAGCCTTCATAAGATGAGACCATGTGACATACCTGGAGGAGAGTTTCTTTAAGCAAAAAGCTAAGCTACACTGGTTGGACGTGGGTGATAAGAACAACTGCTTTTTTAACAATGCGGTCAAGGAACGACAAGCTCGGAATATGATACGGGAAATAGTAAATCACGATGGGGTTACTCTTACTACGAAGAAGGACATCAAATCAGAGGCCATCAGGTACTTTACAAATATTTTTACTCACCAACCTATGGATTTTACAGAGGCTACGGTTCAGGAGCTTGAAAATCTCCTACTTACCGCTGCTCTGAAAAGGAGCAAGGGATGCTTGTGTCTAAATTTTCGGATGAAAACATTAGGGGGGTCTTATTCTCCATGCCTTCAAACAAGTCTCCGGGACAGGATGGCTATACAATGGAATTTTTTTTTTCAAAGCTGCGTGGCCTATTGTCGGAAAAGATTTCCTGGTTGCGGTTAAGTCCTTCACACATGGTTTTCTTCCCAAGGGTCTCAACACCACTATTCTAGCACTTATCCCAAAAAATACGGATGCTACAACAATGAAGGATTATTGCCTATCTCGTGCTGCAATGTCCTCTATAAGGTTATATCAAAACTTCTTGCAAATTTCCTAAAGCGCATTCTGGATAGTTTCATCCCTCCAAATCAATCAGCTTTCATTAAAGACTGATATCTCATGGAAAACATCCTCTTAGCTTTGGAACTGGTAAGGAACTAACATAAGGATGACATAGCTTCTCGTTGTGCTCTAAAGATTGATATTTCAAACGCTTTCGACTCGGTCTAATGGTCTTTTCTGTTGGAGGTTCTCACGTTCCTCTACCTTCCATCCGCTTTTATTCATTGGATTAAGTTGTGTGTTACTACTCCATCTTTCTTGGTCCAAGTAAATGGGGAGCTAGCAGAGATTTTCCAGAGTTCGAGAGGTCTACGACAAGGGTGCTCTCATTCCCTTTATCTTTTTGTTATTTGCATGAATGTTCTATCTATGATGTTAAACAATGCAGTGGATGTAGGGAAGTTTGGTTTTGCAGATGATATAATGATTTTCTCGGATGGGAAACCAATATCGGTTGTGGGTATTCTTGACGTGTTCCAGGTTTTTGGTAGGTTCTCAGGGTTGCAGATAGGCCCCGGAAAATCTACTTTATTCCTTGTAGGTGTTTTACAACAACAACACTCAAACTTTTCTTCTTGGTTCTCTATGGATTTGGGGACTCTTCTGCTGAAATAACTTGGGCTCCCGCTTATCACTAAGAAAATGTCAAAATCTGAATACCAGCCCCTCATCGACAAAATTTGATCTCGAACCCAATCTTGGAAGCATCGTTTCCTCTCCTTTGCGGGTAGACTTCAGCTTCTCACTTTGGTTATTTCTAGTCTAACAAATTTTTGGATTTCTGTTTTCCGCTTGCCTAGTGCTTGTCTCAGGGAAATCGAGAGTATAAGGTCGGCTTTCTTGTGGTTGGGTCCTGACCTTAATCCTCGTAAGGCTAAACTAGCTTGGCCGGATGTTTGTCAGCTAAAGAAAGAAGGTGGCTTGGGTATCAGGTCACTTGCAGAGGCCAAAGAAGTTAGTTGCTACAGTCTTATTTGGCAGATAGTTTCAGCAAGGAAATCTCTGTGGGTGAACTGGATCAAGAAGAATTTGATTAGGACTAGTTCCTTTTGGTCCGTAAGTATGAAATCAATGGCAGGATACTGGATTTGGCAAAAGCTCATCAAATATAGAGATCAAGCAAAAATGTTCCACAAGGTAAATGAGTGTTCCTTTTGGTTTGACGAATGGTCGTCTTTGGGCCGGCTGCATGATAGGGAATGCATTGATATGGGGATCAACATCTCAGCTACGTTAGCAGAGGTCTTAGCCACTTAGCAGAGAAGGCATATGCGTGGCTCTGTCCTTAATTGCATTGAGGAGGAGATTGAGAAGATTCAGTCTACTAGAAGCATGGATCCAGACTTTCATCTGTGGCGTCATTCGCCTAATAATTTTAAGCATGATTTCTCTTCAAAAAATATGTGGAACCAGCTAAGAACGGTCGCAACTCCTAAGAGCTGGCACCAAGGGGTGTGATTTCCTTTGGCGACTCCAAAATACTCCTTCATAGTTTGGCTAGCAATTCAAAACCGGCTATCTACGGAGGACAGAATGCTTCATTGGAATCAAGGGGGAAACTCAAGGTGTGGTTTCTGCAATCAGGTTGTTGAATCTCGCAATCATCTTTTTTAGTTTGCAATGTTTACCAGATTTTTTAACTGAAGAATTGGTAGTCATCGATCCAAGTCAAGTATTGGCTGTGTTGGAGAGACCATGATTAATTCAAAAGGTTTCAAGGAAGCAGCTGGTTTAATTGAAAGGAACCAAGTAATTGGTTTGATTACGGTTAAAGTTCAGTTTAATATTAGGTTGATAAGTGTCTCTTTCTTTATGGAAGTTTTGAATGTGTTAGTTTACACGTGATAGGTTGTTAGATTAGTTAAGCTTTGTTAGATTGGTTAAGCTTTCTTGACTCTTCTTCATCTTCTACCAATGTTGGTCAAGCTTCTAAATGTTCCACCGACTCTCTTTTCATGGAAAGGTCTCAGCTACATATCTAGCTGCACACAAATACAAAACTGGTTACGTCCTTTGATGAAGCCAAAGTCTTTACTGATGTCGCTCTAACCAACGACTTGCCATCCAGCTTCTATTTCCAGGTAAACAATGCAGAGGTTAATGTCTCGTTCGAATACCCTTAGTTGCCTCAGCGGTGTGTTCGTTGTAGTAAATGGGGACACGCGGAGGATGGTTGTCTACTGAAATTTCAGAGTACTCCAAAGCCGAAACAACTTCCCACTTCACAGGTTGGAAATTATCTGCACGTAGGATCTCCTTCGCATAGCAGGGGCTCCAAAACAACTTCAAAATAAAGCCTATGTCTCGCAACACTGATCCCTTTTAAACATATAACAGCTGCTCACATTGACAATGGAAAACATGGGAGAATGGCTGGAATAGTTGAAACAAAAGGCTCTTTACTCGCAGTTGAAGCAACTCTCCCGTTATATCACAATATTGTCGACCTTGGTAAACCAAGATAGGATGCAGCCACTGTTGAAATAGTTGAATTGTCAGTTGTAGACGCATTTAGTCAGGTTTCAGAGCTGGAAGAAGGAGAGTTTAGTTTATTGTCTCTAGTTTTAAAAACTACTGATAAAGGCTGGTCCCTTGTTTCCACTCAAGTAGTCGGAAGTTGAGTAAATAGAAAAAATCAACTACAAACTTGGAAGTTGAGTAAATCCCAGAAAACAAGGGATTCAAGCCTCAGTGCCATCGGAAAATGGGCTACCCAAAAGAAATATTAATATCATGTTTCTCTTGGAACATTCGGGGGTTTAACAAATTAAGAAAGCATTCAGTTGTCAAGGATATGAATAGATTGAATTCTATGGAATTTAGGGGTTTATTGGAAACCCGAGTTTTTGCAAATAAAGCTGCTCACATCACGAGCTCTGTGTTCCGGGACTGGTCCATGGTTGCAAACTATGAATATAACCCATTTGGCCAGATATGGGTTGTATGCAACAAAAAGGTGGAGCTAACTGTAGTTTTTAAATCGTCTCAGATGGTCTCGTGTTTGATCAAGTTTTTGGGTTCTCCGGATTTTCTTTGCACTTTTATTTATGCATCGAATGACATGGCTGATCATACAGAGCTTTGGTGTGATCTCAAAGCTCATCAAGACTCGTCTCTCTTTCGTGGCAAGCCATGGATGTGCACTGGAGATTTTAATGAGGTCTTAAACTTGGCTGATCACTCTCTCCATTCTACTAACCATGTGTTCTTTGCCAGGAATGATTAATTTTTAGGATAACACTAGTTACTGCTTGTTGATAGATATAGTCTCTCATGGCCCTCACTACACTTGGTGCAACAAGCGGGCTGAAATTTTGGTTTGCAAAAATCTGGACAGAGTTCTAATTAATAATCACTAGATGCAACGACACTTTCATTCTTCTTGTTTATTTAAAGAGAAGGGCTGTTCAAATCACCTTTGTGGTATCATTTCGCTGGATGCCGTTCCTTTCAAGCCGTAATGCCCATTCAAGGTTTTCAATGCTTTTCCAATATGGCCGAGTTCTAGCCGTTGGTCGAGGAGTTCTGGCGTGCTACTCCAGAGCTCTTAGTTTCGACTTTTGCTACTAAACAAGGTTTTCACTTACTTGTTTAGTATGAATTCTCAGGGTTACATAGGTTTGTCTAAGGAGGAGATATCAACCATCTTGCAGTATAGCTGTTCGGAGGAGGAGAAAGCCAATGTTATGGCAGAGGTTAAGGATTCAGAAATCAAGAAGGTATTGCTTTTGATGCCTTCCAATAAATCTCCAGGTCCGGATGGCTACACGGTGGAATTTTTCAAGGCGGCATAGAATATTGTTGGGAAAGACTTCATTGCCGCAGTTAAATCTTTTTTCATCTACGGTTTCTTACCAAAGGGGGTCAACAACACGATCTTAGCCTTAATACCAAAAAAGACAAGAATCATAGGTATGAAGGACTATTGGTCAATATCATGTTATAACGTGTTATACAAGGTCATATCCAAGCTTCTGGCAATTCGACTAAAGCAGATCCTTCCAAGTTTTATTACTAAGAATCAATCTGCTTTTATAGAGGATCATTACATGATGGAGAACTTGTTTCTTGCTTCTGATTTGGTAAATGATTACCATAAGGACAATATCACTTCCCGTTGTGCCATGAAGATCGACATATCCAAGGCATTTGCTTCAGTTCAGTGGGATTTCTTACTCAATATTTTACGAGCTATTCAGCTACCACCTTGGTTTATTCGTTGGATTGAGCTATGTGTCACTACTCCTTCCTTTTCCATTCAGCTCAATGGTGAGCTTACATGGTTTTTCATAAGTGAGAGGGGTTTACGCCAAGGTTGTTCTCTTTCAACCTATCTTTTTTTAGATGTATGAACTATTTATCTTGCGTATTAGACAACGCAGCTAGAGTAGGTAAATTAGGCTACCACCCGGGCTGTAAGAGCTTGCAATTTACACATCTTTGTTTTACGGATGATATAATGGTGTTCACTTATGGCAAAATCCGATCCATCAAAGGTATTTTCTCCATTTTTGATGATTTTGCTCGTATATCTAGTCTGATCATTTTCTTGTAGAAAACATCTATATTTCTAGCGAGAATCTCTTCGAGTACTTGTGCCTCCATTTCAGGCTACCCATTTCACATAGGTACTTTGCCGGTGAAATATCTTGGCTTGCCTTTGCTCACTATGGGTATAACCACTTCAGACTTCCAACCGCTTATGGAGAAAATTAAAGTGCGAATTGGCTCTTGGAAGAACCGCTTATTATCTTTTTCAGGTCTCCTCCAATTACTCTCCTCTGCCATAGCGAGCTTGAAAAACTTCTGGATTCCGACATTTAGATTCCCTCGGGCATGCATCAAGGAGATCGAGAAGATAAGTGCTGCTTTTCTTTGGTCTAGTACAGAGTAAATTCGAACAAGTCCAAAGTTTCCTGGGTGGATGTTTGCAAGCTAAAAAATAAAGGGGGTCTTGGTCTTAAAACTTTAGAGCTAGCTAAGAAGGTGAGTTTTTTAAAGCTAATTTGGAGACTGGTGTCCTCTAAGACTTCCTTATGGGTTAACTGGATCCAAAAAAACTCTTATTTGGAAGGGGTCTTTTTTGTCGATAAAGTCGCAGACTCAAGCTGGTTCTTGGATGTCCCGCATGATTTGAAAATACAGAGATGCAGCAAAAGAGTTTCATACAATTCAGGCTAGGAATGGTCATCATACATCCTTTTGGTTTAATAATTGGAGTACTCATGGTCGGTTGGTTAAGGTTTTGGGATATCGAGGCTGTATCGACATGGGTATTAAGTTAACAAATACGATGGGAGAGGTTTTTTCAAATCATCATCTTCGGCGCTACCGAACTGGATATTCACACTCAAATTAAGGACGAGATTTATGAGTTAAGAAGTCTTGCTCTTATGGATTCAGACATGCCTCTATGGAAGGGTAAGGAAGGTGAGTTTAAGAAGTTTTTCTATTCCAAAGAAACTTGGCACCAGCTTAGGGCAGTTTCTCCTGTGAAGTCTTGTTCTAAGGGCGACTGGTTTCCTTATGCTACCCCAAAGTATTCGTTCATAGCTTGGCTGGCCATTCTTAATCGCTTGTCCACGGGTGATCGGAATGTTGCCCATGGTTGTGTTTTCTGTCCTAACTCATTGGAGACTCGAGACCCTCTTTTTCTCTCTTTTTTTCTCCTCTCAGATTAGGCATATGCTTACTTTGGGGATCCTCCAGCACAGGTATACAAGTAATTTCCAAAATATTCTTCTCTCGGTTTTGACTTAAGTAGCAGGGAACCACGTGCCTTTATGGCCAAGTACATGTTCCAAGTTGTTGTTTATTTCTTATGGAGAGAGCGAAACCAGAGGTGACACGGGAAATGACCATCTTCTACTGAGTTATAAGAGATATTAGGAGGACGGTGCGAAATCGTCTATCAACTTTGCAAATCTAGGGACTTATGCTGACAGGATTACAATATTGGTATGCCACCAGGATCTAACTCCCTCATGGATTGTATCTTATTTATTTTTCATTTCTTTTCTATTGTTTTTTCAGCTCAATCTAAAGTGGATGTACTCTTTTTTCCAAGAACTGGTTTTGTCCCAATTGGGTTTTCCAGTTCTGAGTTTTAACGAGGCAACCACTTTCGATCATTTGTTATTGAGCCTTTAGTTCTTTTCTTTTTAACATTTCGACAAAACATTTTCAAAGATTTTTTCTTGAATATATTTTTACATAATATTAAATATATATATGATTCTAGATTTGAGGAAGAAGATAATGAGGATTTAAGATATGAGACACCAAGATTGATTCCTAGTTGATCTTGAATAAAGTCTAGCTGGATAATCTTCTACCGGCTCGAGCTATACATAATGGCAAGGTATTTTGGTTTAAAGACTGTGTAGGTGGAGCTGTTGTAAACAGAAGAAGACGAAAAAAATATTTGGTTAAGGTGGGCAAGGTAGAGGAGTTTTTCCCATGAGCAATGAGTGTTATTTCTTGTTCAAGAGGATGATGAGTTAAGGCGCAGAAGCTCAAGACATAGGATCAAAATTATATCAGTAAAGGAGGGGTCAAATCTTGTGAAATTTACAATGCATTCGTTGCAATTACAAGTTAATTTGTGATAAGTTCTATTATTCTTTCTGGAAACTCATGGAATGTTAACATGGATAGAATCAAAGCCTTGGTGGAACACAAGATTTATATACTAGCTTTATCAGAATTCATTCAAGGCTAAGGTACAAACAAGATGTATGTTGGTTAATCATGTATGGTAAAGGGAAGTTTTCAGTTAGGTAAGCATGGTTTAGACATTTGAGCTGTTGGAATAGAAGTCTCATGTCAAGGGGACGCCTTAGAAGATAGGCTTTTGTGGATAAGTGGCTCATTGTCTAATAGTTAAGATTTGTGATTCCGATGTTAGAGAAGTGCACTGGGGGGGGGGAGTTATTGAAAATTGCAGAATGTTAACATTTTTGGGGACATAAAAGGTTTCCGAATATTATTAAAATTTGAGGGAAAGGTTTTCTCAAGGTTCAGTCTCAGAGGAGAAGTCAAGGTCATCAGGTTTGTGAGAAGTTTCTGACTGTAAGACGACGAGTTTCTAAAGATAGGTTGTATGATAAAGAGTCTTGGGGATATAATCATACCAAAAGGATCATGAAGAATATGAGATAATTGAAGTTACAATTATTCTCCGAAGTAGCTGGTTTTGTGTAGGAACAACATGACTATTCTTTAGTGATGTTTGGAGAATGGACAAAGAATTGAGAGAAACTGAGACAAATTAGTGTTGAGTTCTCGGAATTTTGTAAAAGGAGTTTTGATGTTGAGACCTAAAGCATAAATCACAGACATAAGAGTGGTGGGAAAATCAGTTTTACAGAAACTAAGTGAAAGACATAGTTTTTGATTCTTATTGCTCAAGACAAAGGGTCAAAGAAGAAGTGGATTGGCTGGCTATAGAGAAAAGATCAAGATATAAAGACTCAGGCTTCAGAAATCTTCTTGGTATGATTGAAGACATTGATCTATGTGAAGTTTTCAAAGATTATATACAAATGAGGTTGTGAAACTTATACACATGAATAGATGGAACATATGAGATAGATGCATAATGCATCATTTCTAATAAGATATAGTCAGAGAAACCTGTAGAAGACATTATTCTGGTGAGATGAATGAGAATAAGAGTGTGAAAAATGGGTTTTCTAAAGCTATAGCAGATTAGTGGCTGATCAGTTGGTCTCTAAGACAAAGGTATTAAATCTGATGTCACAAAATCAGATTAGGAGCTTCATTAGAAGCAAGTGGTTCTTGGATAGACTTCTAGAGATTAAATAGACTGTTGTTGTAGCTACAAAGTGGAAAGAAGTATAGATATATCAAGTGATAAGGCTTATACAGTCGAGCACATAGAGATTTATGATTAAGAATCATAAGAGACAATGACGAAGAGGTTGTTAGCTCAACAAGACAGAAAAAATGTTGAGAGATATAAGTTTTAGGTGGAGTCAACAATATTAAAGGGATGTAATGCATGTTTATGAAGATGGTTTGTGATTCCAGGTGGAGCTATACAATTAAAAAGTATCTTTGTATGTTTAAATAAAGCGAAAGATGAAAGTTTGTTGAAGTATTTTTAGTGAATTCTCTTAGGAGAACCTGAATGAGACAAGTGCAATGTCTTGCATTAACTGTTTTGAGTTTATCTTCTTCATGTACGTTGAATACATAAAGTATTATCAAGGAATCCGAGAAAGGATAAGAATACAGAGGGTAAAACTTGCACTAAGAAAGAAGAACAAGCAAAGTTCTAGCTCACCTACTTGGATTTATAGACCTTTCACGCCTTGATCGCATATCCTCTCATCCCTGGACATCACACTCTTTTTTCCTTAACATATTTTTCTCCCATGTGGGTTATCTATGTTAAGGGTTTTAATGAGATGATGCTTCATAGGCTTCCAATCATATCCCTTGGTGTCTTTGCAGCTAAGATTGAGGGTTAGTATTGTGAGACTTAGATCGATTCATCCCATCTCATATCGATCAATCCAATTTGTTGTGAGACTTAGATTGATCGACCCTAGCTCACACTGATTGTACGGACTTTTTCGGATTTTATGGATTGTACGAACAAGCCGAGGTCTGGTTCCAAGAGAAAAGGAAGAGATGTTATAACGAGGTTGTGCAAAAATCATGCTAAAGGAGCTGTTGGAGTATATGTGCCAAAGCCGTGTTAAAGAGCCGTTTGAACCTTATCCAAAGGAGGAGCCTCTACTTTGAGTTCAAATTAAAGTATCCTTATCCCTTTAGGCTCCTCATATGATTTATATTTTATGCTTTTACTTTAGACCTATAAGAGATGTAATCCTTTGTAAAATAAAATTAATCTAAGCATTTTCTCTTTCTATTTTCTTTCAATGTCCACATTCTCTCCATTCTTCCCTCACACAGTCTGCAAATTTAATAGAGAAAAAAAGAGAATATTGAATTGCTCTGATATTGATAAAAATGTTGATGATTACAAATGAGTATTTCACCCCTGTTTATACAAAAGCACCCCCAAAATGGATGGTGGAGATAGAACCAATCTAACGGCTGTCAAGATAATTATGTATTTACAAAATAACGTCTCAATTCATCCAACACATTTCCTAGCTATTATTTGAAGACATGACCTTAATTACAAGATACTCACAAATGTGGATGGATTTGAAAGGATCTGGTATGGAATATTAATAAGTGATAGGCGAATATGTAGGATTATGACTTTGAGACAAAGTCTTTAGAGATATCTTACCATATTTGGCCAAAATCGTGTGGAAGCTTCTTGAGATGGATCCAGCCCACGAAAATGCAAAGAAAGACCATAAATACTAAGTAAAAGACATGTAACCTCATGGTGTGACCCAAAAACGTGTTGGAAGGAAATGGGTCGTGATATTGTTCCCCACCTAATTCGGTGATGTCCTTGTCACCGTGAACGCCTTGAGATTCTCCTTTAATTGCCATAAATCATCTTCTGATAGATCCTTCCATTTGATGAGGAAGTGTGTTTGACGAGGAACAACACGCTTTCGAACTACCTTGGATGAAAACACCTCTTTCATCTCCTTGTCGTAAGACTTGGTCATGATTGGTGGTGCTCGAGTGGATTACCCCCAACTTTGATCTTTGATGTCTTCATGATATGGCTTTAACATGCTGACATGGAAGACCGGATGAATCTTCAAGCTGTAAAATAGATCAAGTTTGTAGGATACTTTACCTACCTTGGTTGTGACCACGAATGGACCCTCGTATCTCCAGACCTCTTCCATCCCTTGTGCATATTCCGGAAGACTTTGAATTGATGGGGAAGGAGTTTCACCAACAATTAATCGCCCATCTTAAACTCTAGTGGCCGCCTCTTCTCATCGGCCCACTTCTTCATCGGCTTGAGAGATTTCTCCAAGCAAATTTGGGCAAAGTCGTTGTGATCTTCCCATGTTTTGGACATCTTCTATGCTTGCCCAATCTCGGCATAAGAGACTTGGGAAATGTCCAGCAACTTTTCACAATCTTCTTGATTTTCACTCATAGAGTGCCAAAGGTAGCATTCCAATATGGAATTTACCGGTTCCGTCTGACCGTTCGTTTATAGGGTGGAAACTTGTTAAGAAGTTACATCTGGTTCTGAAAGTATATAAGATCCTTCTCTAAATTTTCTTGGTTAATCGAGAATCACAATAACTCACAATATTCCTCGAAAATCCTCAAAACTTAACCACGTTCTTGGAGAACGCTCGTGCTGCTCCTTCGATCGTGCAGTCTCTTAGATAAGCTATGAATGTCTCATACTTTGAAAACCGGTTAATGATCACCATGATCCCCAACCCTTCAGAATCTTGTAGTGTACTGATGAAATCCAAGGATACTGATTCCCAACATCTCTCCGATATGGGTAATGGTTCCAACAATCTTGCTTGTTGTTTAGTCTCTATCTTGTATTGTTGGCACACGATACAAGTCTTTACATAAGGCTCCATCCTATCCCGCAGCCATAGTCCTCTTTTGCCCTGGATACCCAGATGATATGGGAGATGGATCAAGCAGTTGGTAACACGCTCTCTGCTTCACATGTAAGAGATTGAGATGGATCGATATGAAGCAAATTCAGTTGGTGGTAACATTCTCTTTGAATAAACGATGAGATGATATGAATGAATGAGAGTAAAAATGGATTCATAGACACCACAAAGCTGGTGAAAGAGCCTTGATATGTCTGAGCTTCAGCTTCAAATGAATCACACTCGAAGAAGGAGAATGCGACTAGGGTTTTCGTTCAAAGAAAATTGTGTTATTTATTTCATAGGTTAAAAATGATAAAAGCTGAGAAGGAGCTTTATAAATAACTCGATAGCGGGTGGCTTCTTGGTCAAAAAATACAAATAAGAAAACAAACAAAACTCTTTTAGACTCAAAATTACAAACGATGGGACTAAACTACTCAAAAATAGAAAGGAAAACCCTTCAAACCAACATAAGGAACTCGTGAGCCGAAAGAGTAATTCAACACCTCACCTTGCATAATTTGTGGCTCTTTGAGATACTCTTAGAGCTGGTGAAAAGAGTTTATCCTTGGTATCATTAAAAAACAGGCAAAAAGGTAAGCGCGGGAGACTTGCATTGCACACAAGAAAATTCTTGTAAAATCCTTGTTTGGCTCGACTTCTTGATATCTTGTGGAGGTTTTTGAGCTATTATGGTTTTCATCTTCATTCCCTCTCCCTTGAAAAGGTTTCATCCTCAAAACTAGTTCATATCCTTTTTTGTTTTGGCTCGGCTTCGGCTTGTATATTGCAACTGGTGGTTTTTCTTTGATCATTTTGACTCAACTGACGCCTTGGGGATTCTTTTGATCCCTTAAAGGTTGCTTGAATCGTTTGTCTTATACTCATAGTTTTTTTTTTTGTTATATGCTTCATGGTTTCTCTAAAAACTGGATTTGATACTTTTGACGGAGACAAGCGTATTACATATGTTTAATGGGAAAAATGAGCTTTAGGAACATAGATAATTATCTTGGTGTGTACAAGTTGAATGTCTTTGGCTATTACTACAGGGTCTGGCATAGATCTTTAGGAACTCCTCTATACTGATGGTGTCCTAGCTGATTTTTTACATTTTTTTCCCATGTCTTGCATCAAAAATAAGAAGATTTATAACCACTATGTGGTTTTATGTTTAGCATCTTACCTCGATGCGTGTAGCTTGATTTGAACATAGGCAATGCATATAGTGGTTCATCTTTCAACATCAAAGAATCTTTGAATACTTTGATGCTCTTATAATTCCCACTGAAATCAGCTCATCAAGTTGCTTCCTTAGTTCTGCAAAACCAGAGGGAGCCATAAGGTATGGGGCCATCCGATGATCCACTTATCTCCTAGGTGGTAGCTTTTCTGATAGCTTAGCCAACATCATAATCTTATTCTGCACAAGGAATTTCCGAGTCATGGGTGGAATGATGGATGCTTCTCCAAACTCGTCATCCAACTTCAATACGGCAAGATACATTGCCTCGCCCTTCCTTATCCCCTTAGAAAGTTTCATGGCCGAAAGTGCCTATTTTTGCCATTATTCTCGCTCGAAACTTCCACGGTGGGAATCATGCACGTTGGACCCTTCTCAAGGATGCATATAGTGCTAAGGGCAGGCATTGGTATTGCTGGTACTTGCCTTTGAAATTAAAGGCCTAACACAACCTTGAAGTCATCCATAGGTACCACAAAAAAATTTCACCGTACCTTTCCAAAATCTAGCACTCTGCTCGACACCTTGTGCAACACCATGGAGTGGTTGGGCTTTGGCATTTATAGACTTTAGCCAACCTTCCCTCTTAGTCCATAGTCTCTTTGCTTCTTCTTCTGAGATAAAGTTATGTGTTGCACCAATGTTAAACATTCCTTGAGTTGTTCGCCCGTTGATGTTAATAGCTACGTACATCAGTCCCTTACTCGCTCCCATTGACGTTGGATTAGTCTTTAGGGCATTGAGTATTTGTAACGACCCAAGAATGCCTGTTTCTTTATGAGTATATGCATCTTCTTTCTTGATGATAATGGAGTATGACCCAAGCTTTGGAAAATCCCTTGTCGGATATGGTCCTTTGCAGACATAACAACCGCCTCTCAGAACAAAAGAGCGCTTCTTGGCTTCAAACTCCTCCTGAACTGGGCTCTTAACTTGGTTCCAAGTGTAAGTCAGTTGTTGTTGCTTCTTTCTTTCACCTCCACGCCTTGGCCTCACCTTCCTATTGTAGGCTTCGGGTTTGGTTTGGTGCAATCCGAAAGGGACTCAGCTGCTGAAATAGCTTCATCCACCAAATTAATACCAAGACGCTGCAATTCTTGCTTCACCCATTCTTGAAGTCCATCAATGAAATGGAACACCAACTCTTGATTGAAAAGATTGGGAATATGCAGCATTAAGCGTAGTGAATTCCTTGACTTAATCTCGGATCATACCCTTTTGTCGGAGTTCCTTTAGCTTATTCTTGGGGTTGAACTACCGCTTAAACTTTTTCTTGAACTCTTTCCATGTTTCCACCTAACACATACCCCGTTCAATGTCTGCCTGACACCTCCGTCACCACAACATAGCCGTATCAATGAGGTAGGATGTGGTTTTCTTGATCTTTGACAACTCTTCTGCGAGACCGAGATTATTAAAGTATTGCTCCATCTGCTATAGGCAATTCTCAATTTCCTTTGGATCACGAGACCCATCGAATCATGATGGTCTCGGGTAGTTCAAATTTACCCTCCCCATCATTATTAGTACCTCTGTTGACAACCGCCTTCTTGCACAACTTAAGGTCTTTTTAAATCACCTTGATGCTCACCCACAATACTTGAACTGCCGACATCATCTTTCCTTCGAGTTGGATGAATTGTATCTTAATTCCCCCAAAGTTCTCTTTGACTGCACCTATCTTGGTGAACATCGTGTTCTCGAGTTTGGTGGTCAAGTGCTCAATACGTTCGAGCCACTCGCCCAAGTCACTCACTGCTACACCCAAGGATCCGAGCTCATCTTGAACCCTACACTTGTCGTGCTTCCTCCTTGGCACATTCGCATCAAAGGCCTCCTGCCCATTGATGTTTTCAATGTTGTTGTCTCTAGTAACATCATCTTCATTACGTCTCACCATTTTCAGTAAGTCGCTTGCCTTTGATCAAACTTTTCTCTGATACCACGTGTCATGGGCATGAATTTTTGTGATCAAACCGTGTGGCCCTTGCCTTAATTTGCCTCAGAAAAATGAACTAGGCAGCCTAACTCTCTAAGAAATCTGACCCTTTGTGAGAAAATAACTCGAGAATAATGAAAAACTCGAGAAAACACAAGAGCGTATTGAATTGCTCTGATATTGAGAAATGAGGATCTCACCTCCTATTTATACAAAAGCACCCCGAAATGGATTGTGGATATTGTATTATTCTAACGACCGGTATTGAAGATATGACATTAGTTACAAGATACTAATAAATGTGGGCGGATTTGAAAGGATCTGAGAAAGATCCCAATAAATAATAGGCGGATACGTAGGGATATAATTTGGAGACGCAGTCTTGAGAGATATCCTACCATACTTGGCCAAAACGTGTGGAAGCTTCTTGAGATGGATCCAGCCCATGAAAATAAAAAGAAACCCCATCAATTACTAAGTAAATGACATGTAACTTCATGTTGTGGCCCAAAAACGTGTTAGAAGAAATAGGCCGTGACAACAGAGAGGATCCATCAAACATGATGTGAAAGGTATTAGTTATGATTTTGGATACAAGATATTCACTGAGGCAGAGAGGATCGTGACTAAGTTGGAGATTTGAAGAATTGGTAGTCATCTATCCAAGTCAAGTATTGGCTAGGTGTTGGAGAGACCTTGATTCATCCAGAAGGTTTCAAGGAAGCAGCTGGTTTTGTTAAAAGGAACCAAGTTATCGGTTTGATTACGGTTAAGGTTCAGTCCACTATTAGGTGGATAAGTGTCATTTTCTCATTAGAAGTTTTGTATGTATGATTTTACATGTGAGAGGTTGTTAGATTGCTTAAGTTTTCTAGACTCTTCTTCATCTTCTTCGTGTGCTGTAATCTGAGAGGAAGATGGAGAGAGATTTGCAGAGAGAAAGATAGAGTTCTAACATCTGTGAGGAGCTCGAGTTTGAGCTAAGAATAGTGGATTCCGGAGTTTTACGCCGGAGATATGTAGGGTTGCACATCGGAACCTGAAGTCGTTAAACTTGCCTTGTCATTTTCTTTTCTTGCTTCTTGATCTAGTATTCAAGTTATAATCAAAGTAAATCCAGAGTTAAATCGTACAGTAACTGTATCGAGGAAGTGGGTTTCTATAGCTTTTGAATTGGGTAAACGTATCATGATAGATAAGGTTAAATATCAGATATTTTTTTCAAATATTCGCTATGTATCCAGTATTACATTATCAACTGATTCATAGATATTTATTTATATTATCTAGATATTTTTGTTTATAGATATTTGTTTTATATATATATTACCGTACAAAAAATTAAAATCATTTAACAATATTTTTCCGGAATTTGTATGGTCTGAATGTGATTATTATAGCATCGAATATTTAAATTTTTGGTTAAATATTTTAAACATAGGATTATGTATGTATTTTTTTCATCAAACTCAATTCCATTGTAGGTAAGATATTATCCTCTAAAGAGAACAGATCAGATGCCATTAAACTTACATGGTTGAAAAGAAATACACAGGTTGATGTATTTCTAAAAAATGAAAAGCTCGTACAAAATAACAGATAAGGTTTAAAGACCCTAAAGATAGTGAGTTCCATGCCCGAAGGTAAGACATTCGAGTTGGCGGTAAGTTAACCAATGATATATCGCCAACCACCTTAAGATACATTGCCTCACATGAATACAAGGATTATGTGGAGTTTTGATAATCCTAAGTTTCTCCTAAAATGACGAAGCACCCATTTCCTGAAAAGTGAAGTCGCAAGTAGGGCGAGATAGAACACTCGTGGTCCAAAAACCGAATCCGGCACCCAATAAGAACACCAATTCAACACTTCTTCAAAGAAAAATCCTTAGATCAGTATGAAAACAGTAATGCTATGGATCCTTCAATTCCATACCGATGATCTTGTGCAGCGACGGCTGCCAATATAGGCGATAGAACACATTCAAGGTTGTGCTTTGAAAAACATATTCCAAAAAGGAGGGTAGTGTTATGGTTCTCTCCATAATAGAGGATTATGACGAAAAAGATATTTCCCAATGGGAAGAAAATAGAAACAATGATCTATCCTGATAGAAGGACGATAAAAACAGTAATTTCTCTACGAAGAAGGAAGTTGCTAGATTAGGCATACCCACAGTAACATTACGATGATACTCCTTCATTATTCTTGGCAAAAATATTTTCTATATGGTCTTATACTTGAGAAATGGAATTCTCGTGAAAAAGTTTTAGCATATAACTAAGGATTTTAAACTCTAAAAGCGTAACTTAACATTTTGACTGATTTCCAAACGCTTGAATTTTCTTGTCTAGAGTAACAGTAATATTATTCAAAACCATGGTTTGGTACGGTACTGGAAGATTTATACTCGGAAAAATATATCACTCATGATAGAGGAAGTAAAATCGGCAATAGTGATGAGGCCGATAGCGAATTTTTTGGGTATTCACTTGCTAATCCTATCAACTTCGACTACAATCACCAGTGAGGCCAGAATCCAGATGAAGCCACAAGAGAATAAGCCCAAGGAAAATTCTGTTGAGACAACAACCTATCAATAGCGAAAACGCGGACTTGAAAATCGCACTCAAAAGTCGAGGGAAGCATAGTAACTCCTCCTTGCTACACTTTAATCTCCTCTCTGATACAATAAGAGAGTAAGCACACCAATCACGGCATGCGTTCAGAGAAGACACAAGAAAGCCACTTGAGCGCCGAGGAAAAAAGTGGAGAAACCAGAGGTCAGAACGTCGCCTAATATCTTTCATTGTTGCATTCGTCGAAAAAGAGGCTGGAGAGGAGAGAGATGAGAGAGATCTACCTGGATCTGTGGTCAGAAATAGAAATCGTCCACGGAGGCTAAAGCCGTACACCTCGGTGGCTAGGGTTTTCTAGAGATTTCTTGTTTGCGTGTGATCACGTCATTAAAAACGATTATGTATATATTTAAATGCTTTAAAGTTTTGATATATAAGTTTTGATATTGTTTCTAGTCTTTATTTTTAGTCGAACTCTTTAATTTGTTTAAGTGTCTTTGAGCCTTTCATATGTCTAAGTTCGTGTACCTTAAAGCCGATCAAGTCTCATTAAAAAGACTTGGCCAAGGAAGAAGAAAATAACAATCATTTTCTATGAAATTTTCTTTTCCAATTTTGCAAACTTTTTTGTTCTTTCGGAACACTTTGATTCGACTTGGTGTGTCATCGTGGTTTATCAAGTGACGTCCATATCATTTGTGTAGCAATTCTATCGATCAAGATTTTGAACAGACAAATAGCAAGTATTGGTTCTAGTTTTCGTATACCTAGTGTTGGTAGTTACTTTATCTTCATCATCAAGATCTTCACTGCCTTGTTTCTTTTGGAGGGTTCTAAGTAGAGTATTGGATCTTACGTTTAATATACCTAGGTTCGTACTTTGCCAGTCTATTGAAGTCGAGGATTATTTATATTGGGTGCAATCCTTGGGAGTTTCCGGATCATTTGGTATCAAAGCCCACTCATTGATCTCTTCCGATCACTTCTATCAAACTGCATCCTTTCATCTCCATCGCGCCTTCATCAACACCACCACTAAATCAACCGATCTTCAATAATATCACTTCAAGATTGCTTGACCTCCATTATTATCATTATGATCCTTCATTATCACCATCATACCTTTTTGACTTCATCATCATCCAACCGTTACGTTTTCACTCCATCTCATCTCACAACCATTATGTTTTCATGTCCTTTTCGTTTAAACCCTAGATTGATCATCACCACTACCAAACGATCATTCCTTGATCATCATTCAACCACTATACCAACAAACCCTCTCACTTTGCATCCATTCATTTTGATCACGTTTCAAAACCGATCAAAACTTCTTTTTCACCGATCCACTTCTTTTTATTCGTTTAACTTAACCTTGGACCTTACTGTATCTCGGCTGGAAAACTAACACGAGTATAGAGAGACCCTAAGATACTACTCCTACAAGGAAAATTATTTTTTGTGTCTGTATTGTCCCATTATTGGATCACTCCACAAATGCCACTCACTTACAATTCTCGATTGCGCCTCTTCATCATACGGCCACCATTTTGTTAGAACCGATCCAACACTCGATCGTTACTTGATCAACAACGTTACTTGATCAACAACGGATCACCACTTGCATCCTTTCGGAGAAAACGGTTATCAAAATCCTTTTTGGACCCTTTTGTTTAAATTTTCCAAATATGCCAAGTTTGATTTCTTCTTTTGTTTTAGGCTTCGATCTATATATTAAAAGAAAAGAAAAGAAAAACATAGAAAAAACAAGATTGAAGTCTAGCTTATTTTAAGAATACAACTATTTTCTGTCTTTCTTCACATCATTTGGTATCTTGGGGTAACAAAAGGCGAGTTCACCTAATGACTTGATCATCTCTTGAATCGCTTGAGAAGTTTTCGGATGTTGAGAATTGAGTTTTCTTAAGCGATTGATAAAACCTCTTTTGGGTTAGTGGAAACACACTTAGACTAAACAAAAGATCATTAGACACACATAAAGAATCTTGTTGATCGAAAGAGAAAGATTGAGAATAAACACATTGAGAGAAAACACCAATAGCAAAACACTTGTGAGAAGTTTTACTCTATTTTTTTGTTCATTTTTCAGGATCAATATGTCTAACCGAGAAGATAACTGAGATAGAGATGAACAAAACACCATTCTTAACCTCCAAATGCAAGCCCTAATGGGGAAGATGCAACGCCACATGAGAATAGAAATGAATGGTGTGTATGAGGTGTTAGAGGAGGTTAGAGTCGAAGCTCCACTAGGGATACCTCAATTCGTGCCACCACCGAGAGATAGATACCAACGAAGACCGCTTGGAGTTGAGGCTGAGGACGACATTAAGTATTATAGCTAGGACGTTAATTCATTTATGGGAAGGCAAAGACGTCCTAGACGTGTTAGAGAAGGCATAGGACGAGATACTAACTTAGGAGGCTTGAAGTTGAAGATACCTCCATTCCGTGGCAAGAACAATCCCGATGCTTATCTATAATGGGAGAAAAAGATAGAGCTTGTGTTTGATTGTCAAAACTACACCAAAAACAAGAAGATTAGTGTGGCTGCCACCAAATTCTATGACTATGCAATCAATTGGTGCGATCAACTTGTTACAATTCGGAGAAGAAATGGAGAGTATCCCGTTGGTACTTGGAATGAAATGAAGACACTCATTAGAAAGAGATTCGTGCCAAGCCATTATCATCGAAAGTTACACTAAAAACTTAGAAAACTAGTACAAGAAAGTAAAGCAGTAAAAAATTTCTACCAAGAAATGGAATCGCTCATGATCAAAGCACACATTGATGAGGACCAAGAAACAACCATGGCGAGGTTATTAAATGGATTAAACTGAGATATTCAAGATAGATTAGAAATGGAGCATTACGTAAAGTTAGAAGAGATGTTGCACAAAGCTATTCTCGTGGAGAAACAACTCAAGAGGAGGGGAACTACCACCCTTCAACCCTTTGTCTCCAACTTACGGCCGCACTACACTAAGGAGGACAATTCCTCTCAGTTGTCTTAGGAAAGGTTTTGCATATTGCAATTTGGCCATCCTTAAAAGTGTTTAAAGGCAAGAAAACACAAGTTTATATAGATCGTCGAGATTAGTCTTGGTTCGGCCATAAATTTCATTGGTTAACAGAAAAAATTAATAATGTCATTTCTCTAAATGTTATTTTTATTAAATAGCATGTTCTTTTTAAAAAATAAAGCCCTAGTTATTAATATATTTTTTGAAAAAATAGTATCATATATTAACTTAATTTAATAAATGTTTATAGTTATTGATATAACCCTTCTATATTGTCAATTAGACTGATACGGAAGTTTATGCGTCCACTCGAGCCGTAATTAAATAGTCAACTCGGATTCCTGTGTTCAAAGAACCGGTAAAAAAGCAAGAGAGTTATGAAGAAAAAAGAAGATTGAAGAATATAAAAAGAAGACGATGGTCCACGTACACATGTTCCTTTTCTTTTATGACACTACATAACAATACCAGTCTTGCAGTCTTTCTTCTGTTTTTGTACCTTTTATATATATATATATATATATATATCAATTTAGGACCGAATTTACATAAACATTATACAAAGTCATCTAAATATAATCAGTACGATATATCAAATTTACACTAAGCTTTCCAAAAAGGTTTTACTCGCTAGCATACTATTTAATCCGTTATTTTTTAACTTAATTCTTGACATGAATGGTATACGATCATTCTTCGCTAATAATACATTCTTAATGAAATTCCCGAATCCATGTTGTACGATATAGCTATATGCTATTGCCAATGTGTTTGGTTTGCGACCGCACCTTAAACAAACGTTTTTTTGGTCTTGTCAGTTGCCGTCTTTTTTTTTTTAATATTATGTAAAAATATATTTTAAAAAAAATTTTTGTACAAAAAGTTTTGTCAAATATTAAAAAGAAAAGAAGTAAAGGTTCAATAACAAATGATCGAAACTTGTTGTCTGGTTAAAAACCAGAAGTAGAAAATCCAGTTGGGACAAAACCAATTAGGAACAAGAGTACATTTACTTTCAATTGAACTGAAAAAACAATAAAAAAGATATGAAAAATAAATAAGATGCAATCCATGAGGGAGTTAGATCTTGGTGGCATACCAATCTTGTAATCATGTCATCATAAGTCCCTGGATTTGCAGAGTTGATAGACGATTCTGCACTGTCCTCACGATATTTCTTATCAGAGATTCAGTAGAAAATGGTCCTTACCCGTGTCGCCTCTGGTTCTGCTCTCTCCATAAGAAATAAATAGCAACTTTGAACACGTACTTGGCCATAAAGGCATGTGGCTCCCTGCTATCTGAAGTCAAACCGAGAGAAGAATATTTTGGAAATTACTTGTACATGTGTTGGAGGATCCCCGAAGTAACCCTCTGCCAAATCTGAGAGGAGAAAGAACAAGAGAAAAAAAAGATGGTCTCTAGTCTCTAGTGAGTTAGGACAGAAAAACACAACTATGAGCAACATTAGAATTCCACAAAACCATACGATCACCCCGTGGACAAGCAATAAAAAATGACCAGCCAAGCTATGAACGAATACTTCGGGGTAGCATGAGGAAACCAGACGCGCTTAGACCAAGACTTCATAGGAGAAACTGCCCTAAGTTGGTGCCAAGTTTCTTTGGAAGAGAAAAACTTCTTAAACTTATCCTCCTTACCCTTCCACATAGGCATGTCTAAATCCGTAAGAGCAAGACTTCTTATCTCATCCTCAATTTGAGTTTGAATATTCGTTCGGTGGCACCGGCGACGATGATTTGAAAAAGCCTCTCCCAGCGTATCTGTTAACATAATACCCATGTCGATACAACCTCGATCCCCCAAAACCTCAACCAACCAACCATGAGTAATCCAATGATCAAACCAAAAGGATGTATGATGATCATTCCTAACCTGAATCTTATCAAACTCTTTTGCCGCATCTCTGTATTTTAAAATCTTGCACCACATCCAAGAACCAGATTGAGTCCGCGACTTTATCGAGAAAAAGACAAACTCCGAATAAGATTTTTTTGGATCCAGTTAACCCATAAGGAAGTCTTAGAAGACACCAGTCTCCAAATCAGCTTAAAACAACTCACCTTGTTAGCTAACTCTAAAGATTTAAGACCAAGACCCCTTAATTTTTTGGCTTACAAAGATCCACCCAGGTAACTTTAGATTTGTTCGAATTTAACTCTGTACAAGACCAAAAAAAAGCAGCACTTATCTTCTCGATCTCCTTGATGCATGATCGAGGTAATCCAAATGCCGAAATCCAGAAGTTCGTCAAAGACTATCGGCCAATCTCCTGCTGTAACGTCTTGTACAAAGTCATCTCTAATCTCCTCGCGAATTGCCTAAAATAAATTCTTCCAAGTTTTATCTCTTAAAACCAATATGCTTTCATTGAAGATCGTTATATGATGGAAACTCTGTTGCTAGCCTCTAAGTTGGTAAAGGACTACCATAAGGAAAACATTACATCTCGTTGCGCCATGAAGATTGGCATATCAAAGGCTTTCGATTCTGTTCAATGGGACTTCTTACCCAATATCCTTAGAGCGTTGCAGCTCCCGACAGTTTATTCGATGGGTTGAGCTGTGTGTCACCACTCCATCTTGTTCGGTCCAGCTTAATGAGGAGCTCACGAGCTTCTTTAGCAGTGAGAGAGGTCTATGCCAAGGTTGTTCTATTTCTCCTTACCTTTTCGTGATTTGTATGAACTATTTTTCTAGGTTGTTAGATAGGTCTGTGATAGACGGTACTATTGGCTTCCACCCGGGCTACAAGAGCTTGAACCTTACTCACCTATGCTTTGTTGATGATATAATGGTTTTCACGGATGGGAGAGGCCGTTTCATCCAAGGTATTCTAAAAGTATTTGATCATTTTGCTAGCATCTCTGGTCTAACTATTAGCTTGCAGAAGACGTCTTTGTTAATAGAGGGAGTTCCTTTAAATACTTGCGCCTCCTTGTTGGATTTTCCTTTTACTATAGGTACTTTGCCGGTCAAATATCTGGGATTACCTCTGCTCACCAAACGGATGACCACTTCGGATTACCAGCCTCTTATTGAGAAAATTAAAGAGTGTATAGGCTCCTGGAAAAATCAATTTTTATGATATGCAGGTTGCCTTCAACTTCTCTCATCTGTGATAGCAAGTCTAACCAATTTTTGGATCTCAGCCTTTATACTTCTCGGGCATGGATTAAGGAGATTGAAAAGATTAGTTTAGCTTTTCTTTGGTCCGGTACTGATTGGAGTTCAAATAAATCAAAAGTTGCATGGGTGGACGTGTTTAGGTCCTAGAGCTAGCTAATAGGGTCAGTTGTTTTAAACTGATATGGAGATTGGTATCCTTGAAGACATCACTATGGGTAAGCTGGATTCACAAACATCTCATTCAAAAAGCCTCTTTTTGGTCGATTAAGTTTGGGATGCACGCTGGTTCTTGGATATGGCGAAAGCTTTTAAAATATCGCGATGCAGCTAAGGAGTTTCATTGGATTTTGGTTAAGAGTGGAGTCCACACATCTTTCAGGCATGATCATTGGAGTACTCTTGGTAGGTGGTTGAGGTCTTGGGAGACCAGGGCTGTATAGATATGGGAATTAAGGTGATAGATACACTAGGGGAGGTGCTTAGAAATCATCAACGTCGCCGCCATCGCACAACCATTCACTCACAGCTTGAAGAAGAGATTCAAGATGTTAGAGGTAGGATGACTACCGCCCTTGACGTAGCTCTGTGGAGAGGTAAAAGAGGTCAGTTTAAACATTTTTTCTCCACCAAAGAAACATGGAACCAGATCTGGGAACAGTCTCCTAAGATGTCTTGGTCTAAGGGCATTTGGTTCCCAAATGCTACCCCAAAATTCGCGTTCATTGCATGGTTAGTTATTCTTAAACGATTATCTACGGGAGATCGTATGGTTTTGTGGAATTCAAATACTCCTCATGGCTGTGTTTTATGGTCTAACTCGATGGAGACAAGAGACCATCTTTTTTTCTCTTGTCCTTTTGCCTCTCAGGTTTGGCGAAGGCTCACGGTAGGACTCCTTCACGATAGGTACACAAAGATTTTTTACGATTTTCTAACATTGGTTCTGTCCACAGGTAGTAGAGAACCTTGGGACTTCATTACTATATACATGTTCCAAGTTGCGGTTTACTTTCTGTGGAGAGAACGCAACAAAATAGAGGCACGGGGATAGCCCATCATCCATTGATGTTTTGATTTGAGACATTGGGAGGACAGTGCGTAATCGCCTTTAAACGATGCAAAGCTGTGGATTAATGAATTCGGGTCTACAAGTACTAGAATTTGAGCTCCTCGTGCTTGAAGTGCTATGTATCGATTCTTTTGTTACTTCAATTTTTTTCAACTCAATCGAAAGTGGATGTACTCTTTTTCCCACGAGATAGTTTTATCCCAATTGGGTTTTTTATCTCAGGGTTTTAGTGAGGTAAACAATTTCGATACTTCTGTTTCTTTTTGAGCTTTACAAGTCTTTTAATCTTTTTTCTCGGTTTAAACAGATTCTAAAGTAGTTTGTAAAAAAATAATTTTTGAATATAATTTTATGTAATATTCAAAAAAACAATAATACGTCTTGACTCTAGACAACGGAAACAAGTTTGAAGGTTATATTATATAGAAGTTGAACAAGTTATCGGTTGCTTTATTATTAGAAAAAGTTATTATTAAGAGAATTCTGTGCTTGATCAGTGGATTTTCACCTGAACATCAAACTTGCCGTCAAAAGTTTAGCTTTTTAATTATATGACTGTCATCGTATATACATATAACTGTTTGATCAATTAATGTGCATACAAATGTCCGATTACTGTAAGTAGATACGTAGACACTTAGCTCAGCAATGTACATATATATCAAATCATTTCCCGTTATTCTTTCCTCTCTTTCCCTTGTGCTTGTTAAGTATTGTTTGCTTTTTAGATACTGATTCTTCCTTTATATTAAAGTATTATTTGAAAAAAAATTATTTTAGTAAATGAATGAACTTAGCTGCGTGAAAAATGATACGTGTTTTTTGGGTAGTTCCAATTTTTTAGGCGGATGATTTCAAGCGGATCACACAGGGGTCTAGGGTTTTTGAAACATGCCTTCGCCGCCAAATTCGGAGGCTCAGTTGCAGCATGGTTACGGGGGTCTGTTGTTTGCTCGGAGGAGAAGAGGAGAATCGGTTCAGAGGATGTGGTGGCTGCGGTGGTTTCTTTGTCTCCACGTTTCACATCGGCTTTGCAGGTTGCACGGTCAGTTGTTGGGGGAGAGGGTTCATCCTCTGGAGCAGCTAGTTTCAGAGTTGTCACGGTTCAGGACTCTGCAGGTCTCGGAACAGAGTTGCGGCTTGATGTTGTTACAGATTTATCGGGTTGTGAGGATTCAGTTCAAGTTGAGTCCTTGGTAAAATCAACAGCAGCAGTGGTTGGTGAATGGTAGTTACAGGTCAGTCGAATTCGGCAGTTGCAGATCTACCAGGCTCTGCAGTTGTGTTGGGTCAGCCTCAGGCCGGTTTAGTGGATCAAGAGGGTCAGGTTTCAGAGAATCAATCTATTTCAGCAATTTAGAAGGGTCAGGCTCAGTCCGGTTCAGAAGATCAGTCGGTTCAAGGGGTTATGTTGAGTGATTAGGTTCCATTGGTCCAGCAGGTATCTCGCTTTGTGTAAGGGGTTCAGTCGAGTCAGGTTGGGGATGGGACATGTCTCTCTGTGGCTAGAGTTTTAGTCAGGGCGAAGTCGGGTTCAATAAGAGATTCTCCTATGGCGGCTCAACAGGAGCCAGTCCAATTAGTGATTCCCTGTTTGGCTCCAAAATCATGGGCTCATATAGTTTTCCTTCAGAGCTTATCAAAATTCTCCTGTAACGTAGTTTCGCTAGAAGGCCGTGAGATTGTGGCTGTTCCGGATGAGATATTGGAGGATGCACCTCCACTCTGGGAGGAGTTTTTGGTAGGTCGGTTTGCTTCAACGACTCTACATATAGCCAAAGTCAGCGTTATTGTCAGCAAGATAAGGAATCTAGAAGATAAAACAATCAAGGTTGACGCTTTCGTGGTAAATGAAAATACTATAAAATTCAGAATTCAAATCCAGCAGCACGACCTCGAGTTCTCTATCAAGGTATGTGGAACATATGTGAGGTTCCAATGATATTCTCTCGTTGGTCCCCAATAGAAGATGAAGCTCAGCCAGAGATTACTTCAATGCCAATGTGGGTGGAGATGAAAAATATTCCACACTCCCTATTCTCATGGAAAAGGCTTAGCTTCCTTGCTTGTCCTCTTGGCACTCCCATCCATCTCCACCGTGATACGAAACTCGTGTCTAGTTTTGACGAGGCAAAGATTTTTATTGATGTTCATTTATCTCATAAATTGCCTCATCACTATTTTTCGGATAAAGAATGAAGAGATATGTGTCTCGTATGAGTTCCCATGGTTACCTCCTCGCTGTGCCTCATGTAGACGTTGGGGACACAGTTAAGCTGGTTGAATGTTGAAGTCAAGTGTGAATCATTCAGCTAGTCACAGGGAATCGGATCTTGCATCCTCAGTGACTCAATGTTTGGATTCTCAAGTGGTCGGGGATCCTACTGTGGCTATTGAAAATGTGGGTTGGCACATTGGTGGGTCAACTAAGGCTGGTGATGGTTTGTTGACGGTTGGTCTAGAGGGTTTTATTCCTTCTGTTATGACTGTTAATACGGTGGCTAATGTTTTAATCAGTCCGGGTTTGGTAGAGGCAGTAGTGCCGGAGGTCGGTTCGGAAGTTGAGGAGGTGGAAATAAGTTTACTCTTTCCAGTTCTTAAATCAGCGGTTGATGCTTGGTCAGTGATCTCTCACTCCGAAGGGAAAAAGAAGGTTAACAAAGCTGGAGGTCTTGTCATTGGTTAGGTAAAGATTGCGATGCCATCTCGTTATGCAGTGCTAAGAGATTATGATGAGGACTCTAGAATATTAGACCAGGTGGGTGAGCCTCCACAGGTCCGACCTCTGCTAGTTCCAGCAAAGGGAACTCCATAAGCGGCCGGTACAGCATCTCCGGAGTCGGGTGCAGAAAATTCTTCTAAGGCTGGTAATTCACCATCTAAGGTGCTACCAAATGAGGATAACTCTAGAGTCTATAAAGCTATTTCCAAGGATGGGCCCAGTAAAGAGGTAATAGGAGTCCGAGCCCCCTTGCTTCATTCTTCAAAGAAAGCGCATAAATATGATTCTAAGCAAACTCCGATAGTTGGGACAACTCAACCAACATGTATTGGCAAAGGAACTCTAGAAAAAAGAATTAATGTCATTCTTTTCCTGGAATGTTCACAGACTTAATAAATTCAAGAAGCACAATGTGGTAAGAAATCTGATTCAATCAAACTCTATGTTATTTGGGGAACTCTTGGAAACAGGGGTAAGGGAAAAGAAAGCTGTCAATATCACTGAGAAGATTTGTCGAGACTGGTTTGGTCTCTAATTATGAGTTTGATCCTCTAGGGAAAATTTGGGTTGTTTGGAGCAAAAGAGTGGACCTTACAGTGGTTTTCAAGACGCGCCAGTTTATCTCTTGTCGCGTAAAAATTCCAGGGCTCTTAGAGGAGTTTATGTGTACTTTTGTCTACGTGTCTAACTCTATGGAGGACTATCGAACTTTGTGGTATGATTTGAAAAATCGCCTTACTTTATTACAGTTTAGGGGGATGAAATTGCTCTTTGGTTGATTTGGAATTTCACGGTCCGATGTTCACTTGGTGTAATAAGCATGAAGAGGGTTTGATCTGCAAGAAGCTAGACAGAGTCCTAGTGAACGACATTTGGATGCAACATCACATCAACTTTTATTGTTTCTTTGAAGCTAAGGGTTGCTCTAATCATCTTTGTGGAATTATTTCTCTTGGGGGAGTCACGCACAGACCGCGGGGTCGTTTTAAAGTGGTTAACGGCCTTGTTAAAACAGTAGAGTTTAAGGTTACGGTTCAGAATTTTTGGAAAGATACTTCACCATTATTTTCATCCACCTCTGCTCTTTTCAGGTTATCTAAGAAGCTAAAATGCCTTAAACCAATTATCAAGGAATTAAGTCGCCAGAAATTACACCATCTGTCTAGACGGGCAGAGAAGGCTTTGGCTGATCTTTGTGAGAAGCAACAAGCATTGTTGAACTCACCTTCAGAGCATGCAAAGATGCTTGAATCACGAGCGTTTGAGAGGTGGGAAAGAGTGGCCGGGTTGGAGGAGTATATGAGGCAGAAGGCTAAGCTCCATTGGGTTGAAGTTGGAGACAAGAACACCTGCTTTTTCTACAATGCTCTGAAAGAGAGATCTGGATGGGAGGTTACTTACTAATAAAGAAGACATTAAAGTAGAAGCGATAAGATTTTACATTACGTTATTCTCAAACCAACTGGCTGGTACTTTGGAGGCCAGCTATGAAGATATAAGTGCATTGCTGGACTATCAATTCTCGGAAGAGGATCGGGCGAAGCTGGTGGTTGGAGTTATTGCGACTGAGATCAAGCAAGTTCTTTTCTCGATGCCTTTGAATAAGTCACCTGATCCGGATTGGTATAAAGTGGAATTTTTCAAAGAGGTCTAGAATGTTGTTGAGAAGGATTTTACGGTTGCCATTCAGGCTTTCTTTTCCTATGTTTTTCTACCAAAAAGAATTAATGTTACGATTCTTGCTCTAATACCGAAGAGGCTAGGGACTATAGGGATTAAGGACTACCAGCCCATATCTTGCTGCAATGTGATTTATAAGGTCCTTTCTAAAATTCTTGCTAACCGCTTAAAGCTTATTCTCCCTGGTTTCATAATGCAGAACCAGTTGGCTTTCATCAAAGACCGTTATATGATGGAGAATCTCTTCGTTACGTCGGAGCTGGTCAAGAATTACCATACGCCAAATATAACTTCGTGTTGTATGTTGAAAATTTATATCTCTTAGGCGTTTGATTCGGTAGATAGGGGGTTTTTTCACGGTTTTAAGGGCTATGAACCTCCCACAAATTTTCATCCATTGGATTGAGCTGTGTGTATCCACTGCATCTTTTTTGGTACAGGTTAATGGTAAGCTTGCGGGGTTTTTTAGGAGTGAGTGGGGACTCCGTCAAGGCTGTTTCTTATCGTCTTACCTCTTTGTCATTTGTATGAATCTCCTTTCACGTATGTTGGATAGGGCGGCCAAAGAGGGGAAAATAAGCTATCATCCAGGTTGTCGAAGTTTGAATATAACACACATTTTTCTGGTGGACGATATAATGGTTTTTGCAGATGATCGATCCGCTTAATCGAATGTATTCTTTCTATGTTTGATGCCTATGCTCTAATGTCAGGGTTGAAGATTAGTCTGGAGAAGACTACACTCTTTATCACTGGAATCTCTATGGCAACCTGAGAGCGTATCTTCAATTTTCATTTTACTATGGGGACTTTGCCAGTTAAATATCTAGGCTTGCCGCTTTTAACAAGGCACATGTCTAGCTCGGATTACCAGCCTCTTATAGATAAAATTTGGGGCTGCATTGGCTCCTAGAAGAATCAGTTTTTATCTTTTGCAGGGTGTTTGTAACTTCTCTCTTTAGTGATAGCAAGTTTAACTAATTTCTGGATAGCTATGTTTAGGCTGCCACGAGCTTGTATTCAAGAGATTGAGAGGATTGGCTCAGCTTACCTATGGTCCGGGCCAGGTTTGAATCCCAAGAATGCTAAAGTGGCCTGGACCGATGTCTGCAAGCCTAAGTCAGAAGGGGGTCTTAGGCTAAAATCTCTAGCTGAAGTCAATAAGGTTAGTTGTTTCAAGCTAATCCTCTGTATGGGTGAACTGGATTAAGAAAAATCTGATAAGAAAAGGATAGTTTTGGTCGGTGAAGACTAACACAAGTGCTGCCTCATGGATATGGAGGAAGCTTATCAAGTACCGAGAACTAGAGAAAGGGTTTCATAAGATGGTGTTGAAGAGCGGTACCCAAACTTCTTTTTGGTTTGATGATTGGTGTACTCTTGGCAGCCTCTATGTTATATTAGGAGATTTTGGATGTATCGACATGGGGATAAAGATCACAGACATGTTGTATGATGTATTTGAGAACCATCGGCCAAGGCAAAGACGGTTTAAAATTCTGGCCCAGGTTAAAGAGGAAATACAGCGGTTGCGGACTTGTATCTCTTTGGAGAATGACGTTGCTCTTTGGAAGAGTAAGGACGACCAATTTACTCATAGGTTTTCCAATAAGGGAACATGGAATCAGGTTCGACAAGTTTCTGCGAAAATTTTGATAGTAAGGCTTTTTGGTTTAATCATGCCACACCAAGATTTTCTTTCATAGTGTGGTTAGCTGCTCATGAAAGATTATCCACGGGTGACCAAATGCTATCTTGGAATGCTAATGTTTCTTCGGCTTGTGTCTTTTGTTTCGCCGCCATGGAGACTAGGAACCACCTTTTCTTCTTATGCCTTTTTACTATGCAAGGCTGGAAAGCTCTATCTTTTAGGCTACTCCGGAGCAGGTATATGCCACATTTTGAGAGTATTATATTGGCGGTTCTGATCAAAGGGGGTCAATATTTTCATTCTGAGGTACGTTTGTCAAACGGCGATGTATCTTTTATGGCGATAGCGTAATCAGCGACGGCATGGGGAGGTTCCTACACCAATGGAAAGCTTGATTCACAATGTGGATAAGACAGTAAGAAACCGACTATCAACTCTACAAACCCGGGATTTATGGTGGAGGCTATGCAGCTTTGGTATGCTTCTCAGAGTAAGCTTGGACAGCTCTCTATAGAGTATTTCATTATGTATTATTTTATTTTCAAATCTTTCGATGGTGGGGGGGGAGGTACTCTTTTCCTGGAATTAGTTTTGTCCCAAAAGGGTTTTACAATTTTGGGTTTTAACAAGGCACTCACCATTCGAATCATGTTGATGAGCATCCAAGTTCGATTTAACAAACGGTTGCAGTTATTGTAAAAAAGGGTTTTCTTGAATATAATTTTACATATTATACAAAAAGAAAGAAAATAAAGATGTTCTTGAATTAAATATTCGGTAAGGTTGAATTTGGTAAATGGCAAGGAAGAAAAATTGATAAATGACAATTGTTAGAGTTGGTATAGAAAATAGTGGAAGAGTATAAATGTAGATGATGAAGAACTTTAATCGAGAGAAACCCTATGAGCGAAAAAACTGTTCCAGCCGCCGTGGCTCCTACGGTTTTTCAGCTGCTGGTGATATGGGTTATTTTTTTCCTTCTGGGGTCCTGGCCTCCACCTTCCTTCCTTCTCAATCGGCCACTAAAAAAACTTATGGTCTATACGATTAGATCACACAGACTTAATGGTCCGTTTTAAATCCATATAAAATGAAAAAAATTAAAAAAAAATACACACCCGGAAAATTCGAATCCTAAATCCACATAGATTCAAAGTTCGAGCTTAATTACCCATAATCAGAAGAAGAAAAAGAAGAAGAAGAAAAAGAAGAAGAAGAAGAAGACCCATTGAACCGAGAACGAAGCTGTCGAGATACAAATATTCACCCAGTGGATGAACTTGTCCAGGAAATTCAGGGCGTGCATTACCTCAAGTAAGAAGCCCCATTGCACTGAATCAAAAGCCTTGGAAATGTCTGTCTTCAAGGTGCAGCAAGGAGAAATCGATTCTTTATGATAGTCTTTGACAATTTTCGTGGCTAGCAGCACATTCTCCATTAGAAGCTTGTTGTTCCTTTTCTACCTCATCTTCAACTGCCAAAACGGAGTAGCAAGAGGGTGACACAATCAGGGGCTCTTCCAGAGCCACCCTACCCACCGCCTGGCCTCTTTTTGTTGGTGAAACAATGGACCAGTCCTCTCTTATTGTACCTTGCTCTCCCTGCGCCTGATTTGATACTGAATGATGTTCCTGTGATGTTTGATTTTCCAATAGATCGTGTGTAGCAGCAATACATGCACCACCCTCGTCTGTATCTTCATATACAGGTTGTGGTGCATCCAGTATAGTCTTTGTGATCTCTGTTGGAACCACGGTACTGTTCTCCACCACTGCTTCTGAACCAACTGGACATGATAATTCATTTTTGTTTCTATCTTCCATCGATGTGATGAGTGATGCACACGCCTTTGCCACAAGCATTGGCTCCGATATGTTTTCTTTTCGCTTGAGAATTCTTGGACTAATAATGTCCCTCTGTTTGGTGCGGCAGGCCTCTTTTAGGTGTTCCCACCCTACTTTGTTTTGAAACAGTAGGAGGTTGGCTAAGGTTTCAACAGATCCACATCAACGAAAACCTTAGACTCATCAAACTTGTTACACAATTCTGTCTCCGGATGGAGACGCCGAGGCTCCCCAACTGCGCTAGACAGAAAACTTAAGCCTTTCCACGAGAAAAGAGAGGGCGGAACTTGTTTAAGAGTTACCCAGAGCGGGATACTTCTGAAAGAGGATTAGCCTTCTTCGAGGATTAGCCTTCTTCGAGGACATAGGTCTGTCCGCTATGTTCCACATTCCCCTTCTTAGAACTCTGTCCCTGATCACTCTGTCTTTAATCCGAAATTTTATTTTTTTTGAGTTCACCACACACGCATCAATCTTCACTGACTTATTTCCATAACTCCATATCTTGTTCATGATAACGTGAATTTTTGCAATGTGTGGAGCTTCCTCTATAAATTTCCTTACTAGCAAGTCCTCCCATAACGACGTAACAATTGGTCCCTGCAGCTGATCGGAACGCAACTTTGTTTTCTCTGCGGTAACACTTTGCATCCTCGTCATCTGAATCACAGCCCCTGAGTCTGCTTCTAATCCCTTCTCCGCGGAATATAGAACCACTGGATCAACCGGGACTGCTGAGATGTCAAGCACAGACGAAGCCTCCATGCCCGCTACAACTTCTGCACCCTTCCCCGAATCTCACTTTGCTTCCGCCTCCAGCATACCAAAGCTTTTGACCCCATTTGATCCCTGTTTTGCCGATGAACTTCGCTCAGCTGCTTCAACATCGACTTCTAGTTCAAAACTGCCTTGCTCCGCCTCTGCTGCCAGAGAATTAGTCGCCCAAATCCCAGTACCAGCCTGTAGAGGAGCCGCCATGCCTGGCTCTGATGTCATGCTTCTTCTCACCCTAATCGCCCTCGTGACCGCCTTTCGTGATCGCCCTCCTGTTATTTTGGAACTAAACAAAAAAAAACCAAATCTTCTTCAATGTTTCGAAATCATCCAATTTAAAAACACCCATATCTATCTATTGGCTCAAAGGTTTTTTCCTACAACATTTCTTTCAAAAACCCCAGCCTCCCTTTTTTATGATTACGAGTCTGTGACGGCAATCATGGTGAATATCATTCGGATTAAGCTTCGAGAGATTGGTGAAATCTTCGTTGACCGAACCTAGACTAAGCTTCATTCCTTCGTTTAGTTTAGTGATAATTAATCTCTTCCTAATCACATCTTATTCTATATAGTTGCGTAGGCCTAATAACATCTAAATGATGTTCTTCCTTTTCTTTGATTTTATTTAGATATTCTTAATGACCTTTGTTTGGTTTATGTGGAAATCATCCACTCCTGAACTTTAGTTATTTCTGAAAATAAAAAATTTTTGTTTTGATATTGCTATTTTTGTGGGTTTTGTTTGTCACTTGTTTAGCTCGTATTGTGTCATCTTGAATCCATATTTCTAGTCTGCATCGTCGCTTAGTTTCAGTTAGCATCAAAAATCAAAAATCAATTTTTTTCTGGGTTTGTATTGTTGCTCTGTCGATTTGCTTGTTGTTTTCTTTTGTTGCTTGTTTCAAATCTTTTGTTACTCCATTAGTCTATGATATCATCTTATTGTATCATTCATTCATCAAAAAAGAAAGAGAAAAGAAAATCAAGCTTAGAAAAGAAGAATGAATTTTACTTGCAACAAAAAAATTTGGCAAATCTTTGTGTTTTTCAATTTTCTTTTTGTGCTAGTTTTTGTTCAATTCCTTTTGCATTTGATCGGTTTGCTAGTGTACTACAATAGCATTGACATGGGTGAGCAAGCTGAATAAGTTAACATGGCACAGATTCTTGTCAACATTAAGACATTAGGAGAAAGACTGACACGAATCAAATAACAAAGAGAAGAAAATGGATTTGGAGATGCACCACGAGCTGAATCACCAGACCGTTCATGGAGAACCAATAAGTTTAAACTATGCCTGCAACATCAGCCATCAGATCACTATGATTTTCATGGTGCCAAAGATTTATACATTTGTAGGAAGTAGTTATATAGATGACTATATAGAGTGGGAGAGAGACATGGATCATTGGTTTTCATACCACAACTATCCAAAGGAAGAAAGACTATCATGTGCCATTAAACAACTCACCAGAAATGCATAATCATGGTGGAGACAAGAAAAATATGAAATGCGGAAATATCAAGAAGGAACCATCACCACTTGGGAAAATCTGAAATCGATCATGATCAAGACGTATGTTTCTACACTTCAGAGCACAATATCCATGGAGATACTCAAACCGTAACACCAAAGAGACAAGAAACTAATACCACCGGAAAATCAAAGAGACTTACTCCAACAAGCATACATTCATCCAAACAAGAAGCACACACCTTCCATGGAGAAGAAGAATGTTCTCAGGCAAGGAGAATTGTGCAAGCCAAAAACTAAACTAGAACAAACAGTTGTTCAAATGAAGGCTAAAATAAGTTCTACCTTAAAAAAACTGGTACCTAATTTATCTACTACTAGTATGATTCACTTGTCGATGTCAACGAGAGTTGAAAAATGTTTATTGAGATGCACACACCCATAGGAGAAGAGCAACCATCAATAAACATTAAAACGGATCAGAAGCAAGATCAAGACACACAATGCATGTGTCTTCTTAGTGTTCTTAAGGGATCAAAACAAGAAACACACATACAACCTAACATGAGCAACGATGTACCATGTATGTGTCTGAAACCACTTTTAATGAGTGAAAAAACGTGCCTACTACTGATGCAGGTAGATCACGCGTGAACTCTATGCCTCCTGAAGATAAGAGGCAAATCTTGTATGAAAAGTTTAAACAGATTCAAACCCCTTAGTGATATGATCATGAGAAGCATCGAGGAAACACTAAGAAGAGGCATGGCACAACCAAATGGATCAAAGGAAAAATGGAGTCTTCAGCATTCAAAGATGGACTTATTGGGCTAATTTATGAAGTTTTGGACATGAAGAGCATTCAAAAATTCATCTAAGATGTTACCAAACAAGTCCAGTCCATTTTAAGTCTATTACAAGTCCAAGAAAAGCCCAAAATCATCACATTATTTTCTGACCAAAAGGAGTGAAGAAAATTGAAGATCAAGAGTCATTGGAGGCAAAGAGTTATTCAACTATATTTATTCCAATTTATTTAAATCATTGCTTTTGAATTGTATTTTTTAGTTTTACGAAAATTTATTTGTATAGTTTTTACAACAAGTATTTTCTATAAATACTTATGTAACCACATTTGAGAAATAAACTTTTTGATGTTTTTGGAACCCTTTGAGTGTGATTCTCATTTTCATCAATGGTGTGTAATATCCATTGATTCGATCTGTCTCGCTGTGTCAGATCCAAGGGATCAACTCGGTTTATCAAATGTTCTCCACCCCATCTGTGTGGTTTTCTACCAACTGAAATTAGTTGTTTGCGGTATAAGTTAGTACCAGGTGGTGGGTTTCATATACTCAGTGTTGGAACTACATGTATCATCTTTCTAAGGTTCCACCGCCTTGTTTCTTTAGAGTTTCATCATTCCATAGGAATCAAGGATTATCCTCATCAACTTTGAGTGAAAGATAATGGAGGACCGTAATAAGATAAATTATACTCTAGATCAGCATGCTTTTAATGATTCCATGACGTGATTTATGCACTTGTCCTTTCCATGCGATAGTGAATCAGGTCTAGGAACCAAAAGATATCACATTGCTCAAAAAGAAGAATTACCAACAATGGTGATCTTAGCTTCATATCAGATACACGACCATCATGATTTTGAGCAAGTTTATGTAAATAACATCTCTTACTGCCCTGGTACTAAGGAAATCATCCTAAAGAATATCAAGAAGAATGATGGGCTAAACAAACGTTCTTTATGTGTACCACAAGAAAAATGTGAGAAGAGCATTTTTCAAACAAAAATTGATAAACATATAAGTTCTTACATTAATTATCTTATTCTTAATAATTCCATGATAAGGATAATGCAAATTATCTTGTCTAGAATATGCCAAAACTTGTTTATGTACTAAAAGAAAAATAATGGACCTATCGAGGAACAAAAATCTTAGTTTTTGACAAGAAATAAGACCGAGAAGGCACTGAAGCCTTACAACTCGAACCAAAAGACCAGGACCATGTCAAAAGTAGTTAAAGCTTCTTTGATGTTTAAAGATGAACTAATAGATCCAATGTTTATGTGCAAAAAAAACTACAAGCACCAACGAGGTAATCTCTATACTTAAAACCACAGTATGGTTATAAATCTTCTTATTTTGATGCAGGACATGGGAAAAACAAAGTAGAAAATTAGCTAGGACACCATCAGTTCAGAGGAGTTCTTAGATACCTACCTCAGTTTCTGTACCGTGGATGGACACCATCAATTATAGTAAGAACCAAAGAAATTGAAGTTGTACACACCAAGATAAGTATCCCAGTTCCTAAAGCTCCTTTTTCACATCACATGGATATAATATGCTTGTCTTTGACAAAAGTGTGAAGCCCAAATTTTAGAGAAACCTTTAAGCATACGACAAAATCAAAAACTGGAGTAGGAGACAAAAGATTCAAGCCACCTGTACTGAACCAGAAGAAGCCCCAAGGCGTCAGTTCTTCAAACTGATCAAAGAAAAACCACCAGACCCCCACGTACAAATCAACATCCAAGTAGAAATTCTTGGAAAATCCTATATGAGATCTCATAAAGGAGACTACATTTCTGTTCCAGAATCAAAAACATGGACTCACACATCACATGTTGATCAAGGAAGAACCACCATATGCACAACATCCATCACACCCAAGTCACATACTCGCCATCATGGTCAATAAATTTTGAGGACAAAACCTTTTGAAGAGGGAGAATATGATGTGGACATCGATACCAGATTCAAGGAGAAGCTTCTCAAGATACACCTAAAGAATATTTATGGAGCCGATAAGGAACAAATGGAACAAGAAGACAAGTCCAATGCTAATCAAGAGCACACAAGAGAAGATCTTCATTAAGCTGACATCAAAGGGGTTCCGAGAGGAATATTACAACCAAGAGCATTTGAAGGATTCACGAATTATGCAAGGTGAGTGTTTAAATTATGCAAGATGAATGTTGTTTATGTGTATCACAAGAAAAATCTAAGAGGGGCATTATTCAAACAAAGATTGAAAATACTTATCTTGTTCTTTTATAATCCAGTGAAAAGAATAATGTACTTGTCTTTTCTATAATATGTCAAAACAGGTATAGGTACTCAAGAGAAACAATGGACCTATGGAGAAACAAAAATCTTAGTTTCTGACCAATAATAAGACCAAAGAGGCTCTGAAACCTTACAACTCGAATCAACAGACCATGAGCATGTCAAAGTAGTCAAAGATTCTTTGTTGTTCAAAGATGAACCACCTGATGCGTTGCTTATGTTGAAATAAAACTACAAGCACCAGCGAGATAAGTCTCTATACATAAAACTACAATACAGTTATAAATCTTCTTATTTTGATGCAAGACATGGGAAAAACAAAGTTAAAAATTCTCTAGGACACCATCAGTTCCGAGGAGTTTCTAAAGATCTACAATAGACTTTGTACCGTGGATTGATATAAGATTGGAATGCAACAAATCTTATTGATCAGAAGATGTCTAGAGTTGACAAGCTTTGTTGCGGAAGTGGGCGTTGATAGAGATGGAGATGGAGTTTGCGATAGATTCCACAATCACACACAAACAAGAAGGCTTGATTTCACACTTAGATTCTAAAGAGAAGAACAATAACACAAAGAAAAAACATTGTATGAAAACAATCGTTTATTAAATCAATGATAATGGGTGATTTACGATTAAAACAAAGCTGAGCTTTTATAGACTCATAGACAAAGATTCTATGAATTTAAAACAAGAAAGTCTTAATGGCCTGTATCTTGAGATCTTGGGAGGAAGTGATTCGCCTTTCAGAGTCGTTGGATGTGAAAAAGGTCTTGAAATCATGCACAAACATAGAGAGAAAGAGCTGTTGTGGTTTGATTGCATTTGACTCCAAATAAAGCAAGTTTGGTCTCCTTTGATTCCATATGATAAAGTGTGGTGTGGTGCAGCTAGGATCGTGCAGGAAAGCCTTAAGGGGTCTCTTATACATGTGGAGAGTGTCCAAAATGCGGCAGTATTGGTAAAAGAGCTGTTGAGGGAGAACATAGGTGTGAACGTTCCCAAATAAGGAAAGTGTAGATTAACTTTCTGTTTTGAAACTCCAGCTGGTTATGAAGTCGTGGCTTCAGCTGATGTCAAGTTGGGTTCATAAGTTTCCTTATTTACACCTGGTTTTGGATGTCCATTGTAAACTCTTAAACCATCTCGAACCAAGGATGATTTTCTTTGATAGTCCTCCTTAAAATATAGGGTTTACTGATGCAAATTTAAACCAAGGTCCATTGGTTGAACATAACCTCCATTGGACAGCTCGCCTTGCTTGGGAGCAGATCTAGATAAGTTTCAACGTCGGTTTGGCAGTTTGGCCTGTTGGTTAATGATTCCACATGAACCTTTAGTCGTCTTAGGATTGATTTCATGGGGACTATCCAATCCTAGACAATTTTCTTGATCAGAACATAATTGGTACAAGAATCCTCCTTGTAGGATTGTTTCGCATAGAATGGTGTGTGAAATTGCTGGTCTGGTTAGCTCCCCTTGGTGAATTGTTCTGATGTACACATCATGGATGGACACCAGCAATAACAACAGTTAGAGCCAAAGACATTGAACTTGTACACACCAAGATAAGTACCTTTGTTCCTAAAGCTCATTTTTCCATCACACATATATAATACGTTTGTCTTTATCAAAAGTATCATGCCCAGATTTTAGAGAAACCTTGAAGCATACGATAAAAACAAAAACGGGAGTAGAAGACAAATGATTCAAGCCACCTATAATGGACCAAAAGAAGCCTCAAGGCGTCAGTTGCTTCAAACTGCTCAAAGAAAAACCACCTGATATAACATAAAAGCCTAAGCCAGGCCAAAACCGAAATGGAGATGAATCAGTTTCGAGGTAGAAGCCTTTTCAAGGGAGAGGGTATGATGAGGACATAAAACCAAACTTAAAACTTGACCATGTTCTAGAAGTCAAGGAAGTTGCAATGAAAAATTCATAGACCAGCAAACTACAAGAAGAGTGAAACCAAGTAGTAGAGACCCTCTTAAACACAATAGAGCATGGAGACGCAATCAGAACCAACCTAGAACCCAGTAACTTTGAAGAGAGCTCTAATGCACCCGATATAGACCTAAAAGAGAAATTTTCATTTTTAAACATCAAGGAAGATCAGCCTCGAACCAAACAAGGTAATTATGTTTAGTTGGCAGGAAATGGAGTTAAAAACATCAATAATCTCACTGAGCTCACAACGAAGATGCAAGTTACCTCCAAAACCAGCATTCGGCCAAGAGAGAGCAAATGAAGCAAGAACTCAAGTTTGAAGCTAACCACGTGGAACTACTTGAAGATCTTCATCATTTCAACTTCAAGGGACTTCACGAGCAATAATTCATCACTGATTTCAAGATGAACAGAGAAGGACCTCATATGACTATCTCAACCTCAACTAAGCTCCATTCTAGCCAAAATCAAGTATTATTTAATTATACGGCTTGTGCAGGTAAGCAAGATCAGCTAAATGGTATTTGACATACCAAGAGACTCAAGTTCGAGCCTAATAAAAAGCTGGACAAAGTCAGTTTATATTTCCATTTTTTGAAGTTTAATATATTTTTTTCCTTTTTTTAGTTAATTTTGTGTAATGCTTAGCTAGTTATTTTCTTTCCTTTTCCTATATAATTTTGGCCAAGAGAAGCCACAGCTGCTAAGCTAGTTATAAAGCTTCTTATCAGCTTTGTATGACACACGTTTTGATTAATAAATATACCTATTTTTCTTTCTAGCAAAGAACCAGCCACCCCCTTTCTTCTTTGCGTGAGAAACAATTGGAAGAAAGAGTACAAATCTATCTTCTTCCTATGTGAGATTCACTTGATGCTGAGTGTTTAGACATATCACAGAGCTTCTCATCCTCTGTGTGGCATCTTTTCATCCCTTGTTATTATCTTTCCATCATTCATCCACTTGAATCCTCAAAGAGTGTCTGTATGGCCAGTTTGAGATTCACCACCCATCTATCACACTTGTAGAGCATACAAACGTTCCTACTTCACTTTATCAATATAAGGATCAAGTCTTTGAACATCGGCTCCCGCATCAAGTACACACTGGATATGCTATCTGAGACTGGGAAACTTGGTTCAAAACCTACTAAAACGTCCACTAAAGATAGAGATAAGGACTTTCATGAAGGGGAGCCACTTGTGGATGTGAAATAGTATCAGAGAATGGTGGGGAAACTAATATACCTTACCATTGCTGGACCGAATATTTTTTTTGCTATGAATCAAGCAAGTCAGCACATGCATGGTCCCACTAAGCACCATTGGCAAATGGTTGAGAGGATCATGGGGTACTTGAAAGGTACACCAGGTAAAGGCATATAGATGGGTCACAATAATAGCACAAAGATTTTTGGGTATTGTGATGTAGATTAGGCAGGTGATATGATCGGTAGAAATCCACCACAAGCTATTGTAAATTTGTTCGAGGAAACTTGGTTACTTGGAAAAGCAAAAGAGGAAAAGTTATCTTAAGATCAAGCAGGTATAATCTCTCCAATTTATGTGAAGAGTTTTGATCAGCTTGCAGATATATTCACAAAGGCAACAACTTAAAAAATATGTGATGGACTTCATGTCAAGATAGGTTTATTGGATCTCCACCATCCAATCTTGAGGGGGAGTGTTAAAATGAATAGAATAATCAAAGTAGAAATTTTAGACTAAGCTTCCCTTGTAAGTTTCAGAGTTTGGTTCCCTTTTAAGACACTTCTTTGTATAAGTTAATGTTGTTGTAAAGTAAACATACAACAAGAAATTAATAAACAAGTAATAAACAGAAAATTGGGTCAATATGTTTCTCTAAAGAACCTAATATTTTCTTAAACCTCTCTCGATTTAATAATTTCATTAACACAACATGTAAATCATTAGATACAAATTGAAGCAAAGTGATGAGATCCTACCCATGAAGCAAATGATCTAACTTAAAAGGTTTTTGATATGAAAGAAAGATAGGTTCTCATAAGAGATTACACCATATTGTAAAGGGAAGAAGGGAGCAAGTTTCGAAACTAACAAACCTAGTTTTAAAACAGAAATAAAACTACTCAAAACCAACAAAAATAATTAAAGACTAAGTTTAATTATTGGGCGAGATTTTTCTTTTTATTGGGCTTTGGTCTTGATCAAACACATGGGTAATGATAATATAATCCATTTGCCACATTAAAAACCTATCTTTCTAAAACCCATTGGGACAAAATCAAAAAGGAGGGAAAAAATACAAATGAACCACATGCCCATTTGTTGACCTTCTTCAAATGTGAATAAGTACTCCTCCAATTGCTTCATTGAATTTATTGACTCCAGGACGAGTCATGGGTCCGACTAGTGCAACTAAAGCTTCCTCAACTATAAGTTTATCCTCAGCTACAATTTTTTTTCCTTCGGGTTCTAGCTCCAAATTCTTAGTGCTGCCCATTCTCGCATCATACTCCCCCTCTTGAAAAAGATTTATCCTCAAATCTGTTTTATCTGCAGTAAAAGGGATGAAGTCAAAAACATTGAAACTGGAACTCACAATATACTTACCTTGCAGCTCAAGTTGATAAGCATTTTTGTTGATTCTTCTTGTTATGTTGAATGGACCATCGACACTTGTCATCAGTTTGGACTTCCTTTCAACTGGAAGTTGTCCCTTCTTCAAGTGTACCAATATTTGTTCTCCAACCTCAAAGATCATCCTGAAATAAGCAATCGGTTTCTTATCCTACATCAAAACAATTCCAATTCCAATCCTCATAAAGAAATGGGACGAGAGAATTATCCAGTGGCTCCTCTTTTGTACCTTCAATATTGTCAACACCTTGGGCATAGAGCAAGAGTGTTATTACAGTCATGAATTCACTATAAACAGATAAATATGTCCAAAGCATTATCGTTGTCATGTTTTTCTTTTACTTGCATCCTAAGACAAGAGTTTGGTTCCGAATATTCCTTGAATAATCCGAAATTTTTCTCAATGTTTTCTGGATATAATAAACTCATACTCACAGCCCTTGAATCATGAGAAAATAATTGAGTTAAAGAGTTACTTACCTGAATAAGGTCTTTGGTGTGTTCTGCGCCCATAATCATCATGGTAAATGGAAGTGGGGTAGGGTCCGAGCGCTCTTCTTGGATCAAGGAATTTTTGGTGACCAATCATCCTCTCTAGAGGTATCTAAAAGCTCTCCTTGTTGCCACTGATATGTTTAGAATGAACTAAATGAGAAAATATCCATTTTAGGCTCCACGGGGAACATGTGAAGTGGAGTGATTCAAATCTTGTGTGATCCAGGTCTTGAACATTCTAGATAGTCTCCTTGTCTCAAAATGTGGCTTTGAAATAAATCTTGATGAGGTCAAAGGATAGTTTCTTCAATGTGTAGCTTTGCTTGCAAATCAACATCTTCGCGAAATAACATCAAATCAACATCAACATGTTCACGGTGATCCCTTGATTGAATCTAATGATGGGTGAAAATTTTTTGACCATTAGTTTTCTTAGGGTTGATTTGCTGATGAATAATCAATTCTAAGCCTTGTGCTTGACCAGAACTCCATTTCGACATGTATTCTCCATTTTGCTCTGTGTTAACTGTGTTAACCGGTTTAACACATGTGACAGCTGGTTTGGCTTGTAGAAAAATATGCGGAAGATTATAAGAGAAAGGACAATCGAATAGAACAAACAGAATATAGAGAAACTGTGTATTATTTCTCATAATCTGATTTGTACAAGGAGATACAAATATAAAGAGAAAAACTAGTTGTTACATTAAAGGAGAATATGTGCATGAAGGAGAGATAAAAGTATGTGCATGAAGGATGGAGAGTGAATGCCTCTTAATTTCGTCAATGCCTTAAGAATGAATGTGGATTTAGTTGCTTCATTAAAAACTTTACAAGGAAAACCCAATGAGAAAAACTATGGTTAAGGGAAAAAGAGTGCAATGGTCATATTCCAACATTGCCCCTCAAGCTTTGTTGGTGAAGATAAACTAAACCAAGCTTGCCTTGAATGAAGGTGCACACCTTTGAAGTGGCTGCCTTGGTGAATATATCTGCAAGTTGACTAGAACTCTTAGTATAGGTGGGAGAGATGATCACAAGTTCAACCTTCTCACGAATATGATGGCAGTCCACTTCGCTATGATTGGGTGCGCTCATGAAACACAAAGTTAGAGGCAATATGAATAGCCGACTGATTGTCACAATGCATAATGATAATTTGAGTAGTCTTGACTCCAAGATCCAATAACAATGTTTTAAAACAAATGAGCTCATTCGTAGTGTCAGTCATAGACTAGTATTCAGCTTCGACACAAGACCTTGACACCACCTTCTGCTTTTTGCTTCTCTAAGTAACCAGGTTCCCACCAACAACCGTGCAATATCCTCTTGTTGATTTACTATCTGTCTTTTCCCCAGCACAATCCACATCACAATAGCCAACAATCTCAATGTGATCATTCTTCTGCATCCAAATGTCTTTTCCTAGACTTCTCTTTAGATATTTGAGGATCATTTCCCCCATATTCCAGTGATAGATGGTAGGAGCTTGCATATGTTGTCTGACCTAGTTCATAGCAAAACATAATATATGATGAGTACTTGTGAGATAAATGAGCTTACCCACAATTCTTTGGTATTTTCCTAATGCGATCTCAGCCACGCCTCAAAGAGAAGATGAAATCTCGATGGTGACTTGATGAGATCTTCCCAAACAATTGTCACTTAGGAGTTGAGAAGATATCTTCCCACTTCCTCATGATGGTCTTCATCTTGGTCCATGGATACTCTCTATTACGTTTCTATGATGTAACTAGTTGATCCCACCAACTTAGCGTATCATAAAGATTATGTTGCCGCCACTCTTACTCGGTTTATCTCTGTGTATTGTTGACATTAAAACACTAGCTCGATCTTCTTTTCGCATTCCAAGTAAGTATCCAAATCATTCTTGCCATCAAATATGGGAATCCTTAACTTGAGTCCTCCAAAAACGTCTTGAATTTGGACTCTCTATTCTCGGACACGTCTAAATTTTCTTTGACTACCTTGAGACGCACTACTATGAACCCTATAATATTCTTGGCTGGCTTCATATCTGATGCTCTCGGTAAATCCCTAGGCACTCGTAGTCTCTCTTGCCCTCTATGAAGATCTCTTCTCGGTTCTCTTTCATGCCATGACCCTTCTCCTTGATAAGCTTAAGGTCTGATTTATTGGCGAAGAGAATCGATCCTTTCATTCAACAAAAGCTCGATTCGAGTGGTGAGTGTTTTGAGTAACAACTTGTTGCGATTTGACCCTTCTTCTTCTTCTGTCATCGTGCTTGCTTGTAAACCTCTTGAAAACTCCTTGATGATCTAAAAACAACAAAAGTGACTATTGAAAACTCCTTGATGATCACTAGCCTCTTGTCTTCTTAAAACACAAATGATTCGATCAAAGAAGCAACATAAATCTAAAACAAAAGTGACTATTCAACTACTTTCTAAACACGCGATAAATCCTGAAACATTTTCTAGACTTTTTCAGAATTTTATTCGATCAAAACAACAACAGATTGCTCCGAAACGATTTAAAAATTAATCTAAGACGTTTTGAAGTAGTGTAAACCTCTTGAAAGCTCCTTGATGATCTGAAAAGAACAATACACGAGATCACCAGCCTCTTTTCTTCTTAAAACACAAATGATTTCGATCAATGAAGCAACATAAACCCTAAAACGAAAGTGACTATTCAACTACTTTCTCACCAAGCGATAAATTCCAAAACATTTTCTCGTATTTTTAGAATTTTAGTCGATAAAAAATAACAGATTGCTCCGAAAATGATCTCTACATGATTTAAAAATTAATCTAAGACGTTTCAAGTAGAATATAAATTAGAATACAATTCGACAAAATAAAATAAAAAATCGATCCGATCAAAATAAATTCGAAAAAGATAAGAATAAGTTTGAATCGATTGAATCACTCAACTTTTAAGTGGCTCTGATACCACATGATGCGATCTCAGCCACGCCTTGAAGAGATGATGAAATCTCGATGGTGACTTGAAGAGATCTTCCCACGAATCGTCACTTAGGAGTTGAGAAAGGGGTGATAATCTTCCGTGATGAATCAGTGAAGAGACAAAGCAAGATGATGGATTGATTCATGCCACAAAGGGATGAAGAATAGCCTTTTAATAAGTCGGGTGATTCTTCAGCTTCACACCAAAGAGATCTGTTGTGATGGATATATGCACCAACACATTTGAATCAACTTTAGATAGAGATTTTGATAAAAAATGTTGATGATTTTTTCTTGAGTCTACATGAGAATACAAAGAGAAGAAAGAAGAGGTTTCAAGACTAAGACACCTAATCTTAAGACCATTAACTAACTTGAAAACATAAACACATAAAAACAAGAAAATAAAAACACAATTTTAAAAAAGTTTGAATTTGAAATAAGGCTCTTCTTATCCGCGTGAAGATGAAGAAGAAATGGGCCTTGTCTCATGAGAAATATATAGCTTAAGGCCTTGGGTTCTTAAGTTAACAATAGGAAATAGTGGAGTGAATCCTTTTTCTCATTAAAAAACCTTGTCAAAAAACCCATTGGGACAAAACTTGACAAGGGAAAAAGAGTACAAAGAATACACTATTCCCATTGTCAAACTTACTCGGCTTGTATAAAAACCAAAGTGGTTTGATAAGCCTTGTCGTCTTAATCATGTTAGATCCATATGTTGTGAAGAAGTCTTCTAATTCCTTGTTTGAAACACTTTGTCTCTGAACCGGTCCTAGGACCGGTTGACATTGCTAGAATCTCCTCAGTTCCATGCTTTTCCTTTGATCCTGTAAACTCCGGTTCAAGCTGATCCTCGGGTTCAAGCTTCATCCCTTGATACATGATCCTAGTACTTCCTAGGATCATATCATTTCCAATGTTGTCATAAGGTTACCCCTGAGGTTCCCCCTCACGAGAGTCTTTGTACTTCTCTTTAATAGGCGTCTTTGCTGGTTTTGCGTCATCGGAACGAGATATTTTTATGCCAAGAAAGTACTTTAGTTCACTTAAGTTCTTCATATAAAATATATATTTAAAAGAGTATTTTTTATTTTGAATAACTTCTTTGTCATTTCCCGAAATAATGATATCATCAACATAAATAAGGAAAACGACAATACTTGATTCCCCCTCAATTGTGAAAAGTGAATGATCAACTTCCGTACTTTTATAGCCATTCCCAGTGAGGGTTTTGCATAGCTTGTGATACCAAGCACATGGTGATTGCTTTAAACCGTAAATACCTTTCTTTAGTTTGAGAACTTTGCTTCTTTAATCTCAATACCGCGAGGATGCCTCATGTACACTTTTTCATCAAGCTATCCTTGAAAAAATGCATTTTTCACATCCATCTGCCAGACATCCCAAGAGAGGTTAGTAGCAAGGGAAAGAACAAAATGAAAAGTATGTAGTTTAGCACACATGAGCAAAAGTGTCGTTGTAGTCTTCTCATATGTCTGAGTGAAGCCTTTAGTCACCAAACGAGCTTTGTGTCTCTCTATTTCTCCATTACTATGGTATTTAATCATGAAGACCCATTTGGAACCAACAGTTTTCTTCCCTTTAGGGAGATCAACCACATTCAAAGTGTTGTGGTGTTTCATGGCTCCATCTTCTTCATTAACTATCGTTGTATATATATTACTTTCCTTCCCTTCATCATATGTTTGAGGGATAGAAACCTTGTAATTTTGCTAAAAAACATGATGATCATAATGAATTTTAGCTAAAGAACAATAAGCTTGAATATGATGAGCAACACTAGAGGCCAGATTATTATAGTTTACCCAATTATTAACCCAATTAAAGGGATCTTTCTTGATTATGGTGCTCCTGCAGAGTGGAGGGGGGAGTCATCTTCATGAATGGCAGTCTCCACGTTCTGGATATTATCATCTTCATCACACTCATCCAAAAGGTATTCACAATCGATTTCTTGAGTTTCTGGTTCTTTTGAAGCACCATTGTCGTCTTCAAGGTGAGAATCTTCAAGGAATTCTTCGAAAAGAACGTTAATCTGGTTATTTTCGTGTTAAATAGAGCGGTTGGAATGTCCTTGCTAAGAGTACTGTTGTAACCTTTTCTACAATGTTATCCATTCGGTCAAAGGAAGGAGGAGCCTCTTCATGTAACCTTATCTACAACCTTATCCTTTGTCTTCTATTGGCTTAATTATTCTAAGCTTTATGATTTACATTTAACTAGATCAAAATATATATATATATATATATATAATTGTGTGTAATCATTTATCAATCTAAGAGATTTTCATTCTCTCTTTTCCGACTACATCACTCTCTCCAAAATTATTCTCTTTGTTTCTCAATTTATTCCACATATTCTAACACAATTCTCTGGAGCATTTTATCCTTGCTGCTTACTTATATACTGAAACAACAAAGGATCTATGGGATACACTTCAAGGGGTATATGGAAATGTTTCAAATCTCAGCCGCATCATGGAAGTAAAGAAGGCTCTGAATGCTCTCCAACAAGAGGATAAGCCTTCTAAGCAACACAATGGTGAATTGAGAGCTCTTTGGGCTGAATTGGAGACCCTTCAACCTCCAACAACAGATCCAGCAATTCTCAATGAAAGGCGTGAACAAGATCAAGTTTTAAGGTTATTTTTTCACTCTCAACAGCTCATTAAATGGGCTCATCCGTCATATTATAAGATCAGACATGCTCCCAAACCTGAATGATGTGTGTATGCAAATCCAGAAGGAAGAAGGATCATTGGGACTCTTTGGCCAGAAAATTGATCCAGTTTTTGCAAACCAAGGTGCCTATTGAAGAGGTGAACGCAATAAGTTTGTGTGTAATCACTGCAAGAGAAAAGGCCACACAAAGGACGAATGCCGGATTCTTCATCCACATCAAAGACCTTCAAAGGTGAGAAATGATTGTAAGGTTATGTCTGCATCTGCTGCTGAAGATAATTTGGTCAGAAAATCAGATCTTGAAGCTCTCATCAAGAGCATTGCTTCCTTGAATGACTTGTAACACTTTACTAACTCTTAAACAACATAAACCTCTCATTGTTGATTATGGTGCATCTCATTGTTCAGTAGATTACACATGTAAATGGAGATGTGATTATTGCAAATGGTCACAAAGTACATGTTAAAGAAAATTGGATATCTAAAATTATTTAACAAAGATTCTAAGGCTTTCTATATACATGAATTTACTTCTAACCTTTTGTCTGTCCAAAAAGCAACAAAAAACCTTGATTGCTTGGCTATATTCATTCATGGTTTCATGATATTAAGTCAGGGGAAACAATCGGAGAAGGATCTACAAAGAATGGTCTATACGTTCTTGGAGATCTAAACTCTACTTCTATTTTTTTTGTTTTACTAATAATTCAGTATGACATGCTAGACAAGGACATCGTCATACTAAAGCTCTCAAAATTCTTCTTTGTTGTGTATCTTTTGAGAATGGTAAGTGTGAAGCATGTATCTTAGGAAAGCATTGTAAAACTGTTTTTCCAAAATAATCAAATAGTTATGAGAATTGCTTTGATCTCATTTATTCTGATGTTTGGACTGCTCCGTATGAAACAAGGGATAAGTACATATATTTTTACGTTTATTGATGAAAAGTCAAAATACACTTGGCTAACTCTTCTACCTTTAAAATGTCGTGCTTTTGAGTCTTTGACAACTTTTTTCTACAAACTGACAATGGAGGTGAATACACCAACAATAAGTTCAAAGCCTTCATAGCCAAGCAAGGGATCATACATCAGACATCTTATCCCTATACTCCTCAACAAAATGGTGTTGTTGAGCGCAAGCATCGTCATCTAATGGATGATGCTAGGTCTATGATATTTGAAAAAAATATTCCAAAACATTATTGGGGCGATGCTATTCTGAATGCATGTTATCTTTTTAAGCGCCTCCAAACTAAATACCTCAATGAAATCTCTTCATATGAAGTACTCAACAACCTTAAACCATCAATTGTTTTTCTTAAGGTGTTTTTGTGTGTTTACTATGTCCATGTTCCTGATGACCTGAGGAACAAGCTTCAGCCTAAAAGCATCAACTGTATATTTCTTGACTACTCTACAACTCATAAAGGATATAAATGCTACAATCTATAAGCAAGGAATTTTTTGGACTCCTGAGATGTCAAGTTTGATTAGAAGAAATGATTCTATGAATAAAAATATTGGAACAAGCTGAAAGACTTGGGTTCTTCCAGTTATGATCTAGCTGCAAGTCTAAGGAGTCTTCTAGAAAACCTCAACTTGCTAACACAAAAAGGAACTGCCCAGCTAATTCCTACAAAAAGAAGCTTACCCTTTTTCTGCAAAGGAATATGGGAATGGTAAAACAAAGGTGGAAACTGATCAAGTTGATCAAGGAAATGAATGCTAAAATGTGATGCATATGGATTAAATTGGCGCCTAATATTAGTCAGAGGAGAGCTGTTGCATTTAAACCAAGAAGGAGCCATTGCCTTTATACTCAACATGCATTAGCCCTTATTTATCACCTCTCTCTCCTACATACAGCAAGGACGAAATTTAACCTTCCCAACAACTAGTTTATCTTGTATTTTCTATATATACATTTTTTTAGCTTTCTAGTCAAATAAAAGAGCTCATACAACTCTTGTAGAGCTAATTCTAACCTAAAGGCTGTAATAAAGTATGTTTTTCTTATTTCGTCCATTCTCTTATTCTCTCTTATTTTCTCGTATTCATACTTCATTCTCTTATGTTTCAATTCTCTACAATCAATCTTCCCCTGTTAATCTCTTTCTCTAAAGAACATAATCTGTTCTATAGCATTTACACCAAATTTGGGTGTTTTCACATATTTCAACATGGTATTAGAGAAATAAGGTTCTGCAAACCTGTGTCAAATTCTCTCATTCTCCATTCTCTATTCTTAATGATTTTTTTGTATTCTCAATTCTTCATTCTCAAGAAAAGAAACTAATCCTCTGATTTTTCCAAGCGTTACTTGGAAACTCAAAATATGATATGTGCAGTCATGGCCTATGAAATTATAACATGGGTGATGTATCTGATCTGTTCTATCATGGCTGTGATAGAAATAGAAGTTGAAGGGGTGCCAAAGAAATCTGTTTCATGCCATGGCCCTGTTTTTCAAGTGTGGGCTATGGGAGTACGTTTTTCGCTCTCATGTTGCTGCCACAACAAAGCAAAATTCATATGGCTGCCACAACAAGGATCATCCATCAATATTAATCGCATATGTGAGCATGTTTTTGTCTCTCATGTTGTTGCCATAAAGAAAGAAAATTTCGTGAGAGGTGTAGAAGATCAAGAGACAAAACCAAATAGCTCTGGGAATTCAAGGCTGAAGATCTTGTAGATTACTCATATATTGAAACTGCTATGGGCAGATTACTCATATATTGAAACAGCTAATGAGTCTTGAATTCTCTCAAAATCACCTTTGGGAATGTTTCTGTTCTCATTTGCATCATAAAAGGCACAATATAATCTTCATAAAAATATGAACGATTTTCTCATTACCTTGATAGATTCATTTCGTTGTGGGCTGAAATGGACCAGATCAAATTCTTATCAAAACCTTCCAAGCTTTACAAATCAAATTCTGATCAGAGCAATGTTTCATCAAACCATCAGGTTATATCTATCTTTTTCATATAGATATTTTTAGAATCTCTTGTTGTGGTTCCTTGAAGGTTTGAAATGTCTGATCTGGTGCTTGTGATGAATGCTTGATCTGATTTGGGAATGTTAGGATAAAAGCATGACTTGTTCTCATATATTGGAAGAAGAATGAACTAAATGTTAATGATTGAAATATGATGATTCATTATCAGATTCGTGGTTCATTGTTAAGAGTTCAATTAAAATCAGTTGATCATGTTCTAGTTCTGCTAATTCGATTAGCATGATCTGCTTATTCTATTTAATCATTAAACTGTTAGAATACATTGATACAATGTTTTCTTTATATCTTGCAAGGAATGATGTACACAATGTACCTCATGGCAATATCACCTTTTTAATACTCCAGCCAATCTTGTCGGAGGGAGGGGATGTTGGATTAAGCTTGATAGCTTGATCTAAAATTTATCCTAATCCTACCGAGTTATGGTTTCTAAAGGGATTAGGATTAGGAAGAATAATATTAGGAGTTATCTAAATATTATTATGTGTTTTCAAAATAGGTTTAGGAGTCATCTAAACTAATATATAAGCACAAGTCAAGTTGTGACTATGACTTAGAACTTAGAGAGATTTGAGATTTGAGCACTACGAGTAGGTTTGATCCCTTTCAAGGGTACGTAGGCAGTTGTTAAGGTGCAGCCATCCATCAATAAAGATAATTCATTATTTATATGTTATGTGTTTTTCTTGATCGATCTATCATGATCATATATGAGACTTTAATTGGTATCAGAGCTTGATAAAGTCGATCAGGTAGGAGATTAAAAGTCTTGACCAGGCGTGTCAAGACGAGTCACACACCAACAACAACAAAAAAGAAAGAGGTCCCAACAAAAGCATGTTGAGGTTAACTATCAAACCAAGGACTGTGAATCATGGTGGAGAACAACGAGGATGTTGAGGTGTAGAACGGCAAAGAGACATGATATGATCCGCAGTATGTGTCAGATTCGGTGTAATTGTTTGTGGTTCATATACATATACTTTAGGGAAAAGATTGATTACGTTGTTTGTTGATTACGATGATGACATGGACATTGATTTTTGAGACAAGTAAGGTTTACTTGGTATGCAATAAACCAATTCAACTACGTGCACAATTCTTATATCAACCGAGACATGGGTGATGTAATTGATTCAAAATGCTATAATTTGAGGTGGAATACAAATAAGGTGGCGAGTACTAGGGCCTTGAAAGATGCATGGTGTACTTGATGTTGTTGCCGTAAGCGAGAATCTTGACTATGGAGAATCTACTTGGAGGAAAAATAGTAAAACGTATACAACGGCTGTGATTCGATCAGCGTGTGTGAAAGAAATAGGGACTGAGATGACTCTTATTGGGAGCCAAGAGTCCTCTAGAATAGCTATGCATGTTTGAATTGCGTCACCAGTGAGGAAGGATAGAAGCATAGTGAGTAATAACAAGAACACTATCTTGGTTGAGAAATAGACATATGCATATCTGAGACATTGGAGATGCTAAGATTGTTAGGGGGAGAGAGAGAAAGAGAGACCAACAATGGCGATCAGATTGTTTACGATTCTTTTGTTGTCGTTGTTCACTTCGTCTATAAGATGCAAAGAGACGGAGATGAAGGAGTTCCTGTTGACCTTGGATCACACTAAATTCACCAAAACAATCAACAAGGACTATTTCATCGTCGTCGAGTTCTACGCCCCATGGTGTGAACACTGCAAGATTTTAGGGTTTCCCAACAATCAAGATTTTCAGAAATGGAGGAAAAGCCATTCAAGACTACAATGGACCACGTGAAGCTGAAAGCATTGATACTTACTTAAAGAAACAAAGTGGACCTGCTTCATTTGAGATTAAGTCAGATGATGATGGTGCTGAGGTTGTTGGTGACAAGAAAGTTGTTGTGGTTAGGATTTTCCTAAATTATTTGGTGCTGAGTTTGATTCTTTCTTGACCACTGCTGAGAAATTACAACGAGAAAGTAAAAGAGGAAAATCAATTTTTCATCTCAAGAGGAGAATGAAAACAAAAGAAACATAAAACAAAGAAGGCGAGGAGAGATAGGTTGGACCCAGAAAAGTCTCTTGCATTAGGAGCTGAGGAAACGCCTCCACCATAAAATTGATGAGCTCAAAGGTGGTGGTAGAGGTTAAGATAGACCAAGAAGCCATTAAAAAAAGAAAAAAATAGAAAGAAAAGGAGAAGGAACTCGACGCCACTAAAGAGCAGTATCTTGGAGATTTGATCTGGGTTCATAACGAGTAAAGAAGAAGTCATGGGTATTGCTATAGAGCAAGAGACTTGCATGGAGAGGAATCACGGATGCTTGGTGACCAAACAGTCACCGGATAAAGTTGTTATGGTAGCTGGAAAATCGATTTACAATTTATTGATGGTAAGGGAGGAACTCAAGTCACGACAAACTCCTTTCAGTGTTGGGCCAAGATGGGCCTTCTCTCTTATTAGTAAATATTGGGCTAACATTATTTATTAATGCCCAAGAGAAAAAGAGAAATAAGGCACGTGTTATTTTCTTTCCTTTTTATACTTCTCTTTAGTTCAAGCTTTGGGAATAAAGCTCAAAGGAATAGTCAACGACTACAGAAGCTTCGCCGCAGCTGTAGAGACTTCGGTCGATGGTGCTTCATTTATTATGGGTTTTATCAGCCTTCCTAAAGAAGAGAACTCATGGTATTTTTGAAAGGAAGAAGATGGATCCAATCTTGAAGCCGATAACCAAGAGGTGTATTATTGGATGATAACGAGACATGTGAGGTCAAACCTGATGATGAGTAGCGGACAAGAGGAGTATCACTGCAACTCACGAACTGTCACGAGCTGTAAGAAACCATGAGGAGAAGAGAGAAAGAGAGAAGAACGTAACAGTGAAGAAATAAACCACTAGTGGGTCTGATTAGTCAAGTCGTGGCTGTGAGAGGCCTCCATGGTTGTGTGAGAGCAAGGAGTGATCAGACATGGAGAATAAAAGGAAAAGAAGAAGAAAAGAGAAAGGGTTGTAGCTAGTGGGGATATTAGAGAACGATTTGCCATAGAACAAGAGGTAACTAGATATTGATTAAGGTGTACATGGAAGGATCATGTTGCCAAGAGTTCATCAACCACTGATGGAGATATGAGCACTCATAAAATATCCAAGTTATGGGTGTTGCTTCTTGGCCAAGAAACTGCAGAAATTTTGTGGAGGTTTCGTGTTTGCTTGGTTCCACTGACGGCGAAGGTGACAATCGTTTTTGCCGGAGAAGTTGGTGAAGGCGTCATCATTGGAGTAGAAGACAATTGTGTCGAAGAGGAAGAGACAGATAAGAGGAAAAAAAAAATGAAGACTTTGTGGGCTGAAGTTGACTCATGGAGTAGCACGAATTCTGTTCTTATAATTTTGAGGGTGGCTGGGAGTATGCTCAAGTATAAGCTGTTGTGACACACTAGGAAGAGTGCTTAAGGTTGACTGAAAGAGATGATAATTTCTTATGAGAAACCAAGTTAAAGGAAGATGGTTTCAAAGAACATGAATCTAAGAGAGAGATGGATAAGATGTTTGGAAATTGCAGAAGTTGAAAAGGACAAGTGCAAGGATACAAAGATACAAGAGTAGTGTTACCAAGGATGTTATGTATTTTTTATGTGCCAAGAGCATCCTTGATTATCTAAGAAGAGACATGATTTCACGAGGTGGAATATTCTCAACTGAAGATGACAATAATTTTAAATCTGAGGGTGCAAATATAAAGAAAGAAGGAGCTTGTCTATATATGGACCACTAATGAGATTGATAAACACCAACGGGAGGACTTTCAGTGTCGGTGAAATCATGGAAGAGAAAAGAGCCAAAGATAGTCTCGAGAAGCAAAGATATGAAGCTGAGTATGGTGATCAAGTCCCCACCTAAGAAACGAATGGTGGTGGTTTGAGTTTACAAGCTTCGGAGACCTGACACGAACTTATGGGAATACCACAATGGGAAGTGCTTTGTGTCTACGTCAAAAAGAGTGTAGTAGTGAGAGACACTTTTGGGTACAAAAGAGTGTCCCAAGATAATAAAGACATTGAACGTGAAAGTCGATAGTGAAGTTGATACATCGCAACGATATAGAACACTAAAAAAAAGGGAGAATCTATGTTGAGTTATTACATAGATTAAGAGAATCTCGGAGAACCATTGTCGGGGCATGACATAGGTTAAGAGAGATTGAGTGAGCTTTAGTTTTTGAGTAAGTTTTCTAAAGCAATAAAAGAGTGAGTGTTTTATTATCTTGTGTTCTTAAGTGATGGTCACAGTTATAGTGCATAACACACTTGGAAGGAACAAGTTCAAGAAGATGAGAGGTCTAAGTGCAGCTTTAAGCTTAAGGGGGCAATGTTGGATTAAGCTTGATAGCTTGATCTAGAAGATATCCTTATCCTACCGAGTTATGGTTTCTAAAGGGATTAGGATTAGTAAGAATAATATTAGGAGTTATCTAAATATTATTACGTGTTTTCCAAATAGGTTTAGGAGTCATCTAAACTAATATATAAGCACAAGTCGAGTTGTGACTATGGCTTATGAGCTTAGAGAGAATTGAGATTTGAGATTTGAGAACTACGAATAGGCTTGATCCCCTTCAAGGGTACGTAGGCAGCTTTTAAGGTGCAACCATCCATCAATAAAGATAATTCATTATTTATATGTTATGTGTTTCTCTTGATCGATCTATCATGATCATATATGAGACTTTATGGGAGGGGGGCAATGGGATTTAGTCCATCGTGGCTAACTGAAGTGGTAAACCCAAGAAGAGGACCCGAGGGAAGACCGAGGTTGTGAACCCAAGCGTGGTTAACCCAATAGGAAGATCGAGGTGGTTACCAATGATAATGAAACAACAAATCCTTCAAGCTTTACTAAAGATGGAAGAGTGTGCAATCATATTATCGCTAACTTGGCTCAATTGTAATCCATCAGCCAAGCTTGAGGGGGAGTACATTGGTGGTGTTGCACTCTTTTTCCCTTACCAAGGTTTTGCCCCAATGGGTTTTCCTTCCTAATGACTTGAATGAATGTATCTTCCCTAGCTAATGAAAATTCATGATTAGGGTGATAAGTGATTTAATTCAAATTGAATGTTATTGCTCCTTAAGCATTTTTCACAAATGAAATATTTTTAGTGATAATGATTAGTGAAGAGATTTTGTACCGTAAAAATGGATTAGTCTTGATTACTGCTCCATTACCTAGAATTGTGTTAATAGAGATCCTTTATCATTATTAGAGAGTTATCATCTCATCTAGATCATCTTTTTACCCTTGACTTATTGCTTTATCATCATATTACACATCTCTTTTTTAGCATTATCATAGTTTCATTTTAAATTGCATTCCTTTGTTCATATTAGGTATAATAATTACCATAAACAAATCTTATTGATTAGATTGATTGAACTTATACATTGTTAGTTATTTTTTTGCATTTTCCTTGTGGATCAATACCCTATAGATAGTAGAAGTGACTTTTGTGAAATTGCGAGATTCTCTTTGGGTTTAAAAAATTGAGCTATTAGTGTTCGAGGAAAATTTAAAAATTAACCAAAGTGGGCTTAGACTAGTTATTGAATCAAGAGAAGTAGAAAATGTATGCACCTACGAGGACACGAGTTCCATTCTCATTCGAAGGGATAACTCATTGGGAAAATTGGCTATTTGGACAGTTTTCAAACTTATTCTACTTGTGCCCATCCTGGCATTTAGTTGGCCCCTTACCGCCACATATATTGGGCAATTGCTTGCATTATCTGTTACTATTTGGATCTGGCCCGGTCTTGGGTCGACCAGCTATTCATTTACCTTGGTATTTATGTGATTATAGACCTAAATTAGTTATATATCTTTGTTCTTAGCATAATATTTTGCCTTTTTGGATCTAAGACTCATTGTCCTAGATCTTTCTTAATCCTTTGCATTAATTAAGTTTCTTTTCATCTTTCTTAACTTATGGTTATTATGCTTTCATTACCTCATTAGGTGGTTTGATTTCATTAAGCATGTTGGAATAGTCTTTTGAGGAGTTAAGATTTTGAAGATCATAATGATTTTATGAGTTAATGATGCTGCTTATGGTTAGACACTAAAATATCGTTCATTTAAGTTGTTCTTAATGATAGATTTAATTTGATCTCTTAAATCTTGACGATTAAGTTTTCATGCCCGAAACATATTTGATAAAATATTTGAATGAATTAAATGAATGTATCTTCCCTAGCTAATGAAAATTCATGATTAGGATGAGAACTGATTTAATTGGACTTGAATGTTAATGCTCCTAAAGAATTTTTCACAAATGAAATATTTTTAGTGATAGTGATTAGTGAAGAGATTTTGTACCATGAAAATGGATTAGTATTGATTAGTGGATCAAAACCCTATAGATACTACAAGTGAATTTTGTGAAATTGCGGGATTCTCTTCGGGTTTAAAAAATTGAGCTATTAGTGTTCGAGGAAAATTTAAAACTTAACCAACGTGGAGTTAGACTAGTTACTGAATCTGGGGAAGTAGAAAATATATGCAACTAAGAGAACACGAGTTCCATTCTCATTCGAAGGGATAATTTATTGAGCGAATTCGCTATTTGGACAGTTTTTCAAACTTAATCTACTGGTGCACATCCTGTCGGTTAGTTGGCTGCCACAACTGACCGCCATAACCAACATGGAGCATTCTTGGCTGTCCCCCTCGGCCAGACTTGACTGCCAGTGTGAACAAAAATGCAATCCTAGCGGCCCCTTACCGCCAGACTAGGATTGTGTTAATAGTAATCCTTTAACATCATTAGAGAGTTATCATCTCATCTAGATCATCTTCTTACCCTTGACTCAATGCTTTATCATCATATTACACATCTCTTTTTTTAGCATTTGATAGTTTAATTTTGAGTTGCATTGCTTTCTTCATATTAGGTATTATAATTACCAAAAACCAATCTTATTTGATTACATTGATTGAACTTATGCATTCTTAATGAGTTTTTGCATTTTCATTGTGGATCAGTAGTGTATAGATACTACAAGTGACTTTTGTGAAATTACGGGATTCTCTTTGGGTTTAAAATCTTGAGCTATTAGTGTTTGAGGAAATATTAAAAATTAACCAATGTGGGGATGAAATAGTTATTGAATCTATGGAAGTATAGGCACCTAATAGAACACGAGTTCCATTCTCATTGGACGGGATAACTTATTGGGCGAATTGGTAAATTTTCAAATTTAATTTACTTGTGCACATACTGGTGGTTAGTTGGCTGCCACAACTGACCGCCATAACCAACATGGAGCATTCTTGGATGTCCCCTTCCGCTAGAATAGACTGCCAGATTCAACAAAAATGCACCTGTACCGCCACATCTGATCGCTAGCGCATGTACTTTTTGGATCTGACATGGTTCATCCCGGGTATTTATATCATTTTAGACCTACATTAGTTATATATATTTGTTCTTAGCAAAATATTTTGCCTTTTTTGAATCTAAGACTCATTTTACTAGATCTTTCTTAATCATTTCCATTAATTAAGTAGAAAACGTATGCACCTAATAGGACACGAGTTTCATTCTCATTGGAATGGAAAATTTATTGGGCGAACTGGCTATCTGGAGAGTTTTTCAAACTTAATTTACTGGGGCACATTTTGGTGGTTTGTTGGCTGCCACAACTGACCGCCATAACCAGCATGAGGCATTTTTTGCAGGCCCCCTCCGCAAGACTAGGCTGCCAAACTAAACAAAAATGCAATCTTAGCGGCCCCTTACCGCCACATCTGACCGCTATCATCTACATTATTAGTTACTTTTTGGATCCGAACCAGTATATCCTGGGTTGACCCACTACTCATTTACCTGAGTATTTCTATGATTTTAGAGATAAATTAGTCATCTATCTATGTTATTTTTGTTAATATTATGTAAAATTATATTCAAGAAAATCCATTTTTATAACAAGTGTGACTCGGAGGTTAGAAGTAAATTAAATGCAAAAGAGAGATAAAAACCGCTCAAAGATGAAATGGGATATGATGGCCTCATTAAAACCCAACCCCGGAAAACCCAATTGGGACAAAACCAGAATTGGAAAAAAAAGTACCATCAATTCCCAATGAGCTGAAAATGTATAAAAGATAAAAACAGAACTAGACAGACCAATGAAGCTAGCTAACATCAACAAACCCTGAAGCTAAACCAATCTCTCTGTCCCTCCAAATATTTCCCTTGCAGCTGGAGAGTAGATAGCCGATTTCGCATAATCCTATCAATGTCTTTGATGAGGATACCCTGATCTTTAGATGGCTCGTTGTGATGTCTCATGTTTCGCTCATGCCAAATAACATAAACCGTCGCTTGAAAGACATACCTCAAAAGAAACTGGTGAGTTCGCCCCAAAGCTGAGCCAGAGATGATATTAACAATGTGATCGAAGTGAGGTGTTGAGAGCTTATTCCAGATCAAAGAAGTAAACATGCAAACAAAGAAAATATGATCGTGAGATTCCAAAGCCAAGTTGCAAAAACCACAGCTTAAATTCCCCCTTTGTTCCAATGTAGCATTCAATCCCCCGTTGAAAGCCAGTTCTGAATTGCTAACCAAACTATGAAGGAGTATTTTGGAGTTGCCAAAGGGTACCAAACCCCTCGATACGAGCTCTTAGGATTTTCCACCGTTCAAAGTTGGTTCCAAGTATTTTTTGATGGAAGCCATGCTTAAAAACATTAGGCGATTGACACCACAGATGAAGGTTTGGATCAGTGCTTCGATTGGACATAAGCTTCTCAATCTCCTCCTCAATGCTATTTAGAGCGAAGCCACGCCGTCGCCTCCTCCGGCCAACATAGTTGAAAGCTTGATCCCCATATCAATGCAACCCCTATCACCCAAGAGCTCATGCAACCGACCCAAAGAAGATCAGTCGTCAAACCAAAAAGAACACTCAATACCACTCGTCACTGTCACCTTATGGAACTTTTTTTCTTGATCTCTATATTTGATGAGCTTCCGCCAAATCCAAGAACCTGCCGTTGAATTCATACTTATTGATCAAAAGGAACAAGCTCTTATCAAATTTTTGTTAACCTAGTTCACCCACAGAGAGTTCCTTGCTGAAACTATCTGCCAAATAAGCTTAAAACAACTAACTTTGTTGGCCTCCGCGAGAGACCTTCTTCCCAAACCACCTTCTTTCTTTGGCCGACAGACATCCGGCCAAGCCATTTCAGCCTTACGGGGATTTAAGTCAGGCCCCGGCCACAGGAAAGCCAATTTAATTCTCTCAATTTCCCTGATACAAGTACTAAGCAAACGGAAAACAACAATCCTTCTTTCTTTGGCCGACAGACATCCGGCCAAGTCATTTTAGCCTTACGGGGATTTAAGTCAGGCCCCAACCACAGGAAAGCCAAGCTAATTCTCTCAATTACCCTGATAAAAGCACTAGGCAAGCGGAAAACAGCAATCCAAAAATCCAAACAAAGGCCCCGGTGATCTCTTCATCTGAAAACTCAGACATCGGCATTCCTTGCTCCTCGTCAGAGCATCGTTAAGAAAAGAGGTTTCCAAGCTCCTCTATTGTAGCCCCTGTAAAGTCCATAGGTTGGTGAGTAAAAATATTTGTAAAATACCTGAAGGCCTCTGATTTAATGTCCTCCTTAGCCGTAAGAGTAACCCATCTTGGTTGATAATTTCCTTTATCATATTCCATGCTTGCCATTCTTTAACCGCATTACAGAAAAAGTGATTGTTTTTGTCCCCCACATTCAACCAGTGTAACTTGGACTTTTGTCTAAGTAAACTCTCCTCTAGGTGTGTCACATGGTCCCATCTAGTAAAGGCTGAGGCTTCGGCTGTGCTGGTATTAGGAGACGGCTGAGAAAGAGTTGCACTTTGGCAAGCACAAAGTGTCACATAAGCTTCATCTACACGTCTAGAAAAATGGTGGAGCTTTACCCGACTAAGATTCTGAATTAACAGCTTGAGAGACTTTAGCTTTTTCAAGAACCTATACAAAGATGAAGTAGAGAGAAAAATAAGAGCCCTAGAGCTCCAATACTCCTCCACCATAGGCTTAAATTCCTGCACCTTAGCAATAGCGTTAGAAAACTTAAAAGGATTTTTTGCTTTAGTAAACATACCAGACTGGAGAACATGGCCCGCAGATTGTCGGAACAGCCTTCGGCCTTAAACTTAGTGTATGAATTGCATTGCTTAGTTTATATTAGGTATAATAATTACCAAAGACTAATCTTATTTGATTAGATTGATCAAACTAATGCAATCTCAGTGAGTTGTTGCATTGCATTTCATTGTGGATCAATACCCTATAGATACTACAATGACTTTTGTATACTTTGGGATTCTCTTTGTATTTAAAAATTTGAGCTATTAGTGTTCGAGGAAAATTTAAAAATTAACCAATGTGAGATTGGACTAGTTATTGAATCCAGGGAAGTAGAAAATGTAGGCTCCTAAGAGGACACGAGTTCCATTCTCATTGGACAGGATAATATATTGGGCAAACTGGCTGTTGGACAGTTTTTTAACAACTGAATTTACTGGTGCACATCCTAGCGGTTAGTAGGCTGCCACAACTGATCACCATAACCAACATGGAGCATTCTTTGCAGTCCCCCTCCACCAGATTAGAATGTCAGAGTGAACAAAAATGCAATCCTAGCAGCCCCTTACCGCCACACACTGTCACCTGTATTATCTGTTACTTTTTGGATCTGACCCTGTTAGTCTCGGGTCAACCCACTACTTATTTACCTTAGTATTTATTTCATTTTATACATAAATTAGTGATATATCTTTGTTCTTAGCTTAATATTTTGCCTTTTTTGGATCTAACACTCATTGTACTAGTTCTTCCTTAATCTTTTACATTAATTAAGTTTCTTTTCATCTTTCTTAACTTATGGTTATTATGCGCATTACAAGAAAACACACGATATGTGACACACATTCGTCTCACTTTCGTCACAAATATTGGAAAGTACTACGATTTTTCATCGACAACAAGTTGTCTCTTATAACAAAGTGAGGTCATCGCAAAATTATCATAAAACATAAACGACTTTGCGACAACGGGTAACGTGGCTGTTTTGCAACGAATTTACGACTATGTAAGTAGTCCTAAATTTGCCACGATTTAAGACACTCTAACTCATAGGTAATTTTTGAGAAATTTTTTAGAACCTGATGTCACTAATTTAAAACGTTTGCAACAATTTCGAGACAAACATCTCATATTTGCAGTTGCAATTTCGTACTTAATATTTGCGACGATGTACTCACAAATTAGCATCTCATATAAAGCCGTCACAAATTAGTCATAACTATTTGAAATGAAAATTTGGCAAAAAATGTAATGCCTTGTAGTATAAATTATGACGACTTTGTTACTAATTGTTTGGTGTTGTGAAAAATGAAATTATTTGATTAATATAAAATTACTTTAATTTGAATAAATTTTTGTAGTAATTAATAGTAAATTCACTAAAAACACGAAATTTAAATAATACAAAACAACTACATAAAGAAATACTATAGTAAAATCATCTGTAAAATATAAAAACTAAATTCATTCAAAGAAACATGAAAATCAAATCGTGACTACAAAAACAAATACAAATCTAAAAATGGTCTATCTTGATCCCCTAACAACTTTGTTGATCTCACACAATCCTTAATCTCAATTTCACCCTAATTAGAGATCATAAGTCACTAATTAAAAACTCTTGAATCGCTTTATTTGACAAAACTCATAAAGAAATTAAACTTTGCTATTAAGAAACTAAACACAAAGGTCATAAAGAAAAAGAAAAAGATTCATATAACAAAAATCATACGATTAAAAAGCTACTATACAAAAATTTGAAAAACAAGTTACTATACAAGATTTTCATCATTAAGCTAAACTCAAATAAAACATGCATTTGGTTGAGTTCACAAATTTGACAAACTAAGAGAAGAGAGATGATAACCTTGAGGAACGACGGCGGTGGAGATTCAAAGTTTAGGAATGACTGCATCAAAGCAACAGACGTGGTGGTGGATCTGCAGGCTTGGAGCGGCAACGGCAGATCTACAAAATGATTTGGTGGCAGCGACTTTGAACGGCATTGGCGGCGAGTTACTCTTCGAGTTTGAAACTTTAAAAACTTAAACTTTGATGCACAAGACTTAATCTTCTTCTAAGAATATGATAAATAGGTAAATATACTTTACTACGGATTAGAGAAGAAGTTAATTGTTGCAAAAGAAGTCATCGCAAAATCGTAGCAAATTTGCTACCAACATTAAAACATGGTTTGCAACCTCGGAGACTCGAACCCGGGTTGTATTACCTTACGAGTTTATAGATCGTGCACCACAACCAATGTGTGATGGACCTCTTTCAGTAAGTTATTGCAAACACTTCTATATATTGTTAGTTTTGTGTCATTTGAGAAAACTTCATAATTTAAATATTTGTGAAAATAATATATATCATTCCGAACAAACTCATATATCCATTTAATATCTTACAAGTATTGAAAAATATGGAGGGTAGAAATATATATTAATTCCAAGATAATTTACGGTTTTTACAGAAAACGGTAAATTCAAAATAAAATCTATTAAACCCTTTTAAATTGAAAGAATGATATATAATTATATATATTATGTAAATTAAAGTATTTTTGGTTCGAGTCTATTGTACTAATGATAGAGTTAAAATTTTAAAACCCTAATTAGGTCTTGCAAGTGCACGAATCAGTTTTAGTAGTCAATGGCTATCGATCCACGAGAAAATAGAACTACGTACTAAGAATGCATGATATCAGTTAAGCTACATGAATATGACTGATTTGTATTTTTTTACTAATTATTATTAAGAATTATGAGAATGGCAAAAACAAGATTGATAATAAGATGATAAAGCAATGAGTCAAGGGCTAGGCAATCAATCTAAATGATATGATGGATCAGTAATGATGCTTAGAACAAACAATGGATATAATCCTAGGTTATGGATCACTAATCAAGAATCATCCATTTCCATGCCACTAACTACTTCATTAATCATCCTAATTAAGCCAAAAATCTATTTGGTAATCAAGGAATCAATGAACATTAACAATCAATTTCATTCAAACCACTATGCGCCATAAGCAAGTTACATTGGCTAAGAAAGATAAGCGCATTTATGTTTGGTTCAAACATTTCATCAAACACCTTCTCGGCATGAAAATATATTGATATAGATTCAAGTGATCAAATCAAATCTAGCATTACTAACAAATAAAAGATAACCAAAAATCTACTCCATAAGCATCAGCATTAACACATCAAACCATCATAATCTACCTAGTCCCTAACTCATTAAATGACTACTCACACATAGCTGATTAAACAAAACAAACTAAACAAGATAATGAAAGAGATAAGAGAGATGAAAGAAAATAACCAAATGCATAAGATCATCAAAATCCAATACAATGATGTTCTTAGATTAAAAAAGGAAAACAGAAATGCTAATCAAAATTTTGGTAGCTAAAAGTAGGTCTAAAAATTATATATAGCAAAACTAATGTGGAATGAGTCGACCTGGAAAAACCGGGTTGGATCCAAAAAGTAATAGTGGAAGCAGCAGGTGGCGTTCCATGTCAGCGGTCATGACCGCTGGGGAGTGCAACGGTGCAACTCCCAGCGGTTCGAGACAGCAATCTTCAGTGCTCTAAAATGCACCGTGCAGCTCCCACTGGTTTATCGTAGCGGTTAGATACCGTTGACAGCTATACCTAGAACTGCTGAATCTTCAACTTCATCTTGTAGCTCCCAGCGGTTGGTCCTAGCGTCCTAACCGCTACCAGGCTCAAAGTCTCCAAGAATCCCATCTTTTGCTCGCCTTGCTCACCACGAATCTTCATGCCCATGCTCCAAGTCTCACAAACACCGATAATGGACTTAAAACTCATGCAATACGCAAGATAAATATCCTATTATTCTAAAATGCAACACAATGCAAATGCGAGGACTCGAATGCATATATTCACTTAAGTAAGATGAGACCAAAGTGATCAAAACAAAAGGTTTAAGCCATGCGAAAACCATAGATCCATAGATATTAACTAATTAAGTTATGTGTGTTTTATTAGTTGTGTCATGTGGTTATTACTATATTGTAATATATATTAAGTTTTTCGTAACTTTATTTATTTTAATAGTGATAATCTTGATTTCTCGTCTTTATTATTTGCTAAAAAATTTAAATTATAAATATATAATAAAAAGGAAACAAATATTTAATTCTTAATTAGTTTAATTTAATTTCAGTCGATAATTATTATTAATATGTAATCACCAAAATATAAAATAAAAATGGTGGGATAGAATATTGAATTTTATTAAACAACCCTTTGTAGGATAATTTTTTTTTTGAACAATATATAAAATTATATTCAAAAGACTTGTGTACAACAAGTATTCTCGTTTTTTTAGTTTCTAAATGAAAAATAAAGGCGCTCTAGAAGAAAATCAATAGTACTAGTACTTACATGCTTGAATGTTGATAGACAATGTAGCATTCACAAAACCTATAAATCATATGATTAAATCCCCCGTCAGGCGTGGTTCTGTTGCAATAAGTAAAAACTTTTACTTCAAACTAAACGTCTTCCTTCTCTTGCAAAGCGTCTCCCAAAATTCATATGAATTTCAAAGGTTATCAATTTGCATATAGCACTAATATTTATAATCCAAAAAAGAGAAGATTCTATTACGAAGACTCGACTTATTTATACGTTAAGCCAACTCTGCTACTTTCTAATCTTACACTCTCAATATCATTAGTGAATCTTTCTGTCTAGAGTCTTTAAATTTTGGTAGGATCTGGTTCTGAAAGAACAGAAACAAATTGGTCAATGTCGACTGAGGCTTCGCTCTTGCTTCTACAACTTTCCGGTCTTCTCCTCCTCTGTCCATCGCCTTGGAAATCACTAGGAGTAGCTTCATATAAGGTTACAGACTTGCCTCTGCTATGAAGATTAGTCATGACTTCCTCCTGAGCATCGTTGTCGTCCCTGATAGTTTCGAGTACTTCTACCGCATGATTCATGAGAGGTCTTCCTTTCGGGTTTTGGCTTAGGCATTGGTATGCCAAACCGGCTACTTTCATCAACGCCTTCGTGGCGTACTGTCCATCCATTCGAGGGTCTATGATCCTCAAAAGCTTCTTGTGGTGATTCAGCAGCGGCCGTGCCCATTCTACCAAGTTATGCTCCTGGCAAGGTCTGCTTTTGTCCATCGCCCTCTTTCCAAGGAGCATCTCGAGGAGAAGTACACCAAATCCATAAACATCACTTCTTGGTGTCAAATGTCCTAGTACAACAATCACATACATGACCCATTTACAAAGCAGTTACATATATTATATGATCATATCAGCATCAACTTATCCATAAGTGCTTATGGAAAATAATAATGACAGACCTGTCATTACATACTCAGGAGCAGCGTATCCATAAGTACCCATAACACGTGTTGACACATGTGTTTGATCACCTCTTGGACCATCTTTTGCCAATCCAAAGTCTGAGAGTTTAGCATTGTAACCCTGCACAAGCATTACACCTTTCAGGGGCAACATAGATGAATAAATCGAAAAACTAGAAACCAGGTCATTATAGAGTTTGAGTTTCACTGAAAACTCTATGCCCCTGTAGACAGCCTATTGAAGAACAAGAATTAGAAATCTATGCAATTTCAAAATGAACGATGTAATAGCTGACCTCATCCAGCAATATATTTGCTGTCTTCAGATCTCGATATATGATGGATTGTTCAGCACCATGAAGGAATGCAAGACCCTTTGCTGCGTCTAGCGCAATCTTCATTCTTTTCGTCCATGTCAAAGTGCATCCAACTCCTGCCAAAAGAAGACACATTTCGTTACTAGATCATTTATATATAGGAAATTTAATCTGTATTATATTCATGAATTTGCTTTATCAGTTTCTCTTCAAGATATTCGTTTTTTTTTTTTGGTCAAAGCTCTTCAAGATATTCATAAAGACTAAGAACTAATATATCCATTTAAGTTATTGTAAACTTTGTTCAGAAACATAAACTTCCCATCTAACAACTCGTCTGAACCAATATATTTACCCATTCCTAACTCCCATCTCATCTGAAACTAAATCTTCGTCAGTAGTTTTTAGCTTTATCAATTAGATATATAAACTCTCCTGACTGTTCTTTAGAGCCCTAGCAGGTTCTTTGTAAAGGATTTGAAAAGCATATTTCATTATGGATTCAGCGGTATTAAAAGATGCAGTTCATATATTCAAAACATAGCTTATAAGACTGAGATAACTTATACTCAATATGCTCCAACTTTGGCAACTATACGCAAGCACAAAGTGTAGTATGTCATGACAAAAGTCATTTGCAGTTATCTAAAGCAAGCACATAGAAAACCAATAGATGCAAATTTATTTTAATTCGTCATGTTTTACTTGATGGGAAACTTACTTCGGAAAAGATGTTTCTCCAGGCTCCCCAATGCCATGTACTCATAGACTAATAACCTGTGTTCATCTTCACAGCAGTAGCCAATAAGCTTGACCAAATTCGGGTGACTAAGTTGTCCTAAATAGTTAACTTCAGCCTACAAGAAACGAATACGAACGATTTTAATAAACCACATTCCAAATTTCATATATGAAAGAAGATACATTCATCGTGCACGAGGAACAAATTGAAACATCAATTACCAGCCACTCTCTATCTCCTTGAAACCCTTCTGGATTAAGTTCTTTGATAGCAACTTTTGTAGACTTATAACCAGCTCTCACATTCTCATCTATAACTCCTTTATAGACCACTCCAAAACCTCCCTCACCGAGAATATAATCCGGCCTGAACTGTTTAGTAGCAATCTTCATCTCTTCGTAATTGAAAATATCAACATTTTCATATCCTGGATTAGATTGAAGATCTTTGATGTTTTTAGGAGCTAAAGGCAAGTTACTTGCACTCATTTTACCAACTGAATCTTGACATTCAGACTTCATTAGATACGCAGCTGAGTTTTTCCCTGATCTCCCTGTGAAATAACCAATAAAAGTTCCAGAAGCCCAAAGGTAAAGTGAAAAACATATCATTAAACAAATAGATTGAGAAATTTTCACATTATGAAAGCCCATACTTGAGTTTTACAATAGAACCATCACCGATGAGAACAATTTACCCAGAAAAATAGAACATAACAATCAACACTAAGGATTAACAACAATAACAACAACAAAAGAACAATATCAATACACTGATGAACACAATCATCAGAATTGATAAATTTTCACATTACATCCAAAATTCAATAGCTTTTGATCACTAAGAAATCCCATTACATCCAAATTTAATAGCCTTAGATCATTAAGAAGCCTATACTTAACAATTTTTCAATAGAAACATCACTAGAATCAGAAAAACTTACCCAGACAAATAACACATAATAAACAAAACTATCAATCGAGTAAAGAAAATACCATCAGACATAACAACTTTTCAGTAGTAAGAAGATTGATAATTTTCCTATTACATCAAAAATTCAATAGCTTTTGATCAGTAAGAAACTCATACTGAAACATCACCAAAATCAAAACAATTTACCAAGAAAAATGGAACATAATATCAATAGAGTAAAAGAACATATCATCCGACAAAACAAATAGTAAGAAAGATTGTGAAACTTTCAACATTGAATCCAAAAATTCAATAGCTTTTAATCATTAGTAAACACATAAACAGATTACATCGAAAAAACTCAAAAGCTTTTGATCATTAAAACTCGAATATTCAATAAACATAACCAGAATCCAAGTAGTAAGAAGATTGAAAAATTTTCACATTACATCAAAAAATTCAATAGCTTTTCATCATTTAAGAACATAACTTACCAAACAAACAGACTATATCACAAATTCAATAGCTTTTTGATCCTTACTATTAAAAAAATGCAATAGAAACATCACAGGAATCCAAAAATAAAATTATAATTATAACATTTTACCCAGAAAAATAGAACACGAACCCGAGAAGTTAACACGAGGCAAAAAAAAACGATCCGAATCAGATTTAATTACCTGATGATGTCTTCTTCTGATAATTTTGTTGTTGTTGAGAATATTGATACTGCTCTTCAGCGGCGCTGAAGCAAATCCCCATTCGAAATCTTCAAAAACTCCAAAACTCGTTCTTAGAACAACACACTCTCCTTCTTCAGCGGCGTTGTGTTTTCAATTCAATTGCCATTACATTTTCTATTAAATCTGAAAACAGATCCCATCTCCGAGAAACTGGTTACTAAACTCAGGAGAGGAGAATTGGAGAAGAGATGAGTTTGAGAGAGAGAGAGAGAGAAGAAAAGGAAAAAGAAGATAATTAGAGAGAGAGAGAGTGAATGATCGGTTGGAATTGATGGGATTTGAGACTAGCCGCCAAAAACGCAAGGCCAAGCGACCTGACTTCAGTTTTTTTTCCTTCTTCAACGGTTAATACATTTTATTATTCAAATACGTTGGCTTTGGTTTTTCAGATTGCTGAATAGTAAATTGTTTTTCTTTTTTTCTTTTTTTGCATTTATGATGTTTAAAATTTTAATTGGAAATTTCCTATTTTAATTAGATTAGATCGAAGTTCATACCAAATCTTATTAAGGAATTACTTTATTATAAATTTCCAAATCTATGTCCAGGCAAATATTTTGGTCAAAGGTCAATGTTTTGAAAGTTATTGAATATTTTGTAGGGGCAATTTAATATATGGTCCTAAATAATATGGTATTAATTTTGTTTTTATTGGTCTTTTTATCAATATTCAAATTTTGTCAAATTAGTAAAATTTTGTTAATTAGTAAAATATTTAGGAGAGAACATGTCCATTTTAACTTAGTAATTATTTTCTTAACATAATAAAAATATTATATTATATAATATATATATAAATATATTTTATATCATATTAAACAATAATTTAGATATAATATTTTTTATCGTGTAAAAAAAATAATTATCTGTTAAAATTAGATTTAACTTTTTTTAATATTTTAATCGTTAACAAAATACTTACTCCGTAAATACTACAATAAAAGTATTTTTGTGCAGATATTAATGGAATAGAATGAGAGAAAAAGCGATGTAAGAAAACTAAATAATTGATTATCTATGGCCAACTAGCAACATAACCCTATTTTGTAATCCATTAATTATTGACGTTGTTGACCGATTCTTTATTCTTGGGAGAATTTGCAAACAAAGCAAATTTTATCACTTCTCTCTTCAGTTGTCTTTAAAAAAAAATGAATGATAATTCCCCATTTATTAAAAACAGGATCTGAGATTGATGATCTGATAAACCCGATTTATGTTATTTATGTTCAAGCTTGGAGTTGGTCCTTCCAATTCTTGGAGTCCGAAAGCTGTTTCTTTCAGAAATAGATGTCTTTTTGATGATAATTTTTTTAATTTTTAGAAATAATATAATAGAAAAGAGGTTAATCTTTTCTTTTTCTATTTGAAGTCTTCAAAATTTCAGAACCCACTTTCTCCATCAACTCCCCCCCCCCCACACACACTTAAATATATATATAACAGCTAAAGTTATGAAAAAGAATTATATCGGCCGAAAATATTGAAACTTCTGGTGACAACAACACTTAAAATAAAATAATTTTGAAAACACATAAGAAACTACAAACCAAAATCGCTAAAGCTAATTTTATGAGTTAAATATTAATCTATTCACCTATTATTTTCTGTATCAGAAAATGCTTTATGTGGATAGAAATTACAAATTTTCCTGAAGTCTCTACGTACTTGCTTAATGTTTGGTAGATTTATAAAATTAAAATATATGTTTACTTACTCCAACTTGATGAATTTATATTTTGAGGTTTTTGAACCATATGTTAATCACCAACATCGGTAACGTCGAGATATAAAGAATACAATAACTAAGCAGATCTCGACAAGATCTGGTTTTGAACTCAAATAGAGGAATTTGAAAAATTTGTCCAAACGCTTCACCTACGACTTTGATGTGGAAGATTATAGATCAACAGATTAAAAGCCGAGAGAAGAAATCAATAAAAGAAAAACAAAAAACTGCGATAAAAACTCAATGTAAAAACAACGAACCACCAAAATACAATAAACAAAAGATTTTTTTGGTTACGTCGGACAAGTCCGAAGGCCAAGAATTAGCCGGAAGACTATCGTCCTGCACTTATGGATCTTTCTAAAGAACCACTAATTCTCTTCTTTGCTATTCTATGGAATCAACAGATAGCCATGAAAAAATATCACCACTTAACCTTTTAAATGATACATATCAACCTTAACCTAACCCATGATGGAGCGGTGGAAGTCTCCGCCAATCGGTTGAACTATGCTACTTTCTCCTTTTCTTTGCCTTTTTCTTTGACGACATCGGTTGAATCAACTTTAAGTGGGGTATTTCTTTGGGGAACAATAAACTCTAACCGAGAATTTGGTAGAATTACATCAACTGAAACTAGTTTACAAAAAGCTGAAGAAAAGTGGATACAACCAAAGCTACAAGAAAACCCTAGCCGTCTAGAAGAATCCTTAACCTCATACGCCGGCGCCAGAATATCGCGAATCGCGGAGATCAGTTTCATCGGAGCCACCTTCTCCGTCAATCCGGTGGGAGAAGGACTCCAAGGCGGTCGAAATGCGAAGACGAGTGGCGGGCTCACCTCACCGCCATCAACCACCAAGGTTTGCAGCAATCGCCAACCTTCCTCCACAAGCGATGCAATCCACCGGACTCACCTGGTGGCTTTCTTTACGAAGTTAGGTCAGAGGTGACAAAAACGGCGCTCTACTGCTGTCTCTGAAGGGTATCTCGCCGTCCTCCAAAATGAGCCTCGATCAAGTTTTGGTCGTCATGAACATCATCGCTGCTACCAGATCCGGCCACCACTCCGTTCCACCCGACGATTGCTCCACACCTCTGCATCACCGGAGACAAAGAGGGTGAACTACCGAACGTCGATCAACCTACTATCTGATGACGCTCATGCGAAAAAAGAGAAAAGACCTCTCGCAGAGGTCACCCGAAAGGCAGAAAGAAGATCAGAAAAAAAGAAAATGAGTTTTACCGTTTGAGATGGAATAATGGAAAGATTGGCCTACTTCCAACCAATAAGGTTAATCATCAAACAATCAAAAATTTAAGAAGTATTTTGATCACTATATCTACTTTTTGTTAGAATCTACAATGAATCCATAATTAAAAAAAATTATAAGACTGGAGTACTGCTCAAATGCTCATCCGTAATCAAATATTTACAAGACTAGAGCCTCGTCGTAGAAGTCAGAATTCATAAATCCAAAGCTCTCACGCCTGTTAACCAAAAAATTCTTCTATACACCTTTCAACTTTTTGTAAACCGATAGAACGTTAATATATATTTATGTTTTTCTGGGCGAAATAATGTCTGTAAGCATTAGATGCGCTATATTCTTGGTTTTGTTTATATCTTCACTTTGTTTAACTTATTAAGATATTACATCTATTAGACAAATAGATACAGTTAAGTTTTGTGTCTGAATTATATAGAACACAAAAGCATTGCATTGTATGCTTTAAGATTAAAATCCGAAATTTACAGTCTACTAGAAATATTTTCAAACTTCAAAGAACTTTAATCTTGGACGAGAAAAAAAAAAGTAAATTAGTTTTCTAACAACCAAAAAAGTCGTAATCAGAATTAGGCATGAGCAAAAAAACCGTGTGTCCGAATCGAACCCGACCCAAAAAGTCGTATCCGAACCCGTTCTATACCCAAACAAATTATTTTATTGGGTATGAAATCTCTAAACCCGAAAATCCGAACCCGTTCCGAACCCGAAACCCAAAACGAAAAACTCGAAAATACATAACTACCCATAAAGAATACCCTAATTCAAGAATCTTATCTTATAAATATGTAAATTTTATGTGTAATATATATATACTGATCCGAATCCGAACTGAAAAATCCAAAAAACCCGAAAACTCCAAAAATCCAGAACCCGACCCGAAAAACCAAAAAACCAAAAAATCCGAAAAAACCCGAAAAACCCAAATCCGAACCTAAACCGGATCAATATCCGAATTTTTCGGGTTTCAAATCTCATACCCGAACCCGACCCGAATCCAGAAATTTTTATCCGAAACGAACTCGAACCCAAAAAATTATTCCATTGGGTATTAAACTCCTAAACCCAAAAACCGAAACCTGATAGGGTTTTACCCGAATCCAATCGGATTACCCGATTGCCCACCCCTAATCAGAATTATGACTGAAAGTTATAGACGTTTAAAAGAAAAATGAGGTAGTTGTGAAGGAGCCAAGAGAATTCCAAAACCATCCACAAATCATTATTTGTTTCTGCATAATAACAAGTATGGTTTTACAATCCTACCCAAAAATTCTTCTGTATCTATTTTTGATTCCATATTTGTGTCTACCACAACATTCTATTTATGTAAAAAAACCATGTGAAATTCTTTTAGTATCCAATCAGCCGGTGTCACGCCACTATCTCGAGATCCACAGAAACCGGTTGGGCCCCATAAGGTCCACACAAAATGGAAGCGAGATCCTCAAACCAGGGTAAGATTTTTTATGTTGTAGGCGCTCTTGAGAGAACACGGGGTCATAACCCATACCAAGAGTAAAACCCCGTAGACTTGGAGTTACTCCTACTGGAAGGTTGATGAAGCTTTGCAAAGGAACAGGACCCGTCTGTAGACTGGACTCGTTAATAGGTTCTCTGCACGTGACCTGGGAGAGAACCCTAATCAGAGTATACCTTTTGTAGCAAAAGGTTTTAAACTTAGTAAAGGGTGAGACCCTTACTGCAAGAGGGTTAGGTAAAGTTAGTATGTGTGAGTAGATGGTAGTATTAATGTGAGAGTTAGACCCATATAGGGAGAGTTAGTAAGTTAGGAGTGAGAGTGTGATGGCGAGCTTCTGTAGAGCAAAAAAGACAACACCAGGAGATATAGATAGGATTGGCTCGTGATACTGAATGGTGTTAAGGGGAGGTCTCCCTAAGCTAAGGAGACAACATCATGAGGCATTATGTCGTGTGATAAACGGGGGAAGTTCTCGGAAATCATAAGAGACGGGAAAGGTAACCCCAAGCAGCATGCAACTCCGAGGGAAGGAAACCTTGTTGTAAGATGAAAAAATTTGCGAGGTGAAGGGAAAGAGATCCTTTCACACGTTAGCTTGCTGCTAGACAAGTGTGCCTACTAATCAGCATCCGGTTGCAACTATGGAGACGAAGAAAATCCACGGTTAGGTAAAGAGGGTTCTGTTTGAGTTTTTAAGGTGACTTAGATAGGAAGTGGTAGTAAGAGGTTTCCCTAGGGCGAACTTACAAGCATATTAACTACAAATTTTCGCAAGATAGCCAGGATACAATTACGACCTAGTTAGTGGATCATATTATTGAGAATATATTTATAGGTTTCATGACGTACTATGTGATGCGAAGCTGAAAGTACAAGAGATTGTCAGTTAAGTGCTAGGTCTGCGCGAAAAGAGGGAGTGATCTAGAATGTCGAGGTACTCTCCAGTGTATGCACTTAAATGGTTAGGAGTGTATTGGGAAGATTCTCTTACGCTTGAATTCGAGGGCGAATTCCATTTAAGGGGAGGAGCATTGTGACACACAGATCATGGCCTATAAAAATTATGCTTGAGTCTTTGAATCTATGAGTCTTGACTTTGTGGAATCCGAGGCTTGCATCACGATCATAGTGGGGATATATAGATCTAGATGTATATTAAGATCACGTGGGCAAAAAAGATAATTCACATTGAATAAGCCTTCAAATCATTTATTCATGCCTTCATTTATGGATGCAGGGTTAGGTATGCGGAAGTTACGTGTGCAAGAACTTGTTATATGTGAGAGTTATGTGTGAACAGGGCAATTTTGGTGTTTCAACTATGCTTCCATTTTGTGTGGACCTTGTTCGGCGCAACCGATTTCTGAGGAGCTCAGGATCGGGGCGTGACAGTGTGTTTTGAGGATGAACCGCGAGTATTGTCTATTCTTTATCTTGGTTTCGTTCTTATATTATGGTTTCATTTGAGGACAAATAATGAATCTCATACAAAATTCTTACTTGTTCACATATTTTTGCTCCGTTTCTTTCGTGTTCTCTTTATTACCAAAAATTTATGGATTTTTCATCTTTCAGACCCATAAATATGTTCTTTATTTCATAGTTGCTCTCTCATAGTTCCAAGTTAGGTCTCAAAGTGTCTTTCTAATTTCAAGATTTGATTTATAAAAAAGTTTTAGTTGAATTAGGAAAAAAATTGTACACCGCTCAAAAGAAAATTTATTTTTCTTACCTAAACAATTTCGTAAAGATAATTTTATTTTTTGTGGGTATTCTCGTAGATCGAAGTTTTGTAGAGGGTACGTATTGTGTATATATATAATATATATATATATATGCGTTGAGAATCATGTTTAACTAAACTAACTTCAAAAATGTTGAGTATTACATAATATGTTATTAGATTTTAGTCTTTTCAAATAAATTCATTAAGGTTACAATTATAGGCACAAAATAAATAATATTAGTTAAAAATATGCAGATTTTTTAAAAGTTCCATATCGACTGTGAAGATGCATGGTGATTTAGAAACATATTATAAAATTAATCAAAATGATGAAAAATTTTAGGAGTAGAAAGTCTGACTTCATAGGCCTCCAAATCTAAAAAAAATATTTGGTTCTGTCCACCTCTTTAGTTGAACTGCATGATAGACCAAATGATAAAAAATATTTAAATTTGATCGAGGTTCTAAAGTCTGATAAGAGATGTATTGATACTAAGGTAGAGTTGGGTTTTATAAATTTCTTTGTCTCGTTTGTTATGGGGATCCAGTTAGTGGTCATCGGCAGGCTGTATGGGACCGACTGATTACTATTGGTACTCAAAGAGATGAGGCATGGCTTGTTGTGGGTGACTTCAATGAACTGTTGAGTAATGTGGAAAAGCTAGGAGGACCGAAGACCAGAAGCTTCGTTTTTTCCTTTTCGTACGATGGTGCATAATTGTCGTTTGAAGGAGGTTGTTAGTTCTGGTAATTCGTTATCTTGGGGTGTAAGGGAGAATGAATAAGTACAATGTAACCAGGACAGGAGCTTTGGGAATGCGGATTAGTTTTCTCTTTTCCCTAGAGTTCACACGGTATATTTGGAGCCCATTGGCTCAGATCATAGACCTATACTAACAAAGCTTATTGATGAGGCTACAAAATTTTCTGGGAGGTTCTGTTTTGATAAGAGATGGTGTTCTAAACCAGAAGTTGCTCAGGTGGTAAAGGATGCTTGGATAGGTCAGAATGATGCTAATGAGATATCTATTTCTAATAGGATAGATTCAGTGTGGCGCAAGTTATCTAAGTGGAGAAGAGATAACAACACAAATTCTAAAGATAGAATCCGGAGTTTAAGGGCTGAGCATAAAGTTGAGGTTTTGAAGAGAAGACCAGACTTGCGGAAGATAGGGGAGTTAAGGATGGAGTTGACTAAGGTTTATAGAGAGGAGGAGTTCTATTGGAAGCAAAAGAGTCGTGAGTCTTGGCTACAAGAAGGTGATAAGAATACGAAGTTTTTTCATGGAAGTGTGAAGTATACAACAATGAAAAATCATATACCGGTTTTAGTGGATTAGGTGGGTGAGGACGATTCCTGGAAGTTGAAAAAGGAAACATTGATGTTGTTTACTTCAGGAATTTATTTAAATCTTCCTCACCGCAAGAGATAGATGGGCTTCTTGGAGGAATGGAAAGTAGGGTCACGGAGATGATGAATGTGGATTTGATCAGACCGGTTTCCAATACAGAAATTCATCATGCCATTTTTAGTATCAAGAGTGAGAGTGCACCTGGAGCTGATGGGATGACAGGGGGTTTCTTCAAAACATATTGGAGCATAATTGGAGAAAAGATCAGTGCGAGTGTTAAAGATATTTTTACCTCTGGAGTGTTCTCCGGTTGAGTGGAATTATTCACAGTTATGCCTTTTACCAAAGAAGACTTCTCCAAAGCTTATGACAGATTTGAGACCAATCAGTTTGTGCTCTGCAATTTATAAAATTATCTCAAATATCTTGTGTTTTGGGCTTAAGAAGATTTTGCCTCACTTGGTGTCTGAGACTCAAGGTGCTTTCGTGTCGGGGCGCCTTATATCAGACAATATTTGATTGCACACGAAATGATTCATGGTCTTAGAACTAATCTGAAATGTCAGGGAGAGTTTATGACTCTTAAAACGGATATGTCGAAGGCGTATGATAGAGTGGAGTGGAGTTTCTTATAAGCTTTGTTTTTACGGATGGGCTTTCATGAGAAGTGGGTTGAATGGATAATGACTTGTGTGCGTATAGTGTCTTATACGGTTTTTCTTAATGGGAAGTCGTATGGTCTTATTAAGCCGGAGAGGGAAATTCGCCAAAAAGATCCATTATCACCATATTTATTTATTTTGTGTGTTGAGGGCTTAGGAGGCTGGTGGATTGTCAGGGATACATCTTTCTCCTGCTTGTCCTTTGGTACAATACTTTATTTTTGTGGATGATAGTGTTTTCATGGGGAAGGCGAATGAGGCTGAATGTCAAGAAATATTATAGTGTTTAACCTTGTATGGACAAGCATCGGATCAACATATTAATTTTCAGAAATCAGCAATAACTTTTGGGGCGGATGTAGATACAAGGAAGAGCTTAGTCAAGAATATCCTTGGGATTCAACAACAAGGTGGGGTTGGAACCTATTTGGAACTTTCCGAATGTTTTGGCGGGTCTAAACAAGAGATGCTTGCTTTCATTGTGATCATTTTAAAAAGAAACTTCATGGTTGGTATGCTAAGACTCTATCATTTGGTGGTAAAGAAATTCTTTTGAAATCGGTTGCTATAGCTTTGCTAGTGTATACAATGTCCTGTTTCCGCTTGTCCAAGAATCAGTGCCAGAAGATTACAAGTGCAATGACTCAGTTCTGGTGGAATGTGACTAAAGGTAAAAGGAAGATTTCTTGGGTGTCATGGAAAAATATTTGTAAGTCGAAGAAGAATGGAGGATTAGACTTTAAGGACATTGAGGATTTTAATCAAGTGTTGTTAAGCCGGAGGCTTTACTCTGTCAAATATATAAAGCGAAATACTTTCCTCATAAGGATTTCTTGGATTGTGGCATGGCTTCTGGACCTTTGTATGCATGGAGGAGTTTGATGTTTGGTCATGAATTGCAAAAGAAGGGAATTACGAAGAACATAGGTGATGGGCGAGATACCTTTGTCCAGATTGATAAGTGGGTGATGGATGAATGCCCAAGTAGGCCGACTAACAAGGAGAGATTGATGGTAAATCTAAAGGTATCACATTTGATGACTGAAGCTGGGGTGTGGAACAAGCCTCAGGCTTGAAATCTTGTTTACAGCAGAGGATATCAAGAGAGTGTTAGACATATCAATCTCAACTGGGTGTAACGATTCCTGGATATGGCCTTTTTCGAAGTCGGGTTCATACACAGTTAAGAGTGGGTATGTGTTTCTTCAGCATGAACAAAATATGTACCCATCTTAAGAGGCTGAGCTAAATAAGGTAAAGCAGAACATATGTAAGATTCAAACTGTCCCTAAGATCAAGATCATTTTTTGGAGAGCTTTGTCGGGTGATCTTGAAGTTGAGGAATGCTACGTTGCCTTTTAACACTATTTTAGATTGTATTTCTCATTAATTTCTTGTGTTTTCGTTGCATATTTAGGTTTTTAGGTGCATGTTTGCATATATTTCTTGTTTTATAGGTATTGGAGTGAACTATGCATCAAGAGGGATAATTTGTAAGCAAATAAGAGAAATGCTGATTTAGAAACCGATCCAAAGTGTCATAAAGATCCACTAAGATGAAGGTCTTTCCTTACGATTTAGCTCCAGACCCCTTGATGAAAGTTATAGGAAATTGAGTTAAATTTCCAATGGAGGTGATCTAGAGTGATTTGGGTCAGTGGTTACGAGATACAACCAATTTAGTGAGGAGAGGTATGACCCAGCGGCTTCATGTGACCGTTGAGAAGTGGAAAAGCTAACAGGGGAAACCAGCGGTTTGAGCCACCGGGATGACCATCCCCCTAGGCTCCAGCGGCCACAATCCAGCAGTATGGCCAAACCGCTGGACCCGTCCAAATCTGCTCAAATTTCATGTTAAACTGGATCTGACCTTATTTGGTTATTTATTGAACCAATATTTAGTTTCTCCTATAAATATATTAAACCTATTTTAGAGAGATCTTATCATTTGTCTTAGAAAAATCTTAACAACTTTTAAAGGGTTTTCAAGAACTTGTATGAATCATTTTGGTTTTTGATTATCTAAGTCACCTTTGAAATATTGGGATTAAGTAGATCTAGGATGTTAGGTTGTGGAGTTTAGGTTTAGATTATGATATATCCTTGCTTAATGATGGTTTTTAGGGTCTAGACATTTCATGTCCAGAAGGTGTTCGATGAAATGCCGGAATGAAAATCATTGAGAGTTTTTTGTTCCTAGCCTACAGAAGTAGTTGATTAGGATGAATTGTGGTTAGTTAAGCTTTTAATTAATGCTCTTTGCCTCCTAATCACTAGCAGAAGTTATTGTTGATTAGGTGATTACGGTAGAGATTAGTGCCACGTAAGTGGATTAGTCGACTTTAGTGACTTTAAACCAAAGGATTAGCTCATTGAAGTATGGTGAAAAATCCATTAGTTAGCAATCTACTGTCTTAGCATCGTATCCTTATCTCGGGGTTTGCCTTTCTATTTGATTCTTAAAACTGATTTTTAGTGCTTTTCCCGCTTTATTTACATATTTGAATTAGGATTTTGAAACTATAACCACTTGTTTGCTTTAGACAGAATTTGAATCCTTGTAGTTGTAATGAGTGGTTAAATTGTCTTCGTGGATCAATCCCAAAGTACTACAACGTACTTGGATTATTTGGTAGACCCGGTGTAAAAACCTCTTTATAAAATTGACTTTGGATTCGATTTGAGGCTAAAGCTTTACTTTATTTGTTGTTAACCATAAATATCTTTGTTTGTAGTTTTAATTTTGATTCTCTAGGTGCATGCTACGACGAAGTCAAAGCCGAGAAGTTCTTGAACGTAAATTTGGGACAAGTTGAGCATGAGAACCGACGAAAAGTGCGAGAACCACTAGAAGGGGAACATGACATTCACTTGGAACGTCTAGCCTCGCCGGAGATGGCAGGGCAAAACCTGATGGACCTTTTTCTCAAGAGGTGATTTCGAGAATCAACCAACCGACGAGATGTTTCACTCTCGTTTAAAAGAGAGTCCCATGGATAAGCCCAACCTCCCTCTCAATTTCACTCTCGTTCCTCTCCTTATAGTCGAGAGCTCCTTTGTTCCTTCGGACTTCTCGCCCAAATTTAATAGGAAAGTGGAAGAGACTTTATTGTATATGATAATCAAAGGGAGTGGGAAAGCTGCATTAATTCTTTGGAAAAGCCCAGGAATGGCAAACATTCGACCACCGGGCTTTCCTCAAGATGTGGGAGATGGACAAAGTGACCTTAAAGCAAGCCTTCGATGCACCCAACACTCGAGAGATAGCAACGGGGATCCCAACACCCACTATTGCAGCCAACAACTTCAAAATCAAGTCAAGCTTGATTAACATGGTACAAAACCAATGTTACAACGGGCTAGCATTAAAGGATCCTCTTGATCACCGTGACCAATTCGAGCGTTTTTGCAGCACGGTCAAGATGAATGGAGTCCTCGAGGAGTCCATCAAAATGATCATATTCCCTTTCTCTCTTGGGAACAAGGCATCACAATGGAAAGAGAATATCGCCTTGTCTACATGGGATGAATGCAAAAAGGAATTCCTCAATAAATTATTTCCCAAGAAAAAGACCGCTAAGCTTCGCAATGATATCACTAGTTTCAAACAATGGTGTCAAGAGAGTTTGTATGAGGCATGTGAACGTCTAAAGGGTATTTCAAAGGCAAAGCTCTTAGGTATCTTCTATCTCGCTACACTTGAAAAGTATCAACATGCTCTAGACACGGCTAGCTATGGGAGCTTTGACAACTTGAATGTCACCCAAGGATAGCAATTGATAGAAAATGTTTCTCAAAGCGTTGCTTGCTATGGAGAGGAGTATGATAGGGAGGGACTCTAGTGCTCATGATCGAAAATTCAAAGAGCTTAATGAGAAGATAGACAAGATGAGTAAAAATTTTCTCATAAGCCAACAACCAGTGAACTATGTTGGAGAAATTGAAGGATGTCAACAAGGGTATTCACAAAGGCATCAAGAGATGGGTGTTGGTGTTGATGGATTGAAATGGTTCAAGAAGAGATTCATTATTTGGGTAACCAAAGAGGGTTCCAAGGGAATTCTTTCAACCAAAACTAGAAGAGCCACCCAAATTTCTCTTATCGGAGCACTAATGTTGCGAATCCTCAAGACCAAGTCTATCCTCCACTACAAGTTCAAGTTCAAGCACACCAACCTAGGCCATTTATCAACTACCAACAAGGAGGTTTTCTAGCAAAAAACCATCAAGGGTTTCAATCAAAGCCTCAATTCACCAACCAAGGCAAATTCCCTATTCAACCTCCTCCTCAAGACAATGAGATGAATGCAATGATGAAGAATCTTATTGAGGGACAAACTAAAGGTTATGAGGATTTTGGTAAGAGGTTTGTTGAGATGCATAACAAGATGGATGGGATGTATAATGATCTTGACGGTAAGATTAGTAGCCTAGCCTCTCATATGAAAACCATCGATCTCAAGGTTTCTCAAGCCTCTTCAAGTTTAAAGAATCTAAGTGGAACATTACCTATTAAAACCGAAACTAATCCCAAGGAATTTTGCAACACTATCCTCACAAGTAGTTTGGATGTGGTTGATAGTGAGGGCTACAAGCTATCAAGAGAGGAAGATATGATTAGTGAGCATGAAAGAAATGTCGAGGAATTCTCTAGACTTCTCTATGATAGGAATGATGCGGATATGGTGACTAAAGGTGATGAGAAGCTCGAGCGAAACACTAGAGAGGATGATTTGGTATCACCAATGCTTGAAAAGAAAGAAGCACCAAGAGTTAAGCTTCCTCCGTATGAACATCCACTTCCATTTCCAGGGAGAGTTCTCACCAAGGCTAAGAAGAAAGTCTTCTCAAGTTTCAAGTCTAGCATGAGCAAGATTGGAGTGCATTTTCCTCCTATGAATTGCTTGCACCAAGTTTTACTCCACATTGACTTCATTGAGACAATACTAGCGAATCGTGAAGAAGTGGAAAATGTGATGGGAGTGTTCACACCCAAGAATATTTCAAAGCTTAAGGATCCCGATACATTCCTCATCTCTTGCTCTCTTGGAGATTTGAACGTTGATGATACTTTGTGCGATTCCGAAGCTAGTGTGAATGTTATGTCATTTGACATGATGAAGAGTCTTGAGATCAAAGCTATGAAACATTACACCTCCTCAATCACATATGCAGATGCCTCTTCGAAATCTCCACTTGGGATAATTGAAGACTACCTTCTTAAATTTGAAGAGTCCCTAATCCCAACGGAATTCATAGTGGTGGATAAAGGGAAAACTGATAATCTTCCTCTAATCTTTGGGACCCCATTCCTAAATACCGCAGGAGCAAACATCAATTTCCCGAACAAAGGGGTAACTCTCATCCATGTGAACCCCAAGGTGTCTTATCCCATCAAGCCTTTCTCTACAAAGGTCTTTTGTGGTACAATAGCACATGAGAAGTTGAGCAACCAAGAAAACCCACACGATGAGAAGGGACAACTTGTGGATTACGATGAGAAATTCCTTGATGTGGATTTCTTAAACACCTTATTTGATGAGCAAAAGATGGTGGATCCATTGGTGAAACCACCAAGAGTGATAAGGAATGAGCTTAAAAAAGAGAAGAAGCTTCTTTATGGCCACCAATCATCATCCATCGTCAGCTAACACCCCGTGAGTGCAAGATCAAGAGCAAATGTGCTCCCATACCTTTCGCCAAGGCAAGCATGCGTCTAGCACCGGGGTTAAAGGAGAAAGCACTAGACTACATCAAGGAGTTTATAAAAAAGGTGCTTGAGATCAAGCTTACCGATTAAGGACCAAGCTCCAAGGATGGAGCTCATTCACCAACCCACCCGCCAATCTCTCTCCCATCAATGGACTCATCCGGTTCCATCTCTTCGAATTAAGGTACACCTCATTCCCTTTGTATAAAATTTTCTTTTTCTAGCTTTGTATTTTGTGTTTTGTTGGTCTCTTCCTCTATTTATTCTCACACCAAGACGGAGTGAAGTAAGTTTGGGGGGAGAGACATGCTATCTAACATGGTGTTTTGTTTTCTTTTTACTTCTTTGAGTCTTGCATTGTGAATACTTATGTTTTCCCGAAAAATCAAACAAATTTGAAAATTTTGAAAACCCCAAAAAGAAACATTTAGATTTTCATTTACATATTGCCATTAGGATCAAGTCTAAAAGCATATAGGTTTGCATTTGCATATGCATAGGGGATAAAATTTCCACAAAAAGATCTATGTTTAGCTTGAAATGTGATCACCTTGATAGTGCTCAATCGATTTTGAAAGACCTGAATCTTCGTACTTTGATCTCTTCGCTCGAAAGTTAGGACTCTTGATTGATGCTTGCTTGATTTTTTTCAACTCTATCTAAGTGGAAAGTAATTTGAACTTAATTATCAAGCTTAGGGGCTCGATATTTGCTTTCATGGTCATTGAATGATTCATCTGGTTTCTCTTATTCCTTTTGCCACTCTTGTTAAACCGGATGACTATCTTCACTATTAAGATGGTTCCCCACCCTTTTACTTAAACCATTCTTTCTAATTTCCATTGATTTGATTGAGTGAGGCCTTTTTACTTCTCGATAATGTTTACATAGGAAAAATCTTGAGTATCGGAAACAACAAGGCTTAGCCTCAATTACGAGCTAAACTCTAGGAACTTAAGAGTTAGAATATAGGAGGGGAATGGAAGAAATAATAGGCGGTCTTGAGGATTGATTTGGAATGGGTGTTAGGAGAAATAAAGAAAATGAAAAAGAAAGATAGTGAAGAATGGAAAGGAAACGTCTCTAGGGTTCTAAATATTAATTTTGTTGTGACTCTAGTAAAGGAATTTATATGCCTTGAAACTTCATCTAAAAAGAAAATAAAATAAAATAAAAATGATAAGAAAAGAAATGGATGAGAGTAAAGAAGTCAAGGATGATAATAAAAGTTAAAAGAGAGTCATAGCTTTGAAAAGAAAAAGATCACTTAGAGATAGTTTAAAAAGTGATGAAGGTTGTTTTAAGAGTAATGAAAATTCAAAGAAAATATTTGTGGGTTTTTAGCCTCTAGAAGTGAGGTTGGGGATAAGGGAATTTAGATATTAAAAGCTTAAGATTGGGTAGAACAATGAAGGTTGAACTTGTATGCATAAATTATGGTAGCTACTCATCGTCTTAGGCAACATCGTAATCCCATTCTCTCTCAGGTTGAGGAGGAGATTCAGGAGTTAAAGGACTGTTCTTATGAAGGAGTGGGTATTGCGTTGTGGAGAGGTAAGGAAGGGAAATTTAAGACAACTTTCTCCTCCAAGGAGACTTGGAATAAGCTCAGACAAGTCAATCCGGTTCAACCATGGTCTAAGGGTGTCTTGTTCTCTCATGCAACACCAAAATACTCATTTATAGTTTGACTGGCCGTGCTCGATCATCATCTTTCCACGGGAGACAAAATGGTTTTGTGGTCTTCAAGTGCTGCTCATAGCTGTGTTTTTTGCAACTTACCACTGAACACTAGAGACCATCTCTTCTTCGAATGCCCTTTTACTTCTCAAATATGGCATCGGTTCACCTCCGGCCTCCTACAACAAAGGTATACTCACCATTTCCCAAACATTTTATTAATTTTTTTGGTCTCAGGTAGCAGGAGGACTCGAGACAATCTGGTTAAGTTTTCTTTCCAAATGGCTGTTTATTTCTTATGGCGAGAGAGAAATATACAAAGGCATGGGAGGTACCATCCTCCATTGACCGGCTGGTTCAAGATATGGACAAGACAGTTCAGAATCGTCTTTCAACTTTGCAAATCATGATGACTGGTTTACAAGATTGGTTTGACACAATACTTTAGCCACTGCTTCTATCGCCTCCTGGTTTTCTTTTCTCTTTTTTTTTTCAGCTCTCTTATGAAGTCGGATGTGGGTGTACTCTTTTTCCCAATTACTGGTTTTGTCCCAAATGGGTTTTCCAGTTCTTGGGTTTTAACGAGGCAATCACTCCGGCTATTCCAAATTTTTGAGCTTCTTTTATGTTGTTGTCTATCTTTGTTTTTTTTATTCCTAGCTTTCAACAAACGGTATTGTATAAAAAAATTTCTTGAATATAATTCTACATAATATTCAAAAATAATAATTTATCCATGTAGTGGCTACCCCTAGTAGAGAAAAACAGCCTGGACTTAACCACCACCAAAGGACAATGCCACAAGTAAATATTGTTGGAAGTTAAACTTGATTTTGGATCAAGTTTAATTATTGGTCCAATTATCCAATAATTATCTTTTGGTTCAAATCCAATATATGATCCAACATCTAGAGTTTTCTCTAAAAATATCAACACCTCCACCTCCTTAAAAAATTACTAAAACTATCCACACATCTCCACCTCCTTAAAGATAAAAATCTAGATATTTATATCGAATTATTTAGATAAATTATAATAACATAATCTAGACATTAGAGAAGAATCATCTAGATTTAGGATTAAAATATTTGAGATATTTTATAATGTGGAGACTATAAATACCTCATCCCCCTTTCATTTGTAATTAAGTTAAGAAGTAAGTAATAAGAAAGAGTTAGAGAAAAATCAAAGTCTTCCATTTCCTAAATTTCCTTCTAAATACTTAAACACTACTCCATCATCTTCTTAAACAAGATTTTTTTCTTTCCAAAAAATTGGTATCAGAGCTAGAAGATCTCACAAAGATGGCGAGTAATGGGGTTCCTTCCAAGTCCCGATGCTCACAAAGAGAAATTACGACAGTTGGAGTCTATGAATGATGACTATCCTAGGAGCACATGACATGTGGGAGATGGTCGAGAGTTTTGTTGTACCGGAGAATGAAGATAGTATATCTCAAGCTCAAAAAAATAGTTTGAGAGACTCAAGTAAGAGAGACAAGAAGGCTATATGTCTAATCTATCAAGGATTAGATGAAGACATGTTTGGGAAGGTTATGGAAGCTATGTCGGCCAAAGAAGCATGGGAGAAGCTTCGAACATGCTACAAGGGTGCCGATCAAGTCAAGAAGGTACACCATCAAACTCTAAGACAACATTTTGAAGCATTGCAAATGATGGAAGGTGAACTCATCTCCGATTACTCCTCAAAAGTTTTTACGGTTACCAATAACCTAAAAATAAATGGGTAGAAGTTAGATGATGTGAGAATCATAGAGAAGGTTCTTAGATCATTGGATCCAAAATTTGAGCATATTGTCACTGTCATCGAAGAGACCAAAGATTTGGAGGCTATGAAAATGGAGCAACTTCTTTGGTCGTTACAAGCTTATGAAGAAAAGAAGAAAAGAAAGATATCACCGAATAAGTACTTAAGATGCGGATTAATCATACTAAATAAGAAAACGACCAAGATTATCAAAGAAGAGGTGGTAGTCAAGTACGAGGATGAGGTCGTGGATATGGAAATCAATGAGGTTAGAGGCCTTATGAATATAACACTAACCAAAGAGGAGAAAGCTCATCAAGAGGTCATGGGAGAGGAAATCCAAAATCAAGGTATGATAAATTAAATGTTAAGTGCTACAATTGTGGGAATTTTGGACATTATGCTTCTGAATGTAAAGCTCCCAATAACAAAAGAGTCGTGGAGAAGGCCAACTACGATGAAGAAAAAATCCAAGATGAAGAAATGTTATTGATGACTTATAAGAATGATGAACAAGAAGATAATCATAAGTGGTACCTTGGTGAATTGGTGAGAGGAGATATGGCTTTAGGAGATGAATCAAAGATGGAGGTTAAAGATAAAGGAAAAATCCTCATCCGATTAAAAAATGGGGATCATCAATTTATATCCAACGTTTACTATATTCAAACCATGAAGACAAACATCTTGAGTCTTGGACAACTCTTAGAGAAAGGTTATGATATTCGACTAAAAGATAATAACCTTTCTATAAGAGATCAAGAAAAAAACCTCATCACGAAGGTGCCGATGTCAAAAAATAGAATGTTTTTCCTTAACATTCAAAATGCCAACGCACAATGTCTCAAGATGTGCCATAAAGAGGAGTCTTGGCTTTGGCATTTCCGATACAAAGATCTTAACTTTGGAGGATTATAGTTGTTTTCAAAGAAAAAAATGGTGAGAGTATTACCTTATATCAATCATCCAAATCAAGTTTGTGAAGGGTGTTTACTTGGAAAACAATTCAAAATGAGTTTTCCAAAGGAATCGAGTACAAGAGCTCAAAAGCCATTGGAGCTTATACACACAGATGTGTGTGGTCCGAGTACAAGATCACTAGGTAAAAGTAACTACTTCATTCTCTTTACTGATGATTTTTCAAGAAAAACATGCGTTTGCTTTTTGAAGGAAAAATCTGAAGTGTTTGAAAATTTCAAAAAGTTTAAAGCCCATGTTAAGAAGGAAAGTGGCCTTGTGATCAAAGCCATGAGATCCGATCGAGGATGAGAGTTCACATCTAAAGAATTTCAGAAGTATTGTGAAGATAACAGCATTTGGAAACAATTAACGGTGCCAAGAACCCCTCAACATAATGGAGTAGCGGAAAGGAAGAATATAACACTTTTGAGATGGCGAGGAACATGCCTTTTTAAGAAACTATTAAAGGAGTTATGGACTGAAGCTGTCGAGTGTGCAGTTTATTTATTAAATCGATCTCCAACAAGAAGTGTCTTGGGAAAGACTCCACAAGAAGCTTGGAGCGGAAGAAAGCCTGGTGTTTGTCATTTACGAGTTTTTGGAAGTATTGCTCCTGCTCATGTCCTGGATGAGAAGCGAAGCAAATTAGATGAAAAAAGTGAGAAGTATATCTTCATTGGTTATAACATTAACTCCAAATGATACAAGTTCTACAATCCGAACACGAAGAAGACAATCATAAGTCAAAATGTCATATTTGATGAAAGAAAGAGAATGGGATTGGAAATCAAATGATGAAGAGTATAACTTATTTCCACATCTTGAAGAAGAAGATCTCGAGCAACTAAGATAGGAGCCTACTACACCAACAAGTTCTCAAGGAGAAGAAAGTTCGAGCGAAAGAACTCCACATTTTTGAAGTCTACAAGAACATTACGAGGTAACCAAAAATCAAGAAAATCTTACTTTATTTTGCCTATTTGCGGAATGTGAGCCCATGGACTTCCAAGAAGCTATGGAAAAGAAGACATGGATAAATGCAATGGATGAAGAAATCAAGGTGATAGAAAAAACCAATACATGGGAGGTAGCTTCACTTCTAAATGGGCACAAAGGAATTGGTGTAAAGTGGATATACAAAGCAAAGAAAAATATTAAAGGAGAAGTAGAGAGATACAAGGCAAGATTGGTGGCAAAAAGCTATAGTCAAAGAGCTGGAATTGACTACGATGAAGTTGGAGTTGTTAGTTATTACATGGAGCATCCAAAAACAACTCATTTCAAGGCGGCTAAGAGGATTCTTCGCTATATCAAAGGTACCATAGACCTTGGCTTGTACTATTATATTTCTAACAATTACAACCTTGTTGGATACATTGATAGAGATTATGGTGGAGTCGTAGATGAATGAAAGAGCACAAGTTGTCTCGTGTTCTACATTGGAGATACATCATTCACATGGATGTCGAATAAGCAATCGATCATTACCTTATCTACTTGTGAAGCAGAGTATGTAGCGGTTACTTCATTTGTTTGCCAAGCTATTTGGTTACATAACTTGTTAAAGGATTTAATCTTGCCACAAGAGGATACAACGAAAATTTTTGTGGATAAAAAGTCAGGAATGGCATTGGCGAAGAACCCAGTCTTCCATGATCGAAGTAAGCACATTGACACATGTTCTCACTACATTAGAGAGTGTGTTAACAAGAAGGAAGTGCAATTGGAGTGTGTGAAGACAAATAATCAAGTAGCCAATATTTCACCAAGCCTCTTAAATGCGAAGATTTTATCAAGATGAGGAGTTTGGTTGGAGTAGCAAAATCAAGTTTAAGAGGGGGTGTGATATTTTACGTATTTTACGCATTCTAACATTGGTTTTTAAAGTCTTTTAGGTGTTTTTAGAGTCTTTTAGGTGTTTTTAAAGTCCTATAGGTGTTTTTAGAGTCTTATCATGTCAAATCATGTTAGGAAGAGTTCTAACACATTTGGGAGCAAGATTTGGAGCAAAAGATGTAGAATTATGCAGAGACGTCTGAAGTTCGTCGTCCGTTGAGGCACTTTTCACTGATGGATTGAGCTAAAGTTTAGATACAAGATAGATATTTGAGTTAGGTTTCAATTGGAAGTGATTTAAAGTTGATCCAAGAGTGCGGTAAAAAAAATTATGACAATTTTTGTGAAGATGGTCCAGTTTGACGAGTAGATGAAGCATGCGCAGAGCCAAGATGGCGTGAGGAACCAGATCGCTCTATCTGGAATTAGATCGATCGATCCCAAAGTGCCATGAGAAACCAGATCGACCAATCCAGACCAGATCGACCTGTGTAGATCAGATCGACCTGCTGTAGAAAAAATAGAAAGTTTGCTTCTTTTCCTAATTGGTTTAGGATTTCAACCTAGAAGATTGTGTACCTATAAATACTTATTTAAAGCCATTTTAGGCTATGCTTTCTTTAATTTTTAGACTATTGAGACCTTTTGAAGGGATATCTTTTGGTGTTTTATTAGATTTATTCATGAGTTCTTCATCAAGCTTTGGTTGTTCATCCACTTCCATTGCTGAGTAATCTTCTAGTTAGGTTAGAGTTTTCAAAAGGGATTATGAATCATTGAACTAGATAGAGATAGGGAACCATCTTATTATATCTTCATCTATTGTTGTTCCAATTGCTTAGACTAGATTGATTACCTAGTTTATGATTTTAGTTTGAACCTATTGTCCAAAAGCTTATAGGTTACTGGATAGAATGTAGGTGAGCATATTTTTCTTAGCCAATGAAATTTGATGCCATTAAACCTAGTGTACATAGTGAACCTAATCGTTAATGCTTGTTTAGAATTCGAAGTTGAAACGACAGTTTAGATACTTAGGTTGCTAGAAAAATTAGTTGGTGCCACGACAGTGGATTGGTTATACATTTATGTTTGAGTACGAGATAGGTACTTAATCCATTCCCGCAATAGTTTTCTGGTTCATGATCTATGATTTCCGAGAAATTCCCTTGACCTAACATTTTTAATCCTTTGATTCACATTGTTATTTACTATTCATTGCTTACTTTAGTTTCTAATCAACAAACAAATATCTTTTTGTCTTAGCTTAGATTTTTGTTCTATAAGAATCGTAGTGCAATTTGGTACTTGTGGATTCGATCCCTACATTACTACAAACATTTGATGTGCACTTGCAATAGTTTATTTAGGGTCTAAAACCTTTGTATCAGGGTGTTGGAAGTTAAACTTGATTTTGGATCAAGTTTAATTATTGGTCCAATTATCCAATAATTATCTTTTGGGCCAAATCCAAAACATGATCCAAGTTCTAGATTTTTCTCTAAAAATATCAACACCTCCACCTCCTTAAAAAAGTTCTAGAATTATTCACACATATTTCCACTTCCTTAAAAAAATTCAAGAATTATTCACACATATTTCCACCTCCTTAAAGATAAAAATCTAGATATTTATATAGAATTATCTAGATAAATTGTAATAAAATAATCTAGATATTAGAAAACAATAATCTAGATTTAGGATTAAAATATTTGAGATATTTTGTTATGTGGAGGTTATAAATACCTCATCCCCCTTTCATTTGTAATTAAGTTAAGAAGTAAGTAATAAGAAAGAGTTAGAGAAAAATTAAATTATTTCATTTCCGAAATTTCCTTCTTAATACCTAAACACTTCTCCATCATCTTCTTAAACAAGATTTTTTTCTTTCCAACAAAGATATGGATGCAAAGTCATCATTCAAGAAAGAAAAACATGAAACACCAAGAGAAATTCGTCTAGAACTAGACAAGTTTGTAGTATCGCCATTGGAGCAATTTGTTGTCCTTACCTTACCAGCTAGAGAGAAGGCAAAATCAAACACCAATGAAAGTCTCAAATTGATAAAACATCTATACGACCTTATGATATAATGCACTTGTCTTTTTCAAAGGTGCCAAAAAAGATTATGATCAAGTTTGGAGCACACAACAACAAGTAAAGATAAAGTAGGGGATCAACAAGTCATACCACCTAAATTGGAGCAGAATCATTCCAAGGAGGTTCATATTTCATACAGCTCAAAACAACAAGACCACAGTCCAACATAGTGGGAAATTAAGCCAACATCTTCACCTCATTATTTATTTTTAGTTTTTGTTTTGGACCTGAACTAGAAATTTAGAATTTTTTTTGGTTGTTTTATTTTTGGATAATTTATTGGTTTAACTTTTTCTCATTTTTTATTAATTTAATCATTTTGCTTCAACCATTATGTTTTACGTTGTTGTTTCTTATATATAGCTCTATACATCTATACAAAAGAGACATGCAAGATCCCAGAGTGATACGGCATCAAGTCAAAATCATCTGGGATCAACGGACATGTTGGTCTATTCAAGGATAAAAGGGAGACAATCTTCTTTGGGAAACATGTTATGGATAGAGGAGAGATGATCTTCCATTATTTGTTCCTTTTAGACCTCAATCCACACACATGCAACTTCAGTGATCAAGCCAAAGATGATTATTACCGAGGAAATACTACTTACAACCGTTTCCTCCGAGGAATTCTCGTTCCATATATGGAAAACCTGAACCATATCAAATTCCACTCGTGAAAACAATGTCATATCGAATATTCATCAGCTAATCATATATTTTGAAGATGACCAAGAATCCTAACTCGAAGCCGATAATCGAAGAGAAAACCTGTCTAGATCAAGTTCTACTTGTACAAACCATTTCATATCAAATATTCATTGTCAAATCCACCATTTTAAAGACTTTGATCGAGGCAGAATCTAACAAGACGGGCTCATTCTGAAGATGACCAAGAATCCTTATTCGGAGAAAAAAAGCTGCCTAAATCAAGTTCTACTTGTGCATTCAGTCCAAGAACGATTTTTAGTTAGGAAACCCCATATAAGGAAACTTTTGATCAAAGAAAAACAATTCATAATCAAGCTAATTTTGGAGTTGGTACACGAGCTCCAATTCTGCCCAATACGGACCAAGTCAATTTAAATGAACCTCCTAACCAATTTGGGGACGACTTCATGTTGTTTCTCCTCACCCTAATGAAGACTACAAGCTGTCTAGGAGATGCCAAACGACACCCATTCTGTTTTCAAACAAGAGACCAAAGAAGAAGCAATTTTCCTTTTTTCGAAGATGTTATTGTCTTTTCTCTCCAATTCACATCTCCTCTGGTTAATCTCGACCATTCATCCATCCCAGCTGATCCTAGACTTCCATATCTACCAAAAGACCCAGAAAATTCATGCAACCAAGAAGCTCAAACAAAAAGAGGGTCTCTTTTAATGCCTAACGACTATAAGACATCAATGGAGAAGATTGTGTTTTGCTCTGATTTTATTTTTTCCTTTTAAGCATATTTTATGGACGTTGGAGTTCTTGTTCATAAGCCTATATAAGCTCTTTGGTTCATCATTATGTATTCACGTTTTTATCAATAAAAGAAATTCTGTTTTGCTTCAAAACTTGTGATTGAATAAAATCTGTTCTTGCGAGTTCTTAAGTATTTTGTAGAATCAATTCACTTAGTTTTTGGGTAGCGCCTTGGATTCTTGCGAGGAATAACCCTTGAATCCATGTTTCTAACCCTCGGTGTTGTGGAATCAACATTAAATTCAGTTACTCTTTCATCATCATCTCTTCCCCCTAGTTTTGAGTCTTTGAATCTGTGAGTCTTGACTTGGTAGAATCCGAGGCTTGTATCATATAGGTGAAGAACAAGATCATGAAACATTAGGGGAAGAAGAATATCACGCAAGATAGATTAATGAATATGTATCTATAAAATTTAATCACATGATGATAGATGTATATAATTAGTGGTTTTGTGTGTTTAATATTTTTTTGATGTAGTTTTGACATGAAAATAATGAATATAAAAATTTGGTTTTAATTTTATATATAATCCGAAAATAAAATTTAAATAGTAAATAGTAAGTTTGAAGCATTAAAAATGGATTCTCAAAAACTTTATTTTTATAAAAGGAAAAATAAAAGACCTTCAAAACAAAATCTAATTCAATTATTTGACCCGAGATAAATATATGGATTAAATGAAACTAAAAAGATTCATTAATGAGTAATCAAATGATTCATGAACTATCTGTTCACAATAAATCCATGGAGTGGACAAATTCTTCACTCTACGAAAACAAAATCAAATGAACCTTCTTTAGAAATTCGGCAAAAGAGTACCCCAGTTAGCTGGCACAAAATTGTTTGGTTCACACAAGAGGTCCCTCGTTCCGCCTTCATCACATGGCTTGCGGTTAAATATAAGCTTGCGACTGGACTGCACACACGTTTTTGGGGAGCAAATCATGGATGTCTGTTCTGCCGTGAACCAGAGGAATCCCAAAATCACCTCTTTTTCGTATGTCCCTACACTTTTACTGTTGGATGGAAGTCAGTGGTACTCTCCTTGGACGAGCCATCTCCTCGGACTGGACCAACACCATCTCTCGACTGTTAACTCGCATGTATAACAAGCTGGATTTTATTATCATTCGTCTCTGTTTTCAAGCCACAATATATCATATTTGGCGGGAATGCAATGGACGAAGACATCAACAACCGCACCATACATCCTCCCAGCTTATTGGAACCATTGATAATGCTCTCCGTTCTCGTATCTCTTCTCTACACTATCGCCCTAGCTCAAGGTATGGGGATATGATGCATCACGGGAGCTCTCTGAGAAGTCAACATACATCTACTCATAATCGCTTTAATAACCTTGTTTGAACTATTTGTTTTTAGATTTGAGTTTTTTGTGTTTGCTGAAACTTCTAAGGATCATGTAAATAACCGCCTTTAATGATCAATAAATTTCACATTTCATAAAAAAAAATCAAAAATTTGATTGATAGAATAAAGAAAATAAGAAATCAAATAGAAAATATTTCAAAAGAAAAACAAAAACTAACTAATAGTTGTAGCAAACTGCGTTATGATTCTAAAATAATTAAGTCATCAAAAAACATTTGGCAGACATTCAAAAGAAAAAATACCCGATTTATTCGTGAATCTATTTTTAATAATATTTTGCATTGAAAACTGTCTATAGAATTTTTCTAGTTATCATTAATATTCCAAGAATTACTACACAACTGTTTTGATAAATACATCATGTGCATTCACCATTCAAACACACGAAAAGAACAATATAGAAAAATAAAAAGAGTCCAAAATGAAGAGTTGTTCATTTAAATTAATCCGACATAGGATGGATCCCAAGTTTCAATCATTTAGAAACCTTACATCAAAGTTTTTGAGCTCAAATTCACAAAGATCTATTTTCTCCTCTAACCTTTTGCGCTTAGCTTCCAAGTCAATTTTCCCTTTACCAATCAATTTATCAACCAGAGAGAGCTTAGAATTACTTCTTTCCAATGAAAGCATGAGTCGTGATATTCATCCTTTTTCTTCATATGGTCTTTCATCATATGAAAAATCATCATGAATCTTTCAGTTGTCTCTCTAGAAGCCTCTTTTTTTGCTAATTTGATGTTTAAGACTGCTGCTTCTTTCCTTTCAAGATCTGACATTGGTGCTTTTCTTTTGTTGGAACTTTAGTCAACCATGACAAGTTTGGTAACTATATATTAACTAAGACAGAAACAATTCAGTAAACTTCACCAACTAATGAAAAAGAAAAACTGCAGAGGAAATATAGATTAAGAGGTTATTTGTAATACGATGAATTTAAGAGACAAATATCTGAAGTCGGTTTCGTATTCTTTTATTATAGAAGTAGTAGAACAATTAGGATTTGTGAGAGAAATACAGTGGAAATTGAATCGTCCATAATTCTCCTTTTTCAAGACTAACAATTATGATTTATATTCCAAGGCTTATCTTACTTAAAAAGAATTATTGAATTAACTCGATCACTACTACATAAATATATAAATATTCAAATTTCCTATAATAACATATAATAAGGGTATAAGTATGATTATAGTTTTCTCTATAGTAGATATTTTTTTCTACAAAATAATAATTATTGTACATTTTTAAGTATCCATCTACAGAAATTGCATATCTTCGAAAGATGAATATTCATTTATTATAAAATTAATATATTTTATATCTTCGATAAATATTTATGATTTCTTTTGACATGGCAATAGGTAACTTTAATAGATAAGATTTTTTTTAAAAGATATGGTAATATCAACCGTTACGATTGTTTAACCTTTCATATTATCTTTACCTACAAAACATATTCACATTTTTACGCTTCCTCTAACTTTTTCAACTTCCTTACAATTTTGACAATCAAGAATTCTATGGCTAATCAAGTAAGAGTGTTACATTTGTATCATTCTAGATGAATTATTTTGGTCAAATTCATTAGAAAGTGGAGAAAGATTGACGATATCGACAACAACATCAAAATTAATTTCTTTGATATGTTTTTAAGCATCATTTCATATAATAAGATGTGTATAAACTGAATTTCTTTGACACATTAGGGTTTAAATTGGTTAGTTGTTTTAGGAAGGGTGAAAAAATTCAAGCCACAATTCCTCAAAACATGTTTGATCAATTTAATGATATTTTCTCAGAAAGAATTTGGAAATATGTAAATGATTTTGAAGTTGGAAAAGAAACTACAACAGTAAGGAAGACGAAACATAGTTTCGTATTTTCTTCCAAACGGATACAAAGGTCTGACATAGTGGGAGAATTGACAACAATCAATTTTATAAATTTGAGTCTTTTGAATCTGTTTTGAGTCACAGTCTCCAAAGTATCAACCACTCAATAGGTAATCTCTTAATCGTATTTTTTCATTCATAACTTCCAAGTGAAACTGTGAGTACTCTTTACTATAGTTTTTATATTGATATTTTTTACGTAGATTTTTATGGAATCATTGATAGTGTTGAACTTGTGATAAGGATTGCTAATGTACATTTGGAGATTTCTTTTGTGAAAATTGAGAACTATGAAATTTACTCTCACAGACATCAAATATGTATAGTAGTCTTTAGTTAATATTTGATATATGTTTCTGATTAGTAGGACAGTCTCAAATCTTAAGCTTAAAATTTTTTTTTATAGTGGAATATACTTTGATTGTGTTGTCATGGATGAAGTGGCTGATAAATTAAATGAAAAGTGACATTCTCAAAGATCAAATTTTCACACTATGGAGAGCTATGGAGAGCTACATACAAATGAGGTAATAATGAAATAATCCTGTTTGATTTAAAATCTTTGTATTTATGTAAAAAAGACTATGAATCTAATAATTTGATTATGAAAAATTGATGATATTCGTGTTCTCATTTTCAGGTTTTCCAGAAATCATTTGTGGTAATATGGTTTCTGAGCTATTATTTGATCCTCCAATTAATGAAATTGATGAACTAAAAGCTAGCATAAGTTTCATTTTTAACCACTCACTATCTAACCAGTATAGTTCAAATCATAGTTGATATTACTATGTTGATTTTTCTCTTTATGATAAATTTGGAAAATCTGAAAAATGGCAGTGACTCTTATGATGACAATCCATGAACTTATAATATATTTCTATACTGCTTTATTTTAATATCCTGTTTTTATTCTTGTCTAAGGAAATTGTGGTTTTATGTTTAGATTTATGTATTTTGAACATTTATTAAATTTCGAACATGTTTAGATTTTATGTATTTTGAACCTTTCTTATCTTAAGAAAAAATTATTATTTATAATTGATTTTTTTCGCTCTATATTTTAATTATTTTATATTAAATTGCAACATTATGATCAAATATTCGGTAAAGGTTTTTAACATTCATACGTATATACAGTAACCCTTTATACACATATTTAATAAAAAAAAACCAAATATAACATTGAAAATATACCAAATAAAATTAGAGTTATTTAGAAAAAAATAACTCATGATTATGTTAGAGTTCTTTATAGACATATACACTTCATGAAATATTGTTAGAATATTTTTTTCAATTGAAATTGTTTATCTCGATTTCTCCAATTTGGTCATCATTATCTTTTTGTTTTTCAAAGAAAGCAAAATAATACAATTTTGATCGTCCTACTAATATGATTTGAAATCATTTTAGTATCGCATAAATAAATGATTATTCAAACTTCCTTCTTCACTTATATTTGCATATTTTTTATTTCCAAAATCTACTCTCTCTTGACATAACAAATATAAAATTTTCCAGAGAATCTTTACTGTTTTCCATATTTACACGAAATTTAATTTTCAATTATAAAGATTTTTTCAAAATTTATATAAATCATGGAAATGATGAAATATCAACGGTTGTGATTTTGCAATTTTTAACCTTTGTAAGTGTAGCTTCTAACTCGATACATACAAAAGAAATCTTTGTTGTTATTCACTCTTACTTTAACATTTTCAACTTCTTTTTATTCTATAAACAATATACATGTCTTATCCACTAAGAGAGTTGAATTCACTGCATCTTACATTGACTATTTTTGTTAAAGTCTTAAGTAAATGGAGAAACATGGATCATATCAACAAAAACATCGAAATAATATTTGCTCATTACTTTGTAAACATCATGTCATATTAATTTTTAAAGTCATTGATCTAATATCATGGCAGAAAATTAGTTTTTATTCATATAGTGATATGGTCTGTTATGGTGATTTTTTTATGAAGGGGGATAAAATTCAATGCACTATTCGACATGGTTTGATAAACCGATTCTCTTCTCAGTTACTAGTAGGTCACTGGAAATATCTTGAAAATTTTCAAGTTGAAATGAAACTATGGCAATTCAGAATACGAAACATGATTATCGTATTTTTATCAATGAGGAAACAAGAGTTCGTTCGAGTTGTAGATTTAACACCAATCAGTTTTATGTATTATAATATAAAAATTTTAGTGAAAATATTAGATTTAATCAACTAAATACTAATAGATATATTATGTGATTTAGAAAGATCCGACTAATAGGGTTAATGAGTTAAATACAAATTGTATCTAATATATATTGTGAATTAAAATTATCATATTTTAAATGTTAAATTATTATTGTTAAACCAAAACTATTATTTAAACGATATCATAATATATGAAAAACTTTATGTCCATTTAAAAAAATTCAAATCATAACATATGTGAAAAAAATTTATATTATTTTCTTATAAAATTATGTGATTATTTAATTATTGATAAAGCATATGATCAAATAAAAATGAGAGGAGGTTATACTATTAACAAATAACTAGTATGATTTAATTGGAAAATTGGAAGAGAGAGAGTAAGTAGTTAAATTTACATTTAAATTTAAATCTAAGTGAGTTGTATAATATGACTAATAATTTAAATCCAATGGCATTGGTTGTAATATACCAATTAAATATAAGGTTATTTTGCTTTTAACATTTTTCAAATAATTGTATAGAGATATGTGATTCTAATTACCTTAATTAGGATAAAATAAACGATCACATGTATATTTGTATATACACATAATCTTTTACTATTATATTTAACATATTAAATATTTTTAATTGCTGTCCAATTTATGTTTAGTTTAAAATTTATATCTAATATTAATTAGTAAAACATAACTAAACTAATACATATCATATACGTAAAATTATTTCAAACATTTAGTTCTTCTCAAATTGGAAGCAATAGTTAACATTAATTAAAATTATGACTACAATCAAATTATAATCATTAAAAATTTAACTAAAACGAATCTATTTTATACTTGGACAATCCAAATAATATATATATATATATATATGTTAATTTTTGTTATGTTTAGTGGGCTGAATATCTAATCATATGAGATATAAGGATTCTAAATAAAAATAAGATTTGACCTTGTTAAAACAATGAACATTAAACAGACACCACACATGAAAACATATATAATTAAATAATTGAATGAAATCCTAATCAAATTAGAAACAAACCAATTCTTCTTTGATGATTTGTTCGTATCAAGATCACAGTTAAGGAAAGTGATTATTTACACGCGTGTCTATGGGTTTTACCCGCCACAGAGCGGATTCGGATATGCAAAAATGAGATCACATTTCTGAGGATCTGACGGGATGGGTAAGAAAATGTTACGGGTTAAGCGAGTTTTGACCGCGGGCCCTGCAGGGCTCACGTTTGTTGCTTTGGGCCAACATTTATCTCAGTCCAATAAAAATTTGGCCATGGTCCAATCTAAAGTGGTCCTAACGGGTTTGCGGATTTTTGGATACTCGTTTTTGTTTTGAGGATTTGAGGATTTTTAGGTACTCATTTTTTATTTGCGGTCTATCCGCGGGGTTTGGTGAGGTGGTCGTAGGTTTACTAATTTATACCTACCGTTTTATGAGACGGATTCAGGTATTTGAAATTTTTTTCGAAATCTGCAGGTTTGCGGGTCGCGGATCACAGGTAAGCCTGCTTCCAAGCTATAATATACAGTTATTATATTTATTGACTTTGTCCTTTTCTAGTTATTGACTAAATCACAAACTGATATAATATTATTATTATTATATTAAGATGTAATATGACACAAAAAGAAACACAAAGATATCCTTGTTAATCTATTATACAACTTCACGCAGACATATTAACCGAACATTATAAACGTTTATAATCAGATTATAGGTTTTACATGTTTAACAATATATGTCAAATTTTACTAACATATATAAAATATATCATAGCTATTTATCTATATCCAAAAATTTGACTAAACAAATTTTACTTCAATATTGTGCACATACTTTGATACCACTGTTGGAGTTCATATCTATTTATAAAAATTTATAAAATTACTTATGAATTTACTTGCAGGATTTCATGCAAATACTGAAATAAATGTAGAACATAAATTTTCAAATATACGTTGACATTCTGTAGCGAAATGATAAGCAAAATTGTTTCAAGATTAATTTAGCACCCTAAGTGTTGTGCATGGACCGGTATCCACACGCACACAAACTGGATCATACACGGGATGCTAGTTCCGTTGAGATCTAATCTAAAAAAACTCATCATACAAATTTGTCCTTTAAGGATTTATAATTCTTTCGTATGAAGAAAAGTCTGCTCCACGTCTATGAACGAGAACGTCTTTCTCACTTTTCTATGAAGCTCTTGTTTTAGACAAAATACTTTTCTCTATTTAATGACCATGATCACACGAGTGCAATCTGTATATAGATATATATATACACACACACAATTGAGATTTCCAATTCCACAAAATACGTTACTTGTGCATCAAGGTGTTTATCTTATTTAATAAGGAATATAATTAATTGGTATTATTCAATTTCTCTAAAAGAAATCTCAATGAATAGAAACATTCTAAATCTAATTAAGAAAATATTTACTTCAAATCTCAATTCAAGTTAATCACTTTTGTATACATATACATATATAGATTAGTTATATATATATATATATATATATCTCATATATATATATGTGTGTGTGTAAATTTAAAACCTAATAACTATAAATTGGTCTATCACTATTAGGTCCAATTAATTATCTTGATCTAATTTGCTTGGATGTGTTAACCTGTATGATCGTGCAAAATTTGCATTCAACTTTTTAATTAAGTGGTCTGTAACAGAACATTATAACTACCTAATATTATATGACTGTCAAACATGGATATTATAACCATAAAGAGGTAAAGTACAAATGATTTTAGGACATTCCCAACAAAATATTCGAAAGCAAAGATGGTTTCTTACTATTGTCTATTAGTTGCTGTTATGGTACCAATCATATACAACATTAACACATAGGAGATGATACGCTGAACATTAATTTATAAAAGAGAAATGTATGAAAATGTGTATATGAAAATGATGTATGTTATAGCATGGGTAATATCCGGAGTGAATTACTGAAATAGCAAAAATCGGACCATAATAGGTGAAAAAGCAATAAGAAAGCTTGTCTAAACAAACATTTATAAGTGTACCTAAAAATTTCTAAAATAAGACCATTCTACTTACAAATGTGAGTTTGTGTGCGAGTGGGTTGCCATTAGTCTCCTTCTTCTCTTTCTTTTTTCTCTATTTCATCTTATATCTCTCTTTCGTCTTTCTATTCTTATTTTCTCTTACTTCTTTTGTGTGTTCTTTTCTCTTTTTCTTCATATTCCTTTTCTCTTTCTCTTTTTCTTCATCTTCTTTTATTCTTTTATCTTCTCTTTCATAGATCAACACAAACTCAAAACTAGATTGATCCAAATCCGTCACACTTTCGACTAAATCTGATTCAATGACCAAATGACAAATCACATATCAGATCATAAACCATCAAAACCGTGATGCCATCAAATATATGAGGAAATCACATCTGCTTATCATCGTTATTTAAAGGTTTAACATGCCAAATATTTAAATAATATGTTATGTTTAATTGTAACGCGTTAAACATATATATTAATATGATATTTAGCATCTACTAATTTAGTTACCATGTTAAGAAGAAACTAAATATCTATTTTTATACTTATATGATACAAATTATTTTTAACATGTTACCAAAATATATAATGTATTTAACTATATATACATGTCTTTTATCTTCCTTGGTATAAATGTTAAGAAATGTATTATTTTAGATATTTATATTTATAGGTACAATGTTAATTTATAGCATGAAGATCTATTGCATTATAAGCATTGTAATTTATCATGCATTTCGAAAACATGTTTTGTACAAATACATATAACGTGCTATTTAATTATATATATATATATATATTATAAAAGTAGGGATCTACAAATGTAACACCACAAAAATTCAAAAATAAATAATTAAAATTAATTTAATAATTAATATTATAATGCAAAAAATATCAGTTCAAAATAAATAAAAAAAATAAAAGAGCCATATATAAAACTTTGATGTCTTGTTCTTAACCCAAATCCCAAAATCACGAAGAAACTTGATTCTCCGACATCAAATTAGAACTTGCAGACATTAGACGATGTAAGCGATTTGACTATCATCCAATGAACAAAACTAAGATGATAAAACCAGCACGGCCTAATTCTGCATGTAACAATGTTCACGTACTGGCACACCTACACTATTTTGATTTTCAAACAGATTAATTCTCATCACACATAATTTATTCAGCTCATAAAGCTGCGTTGCTCAATTTATATAAGCCTAATTGCTCACATGAAAAAATAGAAAACATTGAATATATAATATTTAAGCCTAATTTCTCATAATATATAGATATATAAGCCTATTTGCTCAGATACATAGGCCAATTTGTTCATATTAAGTTTATTTGCTAATATCAATATATAAGCCCAGTTGCTAAATCATACCACATACATATATAATATAACATAATTAATTAATCACTCAAATCTTTGTTTAACAAAATCATATAACATGTATCTAAATCAGAAACTCGCTTGTTGTCTTGTTCTCTACCGCGAACTGGGATCGCTCGCCAGCTAGGTCAGATTGAAGCACAAAGTTAAAAATAACAACTTACAATTATTTAATAAACTCAAAGTACTCAAACTAGTAACTAATCATCCCAAGATTAAAGATCAAACTAAAAATTTTCATAATTAAACATAAAAAAATAAATACTCACGATTAAACATAGAATAATTAACAAGACTGTCAAATCTGAAATATATAAGAGACACTTGATTCTTGATAATTATTCAGGCTCCCAGTGCTCGTATAATTGGTTAATCAAGTCAAGCTTGAAGTACTTGTGAACTTTATCGTCGTGGTGTTCTTCGCAGGATTTGAAAATTCCACATGTAACAATGGATATAAAAAAGATCAATTAAACTCAATCGTTTGCTAGAATCATCAAGAATTTCTAATTGAGATCTAGCTAAACGAGGACGAGAGAATAAGAAATCCAAAAAATCCTATTCATTTATGTTGACATAAACCAGTCGAAGCTCCACACAGAAAAGTAACAGCTAAAGGCAATCGAAATATGCGAAGGAAATTGCTTTGTCTCTTCAACTTGATCGCAAATCGTTTAGATATTTCATTAAACTGCATGCTCAAAGGACGAGCTTAGATTAGACAAATGCCGTCATCTACACAAAACCGATGAGTTTTTAACTTAAAAACAAGAAACAACACCAACAATAACCGTGAAAGAGATCGAAAAAAAGAAGAAAAAATAGGACTGCGCTGGATCTAAACCACAAGCTAGCCATCACCACTAGAAAATTCGAATGATACTAGACGATAAGCCGACCATTCACCACTATAAAAGATAGTAGATGTTGGACAGAAGCCGGATTATATACGAAAACACTTTCTTTCTCTCTTAAAAATGTTAAAGAGATAAGACAGAGAGAGAAAGTCATGATGCTCTATATATGTAACTTGAAATACTCTTTGATTAAAAGACACCAAAACAAAATAAACATATAGACACACCGTTATAACTCGTACCATGCGTGTATTTTAGTAAATTTTAATTTTATACATAGAAATTCAAAAAATCCAATTCATTTATGCTCATAAACCAGTCAAACTCCATATAGAAAAGTAACAACTAAAGGCAATCAAAATATGCAAAGGAAATTGCTTTGTTTCTTCAACTTGAATTGCAAATCGTTTAAATATGTCAGTAAACTGCATGCCCAAAGGAGGAGTTGAGAAGAGACAAACGTCATCACCAACACATAACCGATGAGTTTTTAACTAAAAACAAGAAACAACACCAATAATAACCGTAAAAGAGATTGGAAAACAAAAAGGAAAAACCAGACTGCGCTGGATCTAAACCACAAGATAGCCATCACTGCTAGAAAAGTCGAATGATGCTTGATGATAAACCGACCATTCACCGCCATAAGAGCTAGTAGATGTCAGACAAAAGTTGGATTATATACCGGACAACAAGAAACAAAACACTTTCTTTCTCTCTAAAAATATTAAAGAGAGAAAGTCGTAACGTTTTACTTGTGGGTAAATCGGGTAAATCGGCTACTATGGATGAAGTTTTGGCTACTCATAGGACGAGGCGACGACGTGTCACTATGCTGAAAAAAGTTGAGGAGGAAACAGAGAAGTTAAGAAGATCTCATGGTGGTGTGGATCCTGACATATCCTTATGGCATCACAAGGCTGAAACTTTTAAGTGAGTTTTCTCGTCAAAAAATATGTGGAATCAACTAAGGACGGTAACACCAACAAAGGATTAGTACAAAGGTGTGTGGTTCTCTTATGCAACACCAAAATACTCTTTCTTTGTTTGGTTTGCAATACACAACAAACTGTCGATGGGAGATAGGATGCTGGTTTGGAGTCAAGGAAGGAATACAAACTGTGTTCTATGTAACCAGGTGCTGGAATCGCGAGATCATCTTTTCTTTGCTCGTAGCTTCACGTCACTGATTTGACATAAGCTCTCTAATAGGATTCCTCAACAGCGGTATGTGGCACAATTTGGAGACATTATCCCTATTATCTCTGGCTCAGCCACTGGCTTAGCAATTGATTGTACTCACAAATTCATTTTGTGGTATGTTTTCCAAGCGACTGTTTACATTTTATGGCAAGTGCGAAATAGCCGAAAACACAGCGAACTACCCAAGGATCAGAATCTCTTATTAAAGATATTGATAGAATTGTGCGTAATAGTCTTTCGATTCTTCGGCGGCAAAGAAAGTTCATGGAAGGTTTGTGTGAATGGTTTAGAATTACAGAAAGTTAATGTCGGCTTCAGCTTCTTCTCATATATTCTTTTTCTACTATTCTTTTTCCTTTATGCTCTACTATATTCTACTTTTTTCATCTCTATCGAAAATGGTGTATACTCTATTTCCCAAGAACCCGTTTTATCCCAAATAATTTTCCGATTTTGAGTTTTAATGAGACCACCACTTTTTGATTCTATTTCTAGAACTTCTCTTCTCTTTCTCTTCCAATAAACATGTTCACTTGTTATAAATTTTTTTTTAAAATATAATTTTACGTAATATCAAAAAAAAAACTCTCAAATTAAAAAACACCAAAACGAAATAAACATATAGACACACCGTTATAACCCGTACCATGCGCATATTTTAGTAAATTCTATAGACGCGTTGCGTTGCCTTCCTGGATCCCCGCCCCTCCCCACCCCCAACACACACTTCGAATTGCCTCCTCCGATCTGCTACTAGCTATGGCGGTAAGAATCGTCGCCGGATCTCAACCATATGCTTCATCTGGCCAAGACTCAAATCCAACTTTATCTTTTCTTTTTAATTTTTACAGGAATCGTCTGGTACAACGCTAATGGATCTGATCTCGGCGGATCCAACTCCGATTCCTGCACAATCAACTTCTTCATCCGCCTCTTCCACGGCATCTCAGACTTCTCCGGCGTCTGCATCGGCGGATTCACATCTGCATCATCCAATGTCGACGAAGACAACACTGGGAGAGAAAAAATCGAAGAGAGCTACTTTGATGCAGATCCAGAACGACACTATATCTGTTGCTAAAGCTGCACTTAATCCTGTTAAGGCTAATATCATGCCGCAAAGGCAGAGACAGAAGAAGAAGGTGCGAAGCTTTTCTCCATGGTTCGATCTATTAATTCAAATTTGTGCCAATTGTAATGTTTGGCACATTTCTCTATTGTGTTTGAACTCCTTTAGTCGTTAAGCTTAGTGAATCCTTGAAGCTTAGTATACTTGATTGTGGTTATAGAATATAGGAGGAATACAATATACTGTGTTGTTCGTTATAAGAATAGTAGAGGGCCAAAAAAATATTTTAATGTTGTAAATGACTTTCACAGCCAGTTTCCTATTCGCAACTTGCAAGGAGTATTCACGAATTAGCTGCCACTTTGGATCAGGTTTAAGTTTGTGTTCTTATTCTCTGCCTTTAAATCGCTCTTCTTTTGGTGGAAATGATATCTGGATGTTTCTTCTTTTCTATTTATTTTTTATGCGAGTGAGCAGAAAAGTTCTCAGAAACAACTAGTGAATCATGTGTTCCCTAAGCTTGCTGTGTACAACTCCGTTGATCCTTCTTTGGCCCCATCGCTTCTTATGGTATGTGGCACTGTTTGCTGGTTTGATGACTAGTTATTGTCAGATCAATACTTTTTTTGTATCATTTGTTTTATGTTTATAATAGAACATCTAAAAATTATTCGTTCTATTAGAGTTGTTTTATCTTCTGTACCCATTAATGTTTCATGAATCTTCAGAAATTTGCATTTTGAAAAGTATCTGTCAAAGAGAGGCATCAGGTTTATAGCATTCTTTTTCTCGTGTGATTGATACAGCTTAATCAGCAATGTGAAGACAGGAATGTGCTGCGCTATGTGTATTATTACTTAGCTAGAATTTTGTCTGATACGGGCATGACTCCAGGGGGTGGTATCCCTACTCCTAACTGGGATGCTCTAGCAGATATTGATGCTGGTGGAGGAGTAACGAGAGCTGATGTTGTTCCTCGGATAGTGAATCAGCTTACAACCGAAGCTTCAAATTCTGAATTTGAATGTGAGTTTCACCTCCATTTGGCCGTTATGATTTTGGTTTCAGGTTGTAGTGTTTTCTTCATATATATATATATATATATATATATATTTCTGCCTTGAAGATAAATGCCTTTTCAGTGTCTCATTGCCGAATGTTGTTTGTCCTGAGTCTTGAGGAATGTCCTAGTCTGATTTAGTTTTATAATGGTATGTTTGTTTAATGTTTCTTAAGAAATATCCCATGACCCGTATAATTTTCTCCTGATGGACCCAAATACTTAGAGCAGTGATGCCAAAAGGTAGTTATGTTAGATGTGGTGTCAGTTTTAGTGTGTAATTCAATAATTTCGGGGTTGTGGAAGTGATAACCAACATCTAAGACAGTAAATAGGAATTAACAGTTTGACGTCTTATGGTGAGAACTTTATTTCCTATTTTGTAGCATTCTCTTGCAACTTTCTATCCGTAATGTGACTGGAGATTATTTTCTAACCTTACCGTATTGTGTTCTTCAGTTCATGCTCGACGACTGCAAGCTTTAAAAGCTCTGACATATTCACCGTCAGGCAATTCTGAGCTTTTGTCAAAATTGTATGAGATTGTATTTGGCATTCTTGAGAAGGTTTGTCATATTACCAATGCTCTCTGATGTTAACAAGATGCTTTGTTTATTTTCCATTAGCCCTGGCGTAGTTCATTCTTTGCACTTGGTTTGATTTTAACTTAGTCCTGGCTTTCTTTTATTTATACAATTATACTATTGCATTCTTATTGCATTTCATATCAGTGTGGTTTAGTTTACGGATTATTTTCCAGTTACATGCAGAGGCATTGATTTATGTTTCATGTCGGTTTCAGGTTGGTGATGTTCCACATAAACGAAAGAAAGGTGTCTTTGGGACGAAAGGGGGTGATAAGGATGTATGTTTCTCAACTCTTAGGTTCCTCCAGTAAAAGGCTTAAGGCTTCTTTAAAAGTCATGTTTTCTGCATTTTATAGTTTTCTATTTTTGTAATGTTCTGCATGTTCTTTGCCGTTCTGTGGGGTATACATTTCTCAAAATTCTTGTCGAGGGCTACTATGCACTAGGCAGTGTATCATAGTTACTCTTTGATGAATTAACTTTGCTTATCTGGGAGACTCCGGCTATTAGCTATCATCTTTTCAAGGCCTGAGTTACATGTCATTTGAATTGATAAAAACATTTCTTATAAACATTACAATCTTTCCTTATATCACCCTATCCCATAAGCATAGGACAAACTTTGATAACTTGTATAGCTTCTAGACATGTTGGCAAACGAATGGAATTTCTCCCCACTGAGTATACAGCTTCTCGATTGCAAAAAGTCAACATTTAAACTTTGTTATTAACTTGAGCGTTCTATCTTCTTTTTGTTAGTCGATTATGCGGAGTAACTTGCAATACGCTGCTATGAGTGCCCTGAGAAGACTCCCTCTTGATCCAGGAAATCCACTTTTTCTGCACCGTGCAGCCCAAGGGTAAGACTTTTTTGTTTTTTCTACTTTCTATTGAAGATATAGGTAATAGGGTATTGGAATCAATTATAGTTAGGTGATTCTCACAAGAGAAATTGTTTTTTTTTTTAGTTTATTCCTAATTATGTAGTATAGTGAACACTTATTCTGGTATTCACACTATGATGTTGTAGTGTTTCGTTTGCTGATCCTGTTGCGGTGAGGCATTCACTGGAAATTCTATCTGAGTTGGCCACAAGAGACCCCTATACAGTAGCAATGACACTTGGTAAATAAGTTATTCTGTTCCCCCTCAAATTTTTTTTGCCATTAGATTTATGTGTACACACTTAATTGTTTGTCATTCAAACCTTGATATGTGTCTCTTGATCTTTTGCTGCAGAGAAGCTGGCGTCTCCAGTAGGTATGCTTTCCAGGCCTTTTATCTCTTGACATTAATTTGTCCATTGGTGATTTTATGTTTACTTATTTAATTACAATGAAGTCTCCGGAACACGAGTTTTAAATGCATTGTATAAATTGGTTTACCGATGAGACATACTCTTGATTCTAATCACAAGCCAACTCTCTTTTGATATGATCATTGCGATAAGTTTAGAACAAATCTGGGTTGATATACCTTTCTCCTTTACACCAAATTAGGGGCTTTGCAAGATATCCTGCATATGAATGATGTGCTTGCTAGGGTTTCCTTGGCTAGGCTGTGCCACTCGATATCTAGAGCTCGGGCGTTAGATGGTAAGTATATCAACCTCTTTTTCTTTCTACAGCCCATTCTCGTTCTGTTATTTTTATCGGGCTACATGGGAGATGTTTTTTTTAACAAGTTACTAGTTTCCTTTCCATCTTCCTACAGAGAGGCCTGATATTAGGTCTCAGTTCAACTCAATTGTCTATCAGCTACTCCTAGATCCAAGCGAAAGGGTATGCTATGAGGCGATTTTGTGTATTCTGGGAAAATACGATAACACCGAGAGGCATGAGTTCTACGACTTTATTTTCTCTTGATTCATTCTTTCTAAGGTATTGAATAATAAAAATTTAACTGCATCTTTTAGGATGGATGAGCGTGCTGCTGGGTGGTACCGCTTGACGAGGGAGATCCTGAAGCTGCCAGAGGCACCATCCTTTTCGTCCAAGGATAAATCTCATAAACCCAAGCGTCCGCAGCCCCTTATTAAGCTTGTAATGAGGAGGTAATCCTAGCTTGGTGGAAGAGCGTGTTTAGAATTGCAGATCTTATGGATTCCTTTTCTTCACTAGAATGTTTCTTTGGATTGTAATGATTGTTATGGTTGTGTTTCCTGTAAAAGAACTTTGGAAATTGATCCTTTTCTTTCAGGTTAGAGAGCTCATTCCGCAATTTCTCAAGACCAGTGCTTCATGCAGCAGCAAGGGTCGTACAAGAAATGGGAAAGAGCAGGGCAGCAGCATTTGCTATGGGATTACAGGACATTGATGAAACTGTTCATATAAATGGATTTTCTGATGCTCTAGATGATGCTGAGACCAATGAAAGTTCTCACCCAGAAGGTACGTTGTCAATATCCTCTTAAATTTCAGCTCGAAGTGATTTTTTAATTTTGTTAGATGTACAACAGATGCTCAAATATATTTTCTAATTTCATATGGAGCATCAAATTTTATGCAAGCTTTCGGTCTTTAAGAACTTCGTTCAACTTATTATTTTATAATACCCCTTAAGCTCACCAACTACAAATGTGTGTTAAGTCATTGGATCTAAGTTCTGATGGTGCATCAATCTTATTTGACTGTTTTATTATAGCTCGAATCGTCGCAAAACTACAGGTGTGAGTAAACTCAATGCTCTGATGTCTTTACTATAATAATATGATGGTTACCAGCCTTCTCTTCAGACCTAAACAAAGGAACATGTTTTTATTATTTCTTTGATTTTCCTTTACCGAATTATTTAAATATCTAGGGTATCTTTTCATCTTTCGAGTTGTAACATATTCCAAATTACATTGTATTTACCTTCTTTCCCTCTCTCCAGTTACACGTTTACCCTGATTTTTGTCATTTTGATTTGTTGGACGTTTGCAGGAATACGGAGAACATCATCTATATCCGCAGGGCCTGGTCGCAATGATACAATTGCAAGTTTGCTGGCTTCATTAATGGAGGTGGTTCGAACAACAGTAGCATGTGAGTGCGTGTATGTCCGGGCAATGGTTATCAAAGCATTGATATGGATGCAAAGTCCAGATGAATCATTGGATGAGTTGAAATCAATCATTGCCTCAGAGCTTTCAGATCCTTCTTGGCCTGCAGCTCTAGTTAATGATGTTTTGCTTACTTTGCATGCTCGTTTTAAGGTTAGAAAAATATTTTCTTCACTTTTTGATTTTCCAACATATTTGCAAAGTTGTTAAAAGTTTAAGTAGCTCTGTTGTTTGTCCCCAATCCTGTAAGTAGGATGTTTGTAGTAGTTCTCTGATGTAAGAAATCTCTTTAATTTCTTAGAGTTTTGTAACAACAGGTATCGGGCAGAAAATTTCTACACCTAGGATTTTGCGACAACTTTCATCTGTTGCTATGAAACTAAAGACAAACTTGAACAAAATTATTGAAGAGTGAAATGTGAACTGTTTTCTTCTGTCTAGTCGACTCTTTTTTTATTTTCTTTCACAGGCAACTCCAGATATGGCTGTTATTCTTCTCGAAATTGCCAGAATATTTGCCACCAAAGTTCCAGGGAAAATCGACGCTGATGTCTTACAGCTGCTCTGGAAGGTATCCTCTTCTTGCTTGTGTAATTCTAAAGCTCTTATAATTTACTTACTTCTGTTGTATAATCTTCCTATTTCAAAATTTGATTCATTTTAAGACGTTTTGAGATCTTGAAGTTTGTGTGCTTGTTTAGTCTATTTTTAGCAACTATAGATTTGGATAAAAATAGTATTTGTAAAGCTCAAATTATTGTGGGATATTTTGATGAATTTTTGCTACCTCAAGTGGTTTATTTGCTACAATTTATTCGTTGATCAACTTCTAGACATGTCTTGTTGGAGCTGGTCCTAACGGGAAACACACAGCTCTGGAAGCAGTCACGATAGTACTCGATCTACCACCTCCACAGCCGGGGTCCATGGCTGGAATGACATCAATTGATAGGGTGTCTGCATCAGATCCCAAGTCCGCTCTGGCCCTGCAGAAATTGGTGCAAGCAGCAGTAAGCATTCCTCAGAAGGTCTTACATGCATTTGGTAATGTTTTCAACACATTATCTTAGAACAAATATTGTGGCAGGTATGGTTCCTTGGAGAAAATGCAAACTATGCTGCTTCAGAATACGCATGGGAATCTGCAACTCCACCGGGCACTGCACTTATGATGTTGGATGCAGATAAAATGGTTGCGGCTGCCAGTTCTCGCAATCCTACCCTAGCTGGCGCATTAACTCGCCTCCAGAGGTGTGCATTTAGTGGAAGCTGGGAGGTATACCACTATATTTTGCTGGTCATATTATTTGATTTGATTTTATTTGTTTTTCAATGGACAATTTTTAATAGGACTTGGGCCCAAACCAAATCCACAAAGACCCTTGGTTGACCTCACTTAGCTAAAGGATTTGGGTGCCCTTAGGTCTTATAAGGCTTTGATTTATTCCCCTTCTATCCAATTTGGAATACTTTCATACCCACATTCTTATAAATTTATAGATGACCTGATTGTCTTACAATGGTCTTTGATCCTAAACCTTGTCTAGGAACACTTTGGCTGGTGGATGCAGTACACACTTTTCTCTCTGTTTGTAGATGATTTGGTTTATCATTTGATTACATTCTAGAACAAAGACCATATTTTGAGACTCTATTTTTATAAGTGCGGACAAATGGGATGATCTTGTTAGCTAGCTTTTAATGGCTGTTACTTTTTAAGGTTTCATTTTTTCGTTTCTTGTTATTGTGCCTAATAATCTCATTTGGTCTCTCTTTCAGTCTGAAGCTCTATTACTATCTGTTTACAGACTTTAACTGTTATAGAAATAGCTGATTTTAAGTTGTGGTTCTTATTTACATCTTATATATGATTTTCTTCCTCGCACTTTAGTTGGAGTTTTGTGAAGCATAGACACGTTATGCCTTCAGGATACGCTACTAAGATTAGTATTACTTCTAAGGTTTCCCACCTGAGTGTGTATGTTTCATGGATACACAGGTGCGAATTGTTGCAATTCAAGCTCTTACTACAATCGCCATTAGATCTGGTGAACCTTTCAGGCTGCAGATATACGAGTTTTTGTACACCTTGGCAGAGGGGGGTGTACAGTCTCAACTTTCTGAAATGCACCTGAGTAATGGGGAAGACCAAGGAGCTAGTGGTACAGGACTTGGAGTTTTAATTACTCCGATGCTAAAAGTTCTGGATGAAATGTATGTAGGACAAGACGAATTAATCAAGTAAGGAAGAGATCTTATCTTTCTTCTTTATTTTCCCTGTGATTCATATATGTAACCTGTACACGATATTTATGGTTGACATGACTTTTTCTTGATAATAAGGGACATACGCCATCACGATAATGCAAACAAAGAATGGAAGGATGAGGAGCTGAAAAAACTCTATGAAAATCATGAGAGGCTGCTAGATTTTGTTTCCATGTTTTGCTTTATTCCAAGAGCCAAGTATTTACCCCTGGGTCCGATAAGGTAGCATTCTGAATTCATTATATTAATCAGTGACAGTTTAGCCATTCTTGCATAATATATTGCCAAACCCTTTTTATATTTTCTGAAAGACTTTTTGTGTTATCTTTTAATGTCATACGTCATATGCTTATCTAGTTTAACAGAGTTTACTGACAAAAAAAGTATTTTTTTTATATCACAGATTCTGATGAAATTCAAGAACCATGTTGTTTTGATGTAGTCAGCTATATAATTTAACATTAAAATTAACAGAAATCCAGATCCTTAGATTTTATGTTTGGTGATCTTTCTATTGACCTTTCTTGTATATCTTGCATTCTTGCTTCTCTGTTCCCGTTTTTCTTTATTTTGTTAGGTGTTTTTCTGTCTCTATTCCTGTTTCATGTGATAACTTATTTTTATAATTCTTTTCCACCTAACCTATGAAGTGCAAAGCTCATTGACGGATACCGGACAAAGCACAATATCACTGTATCTACTGGGACAACTGATCCAGCTGTTGTTGCTACTGGAATTTCAGACTTAATTTATGAGTCCGTTCAGCCTGCCCCTGCTGTATCAAACTCCGGTGGACTAGATGATGATTTGGTTAATGCTTGGGCTGCCAATCTGGGCGATGATGGTCTTCTTGGAAACAACGCCCCAGCAATGAGTCGGGTAAGTTTCCATTTTTTTCTGACTTCTTAAGATACAGGATTAGTATGTGTGCAGTTTAGTGCCTGTGTGTACTATTTATATATTCTTCTTATTGTTCGTTGAAGTATATGGAACAGAATAAATTTTCTGATTAAGAAATCAGAAAGTAAGAACAGTTGTGTGGACTAATGGGTTAGATTAAAACCTTGTTTTCACAGAAGACTACCATGCCTTGGTTCGGAACTGGTCTGAATAGGGTCAATAATGATTTTTGTTTATATTCTATATTGAATGCATAATTTAAACAATTCAACTAATAGTAATACTGCAAAAGTTATATTACATAGAAACTTTAAAAAAAATCAAATTAATTAAACAAAAAGAAATTCTCTAAAACATCGAACAAACAATTAGTCTTCGGGACTACACTTATTGGCTTTCCCAATTAAAAGTAGATACCACATTTGCTTGCATTCACATGCTATTAATTAGCCATCATCTGATTATTTGGCCATGTGAACTTATGAGGAGTTACCGGAGTTCATTCGACATTCGTACATAATTACATTATAAATGCTACCAATTTTTATGTCTCGAAATGATACTCAGAACTATTGAATACTTGTCAGGTCAATGAATTCCTTGCTGGAGTTGGAACAGATGCACCAGATGTTGAGGAGGAGAATGTCTTCTCTAGACCTTCGGTTGGCTATGATGACATGTGGGCTAAGACTCTTTTAGAAACTTCAGAACTGGAGGTATAATGTTAGCTTTATACATCTTCAGGGCTTTCTTCAAAATGACGTAGTTCTAGGGATGCTAAAAATTGACCTTTGTTGTATTTACAGGAAGAAGATGCGAGATCAGGTTCATCGTCTCCAGATTCTACAGGATCAGTGGAAAGCTCTATATCCTCTCACTTTGGTGGAATGAACTACCCATCATTGTTCAGTTCAAAGCCTTCCTCGCATTCAACGGTAGGTAACACACAAGTTCTTCCCTTAATTCCATTCCTTATACGAGGTTGTGGTGCTAGAATATCATCATTCAGATGGATTATTTCCTAACCTATTAAGTCTTAGTCACAAATGAAAACTGAGAACAAGAAAAAAAGTTTGGTTCAGTGGTTCCTGAAGTATATTTTTCATAAACAGTAGTAATCGAAGATGATAATATGCATGCAAGTTAAAGGAAAAATCATGCGTAGAGCTTAATAATAAAGAAGGTTGAACTATATTTGATCAATCAAGCTATACGCTTACCTTTCCCTTAGAAAAAAAAGAAAGAAAAAAATCTTATTAATTATTTGTTCCGGTGAATTCACTGCATCTCTCTCAGGCAAAATCAGGTGGAATCAAATACCAGTCCACATATGAGGGCTACGGTTCCCCGGTAAGCTGATAGTCTTTTTGTTTGTTTGTATATGCTGTATAATGGGCTAAATCCCTGTTATTATGGCCATTTCTTATTCTTCCTTCTCCTCTACCTTTCAGATTCGAGAAGAGCCTCCTCCGCCTTATTCATATTCTGAGCCACAAGGTCGTGAGTCGTTTGAGAACCCTGTAGCAGCGTCTGGTTCTCGAAGTTATGAATCGGATGATGAAGAACCTAGGAAATCTACTGGCACAAGATATGGAACTGCACTCTATGACTTTACTGCAGGAGGAGATGATGAGGTCAGCTTTTTTTTTCTTTTTTTCGTTTGGTATGTTCTAGGAAAGACCAGTTAAACGATTCATAATTATGGGGGTCTTGTTCCTGGAAAAAATATGTTATGATCCAAGTGTTTAAAACACCTTTGGGTGCTTTGCAGCTAAGCTTGACGGCGGAAGAGGAATTGGAGATAGAGTATGAAGTTGATGGCTGGTTTTACGTAAGAATTACTTGGTTTAGAAAGATAACACATGAGTCTTGTGAAGAGTAGAGTTTTTCAAAACTGAAACCTAACCGGTATCAATTTATAAACTATTACAGGTAAAGAAGAAGCGGCCTGGCAGAGATGGGAAGATGGCTGGACTTGTTCCTGTTCTTTACGTCAATCAATCTTGAATTGGTTGTTTTTGATACCGTTTTAGACGATGAAGCCAAGACAATATGAATATCTTAAGGGGACTACTTTGATGGCCTTAAAATTCTAATCCATGATATTCCCTGTGAGGTAATGTAAAATCAGTATACATGAATGAATGTATTTGTTTGGGCTTGGTGTGTATAAGCTTCTAATGATTGGTTACTGAAAAGAACACTACTTGAGTTTGACTATTGTTATATTAAATTCATTATCAGAAACACACACTTTTGTTTTCTTTAGTCATCTAAGCCTTGATGATCCAAAGATGTGCTTCTAATGATTGGTTACTTGAAAGAACATTTTTGTTACCGCATCGATTGATCCAAATATGACCTCCACGAACCTCAAACTAGAAGACCCTCTGCCGCTTTCCCCATGTCTCTGTGAGCACTGTATAAAAAGCTCTGTGACTACGTGCAGTCACTACCCCTTGTCATTTTGCTGTGAACCAATGTTACGTTTCACATAACATTCTGATACAGGAAAATATCTGGTTTAATATCTTTTATTTTTGGTTTAGTTATTCTTATGTATTTCGGTTTGTCTATTTGGTTTAGCAAACACTATATGTAAACCCTTCCTTCTCCATTGGTGAGAATCAATCAAATCAAAATATCCATTATTTCTTCAACTTATTTTCTCTCTATCATCAATATCATCTTCCACCATTGAATCTCTGTTCTTCAGGTCGATCCTTCTTCCTTTGTGGTCATCCCCTAGGCTTCGATTCCCCAACCTCCGGTGAATCTCTGTGTTGGATTTATCTTATCTAGTTTTACCTTAACACTGGTATCAGAGCTCTCCGATTATCAGGACCATAATCATGTATTCAAGGCAACAATCTATGATCGGTTTGAACAATCAGATGGAGGAGATGCATCTCCAGTACGAGAAACAGAACGAAGAGCGGAAGCAACGCTCCGATGAACTGAGTGCAAGGTTCGCGAGTGTGGAGTCTTCGTGGACCAAGATTCTATCTCAAGGGTCATTGAACTCACATATTCTTATTCAGGGGTCCAATTTATCACTATCGAACACTATGACAACATATCCAAGACCACCACAACCTCCAGATCCACCAGATTTCGATCAATTTGTGCAAAGGTTATACAAATTTGAATTTCCTAAGTTTGATGGTACATTACTACGTGAATGGTTCCAACGCTGAGATGAATATTTTAATTTTTATAGAACACCACTTGAGATGAAGGTCCGTGTAGCGTCTCCTCACGTGATTGGTAAAGCTCTTCAATGGCATACCAATTACATTAAAAATAATTTTGGAAGTTTCCCACCTTGGCTTGACTATATCATTGCTATCTCTGCTAAATTTGGTGATGATGATGCTTTACACTCTAAATTCGAGTTCCCAAAATTTGATGGAACTTGGTTGTGTGAGTGGATCAACAGCTGCTAACAATTCTTCATGCTTAATAACAGACCTCTTGAGCATAAGATTCGGCTAGCTTCACTTCACATGGAAGGTAAAGCTCTCCAGTGGCATCACAACTTCATTATTAATGGATATGGTATCTTTCCTTTATGGCCAGAATACATAGTTGCTATGTTTGCTAAATTTGGTGAGCTATATAAGGATCCTTTGCCTGAGTTAGTGAATCTGAAACAATCTGGTGATTCTGTGGAAACTTGGTTGGAGAAGTCTGATGGTGCTTTGACCAGGAAGTTTGATGTCACTACGGTTGTTGATGATGCTAGGATATCCAAGCTACATGAATTATACTCACAACACACGTCTGCTATACAACCTCGAGCTGCCTTCAATCCTTACCAAAATTATAGAGACCAGCCTCATTACAAAAGTGAGCTTGGTAACTATACTAGACCTGAGACTGAGTTTGACAGAGAGAGTGATGAAATAGAAGTTATAGAGCTCCAAGATAAGCAACCTTAAGAGGATGTTGAGTCTTTGATCATGAGTGAAGATGAGCAGCCTCTTGAATGTGATGATGAGGAGTCTTCAAGTGATGAAAAATCAGATGAAGTAATTGCTGAAGAGACTGTTGTTAAATCCGTGAAGAAGCCCCCATAGGTTTAGCTAACGCATTTAATGGATCAACATCTTTCAACTCTAAGATTGCTCACCAACTGTTCGACACAATGGACTTAAGAGTAAAAAGTAAGAGGGGGACAACTAAGTGTTATAAGTCTTGGCGATTCAAGTTTAAAACCAGTTTAGAGAAGCAAATTGCTGGATGATAAATTATCTTTTGTGGAGGAATCAAGCGAAGAGGATATCACAGAACTGGAACCCCATCACAAATTAGTGGAAGCACAGCAAGGTTTTAAGATTGAAATGTGTTTTGGTTTTGATCTAGAAGTATGTATTGGGTTAAAAATATATTGCTGTGACCGTGAGTGTAAGAAGCAGATAAAACATGTGTGGCATCGTTGGAGGAACAAGGCTGAAAATGTACATGCGGTTTCAGAATTTAAGAGAAGAGGAACTTTCTATGATGCAGAAGGTAAGAGGCAAATGGAGATTGAAGATGATATCAACAAGGCTGATGTGATGTGGGAATTTAATCACTTTCAAGGCAATGCTTATGGAACCATTAGACACACAAGCTGGTCTTGGTAAGAGAAACATCTAGAATTGCGTACGAGGAGAATTTTTGATCATTTTTATGGATCAATTTCAAAGAACTATGTGCAGCTAGGATTGAAATGGGAATAGAGACAAGAAAGAAGAGTTTCAAACGGTTGAGCAAGCTTGAGAAAGGCCAAAAGATGTTGTCTCCTAAAGGCTTTGATGTTCACATCCTTTATCAATTCAAGCAAAAAGAATCTGTCGAGTCCAGTATGTTTTACAATCACGAAAAGAAGCTATTGGTAGCAATAGAAGGATTACCTCAGAAGATTGCATGTGGTTTCATATGTGGTATTGTGAAATTCTACTTGAAGCACAAATGGAGATCTAAGCTATTGAAATCATTTTCAGGGCTGAGATTCTATATGGATAACAGTTGTGCTCTTGTTAGGTTTGAATGGTTGATGTTGCAGCAAATGAGTTTCTACACTCAAATGGAAAATATTTCTACACATTTCTAGGATCATCAAAGAGTCTCCTAAGGACGCATCTGACTCTGATAATCCAGAAGAGTCCCTTATATAGCTGACAAGTTCTTTGAAGAGAATTCTCACATTACATGGCTGTTTCTGAAGCTTAAACTGAGGTTCAAAGCTGGATTTTGGACACGATACAAGGATTTAAAGGAGCTCAGCACTGAACTTCAAAGCTCTCCAGGTCTGGACTACTGCAGTTCCTTGATTTTTATATGGAACCAAGCCTTATTTTGTGGTTATGAAGCTGATCATATAAGTTCTGGAACCTTCTCTCTTGGTGATATTCATTGGTTTTTCACTTGTTCCAAGCTGGAAACTGGGGATGAGACACAAGGTAAGAGGCTGTTGGTTTTGAATGAGATACCACTGCTTGACAATAACAACAAAATCGACTTTACCGTCCAAGGAAACCTGGATTTACAATAAACCAATGCCCAGAGGAGTTTTTCACTTGCAAAGGCCACCCAAGCTTATTGGCCTTCATGGACATTCGAATTTCATCACTAAGGTTCTTGTTCAATGAAAATAGCATCTTCCAGATCAGTTTTTTAGTCTTTCATCATCCTTGAGGACAACGATGCTTTCAAGAGGGAAGTATTGTTACAGGAAAATATCTGGTTTAATATCTTTTATCTCTGGTTTAGTTATTTTAATGTATTTCGGTTTGTCTATTTGGTTTAGCAAACAATATATGTTAATCCTTCTCCATTGGTGAGAATCAATCAAATCAAAATATCCATTATATTCTTCAACCTATTTTCTCTCTAGCATCTTCTACCATTGAATCTCTGTTATTCGGGTTGATCCTTCTTCCTTTGTGGTCATCCCCTAGGCTTCGATTCCCCAACCTCCAGATTCTCGGTGAATCTCTGGGTTGGATTTATCTTATCTAATTTTCCAATAACACATTCTTTTGGGGCCAGAAATCAAAAGAATGCATCTTCCTACGCGTTTTTGAACCACCTCATCAGATCTGAATCTTTTCCCTTCAAAGAGAAACATAATTCTTGTTTTTCCATAGTTGAAAAAATCCAAGGGAAAGAGGATCTTAACTCCAGATGAATGCTCGCGTTGAATGAAGCAGATAGAAGAACTGTAGTGCAAGCAACTGGGGAGTTCGATAACGCCTAGACATGACGAGCCACTTCACAAGTCAACATAATATGATATTAATGCTTTAGTCAGCCGTAGCACATAATTATAATACGTATGAGGCAAACCATCCACCTATTATCTATCAATACCGAAGGTAGAACCGGGTCTAAACTAACCTTGGCAGCAGTAACTCGAGTAACACAAAGTAACTCTGATAGTTAAATAAACTAGAGTTAATCTGAATTCTCCCTTGATACGACATGCTATTTTTTCCATTAATTCCTTTCAGGATCAGTCGTGGTGGAAGGAAGATCATGTGAGTAGCAATCCGTTGGAGTGCACATGGGGTGTCGAGAATATCTGAAAGTAGTATAAGAAGGACGAGGTAGTGTTGAGTATGAAATATCTTTTTTTTTTGAATAGATGTGAAATTATATTCATCAAAAACCTTTTGGTACATCAAGTGCAACAGAATTTGATGGGAAATAGCAAAAAAAAATTACATCCTAATGCTTAAATTCTACTAGCAAACTAAACCATAAGAATACCGTCGTATCTCTTCTCTCTTGATGAATGTAACAAGTTAAGCCGGTTTCTAACATGTTTGTCGATGACCTTCTCCAGTCTTTGTGGTGGAAAAAGTGGTTCTCCATGCCTGCGACTGTTTCTATCTTTCCATATTTTATGAACTACATTTTGGAAGACATATCGTATGAGAAATTGTGCTTGATATCCGAGGGTTGAATCCGTGATGACCGAAGTGATTGATGCCCAGCTTAAAGTAAAACCTCCTTGCATGATTCCTCTCGTGAGCTTATCCCAGATCTGTGCTGAGTAAGGACAAGTGAAAAAGAGGTGGTCTCTTGACTCCAATGCGTCCTGAAAAAACCAACACAAAACCTTTGCATCTCGACTCCACAAAAAGTCTATTATGCATTGCTTGCCAAGTGATAAAATAATATTTTGGTGTGGCATGAGAAAACTAGACACCATCAGCTCATTCACACTGTGGATGCGCGATCCTCAAAAGTTTAAAGGTTTCCTACATTGAAAATTTCTTCCTATAACCCAAATTTTTTTTCCAGAGATCAGTATCCTCACCAATGTGATTCATTTCCCTTTGATTTTTGAATCTCTGCTTCGACATTATTAAGTATTTCTACTCGATGTCTTCGTCTGTGGTTGATCAACGCCTCATTCACTGTTGCATTGCCTCGGATCCCCAGATCAATACAGCCTCTATCACCCAACAACTAAAATAAAATCCCAAGATCAGACCATCGCTAATTCCAGAATGATGTTTGCCTCCCATTATAGATTTCTTTTCTATGGAAATTTTTTGTTGTACTTCTCAACTTCAAAATCTTTTTCCACATCCATGAGCCTCCTGATGATTTGTCACTAATCTCCCAAAAAGATTTCTAATGAGTAAGGTACCTTTGAATCCATTAACCCCAAAGCGATGATGTAGATATTAGAAGCCAAATTAGTTTAGGTCCATCACCTTATTTACATATTTCAGCGATCTTAGCTCAAGCCCTCCTTCATTCTAAGGTTTATAGAGCTCACTCCATGCATTCTTTGCTTTGCTTGTAGACAACTCAGGCCCAGACCAGAGGAAAGCGGAATAGAGGCGTTCGATTTACTTCATACATTCTCCCGGTAAACGATATATGGATGACCAGAAATTAACAATGCTCATGAGGAATGATTGTATCAAATGCAGCCGTCTTGCATAAGTTAAACTTTTACTCGTCCAAGTGCTCATTTTAGCATGAATCCTCTCAACCAAAGGTATATAGTCTCGCTTTTTCATCCCCTTAGTCATCAGAGGCAAACCGTGATATCTCACCGGAAGCTCCCCTGTTTCAAATGGAAAATCTGTCAAGATAGTGGCTTTAAAATTTGGCACAATACCTGCCATGTATAGAGTGGACTTCTCCAAGCTTATCTTAAGACCTAACCATCCAACAAATTCCCCAAATATTGAGATAACTCTCTATATAGATCGTTTTGTCCCTTCTACAAAAATCATAAGATCATCTACGAAACACAAGTGTGTTAAGGAGAGATTTTTGCATCGAGGATGGTATTTGAATCTTCTTGCCACAATTGCCTGCTCAATCTTATATGATAGAATATTCATACATATCACAAATAAGTATGGAGAAAGAGCACAACCTTGTCTTAGTCCCATCTCACTGCGAGAAAACCCCGCCAACTCCCCATTTACTTGAACCAAGAAGGAAGCCATAGTAATGCATAGATGAATCCAATGAATATAGGTTTCCAGAAAACCCATAGCTATTAACGTATTAAACACAAATGACCATTGAACATAATCGTAAGCCTTGGAAGTATCTATCTTCATAGCACATCGGGGAGAGTCATTGCGGTATGATAATCTTTCACTAGTTTCGTCGCTAACAACACATTTTCTATTAACTACCTCCCTTGAACAAATGTATACTGATTAGAGGAGATTATATGCTATAAAATTATTTATAACATGTTTGCGACTATTTTTGAAATCACTTCATACAACACGGTGCAAAAATAGATTGGGCGGTAGTCTTTCATTGTAGTCACCCCTATATTCTTTGGTATCAAAGCAAGGATAGTCGAATTAATACCTTTCAGGAGAAACCTTTTCATGAAAATACTGAATTACGACCATGAAATCATGCTCCGCAATCGACCAAGCTGATTAAAAGAATTCACATGGGAAACCATCTGGACCCGATGACTTATCTCCTCTTTAGTAACCGTCTTCTCTAATATCTTGTGATCTTTTGCACTACATCTGAAATCAATAAGAGCTTTTAACTCCTCCACTATTGCACCTTCAAAATCCTCATGCTTTGCAGTTAAGAAATATGAGAAAAAAATGCTCAGTTTCTTTTTTAATTTCAAGTTGCTTAAACACAGTTGTACCATCTAAGCATTAAATTTTCTTGATTGTATTTTTAGCTTCTCGAATTTTTTCTGCGTTATGAAAGATATTTTTATTCTGATCCAACTTGCAACCAATGATGCTTTGACCTCTATTTATAACTTGCAACCAACTTGCAACCAACTCAGCTATATGAATCCATCGAGCATAGGCCTCCGCTTCTTCTTTGATTGCATGTTCCGTTGGGTTTTGAAGAGTAACTTGTTGCTTTTCACAGAGCTTCTGCAATGTCTGATTAGCTCGTTTCGGAAGATCCCCCAATTGCTCTTTACCCATAATACGAATCAAAGTTTTTAGGGCTTTAAGCTTTTTTGAAAAGCGAAACACGACTGATGTCGAATAAAATAGTCTCTCTGTATTAACCTAGTAATTTTCCACCATAGGCAAAAAATCCGGCAGCTTAGCAATGGCATTAACGAGCTTGAAAGGCTTCTTCACCTGTGGTTTATTCACATCCAAGTGTACTCTACAACGGAGATGATCAGAGCCCGCCATCAAAAATGCAGTTAGCTTGTGTGAAACGGTGCAACCAAGTATCATACATAAGTACTCTATCTAACTTCTTACAAATCAAACCATCATCTCTTTTATTACACCAAGTGAATAATGGTCCTTGTGAACCGAGATCCGACAAAGAACAATAACTCACTGTCTCTTGAAAGTCTCTCATTCCCAAAGGCACCATAGGCGAGTTAACAAAACCTAAGTGCTCTTCACCATCCAATATTTCGTTAAAATCACCCATGATCACCCGTCGTTTATTCATAAACATAAGAGAGTCCTTGTGGTTCTTCAAATCCTCCCATAGACTCTTTCTCTCCTTCACTAAATTTGCTGCATATAAAAAGGAGCATAAAAATCTTCTTTAACTGATCGCTTTTGAAGACTGGATTTAGATGCACAATCGATCTCCATAGAACCCAAATCCTACCTCTGGATTCATAATTCGATATGAACGACCAATCTTTGTAAACAGAGCTTACTATTTGATTTGATTTTTTTTTCTTTGACTCTCGTCTCCAGCAAGCAACCAAAGTGTAGAGTTTTTTCTTTTATCTAATTACGGACGACAAAATGCTTAATTGGTTTGTTAAATCCTTGCACATTCCAGAAGAAACTTGAAATTTAAAGATTTTGACGGGATAACCTATTACTCTAAGCAACCGGATTGATATACATTGCTACTTGATTTGAAGTTTCCATCGAGTCTTTTGATTTTTTCTTTAAGTTTCTTATTTAGGTTCGCCTCATGTGACTTTCAAATTGCTTCAGATAGAGGGTTGAAACTTACAGAATCATCCACTTCTTTATGACTGTATTCTCTTCCACAACAACAGTACCATTGTCCTCCTCAATTATCTCTCCCTCCTCCTCAACAATACTTAAAGTTGCAAATTGTGATGGATAGACAATCGGAATATCGTAACCCCTTGATCCACTTCAAGCTTTGTTCTTACCAAATTTTGCCGGCAAAACCTCAGACCAAACTTCAAGATTTTGCTCAACTATTTCATTAGAGTTAACCTGATCGTTATTCTTCCTAATCTTAATCACTTCTATCTTTTTAGAATTCTTTAACAGTTGATCTGCGATTTTGAGACTTGTTTCCCCCATTTCAATCTCAATAGTTGAAACATATATAATCTCCTTACTCTGTTTCGTATCTTCTAGATCATCGATATTCTGTTCTTCTATGCCTTTAACATTTTTAGAATTCTACTCTAGCCTATCAGCAACGTCCATAATTGTTTCCCCCTTCTCAAATCCCTTATCAAAAACAGAGATAACTTCTTTACTCTGTTTCGTAAGAATTATTGTGGGAGAGACCCGAGTACCATCACAAAAAATTTTCATTTCTACACTCTTTTTTACTAACCACACATACTTTCTCTAAATGTCCTCATTTCCACATACAATGCATCTTGGAGGCAACCATGGATATGTGAAATCCACCATGAAGTCTTTTCCATTTTTTGTAAACCGAATTTTATCGGGCAACTCCTTTTATAAGTCTATGTTGACAAACACCTTTACTATATCAAAGTTCGCAAAGGCTGTTGTTTCGGGATGAAGCCACATAGGATTCTCGATTGCACTGGTGATGAAACTAAACCCTTCCAAAGAGAACATGTTCAATTATTCGAGAAGCATCTCCTTGACTCCAAATCTTGTTTACAATGATAAATATTTTTTGTGACATGTAGTGTTGTTGATAAAAACATTCCAACCACTATATTATCCCATAGAAGAGTTGCATTGTCGAGAACATCATCAGAAATCTCCACTGAATGTTGTCTATCCAATGTCGAGATCTCCACCTCATACTTTTTTAGAGATTGTTTGTTTTGCACCACCAAAACACATGAAGCAATTGGCCTGCAAATCTCTGGACTAGCTAACTCTATAGAACCTTTTTTCAAAACCAAATTGCCCACCGGAGAAACAAGACAATGTCGTCGGCCAACCTGAGAAGATATGTTACCTTCAAATCCTAGTCGCCAAAAAATTGCCTTACTCAACAAAACTCACCATATTGAGCATGAAATATCGAATGAGATCATTGTAAAAGAGGGGAGGAAAGAGACATCCCTAATACATTCTCTCATTGTAAAGGTTTCTTCGTATCAATACAGTCCAGTTATCTATGTATTCATAAACTTTTCTTCATAAAACTATTCTTCTCGTAACAAACTTGGTATCAAAGCGGTGAGATCTTGTGGAAGATGGCACCAAAGAAATCAAAAACCTCGGGTGAGAACCAAACTCTGATGGACAAGGTGGAGAAACTTCAACGACAACGAGAACATGACATGGTGTGGTATCAATGACACGCGAAGAAGAGAAGATCCAAGCGGTGAAGATGTGCTTTGATGATTAAGCTCTGGTGTGGTATCAATGGAAAAGAGATCGGAATCCCTTCACGGGATGAGAACATATAAAATCTCGGCTACTAGAGAACTTCTCACCCACACAAGACTTGTCTCCTAGAGAAAAACTTTTGATGCTAAGGCAAGAGGAATTAGCAGTGAAGTATTGCAAAGACTTCATCGCCTTGGCGTCCAACGCACCGGAGATTCACGAATCGGTGTTGGAATGGTGTTCATGAACAGACTAAAATCTAAACCAGAGCAGGAGTGAGTATGTTTGAGCCCAGAAGGTGTCACGTAGGACACTAATGTCGTTATAAAGAGTTGCACGTCTTGATCATGGGAGAGGATGGGTCCGAATTCAAATTCGAGGAGGAAGGCGACAGTGAAAAAGAGGAGCAGACACCAATGATCTCGAAATTGGCAGAACTTTCTTTTAACTCTGTAGTAGGATTGTTGTCTCCCAAAACCATGAAACTACGAGACAATTCAAGATGTGGATGTAATAGTGGTTATTGACAGTGGAGCGTCTCACAACTGTATCTCCCATCAAGTAATAGAGAAGCTGAGACTATCTATTGATGAGACGAAAGGGTATGGAGTAATTATTGAGACTGGATTAGCTAAAAAAGGGGCTGGAGTCTGTAGAGAAATGGAGTTACTGATGCAGAATTACTTGATGGTGATGAGTCTGTTGCCTTTGAAGCTGGGGAATCCAGATGTCATCCTTGGGATACAATGGTTGGAGACGTTGGGGACGTGAAGACAAACTGGAAGGAGAAGAGGATGAGGTTCAATCACAACAGAGTCACTGTAACATTACAGGGGGACCCAAGTCGATGTAATAATCTAGTATCACTTAAGGCTCTATAGAAGGCACTTAAAGATGATGAAAAGGGAGTGTTAGTGGAATATGGAGCATTACAGAGTGAGGAATTAGCAGAGGAGATAGGAATTATGCTGGAACTAGGAGTGTTGACAGAGTACGATGAAATTTTTAATAAACCTCAGGGACTACCCGTCGAGAGGCAAGGAACACGCCATACACTGAAAGCAGGAGCTGAGCCTGTCAATGTATGGCCCTTCCGATACCCACATGCACATAATGCAGAGATTGAGCGGAAGATATCAGTGATGATGGCACCTGGAATTAACAGAGATAGTAACAACATGTTTTCAAGCCTGTCTTATTAGTGAAGAAGAAAGACGGAAGTTGGAGGTTCTTCATTGACTATAGGGCATTGAATAAGGCCTCTATCCCTGACAGCTATCCTATACCGATGATCGACCAGCATTTGGATGAGTTGGAAGGGGCTAAGGTGTTCTCTAAACTGGACCTACATTCAAGTTACCATCAGATTAGAGTAAAGGCGGAGGATATACCCAAGAATGATTTTCGAACTAATGACGATCATTACGAATTTCTGGTAATGGCATTCAGGATTAGTAATGCCTCAGCCAGTTTTAAGTCATTGATGAATGAAGTTTTCAGACCTTTTCTGCGGAAGTTTACATTAGTGTTCTTCGACGACATACTTGTGTACAGTAAGAGTGAACTGGAGCATGAGGAATAGCTGAGGTAGGTACTTAGGATCCTGCAACAACATAAGCTGCTTGTTAATCGCAAGAAGTGTCAATTTGGGTGCAGACAAGTGGAATACTTGGGACATGTGATATCTTCGGAGGGAGTATCAGCAGACCCCTAGAAAATTGATGCTATGATGAACTGGCTAATTTCGAGAAACATCAAGGAGCTGAGAGGATTCTTGGGATTAACATGCTATTATAGAAGGTTTGTAAGGAAATATGGAGATATAGCGAGGCCTTTACAAACTTGTTGAAGAAGAACAACTTTCAGTGGAATGAGGAGGCCATTATTGCATTCTACAAGCTCAAAAAAGTCATGTCAATTGTACCAGTATTGGTGGTGCCTGATTTCAATACCTTGTTTGTAGTAGAATCTGATGCATGCGTCTGGGGTAGGGTTAGGTGTGGTTCTAATGCAGGAAAAGAAGCCTATAAGCTACTTCAGTCAGACACTGACCGAGAGGCAAAGGATAAAATCAGTTTATGGGAGGGAATTAATGGCAATTGTTTTTACCATTCAGAAATGACGCCATTAATTTTTGGAAAGAGAGTTTCTGCTTAAGACGGATCAAAAGAGTCTAAATTTCTTATTGGAGTAACGGATCAAAAGAGTCTAAAACATCATCATTAAGTAAGATGGCTGACCAAAGTTTTGGGTTTTGACTTTGATATACAATATAAACCAGGCCTAGAAAACCAAGCATCATATACTTTATCAAGAAAGGGAGCAGTGGCTATGTTGTTTGCACTATCTGTTCTTACAGCTATACAACTAGAAGAGATTGGGACAGAGGTTTGACCAAGACCAGGAATAGCAGCAAATTATCAAGGAGTTGCAAGAGAATATCATGAACGATAATAAATACTCAGTGGTGCAGGGAAGACTATTGAGACATGGAAAGCTGGTAATCCCAAGAGGTTCTAAGTTGATTGAAACTATCTTACAAGAGTTCCACAATGGGAAGATGGGAGATCATGGAGGTATCTTAAAAACACATAAGATAATAGCGTGAACAATGATGAATACTCAGTTGTGCAAGGAAGACTATTGAGACATGGAAAGCTGGTAATCTCGAGAGGTTCTAAGTTGATTGGAACTATCTTACAAGAGTTCCACAATGGGAAGATGGGAGATCATGGGGAGTTATTCTTTTGGCCAGGGATGATGACAGGTATAAGAAGACATGTGGCTTCTTGTACCACTTGTCAAAGACAAAAGTACTCGACGCTAGCTTCAGGAGGATTGCTTCAACTCTTACCAATACCTTCCCAAGTGTGGGAAGACATTTCTATGGACTTCATTGAAGATCTTCCGAAGTCAAAAGGTATGAACTCTATTATATTGGTGGTGGATAGGTTGTCTAAGTATGCCCATTTTTATAGATTGAAACATCCCTTCTCGCCTGTGAGTGTGGCTGGTCTGTTTTTGCAAGAAATGGTTAAACTCCATGGGTTTCCGAAAACTATTGTCTCAGATCGTGATAAGGTGTTCATGAGATTATTTTGGAAAGAATTATTTAGACTTGTTGGAACTAATTTGTGTTTCAGTACAGCATATCACCCTCAATCTGATGGACAAATAGATGGCACCAATAGGGGATTGGAAACCTACTTAAGATATTATGCTGGAGATCAACCAAGACTGTGGGCTAGGTTGTCATGGGCAGAGTTAAGTTACAATAATGCATTTCATTCCGTGATTATGATGACACCATTCAAGGCAGTTTATGGGAGGGATCCTCCAGCTTTGATGAAATATGAGACTGGATCGAATTCAAATGTAGAACTTGAAGCAAGGTTAACTAAGAGGGATCAAATTGTCAGTAATCAAGGGACATCTCCACAAGGCTTATAAGAAAATGAAAATTCATGCAGATACTTATAGAAGAGAGGTTGAGTTTTAAGAAGGGGACATTGTCCACTTAAAGATGAGACCCTACAAGAGGAAGTTACTAGCAAAAAGGGTTAATGAGAAACTTGCTGCTCGTTTTTATGGACCTTATCAGGTGGAAAGCAAGGTGGGAAAAATGGCATACAAGGTGAAACTGTCCCAAGAAGCTAAGATTCATCCCACCTTTCATGTGTCACAATTGAAGAAAGTTATAGGGGAACATGTCACGGCTGTATTTGTTCCAACACAACTTACAGATGAGGTGATCTTAACAGCAGAACCAAAAAGAATAATGGACACACGCTTCAATGCATATTCATGGTAAGTAGAGGTGTTGGTTAGTGGAAGGATCAACCAGATTATGACTGCTCATGGGAATGGAAGAGTAAGATCAAAAACATGTTTCCTCATTTCAACCTTGAGGACAAAGTTGGTTTCAAAAGGAAGGGTATTGATACGTATGAGGCAAACCATCCACCTATTATCTATCATAACAATCTAAACCAATCTTGGCAGCAATAACCCGAGTAAGACAAAGTAACTCTATGATAATTAAATAAACTAGAGTTAAGGGAAGGAAGATCGCGTGAGTAGCAATCCGTTAGAGGCGCACATGGCGTGTCGAGAATATCTGAAAAGTAGTATAAGAAGGACGAGGTAGTGTTGAACATGAAATATCGAATGAGATCATTGTAAAAAAGGAGAGGAGAAAGACATCCCTAATACATTCTCTCATTGCAAAAGTTTCTTCATATCAATACAATACAATTTTCTAATCTATTCACAAGTTTTTCTTCATAAAACTATTCTTCTCGTAACAAATTGGCACAACAAAATCTACCTGCAAGTCTTCAACCCCTAAAGCGTCACTCAAAACTTTCCAAAAGAAACATCTAATTTTAGAGCTTGTTTTGATTGCTACACTATTTCATTTAACAGATTAAGTGAGGGACTAGTCTTCACCTCCTGTAAAGCCTCTTCTCTACTGGCATCAGTGCCGTGTGTAGGACGCGAAAATTCGGATTATAAAAAACTGCGAATTAAACATAGAATTACAGAAAAATAACGATACGAAGAATGTTTTTAGGAAACCCAAAAAAACATGGAGGCGAGATTTGATCTCTTTCCTTAATTCTTATAATCACCCGTAGTGTGACGGTTTTCAACGATTAAGAATCCCAGGATACAACCACTAGGAAACCATATTCGCGACACTCGAAAACGGAGTATGCGAATGCAGAACTACGGTATACTCTCGAGACAACTTACATTTTTTACGAAGAGAAAAAAAGAGGATTTGCTGGAGTTTTTGTGAATTTTTCGTAAGAGTTTTTTTGTATGGAAAACGATAACTCAAAGAAAGAAGACGACGAAAAAATATAGGAGAAAGATCGAGGGAGATCGTGATTTCGCACGAACTCGGTTGAGCGAGATTTGGGGCAAAAAATCCGATCTATTTTTTGACTCGGTTACACCAATTTTTAACTCGAGATTAATTTAAAAACATATGCAAAAATTTCTTGGCAAACGTTGACTAAAAGTCAACGAAATTATGTTGACTAATTGGGTCAAAATTTGGCCCAAAAAAATATCTTTGACGTGGGCCAAAGGCCCACATTCACCAAGACCCAAGACCCAAGACCCAAGACCTAAGACCCAAGCCCAAACTCGGGCTCGAGCTCGAGTTTGGCTCGGCATGGCACAACGCATATGTGGTATTTTGCAGAACCTTCTTTGTATCTCCATAGCATGTTAAACCATGTTGGAGACACTCTTATATTTATACTTGAGGAAAAATTTCTCAAGTTCCAATGTGGGACAAATTCATGTTTTGTCACTAAAACACATTGGGCCTCAAATCACATTACTCACATTTGACTTCATTCTTATTCACATAAAACCCATGATCATGTGATACCCATTTAATATGGGTCGAACAATATTGATACCCATTTTAATAGAATTATGGGTCCAACAATCCCCCACATGAATAGGAATTATTCTAAACATATGAAAACTCGACTAAATCTACTGACTGGACAGACTTGACAGACTGGACAGACTAGACAAACTCAATAAACTCGATAAAAAGACTTTTCGAGAGTATAAACGAAAATTTATTGTTTCTGAGATGGTAGCGTTTTCAGCCTTGAACCACTCATTGTTAATATCTGTTGGGTTTACTGGCCAGGAGGTGAACATGATGTCTTGAACCACCCGGATATTTATGTAAACCGAGACAACAGTTATACAGCTCATTTTCTCGTAGAACTTTGTTCTCTATTGTGTTCATTTTTGGCCATGAACTTGTCTGGTTATTCATGAGTGAACTTAGAGAATATAGTCTGAACTTCATTCTCCTAGAAACGGCATCATTTCACACTCACTAGGTGTTCCCCATAGGTCTTTGTTTTAAGAAGTATCATGTAATACTCCACATACAAAACTATGAACTCGAATCATTAAAAGCTAACGCTTATCCTTATTTATATACAGGAAGCATTGTTTATCATCTTGGGAATTGAGTACTAACATTAAAGTCTATCAGTGCTTTTAGATTTTGTTTGATTTAGTTATCTCTTCGAACCTACATCTTGGGATCTCCAGTCACGTAGGTGGAGTTTCCATCAAACATCCTCTTTAGTTTGTAGGCAATAAACCCATTCCCTTTGATGATTTTAAAACTTGATCACGAGCCAAACCTTTAGTAAATGGATCCACTAGGTTGTTGGCTGATTTGATGTAATCGATCGTTATTACACCACTTGAAATCAAGTGTCTAATGGTTTTGTGTCGTCTTCTGATGTGACGAGATTTACTGTTATAGATATTACTCAGTGCTCGGGTTATAGTCGATTGACTATCACAGTGTACACGTAATGCCAGGACTGGTTTCTCCCACATTGGAATATCTTCCAAGAAGTTCTGAAGCCATTATGCGGCTTTGTCAAGAGCTATGAACTCTGACTCCATGGTTGATCTAGCCAACAAGGTTTGTTTGGAAGATTTCCAAGATACCGCTGAACCTCTTAAAGTAAAGACGTATCCACTCGTGGATTTTGAGTTCTTGGAATCTGAAATCTAGTTTGCGTCACTGTATCCTTCCAGAACTACCGGTTCTTTACAACCCATAAATTTTTGTATATTGTAAGTAATTTAATACTCTTGTTATGACTTGGATTACTCGTGTAGCGACTTAATACGTTTACCGCATGTGCTAAATCGGGTCTTGTGCAATTCGTTAAGTACATTAGACTTTCGCTTACACGAGCATATTCCACTTGAGAAACTGCTTCACCCGAGTTCTTGGTCAAGTGGAGTTGAGAATCAACAGGAGTTTTTGCAGTCCCGGTTGTGTATTTCTTGAATCTATCAAGAATCTTTTCAGCATAATGAGTTTGAGACAAGGTGATTCCGTCAGAAGTTCTAGTGATCTTAATCCGTAGGATTACGTCTGCGAGACTCATGTCTTTCATATCGAACTGGCCACTAAGCATGTTCTTAGTTTGTTGGATTATGTCTTTATTGCTACCAATAATTAGGATGTCATCCACGTATAGGCATAACAAAATATACCCGTTAGGAGTAATTTTGATGTAAATATACTTATCACATTCATTAATGCTGTAACCATTTGACATCATTACATTGTCAAATTTTTCATGCCATTGTTTTGGAGCTTGTTTAAGTCCATATAATGACTTCACAAGTCTACAGACTTTGTGTTCTTGTCCCGGAACGCCAAACTCTTCAGGTTGTTTCATGTAAATTTCCTCTTCTAAATCACTATTTAGAAAAGCAGTTTTAATATCCATTTGATGTATCTCTAGGTTTCTCAATGCTGAAATTCCTATTAGCATTCTGATGGAGGTTATTCTCGTCACTGGAAAATAAGTGTCAAAGAAATCCATACCTTCTTTTTGCCAGAAACCTTGCACCACAAGCCTAGCCTTGTATTTATCAATTAAACTATTGGTTTTCAAATTGGTTTTGAAAATCCATTTACACCCTAGTAATTTAAATCCTTAGGGTAGATCGGTTATTTCCCATGTATGATTTTGCATAATGGAGTCGATCTCACTATTGACGGCTTCCTTCCATGAACGGGCGTTCGGAGTAGACATGGCTTCTGTGAAATTTTTGGCTCATTCTCTGCGAGAAATGCCATTAACAAATCATCACCAAAAGATTTTTCCTTTCGAGCTCTTTTGCTCCGTTGAGGTTCATCCTCAACCTCTTCTGATTCGTTAAATGAAGTTAATACATTTCTTGATTCCATAATTGTATTTATATGAATATCCGGTATATCTGATTTATGCACCAGAAACAGATAAGCACTGCTATTGTGTGCATATCCAATGAAAATACAATCTACGGTTTTAGGTCCTATTGAAACCTTTTTGGGAGGCAGCACTGCGACTTTTGCAAGGCACCCCCACACTTTCAGGTATTTGTACGAAGGTACTTTTCTCGTCCAGAGTACATATGGCGTTTTACCAGTTACTTTGTGCGGTATTTTGTTGAGGATATAATTTGTGGTAAGGTTTGCTTCCCCGCACAGGATCTGGGGTAACCCAGATTCCTACAACATTGCATTCATCATTTCTTTTAGAGTTTGGTTTTTTCATTTTGCAACTCCGTTAGATTCTGATGAGTAAGGAGCGGTTGATTGATGAATAATGCCTTGTTCTTGACAAAATGCATTAAATGGGCCATCATATTCGCCTCCTCTATCACTTCGAACTATTTTAATAGTTTTCTAAAGTTGATTTTTGACTTCGAGTTTATATTGTCTGAATTTTTCCAAGACTTCATCTTTACTATGTAGTAAGTATACATAGCAGTATCTTGTACAATCGTATGAAAGTTACAAAATACTTTTCACCTCCTCTGGTTTGTATAAACTTTAAATCGCACAAATCTGTGTGGATTAATCCGAGAGGTTCGGTTATTCTTTCGCCTTGAGGTGAAGGTGTTTTAGTGAGTTTTGCTTGAACGCATACTTCACATTTATCTTTAATAAACTTGCATTTCAGAATTAAGTTCAAATTAGTTAATTTTTGTAAAGATTTATAATTCACATGTCCTAACCGTTCATGCCAAATATTAAAAGACTCGACCAAGTATGCAACTGGTTTCTTATTCATTGAAACTTCAGAAACAGATACATAAGAGTTCTTAAGGATTGTGATACAACACATTTTCACAAGTCCTTCCTTAACATATCCCTTACCAGAAACACCCCATTCTTCCTACAGTTGGTCAGACTCAAAGCTCGTGGTGAAGCCATGCTTGCTCAGTAGAGATCCAGAGATGAGATTCTTCCTCATGTCTGGCACGTGCCTCACGTTGGTGAGAGTTATGGCATGTCCAGAGGTGAACTTCAACACCACTTTACTAGTGCTTTCAATCTTGGAGACAGACTTGTTACCCATCTTCATACCGGCATTAGACTTGCTCTTTTGATAGGTGTTGAACATTGTCTTGTCAAAATAGATGTGAGTAGTTGCACTCGTGTCATAAAACCACTCTTTAGTTTCTTCATCAACCACATTTGCTTCCATAACCACCGCACATAGGTCATTTTCCGTCAAATTGGCTTGATTAAGCGTTTTAGCCCTTTTTTTTAAGCACTCCTCAGCTTTGTGCCCCTTCTTGTGACAATATAAGCATTTTCCGGTGAACTTATTAGGCGCACCTTGCTTCTTGAATCTCGTGGAGGCTTGAGGTGCAACCTTTTTAGGCGGGCCCTTGCTTGAATTAGGCACAAATTTTCATTTGCCTTTGTTCTTGTACTCAGCTACATTAGCATTGTGAGTGAATTTCGGTTCAACTTTGCGTTTGAACGACTCATTTTGCAGCCTGGAAATGAGATTTGCCAAAGTTAAAGCCTTTTGCTTGTGGCCAAGATAATTATTGAAAATGATCCAGCACAGAGGTAGCTTTTCCATGATGCAGTTCACTATGAATGTTTCACAGATCTTCATGCCCTCATCAGCTATCTCTTGGATTATCAGTTGCAGCTCATGAACTTACTCCATGATGGGCCTAGAGTCCACCATTTTGAAGTTAAGGAATTTCGTCGTAGCGAGTTTTCCCGAGCCTACATTGAAAGACTTGTACTTCTTATCCAAGGAATCCAAAATTTCCTTGGAAATTTTGGCCTCACTGTAAACGTTGTACAGCTGATCCACCAAGCGAGCTTTAATGTAGCCTCTGCATAGATAGTCCCCATGGAGCCACGCATTGACACTAGCCAAAATGTGTACCTCAGTATTCCCGGGAGGCAAAACAGGTTGAATCTCGGTGAGATACCTCTCCAATTTTAGCGTAGTCAGAAAGAAATGCATCTTTTGCTGCCACGACTTGAAGTTGGAGCCATCGAACTTTTTGGTGTCACAATAGTACTCGGAACATTTGGGACATCAAATGCGGTAAGTGGAAGACCTTTTCCGTGTAGGGTCATCGTCTCACTTATTTGATTGCCGGCATCAGGACCTCCGTTAGTCACATCAACGGTTCCGGTAAACATTGTTTTTTCTGTTTCATAAAAGACAAATAAATATCAAAATTGAGAAAAAATAATAATTAAATAGCGTTTAAAATATTTAAATCGCTAAAAATAAAAAATTAAATAGTTTATGAATTGCTATTAAGCGTTTTTCAAAACGTATTTAATTTTGACTTAAATGAGAGGAAAAGGAAAAGTTGATCGATGGAGGGTGATTTTCTGAAGCAGTTTAAGGAAAGTTCTCTAGGGCTCCGCGTCTATGATGGCAGCGCCACCGCTGCCATCTGCAGATCCGGGCGTCTCTCCGGGTCGCGCCGTGACAGATGAAAGGGCTGGTGTGCACGGGCTGAACGTTCCCGTTGCTGGTGTGAAGGTTTCACTGATGAGTGGCGCAAGCAGCTCGGGTGTTGCGTTTGGAGTAATCAACGTCGAAATTCCCCAGGAAATCATCGACAACTCGGAGCCACTATGGAAATGTTTTCTCATGGGGCATTTTATGGGGGAGGCACCTCACGTTGGGAAGATACACGCAACCGTCAACAGAATCACGTGCAGATTGTGTCCAAATCGTCTGTTCTGTTTCGTATTGAAGATGCTGCTATACGGGCTCGAGTTCTTAAACGGAAGTACTGGCATTTCGCTGATATCCCGATGGTTCTAAGTGAATGGACACCGAAAACAGTGAATGAGAAGCCTGACCTTTCTGCAATGCCAATGTGGGTGGATTTCCGCAATGTACGTGGTTATTTATACTCAGATTCGGGGCTAAGGTTCCTAGCAAGCAATACATGCAGTTTCGTAAAACTGCACCCTAATACAGAACGCTGTATGCGATTAGATGTTGCAAGTGTTTTAGTTGAAGTAAACTTGCAAGAGCCTTGGGCTGAGAAGATCTGCTTTCAAAATAAGACTGGTGACACCGTATCCATCGATGTTGAGTTCCCATGGTTACCCCCGCATTGCTCGGGATGTGAGAAATGGGGGCATGTTGATAGCGACTGTCTGAGACAGAAAAAGTGCCAATCCTAACACGACCAAACAATGCTACAGGAAACAGAGGAGTTGCAGTAGATGGGGAGAAGATGACGAAGCTGCTAAAGCAGGGGCTGATCATATCATCAGACCCGAAAAGACCAACTTGGTCATTAACGACATTCCTGCAAGACAGGTGGTAACTAGTCTTTTGGCTGACCTTGAACAGTCTTGTTCTTTAATTCCGCCTTTGGCTACGGAACCCGCTAAGGAGTCGTGTTCACCAGCGGTCGTACCAGATGGAAGTGATGAAAGGGTCTGGACAGGTGATGATCAGCGCGCTGATGTGGGTTGGTCGGTTGTTGTTCGCTTTGGTAAGAAATCACCTTTGAAGCATGGTCAGGGTGGTGAAGTTAGGCCAGCTGGGTCCCCTGTTTTGCAGTCAGCTGCGGGTTTCAAGGCTTTAGCAGAGATACCTAAAGATATTGTCGTAGAAGAAGGTGAAATCTCGGAACAAAATGTAGACACTGTTGACACCACTCAGGCAGCTGGCACCTCCGCTGCTGAAGGGACACAAACATAAAGGGAAGCCTGTGTTCAACAAGAAGGAGATAATACAGCAGGGTTCGCGCAGAAACAGCAATCGCGCTTCCTCCCGGAAGCACTGATGTCGTCTCTTTTTGCATGGAATATGCGTGGATTTAACAAGCCATGCAAGCAGCATATTGTAAAGGAATGGGTGAGAATAAACAAACTGTTACTTGGCTGTATTGTCGAGACGCGGGTGCAGGAGGAGAATTTCAGTACAGTCTCTGCCGCTTCATTTCCCGGCTGGAATATCATCACTAACTATGAATTACATCGTCTAGGTCGTATCTGGGTTATCTGGGAAGCAGATATTGGAGTCACAATAATCTATAAGAGTGCGCAGCTCATCACATTGGCGATAACTCTGCGCTTTGGGAACCAGTTTTTAGTCTCGTGTGTCTATGCTTCGAACTTTCATAAGGATAGGCGAGTCTTATGGCACGAGTTACAGCAGATACACAGTTCATTTCTAGGATCCGGGATCCCTTGGATAGTGATGGGTGACTTTAATGAGATATTGAGCTCGATGGAACACTCTCGGTTTCAGGACTTCCGACCTAATCAATCTGGCATGTTGGAGTTTCAAAGTGCTCTCTCACAATGTGATCTCTCTGATCTCCCCTCAGTCGGTTCCAAATTCACTTGGTGGAACAGTCAAACAAAAAATTCGATAGGTAAGAAACTCGACAGGGTCCTAGTTAATGGAGAGTGGCGATCAATTTTTCAACAGTCAATGGTCTGGTCATGTCACACACGTAGAATATGTTGTTTTTGAAGCGTCTAGAATATCTGATCACACACGTAGTCACATCAAAATCGATGCTGCTGCTCCTAGAGGGATAAAACCCTTTAAATTCTTCACTTATCTGGCTTCCACATCGCAGTTCTTACCGCTACTGACTCAGCAATGGTCTGGTCATGTCACTCTGTTTCATTCTCATATGGCTCTGCACAGGTTTCATAATCAGATGAAGGCTCTAAAGTACCATTTGCAAAGCTTAAATAACACAGTCTACGGAGGGATTTCAGCTCGGGCTAAAGATGCCTTGGGAACGCTCTGTAAAGCACAGAACGATGCTTTGCTCTCACCTTCTTCTCAGAACTTTGCTGCAGTAGCAGAGGCTACCACTATCTGGAATCATTATGCAGAGGTAGAAGAAAAGTACTTCAAGGAGAAAGAGCGGGTTGCTTGGCTAGCTGCGGGAGACCACAACACCTGCTTTTTTCACAAGACTTGTCAATCACGAGCATCAAGGAATGCGATTAGAAGTATCGAGCTGCCTGATGGGAGAGTGTTAACGGAGCCTACAAACATTAAAATTGAGGTTGTACGACACTTTCACAGCATTCTAAACCCGCCTGCACTAGATCTAGCTCCAGTTTCCACCGCGGTCCTTAAATCTCTGATTGAGTTTCGATGTTCAAGACAGGACTCAGCTACTCTAGTTAAACCTATGTCTCCGGAAGAAATAAAGCAGGTAGTCTTCTCCATGCCAATTGATAAAGCCCCCGGTCTAGATGGCTTCCCTGTCGAGTTCTATCGTAAAAGTTGGTCTATAGTGGGAGGGGACCTGATTACAGCAATACAGTCTTTCTTTTTATACGGTTTTCTTCCTCGCGCTGTCAACTCAACTCTGCTGACATTGATCCCCAAACATACAGCCCCAAAAGGTATGACGGACTATAGACCCATTGCTTGTTGTAATACGATGTATAAGATTGTCTCAAAGATCATCGCAAATCGTTTGAAGTCTACTTTGGCTAGAATGATCGAATGGAATCAGAGTGCTTTTGTGAAGGACAGATTACTGCTTGAGAACGTGATCCTAGCGACAGAGCTAGTGAAAGAAAATCACAAAGACACAGTCTCATCTAGATGCGCAATCAAATTTGATATATCTAAGGCTTTCGATACAGTGAGGTGGGAGTTTATCACATCCACTCCCAGATCAGTTTATTCACTAGATCAAACAATGCCTGACCACGACATCTTTCTCAATTGTGCTGAGCGGAGAGTTGACTAGCTGCTTTCACAGCTCTAGTGGGTTACATCAGGGTTGTGCATTATCCCCTTATCTCTACGTCATTGCGAACAATGTACTATCGAGAATGCTCAACAAAGCGGCACGAGACGGAATCTTTGATTATCACCCGAAATGTCGGAAGGTAGTTGTCACTCATCTCAGTTTTGCCGATGATATATTGGTATTCACCGATGGCAAGTCAGAATCGCTACGAGGAATTCTGGGTGTATTTCAGAGTTTCGCTCTCATGATTGGTCTTCAAATTAATACAGCCAAATCCTCATTGTTTTCCGGGGGTGTGGGCAGAGACCTTTTGACAAATGCGGCTCACAGAATGGGGCTAGAACACAAGGCTTTACCTAAACGTTACCTGGGACTCCCCCTTACTACGAAGTCTATGTCTACTCACGATTACAAGCCACTCATTGACCGTATCCGCACAAGATTGTTATCATGGGAGAATAAAATTCTGTCCTATGCAGGGAGGCGTCAGCTCATCAGGTCGGTGATCTCAAGCATCACTAACTTCTGGAGCTCTATTTTTCGGTTACCCCAACAATGCTTCGTCGAGATTGAAGGTATGTGTTCCAGATTTTTATGGAGTGGTTCCCCCAATGGACAAAACAGAGCCAAAGTGGCTTGGACTGAGCTATGTTGTCCGCTTAAAGAGGGAGGTTTGGGCGTAAGGAAGCTGCGGGACTCGTCTCTGGTTTTTTCACTAAGTTTGATTTGGAGATTGTTCACATGCTCGGGATCCCTATGGGTTGCCTGGACTCAGGCAAATTTATTGAAACAGAACCCCTTTTGGCAAGTGAGGCAGACAAACGTGGGGTCTTGGATATGGCGTAAGCTGCTCAAGCTCCGGAACACAGCCAGACCTTTCATTCGCAAAGAAAAAGGCAACGGCCAAACCACACATTTTTGGTTTGACGTCTCGCTACCATCTGGTTAGCTCTTTGCGCAGCTAGGAGAGTCTGGTCCTCAAGCTTTGGGCGTTAGGGTTACAAGCAAGGTAGTGGATGCTATCACGGACCATCAATGGCAGCTACGGCGAGGGCGCTCAGCTACTGCTCAGTTACTCTTTGCCGAAATCACGCAGCAGCCAATACCCACCCTATACGACGCGCAAGACCTCTCCTTGTGGCGCTTTGCCCCCGACGACTTCAGGCCATCCTTCTCAGCCCTCAGCACTTGGAACCAACTCAGACAAGTCTGCAGCGAGGTGGGTCGGCATACAACGGTCTGGTTTTCCCAAGCCATTCCAAGGTACTCTTTCATCACTTGGCTTGTTGTACTTGATAGACTTGCTACAGGAGCACGCACCGGATTATAGGGTCAAACCCAGGGTTATGTTCTATGTGGTGAGCCGGATGAATCGAGCGATCACTTATTCTTCGCTTGTCCTGTCTCTTTTGTTACCTGGGGAAAGGTTGCGGGGAAGCTTCTAGGGAAAAAATTCACACCAGGCTGGATGGAAACTCTTAGAAGCATACGATCCTCTCGATTTCCGGTAACGGACAGGACCCTACTCCGTATGGCGTTGCAATCCACCATATACCATCTTTGGAGGGAACGTAATGGCCGTCGTCATGGACAGAGTAGTTACACACCAACTCACATTGCTCAGATGATAATCAAAGTTATCCATGATAGGCTCATATCACTACATTACAAGGAGGGAAGCAAGCTGAGTGGATTAGTACCCCGTTGGCAATCACTTAGCTCGTACCCCATAGCTCAGTTTAAAATGTATTATTTATTCTTTCAGCTTGTAATTAAATAATCATTGTCCTCTTTTCAATATCAATTTCACATTTAACCAAAAAAGAAAAACGTATTTAATTTTAAATAGATTTATTTATTTTTTCAAAAAAGAAAAAATAACGTTTTCGTTACAAATCTTTAAAAAAAAAAAAAATTTCCGAGAATAAATAAGTTTTTTAGAATTCGCAATAAAGTGTAATTCAAACGAATATTTTTTTCTCTCTTTGGAAAATAAATAAATATCGTTTCCAAATTCGCAATTAAATGTAATTCTAACAATAATAATATTTATATTATTATTATTTTTCTTAGATCACAAAGTAACTATTTTGAGAATGCGTTTCGCGAAACAAACCGCGTAAACCGTTTCGTCGAAATAAACAATAGAGTTTACAATTTATAATGTTCCACCAAATCGCTAAAAAGCAATCGCAGAAGCGTTGAATCGATTTAAAATCCGAATAAAAATTCGTTTCAGGATTCTTAATCGTTGAAAATTTTCACACTACGGGCGATTATAAGAATTAAGGAAAGAAAACCAAAATTTAATTTAATTTTCTTACGGTTTTACAAAACGTTTTCTAATTCTTACGGATTTTAAAAACATTTTCAAAAACCATTTACGACTTATTTCGATTTATTTACAGATTTTCAAAACGTTTATGGGTTTTAATTTAATTATTAATTAGTTTTGAAATCCTGAAACGAATTTTTATTCTGATTTTAAATCGATTCAACGCTTCTGCAACAACTCCCTAAGTTGACGTGACACTCGAATCGGGTCAAAATGTGGCCCAAAAAATATCTTTAACGTGGGCCAAAGACCCAAGACCCAAGACCCGAGCCCGACCTCGGCACAAAGCATGCGCACGTGTGTGGTATTTTGCATAACCCCTTTTGTGTCTTCATAGCATGTTAAACCATGTTGGAGACACTTCTATATTTATACTTAGAGGAAAATTTTCTCAAGTTCCAATGTGGGACAAATTCATGTTTTGTCACTAAAACACATTGGACCTCAAATCACATTACTCACATTTGGCCTCATTCTTATTCACATAAGACTCATTATCATGTGATACCCATTTAATATGGGTCCAACAATATTGATACACATTTTAATAGAATTGTGTCCAACACCGTGTATACTCAACCAGTAAGCATCACGAAGATAAACTGCAGTTTTGTATTGTACAATCCGAAATAGCATCTGCCATTTATTTTGTATGAGGTTACAGTTAAAGCTCCAAGTTTGATTGGGTATATATTACCTTCACAATTTTAAATGCCATCTCGAATTGGTTAGATAAATTTCTTCTCACAATACAACTCAGTTTATTTGCAATACTTCTCACAATCAGAGAGTTCAGAATAATTATGTTCTAACAAAAATTGTAAAGGTTTAATAACTTTATATAAATCATCATAAGGTTTCAATCCCATAAGCTCCGATAAAGTAGAACCAAACTCAGAGTTGAGTGTAGTTTCGTTCAAGGTTTGGGACAAAAATAAAAAAAAAGTTACATAGACATGGACATTATTTGACGAGCAATGCCCGGTTCTTGCTGCAACAACTCCCTCAAGTTGTTCTCCACTTCTGCTGTCAGCTTCTCCAAGTATTCCTTCGATGTCTGACAATCATCCCGCAAACATGTTAGTTATATAACAACAAAACAAAACAGACTATATATGCATTACACGAGAAAGGGAATGATGTACCTGTAGAGAAGCAATGGCAGCTTCACTGTCCTTGAGTTTTTGCTCTTGTTCACCCTCCAGCACGGTCTTGGGCTCTAGAACAAACCTGTTCACCATATATGAAACAAAACTAAAGTCAGCCTTCGAAGTTCTCACAAGGCCCTAGTTAGATTGGAGGGACTACAGTATTAACAACTCACGTTCGTCCTGAAAACAAAAACAAAACAAAAGTTAAATGTGATAAACGAAAAAGCTATTATCCTTATGAAACCAGAGAAAGGATTCATTTACCTATTGACTTGTAGGTGTTTGTATCTTGAGGCAATGGTTGCAGCTCTTCCAAGGTTAAGAAAGCGCGTTTTTTATCTCCCTCTTTGTTCCGCATCTGATTCTGCACCTAAAAAGCCATACAACATTCACATATTTCAGTTTGAACACCAAATCACTACATGACATGATCTACGACAGCCAATTTTGTCATCTCAATAATTCCAGTAACAGTAATTGTCTTATGACATCTTATTGTATAATACATAGAGCTAAGCTTTTAAACAACTTGGTAGGTCTTTACCTTTTGTCGAAATACTGAATCATATTCACACATGACATCTAAATGTATGACACATATAGCTAACCTTTTAAAGGTCTTTAACCTTTTGTCAAAATACAGAATCGAGGTTCTACTACTAAAAACTTGAGCCTTCAAAGTAAGATCTGACACTGAATCATATTCATACAGCAGTTATAAAAATCTAACACTGGAAATCACAAGTCACAAGTAGGATATATCCACAGAGGTGATTCGAAACTCAAACATGATTCAAGAACTAACAAAATAGAAGCCAACCACATTTTACTATGGGTCCATATTTTATTTGCAACGTTGTCTATTTCTCAAAACGAACAACCTTTCCAAATGAAATCAAAATTTAGCCAGTGTTAAGATAATTAATCATATAGAAGAAGCTTAAACCTGTTTCAGCTTCCCAGTGAGTTCAATCATGCTTGCTTGAATCTCCAGAAAAGCCTGTAATTTTACACATTAGAATTCCATTTTTCTACAACTTCTAACTGGGAACTAAGACGGCGCATTGTGATTACACAATTTACAATATTTATAATCGCAAGAAATTGATCTGGACTTATAGAGATTTGAGAAAGAAGCACTTACAGTTCTGTTAGCTTCATCCGCCATATCTGCAGATCTTAATCTTCAAGCTTGGACGTGCAAAATAAAGTTGTTTCGTTTTAGGGTGAACAAAAGTGACGTCTTTCGGGTTTACCATCCGGGTCGGGTTGCAGACGGATTAGCCTGGGCTTTTAAGGCTTTCGCGTTTCATACTGGGTCAAATCGGCCCGTTAGTAAATTTTCAACTTATTTAATGAGAAGATGATTTTTTTTTTATCCAATAGTCCCGTTAAGTGATCGTAGGTAGGGTTGTTACGAATCCAGAGGGATTTTAGGGAGATTTGGATTTGGATTCAAATCCACCAAATTTTAGTTTTATTATCCGGATTCGGATCAGCGGATATCCAGATCTGGATTCAGAATATTTAGATTTGGGAAAAAAAATTTGGCGGATATGCGGATCTGAACCCTGGATATTCAGCTCCGGATTCTGGATATCCGGATTTTTTTTTAAACAGATATCCAAAAAAAAAAAGTATCCGGATCTGCATTTGTTTTGTCCGGATATCCATTTTTTTGTACGAATCTGGATATCCGGCGGATCCGGATAATTATGTTCATTCCTAATTTACATTAAAAGCAAAAAGTGATTGAATACAAAATTTATAGAATTTATTCGATTTGGGATAAAAGAGTTGAAAACTATCCACCATATTCAGCAAAAAAATTTGAAAAAATAAATAAATTATAAAAAATATTGTTCAACTCATATATCTATTATTTTACACCGGAATCAGTTGAATTTAGTTTTCATATGAAGTGTCACTCTATGATTTAAAATTTGTTTCATAATATGTGTAATTATACATTTCCAATGAAAATGTTTGATAAAAATTCTAGTTTTATCTTTATTTTTCTAATATATTAACCAATAAAATTTTCTATAAGACATATTATAAGGAGTATAGCAGGAAATTTGATTATTTTCTTAATATGTGTAAAAGAAACTTTAAAATATATTTACAATGAAACAAAGAGATTATTAACTTAAACATGCATTAATCGTCATTTTATCAGTCAATCTGTCGAAGTCGATGCCATGTCACCTACACTGTCAATTAAATATTCAATACTTGTTGCCAGTCATATAATATTCTTTTAATTTAGATTGATTTTTTAATTTTAATGATAAGACAACTTATGTGACAGATGAGTCGAACAATTATTATGATTGAACTGATGTGATACGTGACATGGCATTCACATTAGGAGGTTGACTGCTGGAGACGGTCAATGTATGTATAAATCAATGTTTATTAGTTCATATACAAAATTTAAAAAATTTATGTATCTTTGCGGACAATTCAAGTATATATGTAGTTCATACTTTATTGCCTAGATATTAAAAAGATATTTTCCCTCGTATTTTACATACTTTTGTTAACAAATTTCAAAATTTTATAGAATTATAATAAGGTACGATGACCAGAATGATTGAAAATTGTAGTTTAATTATTAGAATGATTCGCATGGTTTTTAGTTTAATTTGTGATCTAAATCCAAAATGTATCTTTGTCATGCTGTATAAAAAATAAAATAATTACGATAATATCATTAAAAATTAATTCCAGCGTGGCAAAAAATTACAAAAATGTTATTTCGCTAACATTGTCGTAAACTTATTTCATCGCAGACTTATTTCACGTTACCGTAGAATTATTGAGTTATGTTAGTTACCACAGACTTATTTCAGTTACCATAGACTTACTTAATTACGACAGATTTATTTAGTTATCGCAAACTTATTTTAGTTACCGCATACTTATTTTAGTTACCGCATACTTATTTTGTTATCGCAGATTTATTGAACATTGTCGCAAACTTATTTAGTTACCGCAGACCTATTGTAGTTACCGCAGACCTATTGTAGTTACTGCCCACTTATTATAAAGTTGTCGTAGACTTATTGTAGTTACCACAGACTTATTTAGTTACCGCAGACTTATTGTAGTTACCGCAAACTTATTGTAGTTACCGCAAACTTATTGAGTTACCTCAAACTTATTGAACGTTGTCGCAGACTTATTTAGTTAATGTATACTTATTTAGTTACCGCATACTTATTGAAACGTTGTCGCAGACTTATTGTAGTTACTGCAGACTTATTTAGTTATCGCATACTTATTTAGTTACCGTAGACTTTATGAGTTACCGCAGACTTATTGAAACGTTGCCACAAACTTATTTAGTTACCGCAAACTTATTGAAACGCTGTCGCAAACTTATTGAAACGTTGTCGCAAACTTATTGAAACGTTGTCGCAAACTTATTGTAGTTACCGCAGACTTATTGTAGTTGCCCCAGACTTATTGTACTTACCGCAACTTATTGTAGTTGCCGCAGACTTATTGTGTAGTTGCCGCAGACTTATTGTGTAGTTGTCGCAGACTTATTGTAGTTACCATAGACTTATTGTGTAGTTGCCGCAGACTTATTGTAGTTACCGCAGACTTATTGTAGTTACCGCAGACTTATTGAGTTATCGTTGTCGGTTAGACGATAAGGGCTTCTCTCAATTTTGGCACGTTGCCTTTTATTTTTTGTCCTGTTTTTTCCTCTGCTTCTTCTTCTTCGCCAAAATTATCTTCATCCTAACAGCTAATTGAAGTTATTTTATCTTCATCCTTATCGTCGTCGTGATATTCGTTCTCTGTGTGTCGTAGATATGGAGCAACAGATTATTTTTGTATGTGGAAAATATAACTTTGATATAAATATATGGTTGTTTGTTGTTGATGCTAACTCAGGATCTCGAATTCTAGCAGCTGAAGGTGGTACTAGTTATGAGAATTTCGTTCGAATGGTGTTCGAGGATTATGGGTTGGATAAGAGAGTATGATGTCAAATTGAGCTACATGTTACCAAAGAAGATTAAGCAATATTTGCCTCAAGATACACCTCTGGTATATGTTGATAATTGTAGGCAATTCCAAATTTTTTTGGGGTAATCGAAAACAAATATGTTTCGTCTTTGTGTGGAAGTTTATGATAAAGTGGATACGGAGAAGAAGCTGTCAGGAAATAGTTTTCCAAAAGCTGAAGAGAATATGCACGCCCATGATTTCAATGTTGATGAAGATTATGATGAAGGTAGTGAATCTAGTTTCGATTATTGTGACGACTCAGACGAAACAGATTCTGGGGATGAAGGCAATGGAAATGTTGAATTTCCAAACTTAGAAATGAGTTCTGTGGATTTAGCTGTCGGACAATGTTATGACACAAAAGAGGATCTATAGACAAGAGTGAAAATTTTATCCGTTCTCTAGAAATTTGATTTCTATGTATATAAATCGACACCGGAGCTATGGGTTGTCAAGTGTTGGGTGAAAGGATGTTCTTGGAAGTTACGTGCTTCGCCAATAAGAGATCATCCAAGATTTCATATTCGGAAGAATGTTCCGAAATATACATGTTCAGCTACATAGCGTTTTGCAAGATGCCGACAAGCAACTCATGAGATACTTGGGGTATTATACAAGGATTTTGTTGGTGGAATTAGACCAACCGTATTTCCAATACATGTTGCCGATGCTCTTAATAGACGATTTCAAATAAATGTACATGTTTGCAGATGTATTTGAATTACACCTTTTATGGTCAAATATTTATTAAAAACTTTTTTGTATAAATTGGTTATTGGAAGACATATAGAGCATTAAAACATGCTCAGAATTTGGTTAGGGGAAGTGAGGAGAGTGGATACGAATTACTACCTGCTTACTTATACATGATAAAGAGAGAAAATCCCGAATCACACACACGACTTGAAGTTGATGAAAAGCAAAGATTCAAGTATTTATTTCTAACATTTGGTGCAAGCATCAATGGACTTCCATACATACAAAAGTTGTGGTTGTTGATGGTACATTTTTGCAAGGTAAATACAAAGGAACACTTCTTACCGCTACAGCTCAAGATGGTAATTTTCAGATATTTCCGATTGCTTTTACCATAGTTGATACCGAAAATGATGAATCATGGGAATGGTTCTTCAAGCAACTCAGCGGTGTGATTCCTGATAACGAAGGCCTTGCCATTATTTCTGATAGGCACAAGTCTATAGGGAAAGCTATTACAATGGTATACCCGAAGGCTAGTCGTGGAATATGTACATACCATTTGTACAAGAATATATTGGTCTGTTTTAAAGGTCAGGATGCATTTTGTTTGGTGAAAAAAGCAGCCAGTGCTTTCACAATTGCTGAATTTGAGACCAACTTTGATCATATTGAAGCGTTAAATCCTACACTTTATAGTTATCTCCAAAGAGCTGATGTACGACTGTGGACTCGTACTCATTTTCCTGGAGATAGGTACAATCTTTTTACAAGCAACATTGTTGAATCAATGAATAAAGTTCTATCACGCGCTAGAAATTTGCCTATTTTACAACTACTGGAAGTAATGAGATCGATGATGACAAGATGGTTTTTTTGGAACGAAGGACTATTGCAATTAATTTGAAAACAAAACTAACCCGTGGAGTATAACGATTGCTAGAGGTAAATAATAAGCTTATATGGTGGTAGACATATTTTGGTTACAGCTTATGTGGTGGTAGACTTATTTTGGTAACTGCTTATATGGTGGCAGACTTATTTTGGTAACTGCTTATATGGTGGAAGACTTATTTTGGTAACTGCTTATATGGTGGCAGACTTATTTTGGTAACTGCTTATATAGTGGCAGACTTATTTTGGTAGCTGCTTATATGGTGGCAGACTTATTTTGGTAACTACTTATATGGTGGCAGACTTATTTTGGTAACTGCTTATGTGGTGGCAGACTTATTTTGGTAACATCTTATGTGGTGGCAGACTTATTTGGTTACAACTTATATGGTGGCAAACTTATTTTGGTTACTGCTTATATGGTGGCAGACTTATTTTGGTTACCGCTTATATGGTGGCAGACTTATTTTAGTTACAGTTTATTTTATTTTGTTTTTGCAGAGTCGTGTAGGAAAATTTTAAGCTTCTAAGTGTTGGAGATATTGATGATAATCAAGTTCAAGTGACAAGCGGAGGATCATCTCTACATGTTGTAAATTTGAGAGACAAAAAATATACATGTTGTAGTTTTGACCTAGAGAAGTTTCCATGTGCACACACAATAGCTGCGTCTGAGAGCACGAAAATCTCCCGTATTTCACTTTGTCATCCCTATTACACGAGGTTGTACTTGTACAATTCGTATTTGACTGCAATCATGATGAGAGATTTTGCTTTACTAATACCGGAAAATGTAGCAACATGGACTTGTTTACCACTTGTTGCTCGACAACAACCAAGTCGGCCCAAAAGGTCAAGGATGAACTCATTCCTCGAAACTGCCAAAACGATAAAAAGGCCTAGGAAATAACACACTTGTGGTATTTTTAATCAAGTTGGACATAATCGTGTAACATGTAAACTTTACGCAAAAGCATTGTAAACTTTACAGAAAATTTTGTAAACTCTATTTTACATTGTAACATGTAAACTTTACATTGTAACATGTAAAATCTATTTTAAAGCATTGTAAACTCTACACTATTTGATGTTAACAATATTTTAAAGCATTGTAAACACTACAATAAGGCATTGTTAGTCTGCGGCAAAATCAAACTAACTCTATGGCAACTACAAAATAACTCTGCCGCAACTACAATATAATTTTGCGGCAACTATAATATAACTCTGCGGTAAAATCAAAATAACTTTGCGGCAAAATCAAAATAACTCTGCGGCAAAATCAAAATAATTCTGCGGCAAAATCAAAATAACTCTGCGGCAACTACAAAATAACTCTGCCGCAACTACAATATAACTCTGCGACAACTACAAAATAACTCTGCCACAACTACAATATAACTCTACCGCAACTACAATATAACTCTGCTGCAACTTGATGTAACTACATTTAGATTTTATTCATAATCATAATCAAACTAATCGAATCATAATTACACATAATCTTGGTTAGAACATGTTTAATCATAACCAAACTAACAATTATCAAAAGATTGATATCATCTTTATCAAACACCATCTTGTCCAAACATTACATAACAACCAAAGATTACAAGAATCAAACAAACAATGATCATATTAGTTTTACAAATCCAACCATGATCATACATCCAATGATTACAAGAATCATCATTTTCTTCATATTCGATTTGGCTTCAATCAACACATCTTCTACCCTCTCGAATATCTCTTTCTCGACATTCATTAGCACCTTATCAAACACCATCTTCTCATACTCCACACAATCTCTTGTAATCTCTTTTGCTATAAGCTCAAGTCTCTCAGCTTTCGAAATCAATGTATCTACCTCATTCAATAATGCTACATCAACCCATTTGAAAATGTGATTGTCATCCATAAGCTACGAAATAATATGATCTGTAAGGACTAACAACAATGAGATTTAAAATGAACATTGAGTTACCTTATTTGATGCAGCAAACCCACAACAAAAGTATCGACGGTAAAGATTACGTTCTGATTTTTAAATCTTCTCTACGATTTAAGCCCCACACCAACACACAGTAGGGACACCCACAAATCTACCTTGAACTGCGCTTGAAGACCCGCTAGAAGCTCCAAATATATTGTTCATCCTCAATCTTGAAGTTCAACCTACAAAATTACACAAAAATCGAATTGCCTATGAAACCGAGCTTCTGAATGTGAATTCGAGTTTGTAATTCATATTACATATAAGTAATATGATTAATTAATTTATAACAAGAAGAGGGACTTATAGTCAATTTCTGAATTTGGGATTTGGGGATTTAGGATTTTTCAATTTAAGGATTTAGGGTTGGAGTCGGGTTTTAGGATGAGTCGGATATTTGGAGAAGTCCGGTTCTAAGGTTACTCGGGTTAGAGTTATAGTAAAGCATTGTAATAACTCTACGGAAAAATCAAAATAATTTTGTGGCAACTACAAAATACTTTGCCACAACTACAATATAACTCTGCCGCAACTACAATATTACTCTGCCGCAACTACAATATTACTCTGCCGCAACTACAATATTACTTTACGGTAAAACAAAAGTAAGTCAGCGGCAAAATCAAAATAACTATGCGGTAACTACAAAATAACTATGCGGTAACTACAAAATAACTCTGCGGCAACTACAAAAAAACTCTGCTGCAACTACAATATCTTATTACACATGAATATCTTATTAAATTGTAAATCAACATATTACACATGATTATCTTATTAAACTGTAAACAAAAGCATTGTAAACTATACAGTCAACCATTTTAAACTCTACACTATAAACTCTAGACTACAGTATTGTTAACTCATATTGAGTTATCATTAAGTTGAAGAATTTTCATATCTACACCACGAGGCAATGGGTTAGTCATTGTTGGTCCTGATTACCCTGGAAGTTCATCAAACATAGCCACTAATCTCACCCGCATGTCCTGAATGGTCCTATCGTTAAGCCCATCGAATGTTCATCATAAAGCAAGACACTCGATGTATTTTAATGAATAGACACCGCAATCCCCTGGATTCTCATTGATCGGAACGCCTACTATGACTCCATGCACGTCATACATGGCATAGCTAGGCTTGCGGTCTCTCTCCGAAACAATATTGTTTATAATTGCTAGGATCATTTTTCGGAGAAATTGACACTCTTCAAGGATGTCATTGTTGGTGGTATGATTCGGGATAGAGTCGTAGATGTATACCTTTTTCTTCGGGAAGTCAATGTCGAAAGCAACCCAATGATTGTTTTTCACATTAATCACACCGTTCAAATTATCAATATCAAGGGACCATCTCTTGTTTGACGGCTCTGGAGGAATTAAACCGTAGAAATGGTCAAGATAAGTTTTTTCAAGCAATAATTTCCTGGTATTTACCGAGACACATTTGAAATCTGCGGCCATGATACAAGTGAAATATGGGTCAAGGAAGCCTATTCTTTCCCGGTAAGGTGAAGGAGCACGAGTAGACCTATTGCGGAACATTGTCAATGCGTCAATTAGTGCTGTAAAAAAAAGAATATAAGTAAGGCAAAAGCAAAAATGTCTACGGTAACTATAAAATAAGTCTGCGGTAACTACTAAATAAGTCTGCAAAAACTACAAAATAAGTCTGCGGTAAATACTAAATAAGTCGGCGGCAACTACAAAATAAGTTTGCGGTAACTATTAAATAAGTCTGCGGCAAATACTAAATAACTTTGCGGTAACTACTAAAATAAGTCTACAGCAATAGGGTTTAGGTTATAGGTAATTACCGTATCTTCCAACCATCCATAATATGGATCCGGCCACTCCTTCCTTGGTGTAATAAGCTTTTTGAAATATTGCACATCTGGACTGCTTCCAAGTGGTTGGTCCCTTAAAGAAAAAACAAAATTTCATGTTCCAATTTCTAAATAATGACGATGATGGTTATGATGATAAAGGTATTAGATACTTACTCATCAGTGTTTATGAAATCCATTAGCTTACACAATTTCGTTTCATCGACAGCTTCCATAGGATCATAGTCGTACTCAAAAATTATAACATGTGGAAGTCTGCGTTTGACACTTGGAATGATGCGTTTCACAATAGAGTTACCAACATATGGTAATTGTTGAGAACGCGCCAAATGTGGAACTCTTTTCGGCATTGCTGTCTTTTCATCCAAAGTCTTCAGCTTTTCCGCTATATTAGCAATGGCCTCTAGCGGATTTGACCCTTCCTCTGAAGTTGATGTCATTTCCAAGTTTGTGGCTTGGGTTTGAAATTGTTAATTTATGTCTACGACATCATCTTCAACATGAGAAATCTTTTGAATTTTCTTCATCTGAGCCTCACTCTTATCAACATTTATCCCACTCTTAACAACTTTTTTAAGTTGAAGTTTATCTGATGGTTTCTTCGTGTCTACCAACCACAACTGCATATACGTGTAAAACAAACCCATTAAACATGTAAAACAAAAATAAATGTCTGCTGTAACTACTAAATAACTCTGCGGTAACTACTAAATAACTCTACGGCAACTACTAAACAAGTTTGCGGCAACTATTAAATAACTCTGCGGTAATTACTAAATAAGTCTGAGGTAATAGATATTAATAACCGGTGTTTTAATACTGGATTCATGATCGGGTTGCTCAGGTTCAGGTTGCCCAGGTTCTTTGTAAAACTTAGTAAAACCAACGTTATTTTATTTGACCTTAGCTCCTTACTTTCACAAATCAAAATTAGTATGCGGCAATATAATAATTAATCTATAGCAATAGATAAGTAAATCTACAATTAAATAAATAAATTTACTTGAACTAACCGGTGTTTTACTACTCCCTTCATCGTCTTCTTTCTCTGGTTCTTTGTGAGAATTAGATTTCTCCTTCCCTCCTCGCTCTTGCAGATCATTGATATCTGCTTTAAGTGTAGCTAGCCTCAAATCAACATTTGATTCAGAACCTCCCAATCTTGTGCCAAAGTCGTCAACGGTGCGAACTAATGTTTCTTTGACCTTAAACATTCCAGCTAAGGTATTCTTTTCTTCAGCATCATACACATTTAAAACAATAGTTAATAACAAGAGTAATCACATATAAAAATGTTTTGTTAAAATAAGCAACAATAATCATAACATTTGAATGTTTTTTGCTTTGATCATCAACATTTTCTTAGAACTTCCACCTCGAACCGACTTAGCACTCTTAGGTTCCTTTACAGGCCAACAATTTGGATCCAAACAATCCCCAATGATGTCCTGAATCAGCTTGTCAAGTTTGGGATCTTTGTTTTCTTTTATTGTCCCTCCAAAAGGGATACATATCTTCTACATAAACCGGAAGCATATGTCTAACACGAACCTACATAGCAAACAAGTACCATATGAAATCATCATTATAACTCATCCTAATAAGTTATAAAACAAATAAGTATATCTCATCCTAATAAGTCTACGACAACTACTAAATAAGTTTGCGGCAACTACTTAATAAGTCTCCGGTAACTACTTAATAACTCTGCGGCAACTACTTAATAAGTTTGCGGAAACTACTAAATAACTCTGCGACAACTACTAAATAAGTCTGTGGTAACTACACACCAGTCCCTACCAAAATCAAAACATATAAGGTTTTTTTAGATAATCAATTCATACATTTACGTATTGAGCTTTGTTCTCTCTTATTAAATCTTTAAATCTAAATCGCTTCCGACTTCCTCGCCAGTTAAGTAGTAAAGGAACATCATCCATATTTCTCTTGAACCCATATATCTCCCCTAAATCATGAACCGACTCAAATAACCATATGGACAGAACATGAACACATCTGTGTAATGTATAATTGTCCGTTTTGTAATCCAGAGCTTTGATTGAATTTACCAAACTCGTAAATCCCACTCTACCCCACGAATAGTTTTCAAAGCTCTCCTCATGAAACACTATTTTTGCATCACTCAATGGGATATTTGATGCATGATTGATGCCATGTATTCCAACATGTATTATACATAGTCTTCCAACCATCATCCTCTTCTCGTAACTCCAATTTTGACAACGTCTTAAAACCCGCAGCATCTCCCCCCCTCCCCCAATTAGGTCCATCACCTAAAGGAACGTTCATCTCTCTCCAAAAGGCTTCATAATCAACAGCTAGATATATGTCAAAATTAGATCGCACATCAAATGGATATAGGTCACAATTAAGACCTGTGATATCCTTAAACTCGTGCAGCGAAAAACTTATTGGTTGATCATCAATCAATGACCAAACCTCGTGCATACTCTTCACCGCCAACTAATGTGTGATTAAGTAATGAACATAAGAGGATGACCATATGAACTTCTCCCCCATGAAGTTTATATCATATAGCTTAAAAAAATACCAACAGATGATTCCTTCAACGCATCCCAAATATCATCACCAATACTATTTTTAATGGCCGCAATTTTGGAATGAGAATAATAGTGGTTTATGTTATCCACTTGAACATGACATTTCCCATCTTTGGAAAGCTTAGCAGGATAAGATGACATATCTCTGCAATCAAATCGACAACTTATCAGTCTAAATGTATAAGTCAGCGACAATACAAAATAAGTCAGCAGCAATACAAAATAAGTCACTGGCAATACAAAATAACTCTGCCGCAACTACTAAATAACTCTGCGACAACTACTAAACAAGTCCGCGGCAACTAGTAAATAAGTCTGCGGCAATTATTAAATAAGTCTGCGATAACTACTAAATAAGTCTGCGACAATTACTTAATAACTCTGCGGCAACTACAAAATAACTCTGCAGCAACTACAAAATAACTCTGCGGCAACTACAAAATAACTCTGCCGCAACTACTACATAACTCTGCGGCAACTACTACATAACTCTGCGGTAACTACAAAATAATTCTGCAGCAACTACAAAATAACTCGGCGGCAACTACTTAATAACTCTGCAGTAACTACTACATAACTCTGCGACAACTACAAAATAACTCTGCGGCAACTACAAAATAACTCTGCGGCAACTATTTCATAAGTCTACTGCAACTATTTCATAAGTCTGCTGCAACTATTTCATAAGTCTGTGACAACTACTAAATAACTCTGCGGCAACTACTAAATTACTCTGCTGCAACTACTAAATAAGTCTGTGGTAACACAAACATAAGTCTACGATAACTAGAATAACTCTGTGACATCATAAAATCTAAATAATCTTACAACAAAAAACTACAGAAAACAAATGTGAAAGAAATCTGAAAAACCTAACAAAATCGGCGACAAAGAACCATGAAATCTGAAAGAAAGTTAGGGTTTTTGATGAAAGCGGACCTTTCTTTGACGTGGTTAAAGGTGAACTCGGTGATGAAGATGAAACTGAAACTGAAACTACACAAAAAAAATATGCAAGAAATCAGAGAGAACCTACAAAATCGGCGAAAACAAAGATGAAATATGAAGTAAATTATTGGCGAAAAGAGAGAAACTAACAAAATCGATGAAAGCGAACATTTCTCCAGCGACAATGATGAACCCTAACTCTGCGACGGTGGTGGCTTGCGGAAGTTTTTTTTCGAAGAAAGTTTGTAAAACATTTAAAACTTAACTTGCCATTAATGCTTTTTTGTAGCTGTTTGCAAAATTGTAACTGTTTGCAAAATTTAAACATTAATGGCAATTTTGTAATTATAAAATAAAAGTTAGGTTCTATAGTCTTTTAACTCTCTCAAAATCTACCCAGAAAAAAATGGGTCAAACTAGTAATTATATCTAAAATTTGGGTCAATCTATGCCATTACATCTTATAATAAAACAAAGGTATTGTATTGTGTATTTCAATATATATATATATATATATATAAGATGGGTATATAGAAGAAAGGATGAACATAAAAAGAAATAAATTGATGAGGTCATCAGATTAGTAGATGAAGTGGAAATACACCAAAATGTGATTCATCATCGACTAAAATCCATCCAACATGTAACTTTGAAGGAGCCTATCGAACGATAGGATCTTTTTGCCATCCGTCCGATTGTCCATTTCGATTTTTTTTTTTGTGTTTTCTTTAACAAACCAACTTGTTCCAGAAACTCAACTCATCATAGGAACACACCAAAGTGAAAAATGTCTAGTAGCAGCTTATATGAAAGAGATTTATTTTTCAATTCAGTAAAGCAGTTTCATACCAGTTTTTGCAAATGAAACATAAAATGTGTTCCACATCCCAGACCAACAACCTTCTCGACCCAACACCACTTGGAGCATATTCTTGCGTTTCTCCTGGTTCCAGAAATCAAAGATCAAAAGAAATGCCCTTCATATCTTCAAGTTATTCCCCATTTCCTAAAATGGATCGAACTGGTTCCATTTATGGTAAGTTATAGGCCAATTAGATTTGGGAAACTTGAGTCATATCTTTGGCAACCAAGCGATTCTATACTACAACTAGAGGCTTCTAAAGATACCTTAAGCTTTATTCGCAGCCATTGGATCAGGTGAATCTAATATTTCTCATGCAAACATCAAGACTTACCATATACAGACCCAAATGAAGATTCAATGTTCCAACGCCTCTATTTTATAACCTTGCAAATGAACAACTAGTTTTAAAGATTTTTACACATCTCAAAGGGTCCCAAGACATCACTTATATATGCCAAAGTTATCAAGATACAAGAAGCCGACGAGTTTCCTTCTTTGTCCAAGCCATTAAAGCTCTGACGGCTAGTTTCCTTGAAGACCAAAACCTTTAATATTTCTCATTTAGTTTTTGTGTATTTGCTTTCGATTTTATATTGTTAGGCTCTTAGAGAGTCCTAGAGGTCGAGCCTATAAATCTCAAATCGTTGGTACCATTTTAGTAACCCTTGGATTTGTGATCAATAAACAATTAGTTTGGTCATTGTGTCTTTTGTTTTCGTTCATTAGAGTTTAGTGTGTGATACACTGTCCTTGTAAAGTTGTGTATCAGTGCTTTTGTATGATTCAAACATTATAGTTCATCTATTGATTGTTCAAGTCAATAAACTATCATCACTTGCATTTTTATTCATCTTTTTTTGCATGAAAAGCATGGAATCTCTTGATCATTGAGTGATCATAAGTTCGAGTGATTCCAATCTTCCAAAAACTCTTTATTCATTTTCTTATTTTTTCATCATGTTTTTATTTCTACAACATCACATATTTTGTTTTGGTCAAACTAGAGTTTATATTATTGATTACTCTCCGTAAAAACAGAAATGGTTCAACAATACAAACAAAGAGGCTATAATAGACAAAGAAAGTGAAGAACATAAACAAAACATATAGAAGCAAACATATCACTTAAGTGTAGAATTGCGGTAAAGATCTTGATGTTCGAGAGCATTGTCTTTAGAGCTGAAAAGTGAAATGAAGCTTTGGGACTCAGCAAACACATTTAATTATCTAATGCCCAAAAGTGATGTAGCAACTAGTGCAAATGTTACAATAAAAGGAAACACAACTAGATCAGAGGAACCAAGGCACAATTTGTCGAGCCTTAGAGTAGAGTAGCATCAACCACGTAAGTAACACACCAATCAACCTCATGATGAGGTAAGGGATGCTGATGTGAAGACAGGTTCAACACATTTGTTGTTGGCATGAGGACATCACACCCTCTTGGAGATGCATTACCTATGGAAAGTGACGAATGAGTAGTGGAAAGCCAAAGGTCTCTCCAAACATTAATGGATGAGCTATCTGCAACTAACCAGCCAAAGCTTTGTCCAAAGGTTCTCCTATCTGCCCATAAACATCTAAAATTTTAAGGAGATTTTGCAGTTACAGAGAACCCCATAAAAGAGGAAGAAAAGCAACAAATGACCATGAAGAATAACTCATTATTGAAAGAGAAGTTGGACAAACTCTTGTCCCAGCTCTTTACCACCTATTTTAACTTCTAGATTCTAAGCCAACTGCTTGAAAAAGACTACAAGATTGGGTCGTTGAAATCAACAAAAGAACCCCTTTCAAGAAGTGTAAGTTAATTATCCTTTAAACCATTTGAGGCATACCATTTAGGTATAAGAACTGGGAATCTTTCAGTGGTTAAGATTGAACCCGTATACCACTTTGCCTTCTGAGATCTTTGGTAGCACAAGGCACACGAGTGGTGTGAAACAAAGGAAAGAAACACTACATAAGAGATCCGGGGAGAAGGAATGTAAAGTAGAAGCGAGAGAAAGAAACTAGGCTCATCACCAGAGCAAAAATTAAAAATAAATGTAAAGGAAAAGTGAGAGAAACTGAAGAATCTAGGTTACCGAAGAGATCCTAGCCTCTCGAAACAAGGCCAAAAGGCAGGGATATCGATGATCACTAGAGAAGCTGCTTAAGAGAAAGGATTTTGTCGAGAATGGGATTTGAGCCGCTGAGGAAAAGGGCGGAAGAGGGATTAGGGTTTTCTCTAGGTTTATAAAATTCATTTGTTACATCATCTACAAGGATGTTACGGATCTGAATATCCATTTTTTTGAAGATATCTGAATCTGTATCCGTATTCGTGGTATCCGTGGTTTTGCTATCTGTATCCGTATCCGAGGATATCCGTATTTTTTAAAAAACTTACAGATATTCGTGGGAAAAATGGATATCAGGTATAAAAAAAAATTTTGGACCAGATACGAATATCCATTCTAAAGTTTTTTAGTATCTGGATCCGTTTTGCCCGAATATCCGTTTTTCAGAGTGGATACCGGATCCAGATCCGGATATCCGAAACAAATTTGGATAATCATGCCCAGGTCTAATCTACATATATAAATGACTTTTTCTCTCTTCTCCTTCCGTCATATCATGATCGACCTCGCAAATCACTTAAACATTATTAAACAAATCACAATATTAATTGCAGCTACTAATTCATCAATTAGATAAAAATAATAAAGCCAAAAAATCTATAAATTCAAATAAACTATGAAAAAACAACGCAAAAATATACTATATATAAATTTAAAACATCAAAAGATAAACTGAAAATAAAAAATAGTCAATATAATCATATTGAATCTTCACTAACCACCTAAATACTCAAAAAATTATAATATTAATTACAACTAAATAAGGAAACACAAAAAAATATCAACAACAAATTAAATTAAAAAAAAACTGTATTAAAAAATATAAACAAAAAAAGAAATTAAAAAACTGTATTTAACAAAAAATCAAAATAAGAAAAAGTGAAATAAAAATAAATAAAAAATAAAAAGAACAAAAGTTAATCATCTATGAAAAATACTTTCATATATGAATCTTCACCAACCAGCTAAGTATTCAAAAAAATTGTAATATCAAATACAACTAATTCATCAAACACAAAAAAATAATATTAAAGTGTAACTTAAAAACCAAAAAGAACAAAAATTAATAACCAATGAATAATACTCCTACGAATAGCACGGATAAACCATTAGTCATATATATAGTAAAATTTATGGATAAGATAAGAATTGAAAAATTAGTGGCGGAGATAATAAATTGTTAATAAGAAAGTATATAGAAATTAATAAAACCAAATGGATAATCGTCCAAATTTAATAATCCATCTTGATTATCCAAATTTATTAATGTACTGTGTACTACCTCGTTAAAAAGATCTCATTAAAAAGACATCATAAAACACTTATTCGAAGAAAGAACTATGACAAGGAAAAAAAGTGCAGTGACGTGATGTGTATTCAGGCCTGACCATGACCTAAAACTCATGAAACAAGGGTTTTAGGCGATAAAATATATAATTATTTTAGGAACATCAATTTTAACAAATATATCTTGTAGCATAGTGTTTGAAATCTTAAAAATAAGCATGAGGTGATGAGTTTGAACATCATTCTCTTCTTTTAAAAATTTTATTTGTAAATGGGCAAAATAAAACTATTATGGGCTTTAGGCATCATCTGAGTTTGGGCCAGCTATATGTGTATCAGTTTTAAACCTAAATAACACAATGATATGGCTGCTGCACACCATATCAATTGCAATAACAAAACTTATGGTATCGAATCCTACAAAAACTGAAAAGCGACGTTACAAATTTCTTGATAAAAACTAAAGCGAAGCCAAAATAAAATATGTTTGTGAATGGTCTATAAATATATATATATATATATATGTTAGTAAATTAAAGCCGATGTAAACATCAATTAACAAAGTGTTAGGTTGTAAGAAACTCTCCAGATATCATGAACCATTTATGCAAAGTTAACAAACCAAACAAGATTGATTATTTGGCGTACTTAATCTCGAATAACTAAAGTGCGATTAATCTAATTTCATAGCATCACTCAATTATATCTAACAACCTTATTACTCAACTCTTGCATGCAATTGTTAAATCAAACACATGATTCAATCAAGTTCCATAAGTTCACAAAATTTACAGTCATCTAGATTCGTTTAGGCGATTTAGCATATACTTTTGGTGGGTAAATCAACCTATATTAAATTGCTAGTTAGATACTCAATATATATATAGCAATAAGAATATATCTAGAACAAAGAACTATAAATGAATAAACCCAAATCTAACAACTAAATTAACAATTCATTAATTCCCCTTCGAAAACCCTTAATCACAACGGGTGCATTACTCTGACATGATCAAACAAACCAAATTCATGAATAAAAAGGATTGCATAATCATTAATAAGTAAAAACACACTACAAGAAGATAGCAGAAAACCTACGGGCAAATATGGCAGAAATTTATTGGAAACATCATGAATAAAAAGGATTGCATAATCATTAATAAGTAAAAACATACTACAAGAAGACAGCGGAAAACCGACGTCCCAATACATCAGAAATCTGTCGAAAGTTGTTTCCAGCGGATTTGGCCATCAGTTCTAGAGCATCGGAAACCAAAAACGTGTCAAAAATCTGTTGTTATTTTAGACGACCTTCCGACGGTTTATGTGGTCGGTATTTCTGTCGAGAATCTATCAGAATTAATCTTTCAAAAATCTGTCAGTTTTGTGTTAGACGGATTTCCAAGGAGCTGTTAACCGGCGGATTTTAGACGAATATCTTATTTTATCTAGTTTTTAAAAATAATATTTTAAATTACAATTAAAATTATTATTAAAACTTAAATTAAAAGTATTCAAAATCAAAATAGAAACATAAAAATATTCAAAAACAAATAAAAGACAAAAAATAAGAAAAACTAATTGTGAGGCGGAGGTTGTTGGAACTGTGCCATGAATGCATCCAAGCGCGCGTCCATTGCTGTCATTCGTTCTTTATCTGATTGTCGTTCTTTTCTATGGTTTGGATCTTGGTATTCAAACCTTAGATTTTGGATATTTTCTCCGCGAGTTCCGCCATAAGATTGGGATCTCTAGAAAACCATGTAGAAACAGAAGATGAGGAATGGTACTCTTGTGGAAGCCCAAAAATGGGACATTTGGTATTCGGAATTGCTTGCGAAACAAACTAAATGTAACTATTGTACAAATAAAAATAACAATATGATAATAAGTAAATAAAAACTATAAACATTACTTACTTGTAAAACCATGCTGATTAAAGTCTCGTAAGGAACTTGGGTGGGAAGAGTTCCATCAACAAGCGGCTGAGATAAAGAAACTTGTCTTCCTGCATCCTCACGAAGTAGACGATATCTCGGACAATCGCATCTTGAATTTGACTGATATTTTTGTTGGTGTGTGAACCTTCGAGCAACCTAAGATGGAACACACACCACATTTTATAAACTATAAAATAAACAATTAATAAAAATGCTATTGAATAAAAATATTTAGGAAAAAAACTTACAAGTTGTTGTTTCCGAAAAATCTTACTCGTTGCTCCCAAATTATGCGTCACTCCTCCGGTTAGTAGAGTTTGTTCTGGAGAGTGAACATGTTTCCTCCTGCTTCTAATAATCAATGAACCCTTTCCATAGGTCCGGATTCACAACCATCTTTCTTGGCACCTCATCCAACTTTCACTTATCATTCCATTCGCTCAGCTTGTTAGAGTACATCAATGCTGTCACATCTAACCATTGATGTGAGGTGTCTCTCTCAAATAAAATCTTGATGCAAAGGTAAAATTTATACTAAAATAGATTATTTAAATTCACAATAAAATAAACAAAACCAAATGCTGACCGTAAATTGTTGAAACCACATCTCACGATATTCCATAAGCACGGTCGAGTAGTTGTATACGGCGTTTTCATCCCGTTCAACATCCGATTGATAGAGTTGGATATCCCATTATGGAAAAACTGAAACCTACAAAACAAAATGATTTATAAGATTTGATTAGTAAAAACATAATAATTTAAAAAGCTAAAAATAATATATATATATATATATATAAAACTTACCACGTACCTCTTCTGATACAATCCATATGAAGTGGAGTTAGGTGTTCTTGTCTCAATTGAGAGATAAAGTCATTGATGCTCATTTACGTTGGCGTTGAAACCATTGTAGCCGGCGATCGGGTATCCGGAATATGAGAAGAACTCGCCCCTCGCTTTTGACGCAAACCACCCGCCTCGTATGCAGAATTATGATAAACATCCCTACAACAAAAAATATAATAATAAATCTAATAATTTATTAAAATCATAAAAGTTCACAAATTCAAAAATAACGTAATAGTTACAAATTAAAAAAAATCTACAAAAGTCCAACAAAATTAAAAATTTTCAAAAATTGCAACTATTTTCTAAAATTAAAAATTTCCAAAAATAATTTTTTTATACAATTATCTAAAATATTGAAAGTTCATTATCAATTCCAAATCATTATAAATTCCCTAAATCATTATAAAATCAAAAATATCCAAAGTTTCATAAAAACCCCAAAAGTTCATTATCAATTCCAAATCAAAATCAAAATAAAAAATTCGTTATCAATCCATATCAAATTCTCACAAACTAACATTCCTAATACACATTTAATACGAATATTAGAGTTACGAGATAGCTTAATTCCTTCGTCCTCAAGCTTCCTTCTCAAAGTCTTGGGACGAGTATTAGAGTTAACAGTAGCCTCGCGTTTCCATCTTGATAATGTGCTTCAGCAATCCGCAATGCGATCTGTTAATGGTAAATCCTCATTACCATCTTGCCATCTCTACTTATTAAAAAATCCTACTTACCAATTTTTTTTTTTTATTCTTACCATCTTGCCATCCTTGCTTTTGTCCTCTTAGACTCTAAATATATTTCTAGAATAAAGGCCCATAGACTATGAGCCATAGTACTCAGCCCACAAAAGCTACTAAGCCTAATTCAACAACACAAGCTCCAGCGTTCTCGAAACACCAAAACTCTCTTCCTTATTCACGTCACGCACGTTATATTACCAAGGAACTAATGAAGATTCTGTTCCGTTATTTAATGAACATTTAGTGCGTGACACGTGTAGGGTCAATATCAATTGGTAATTTATGCCGTAATTTGTTGTGGGGGGGGGATTTTTACTCGCCCCATTAGGTAACCCCGTAACTGTAATTATGCGGTTGACTGATGCCGATTTTGTATCCAAACCAAATTAGAGAAATTGAAGAAACTAAGAGTGATCTAGCTACTGCAAATCAAAAAAGTCATGATTAAATATTTTTGATTGGGTATGAAGCTAGACTAATGTAGAGTTAAACTTACCAAGTAAAAATGCTTTTGTAGTGTAAGAAAAAGGGCATGTTGTATGTCAAAGAGTCGTTAAAGTTACTTTTTGATTATAAACCTGTATGGAGAAGAACTAGAATGTAATGCTTTTCAATGAAAAAAATTTAAGCAATTCTCTCTCGAGTCATCTTTTTTTTTTTCTCAAATTCAAACAAAAAGACTAATATATACAGAAATCACAATATGATGTCAGAGCTATAGCTGATCACTGGAGTCATATTACAAGAAAATGGTTCAAGAAATAGAAAGAATGAAGCTGGTGAACAAGAAGGAAACCAAGCAAGAAAAAAAGGAGCTCACCAGAGAGGGGGCCAACGATGGATGCAAGGACAGCCGGTGAAGAAGTGAGAAAAACTCACAAAACAGGGAAAGAGTTTCAAGAACATGATGGAGAAAAGGAAACTCTCATGTTCATTGCAAGACAAGAAAACCAAGAACCAAGTGAAGGAAACACTTGGCTCATTGACAGTGGATGCACAAACCACATGACACCAAATGAGAGGATATTTATAAAAATCAACAAGGAATTCAAGATTCCAATATGAGTTGGAAATAGAGCTGTTGTGATGACTGAAGGAAAAAAAGAGACATAGAAATCATGACTAAGAAAGGCAAAAGAATCATACGAGATGTTTTACTTGTGCCTACTCTTGGGAATAACCTCCTAAGTGTTCCTCAGATGCTCGCCAACGGATATCAAGTTACCTTCAAGAACATAGCCTTCATAATACATGATCAAGCAAGAAGATAGGTGAAATTCAGATGGTAAACAAGATTTTTCATCTTAGGTGGCCTTCAAATGAAGAAATTGCAATGGTGGCTAAAATTGAAGTAGCAGAGTTATGGCACAAACGGCTTGGACATACATGATACTCAAACCTGAAAATCATGCGGTCAAAAGAAATGGTGAATGACCTGCCCAAGTTTAACATAAACATATAAAAATGTGAAAGTTGCATCATTAGCAAACATAGCCGCAATTTTTTTCCAAGAGAATAAGAAACAAGAGCCAAAGAAAAACTTGAATTGATTCACAATGATGTATGTGGACCAATGCAGAATGCATCTATCAGTGGTAGCAGATACATACTCACTTTCATTGATAATGCCACAAGGATGGTTTGGGGCTACTTCTTAAAAGCAAAGTCAGAGGTATTTCAAACCTTCAAGAAGTTCAAAATTTTAGTAGAAAATAATTCAAATTGCATAATCAAGAAACTGCGGACTGAGAGAGGAACATAGTATTGGTCTAGAGAATTTACAGAATTCTTGGACAAAAATGGCATTGAAAGGCAATTAACCACATCATACTCTCCACAACAAAATGGAGTGTAAGAAAGAAGGAACAAAATTTGGTGGAAATGGCGAGATAAATGATCAAAATCTTCAAGAAGTTCAAAATTTTAGTAGAAAATAATTCAAATTGCATAATCAAGAAACTGCGGACTGAGAGAGGAACATAGTATTGGTCTAGAGAATTTACAGAATTCTTGGACAAAAATGGCATTGAAAGGCAATTAACCACATCATACTCTCCACAACAAAATGGAGTGTAAGAAAGAAGGAACAAAATTTGGTGGAAATGGCGAGATAAATGATCAAAACCAAAGGTTTACCTATAAAATTCTGGGCTGAAGCTGTTCATGTTGCAGCTTATGTTCAGAATCGAACACCAATAAGAAGGCTGGTGAATAAAACACCTCTTGAAGCTTGGAGTGGCTCAAAACCATCGGTAAGTCACATGAAAGTGTTCAGAAGCATTTGGTATGCCCATGTACCTGATGAAAAGAGAAAGAAATGGAATGATAAGTTAAGAAAGACTATATTTGTTGGCTACAGTTCTCATACAAAAGGATACAGAGTGTATATGTTAAATGAAAACAAAATAGACATCTCCATAGATATTATTTTGATGAAGAAAGAAAATAAGACTGGAATAAGAAGGAAGTTATGAAACAATATGACCTCACAACTGAACCTGAAGGTGGAGAACAAGATTCACAAGCAAATGAATTAGTTCCAAGCAACAATGAAGTCAGAGGGAGAAAAAATGAGTTGCCAAGTCCTTTGAATATGAACTTTGACAGTCCATGATCAAGTTCAAGTCAGCCAAACAGGAAAAGTCGGTCAATTGATGACATTCTTATCAATGCACCATATGCAAACATTGAATACTCAGGATTTTGTGAAAGTTACTATGCTAGCTCTGAAGAGCCTACATTATTTGAAGAAGCCGCAAAACACACTGAATGGACACAAGTCATGGAAGAAAAAATGCAAATGATTGAGAAGAATGAAACATATGAACTAGTCAAAATATCGATGAACAAAAATGTAGTTGGAGTCAAGTGGATATTCAGGCTGAAAACTGATGCAGAATGTAATGTAGTGAAGCACAAAGCAAGACTGGTGGCAAGAGGATTTACACAACAACATGAAGTTGATTGTCTAGAGAATTTTGCTCTAGTCTCTAGACATGAAACAATCAAGTTGATACTTATTGTTGCTCAATGAAAATGGAAATTGTTTCAACTAGATGTCAAATCTGCATTTCTAAATGTCACACTAGAAGAGGAGATATATGCTGAACAACCAATTGGATTTGAGGAAGTACAAAAAGAAGAATATCTCCTCCGTTTTCATAAGGCACTTTATGGCTTGAAGCAGACACCAAAAGCTTGGTATAGTCGGATTGATGAATTCTTCACATAGGAAAACTTCAAGAGAAGTGAAAATGACCATGTCATGTACACAAAAGAGACTCACGGTAAATTATTGGTGGTGTGTATTTACGTAAATGATCTTATTGTGAAAGGAGATGATGAGAACATGGTGGAAGAATTCAAAATGGTGATGAAGAATGAGTTTGAGATGTTAGATTTAGGACTGCTAAAATACTTTCTAGGAATGTTTACACATAGGACATAAAGAATTTTCTTGTCTCAAGAGTACTATGCCAAGAAGTTGCTGAAAAAGTTCAATATGGAAGACTGCAAAGTCATCTATACTCTACTGATAAGTCAAGGTAAAGATTTTAAAGAAGAAAAGGAAGAGTTGGCCGACACAAAGATATACAGAAGTCTTGTGGGAGGATTACTATATCTATCAGCCACTAGACCAGATTTGATGTTCTTTGCCTCCTACTTATCCAGGTACCTGAAAGAAGCTAAAGTCAAACATTTTAAAGAAGGAAAGAGGGTTCTAAGATATATCAAAGGAACAAATGATATGGGGATGAAGTTTACTGCAACTATGGAGCCAAACTGATAGGATACTCAGACAGTGACTGGGGAGGTTGCAGAGAAGACATGAAATCGACAACTGGATACTGCTTTAACATTGGATTAGCAACATTCTCATGGTAAACCAGCAAATAAGACACTGTACTATTGCAAAGTCCACTTCAGAGGCAAAATATATGGCATTATGTGCTGCAACAAGCCAAGCTATGTGGCTGAAAAGATTAATGGAAGATCTGAGGTTCACAACTCAAGAGGGAGTTCCTATCTATCGTGATAGCCAGTCAGCCATTTGCTATTAGGAAGAATCTAGTTCAGCATAGAAGGACCAAACATATTCAGATTAAATATCATGTCGTTAGAGAAGCAGAGAGGAATGGTGATATCAGATTACAGTACTGCAAGAGTGAGAAACAACTAGCTGACATTCTTACCAAAGCATTGGAAAAACAGAGGTTTGAAGGATTTCGAGACAAGATTGGTTTGAGTAACAAAATGGCAAGAGGGAGTGTTGAATGATGCCGGTTTTGTATCCAAACCAACCTAGAGAAATTGAAGAAACTAAAAGAGGTATCTAGCTGCTGCAAGTCAAAGAAGTCATGATTAAATCCTTTTGATGAGGTATGAAGCTAGACTAATCTAGAGTTAAGCTTGTCTAGTAAAAATGCTTTTGCAGTGTAAGAGAAAGGGTATGTTATGTGTCAGGGAGTTGTTAAAAGTTCTTTTGGATTATAAACCTGTAATGAGAAGAACTAGAATGTAATGTTTTTCAATGAAAGAAGTTTAAGCAATTCTCTCTCAAATTATCTTTTCAGTTCTCAAATTCAAACAAAAAGATTAATATCTGCAGAAATCACAACATGTGCTCATGATCCTCAAATGGAGAATTTTCATTTAATAAGGAAAACTGTGCTTTTAGCATTTCTTTTGTCAACAATTTAGACCATCTTCACCGTACATCTCTTGTTTGGTTTAACGATCTTTTGTTACCTAAATCATAACGTGGCCACTTTGCAACTTCACCAGATTTGAAGTTTGAATAACTCAAACAAATCAAAACAATGCAAATTCTTCTTTGTAAAGCACTAAGAGTGTAAGAGCTACTAACGTCTCCAATCCACAAACTTATCCAATGTGTTTGTCGCTATGGTAAGTCAAATTCTGTAATTTTTGAACATATGTGAGATATTTCAGACAGATGTGATTCCAATCCCATGTTGTACGTTAGAAACTTTTAACAAACATTGATTTCACTTCATGATTTGATTTGGGTGACACTTAGCCACTTGGCTGACGTAGCTGTAACTTCTTGTACTTTTAAGTTGTGCTTCCAATGCAAACCCACATATCTTTATTTACACCAATCTTCTCCCTCAGTTTTCTTAAACCAAAATAATTCTTCTTGAAAAGTTTTCAGGACGACCAGTTCAGAAATCAGAATCACTTATGCGTTTTCGTTTTCTTTCGCTACTCTTACTCTGTTGTGTCTCCCCTTCAAGCTTCGTAACTATAACTAACAATTTCATTTATCCCGTTTTTGGTCTTGTTGCTTGTTGTCCCCACCAGATTCAAGTTTTTACGCAGTTCAAGAACGAGTTTGATACCCCCCGCTGTAACCACAGTGACGACTTTAAAGGAGTCTAGTGCGATAACTCGACGGGTGCGGTCATTATACTACGGTTCACAGCCTGTCTCAATGGAACTTTGAAGCCCAACAGTAGCCTCTTCAGGTTTCATCAGCTCCGCCATCTTTGTCTCGATCACAACAACTTCACCTCCTCTTCACTCCCTTCCGAGTTTGGTAATCTCAACAAATTAGAGGTTTTATCTCTTTCGTTTAGTGGCTTCCTTGGTCAAGTTCCTTCCTCATTTAGTAACCTAAGCCTCTTTCCCTTCTTAAGCATTTCCAATAACAAGATCACTGGTAGTTTCCCACTTGTGCGGGATCTAAGCAAGCTCACAGTTCTAGAACTTTCCTATAATCACTTTTACGGAACTCTGAATCCCAGCAATAGCCTCTTTGAGTTGCACAACCTCAGGTATACGTTAATCTCGCATTCAACAACTTCAGTTCCTCACTCCCTTCCGAATTTGGAATTCATAGATTAGTAACCTAACCCGGTTAACTGAGTTGTACCTTGACCGGAACAAGCTCAGTGATAGTTTCCCACTTGTACAAAATCTAACTAAGCTCTTCAGGTTAGAACTTTCTGATAATAATAACTTTACTGGAACCATTCCTTCGTCGTCTCCTCACTATGCCTTTCTTATCGTATCTTGATTTGAATAAAAACCATTTCACCAGTTCTATTGAAGTTCGAAACTCTACTACTTAATCTAGGCTCGAGTTACTGAATTTTGGGTTTAACCAATTTGAAGGACAAATCCTAGAGCCTAGCTCAAAGCTCATCAACCTAAAGGAGGTCAACCTTTCTTTCGTAAACCTCTTTTCCTCTCTCAAATATCTCAAGATATCTAATAATAAGGTTACTGGAAGCTTGCCCCCAAATTTCTTTGTCAATTGGAAAGCATCATCACTCACGATGAATGAAGATGAGGGTTTATATATGTTATACAGGGAAGCACCAGATGGTGAAAGCTATAGATATATGGATTATATAGATTTGCAATATATAGGTCTACACATGGAGCAAGTGCAAGTCCTCACTTCTTATGCTACCATTGATTTGTCTAGAAACCTACTTGAAGGAAAAATTCCTACATCCATTGGTTTCTTAAAGGCGCTGATTGCACTCAAATTATCAAACGCCGCCCTCACAGGCCATATTCCTCTATCTTTGGTCAATCTTACGGAACTGGAGTCACTGGACCTCTCAAGAAACCAACTCTCGTTTCTGGCGTACATAAATGTGGCTCATAACCAACTCTATCTTTTGCAAAACATTATCCTATTTTTGAAACATTAGGCATGAACATTGTTAGAATTGATACAACTCTAATGTATTTGCAACAAGATTATGGATATTAGAAGAAAAATGAGGGTGGATCAGGAACAACATTGTTTTGGTTCTAACCCAATACACTTATTAATGGTGTCACATAGTTAAGAGATCTTATGCATTTTTCCAAAACAAAAGAAATTATCTCCCAAGCAAACAAAAAGCTCTAGAACTAATAAAATCCACATATTGTGGAACTAAAACCTCTAAAACAGTAACACAACAACTAAGTTTTTTTTCGGAGATAATCCCACAATTTCGATCTCACATCCTTCAAAGTAACTGATGCACGCACTGTGACATTTAACTCTTTTGCCTCTTCAAGTACCTGTCACAAGTTGCAACCAAAATTACAAATCAGAATAAGACCCTGAGAGAAGATTCATCGAGCTTAACGGCAAACATTCCTCACTAACAATTCTTATTTCCCGTCATTGTGTATCATATACGACTTATTCTTGTTATTGAATTCATAGAATCTGTACTTCTTTGTATGATGACAATGACAGCTCAGAGGGAGCACAATGAAACAAAAACCAAGAGGTTGTTGTATAAACTGTATTCTATACGGACCAAAAGCAACAAGTGTGAATCTTTATTTTGCCAAGCCACAGACCGTCTCTGCGCAATGCAATCTATTTGGATAACATGATCTTTAGCTTGAGAAATGTGAAAAAGCTTTAAATTAGAGAACCAAACTAGCTGATTAAATGAACGAGATGTTCATTATTCAGAGCTAAAAAAAGCTTTGCTTTGTCTACTACGCCAACACAACAAAAACGAAAACAGAGCCTAATCTTCAAGAAAACACGAAAAAATAGACAAGAAACCTACAATGCAGCAGAACACTCTCGCGCCAGCAACGTAAAATCCACGAGCGTCACCCATCTTTTCCAATTCCTATCAATCCCAAACCCAAATTGTTCTTTACCAATCACAAATAAAAAAAAATCCACCAAAACCACTTAATTCTACGGTTCTACCCAAACAAAGAATGGTAAAGACATCAATCAGTAAAAAGCTCCATAGTGTTAAACAAGAAACATATTCATATCAACCAGTTGAGTTCCATATGTTTCTATGATAATCCTAAGATAAATAACACTCACAAAGAGGAATATTTAGCGATCTTGACAAGTGCGTTGGAAGGTACCGTTAGACAGCTCGCAGAAAGCTCGCAAATTAACATTAAGATGAGATGTGAGTTGAGAAGCAGCCACAACACTGTACAAAGGCAAGAACGACTGTATACAACCAAGTGCCCCTAGATTCCTGAACATTCATTCACAATATAAGCATCACATTCTTCAAATTCCAAAACAAAAAATAATCTAACTTTGAATTAACATAACGTAAAAGCAAAGATCAATGAAGCTAATGAATCTCAAATGTTCCTGAATTACGCAAAATCAATAAAATATTGATAAGAAAATGTTCAAATTCCAAACAAATGGATCTTATTTTGAATCCACAAACCGTAAAATCAAAGATCAATGAAGCTAACGAATCGCAAACGTTCCTGAATTATGCAAAATCAATCTAATGTTGATACGAAAATGTTCAAATTCCAAACAAATTGATCTGATTTTGAATTCACAAAACGTAAAATCAAATATCAATGAAGCAGCTAATCTCAAATGTTTCTGAAATTACGCAAAATCAATACGAAAATCTTCAATGTCTCTAAATCTATTTGAATTGGTTAGATTCTACTGAGAGAGTTAGGTCACAAACCTCGAAGGTGATGAAAAGGTGAAGCGACGACCAGGTAAGGCGGAATTGGAAGGACGGAGGCGCGGAAGCGATGTCGTCGGAGAACGGAGTGACGGTGATCTTGCGGTGGTGGAGACGAAAGAGCGAGCAGCAGATCCAGCATTGCGCCAAGCCATTTTCAACTGTTAAGGTGAAACGAAGTGCGAAAAGGTTTTTGCTAGGGTTTAGAAGTCTCGATGAGGTTGGTTGACCGGATGTACAGTGTGGTTCACCGTAGCGGATAATTACACTTGTTGGTTTTGTAGCCCAAGTTTTCTTAAGTAAGCCTTTAGGCTAGGTGTACAGTCATTTACTTGCAACCGAGTTATTATAGGCCCAACTTACATCGACACAGCCCAAGATGGTTGTATAGTGGTATTAGCGGATGCAGTGGACCAATTTTATCACTCGATCCATAGTGGTATCCGAGTTTAGTGTACATGTTTATTACATTAAACTGTGGAACGTCGGCCAATTTATACTTCGACATGTTTATTAAGTCAAAATATATATAAATTAAAGTATTGTACAAATTTATACTTTAAAATATTAAATTTTGAGAATTCATATACCAATTATAAAAATATGATTTATTCATACAAATATAGGTAAATATACATTGATAACATAGATGATATGTTATAATAAACTGACGATATGTCATTCACGTCATCGACAAGTGGATTTTTTTTAGAAACAAAATTTTGAAGTGAAAATTAAGGGTCAGCATAATTTCCGTCCTGTCATGTTCTATTCCCAGTTTCGAATTTATGTTCTATGTAAGAATGCATTCACATATGATACAAGCTTTTGATTTTCGTTTGATAGCGAGAATTTCCGAAATTCTATTTTGGAAAATTAATAATAGGAAATTTCAGATATCGGATATTACATACAAAATTAATCTAAAATTTTTAACTTTTCTAAGATGTACCGGTTTGTTATTATATTTCATATCATTTATAATTTTGGTTTTGTCTTATATAAATACTGTTTGGGCATACCACAACAGTTACAGTTTCTTAATCAATGATTAAAACTATAAATTTTTTAATCATAATCTTAAATGTTTAGGATACAGTTAAAACAATTACGTTAATAAAATTATGAATTATTTGATGACTAGAGTCTAACCAGCAAATACGTGCAGAGTTATATTTTGAAAATAAACTTATTTAATATTTAAATTTAAGATATAATTCAGTTGTAAATATGAAGTGATGTTACATATTTATAAATTATTCAGAAAAATGCTAACAGTTACATATCTATGCATATCTACGCATATCTATTTCAGTATGTAACATACGCATATCTATTTTCCTCCCGTCCCGTATTCATTATAAATTTTTCATCCCATAACCGTTTTTTAAAATAATTTACCAATTCGGCAATGTTTAATTTTAATAAAATTAATAGAAATTATCCAAAATTTTAATAGTTCTCAAAATATTTCTAAATATTTTTTAGAATTACACAAAATTTCTAAAATATCCGTGTCAAATTGGATCCTTACTCGTCCTATAGTCAACACTTATCCAAATTATGAAGAATTTGATAATTGAATTTACCTACCATAATATTTTCATCATGTGCTGTTACCAAAAATTCTTGTCCCTTTTTTTTAATCAAAAATTGTTCGAATAGTGTTTTTACTATCCAACTTATCCATTACCGTTTCATACCCACTACTTCCCTTTCCAATATTAGAAGTAGACTAAATTTTATAATAGTAGATTGATTTCATCTAATAAAGATATTAGAGTAGTCAAAATTTAATTAGAAATTGTTTTTTTTCTTATAAATTCTGTAGTATATATATATATATATATATATATTAAATAATAAATTTCGTTAAAAATTGTTTCCTTATAGTTCTTTTTCATTTCATTTAAATTAATTAAAATCTTTATCTCAAAACATGAAAATTTTAGATATTTTAGTTAAAAACTAATATTGTGCACTGTAAAATTAATAATAATAATTGTTATTAATAAATTTAATATATTAATAAATTTAAATTTATTAATTTCATATGGAGATAGATAATATATATATATATATATTATATTTTAAATCATAATTGTTTTTATAAACATATTAATATTAATTATTTAAGCAATAATTCAAATTAAAAAACCAACAATACTATTCAGTTTATTATTAAATATTTGTTTCTGATATTTTATTTATAATGAATCTTACTATAAAACATTTGTTAGAGAATTTTAGATTATATGGAATTATTTTATTTTATAATTAATATTAAAAAAAAATTTAGTTGTGTTTGGTTATATAGATAATTGATAATTAATTGTGAAGGTTGTTTGGAAACATATATATTAGTTATCATATAAAGACATTTTTGCCATTAATGAAAGGATTTTTTTGTTCTTTATTTCAATGGTATTTCATGTAAATTTTAAGAACTTCATGTCATTAAGTTAATATTATTAAACATTTGTTTATTATTTTTTCTTTTATTTTAACGTCTATGTATTATTATCACTTCGATCATGAGTTTACAAAATTACAGAGATATCATTCATATCCATATACTCTAAACAAGGATACTAAAGAACGATACAAAGTAAGAAGCGAAATTGACAATGCTATTTCTTCATACTTATTCGCTAATAGATTAACATATCTATTAAGTTCCTTCTCCTTACTCGAACTCCAACATTGCGATTCTTCCTTATCACCCAACTATGGCGCATTTTAAGAATTCCACAAATCTCAAAACACCACTGTATGAGGACTTCAAACTCCACAATCAATGGTTGTCTCTGAATGAATTTGTCTTTCGCCTAGATTTTGACAAACCAACAGAAAAAACGGCAGAAACACCACAAATAATAATTTCGCCGGACTCAAACTCTACAAAGAGAGACATAAAACAAACATAAAGAAAAACCAGTGTGGAACATATGACTCATTTTCCCCTTAATCAGTCTACCAAACTATTATACATGATAAACATCGTACCCTTATTCCAGAATCTCCAGTTACCAACCGCTTCCAAAACCGGCAGAGATTATAACAATCAACACCAACAAAAATAATTTATATTTTTTATTTATATGGAAATCTTACTATAAAAAAATTTGTTAGAGAAATTTTAGATTATATGGAATATTTTATCCTATAATTAATTGTAAAGAATCTTTTAGTTGTGTTGCTTATATGGATAGTAGAGAATTAATTGTGAAAGTTGTTTGCATACATAAATTATTAGTTACAATACAAAGACGATATTTTTTATTAATGAAAGTTTTTTTGTTCTTTATTACAATGACATTTCATGTAAATTTTAACAATTTTATGTCATTAAATAATAATGCTTCCCATTTAATAATATAGATTATGACATGGTTAATATCAATGATTATATCTCTATTAAACAAATTGTTATTTTTTCCCAAATTGTTATTTTATGTTTTCTGGATGCCTCATCACAAAATAAAGACTATTTTATTTTATTTTAATGGTTTTCATTTCTTAAAACAATACGAGGTGAATTTTAAAGAGATTTATAGACAAACATTATTCAAACTTAATAAAATAGAAATAAAAGACTTGAATTGAAATAGCTCATTGGAACTTTACTAGACACAATAAAAGTAAAATATGAAAAAATCTAATTGAAGAAGACTAAGATCAAAGATTCTTAGCTTGATTCATAATATGGAAAAAGTGAGTTGGATAAAGTGGCAACCCTCAAAATTACATTTATTATTCTTTGAAAATACATATTTATACTAATCTAAACTTGTTAGAAAACCCTAAACTTTTATTGGGTCATAAGATTAGTTCATGTTGAACTTTTATATGTGTTTCAATACTTACCTGCAAACTTAGCATAGATGGAACATCTACTCCAATTTTAAAAGTGTAAATGGTTGACTTGGTAGAAGCGGGAGTAACCAAAGTATTCAATGATGTAGAGAAACTTCATAATTCACCCTAGAGATAAAAAAATAGCATGAGATAGTTTGGTCTATACTTGGAGATGTTAGCATGGCTCCCTCAGAGGTAGGGGTGGGCACAAAGCGGATATCTTGGATTCTGGTGGTATTTGTGATCAGTTTCGCTCCTTTCGAATCAACAGTTTTCCGTCTGTATTCTCTTCATATCTAAGATAATATTTATTAAATTTTGTAATACTTGTCTGGTATTCGATTAGCTCCGTAAAAGTTTACAAATAATAATAAAAATAAATTAAAAATTAAATCTTCAAACTTTGATCTAAAATTGCAATATTTGATAATATATATATATATATATATATAATATTCCTCCTAATTTGTTAAATTTAAATATTTAAATAAATAATTTAGTCAATACAAATTCATAAAATTTACATATAATTACAACCATTATATAATGTATATATGTAATTATGTATATATATATATATAGCGGATATTTGCCTCTTAGAATTTGAGTATTTGTGATTTGATCCTTTTTAACAGATATTATTTTTAATATTTGTTTTGTTTTGTAACATTACAGAATGTTTTCTTTGCATTGTAACATTATGGATAGCTAATCTAACAAATACTTTTTCTATGCCTATTTAGAGGTATTCTTTGATATTTAGAGAGATTGGCTTAATTCTCTAGTAGGTATTTGTGACTTTTCTTTCTCACAAAAAGTTTGGGTTTTTCTTTAAATGCTTAACTCAACAAATCTTGCCTCATGAAAAGAGAATGTTCCTACAGATACTGAAATTCTATAACTATCAGCTTCCTATCCATTAGTCAACACGAATCAGCATCTAAACAATTTGTTTTTGACATTTCACCAAACACCTTGTGCATTTTTTGAATTCTTGTAATTTGTAATGAAAATAAATAGAAACTTGCATCTCTAACACGTTGGGCTTGTTCGTTTGGCAGTCGCTAGCAACTGCGACCAATGAGTGTTTCTTTGGCAGCTTTCAAATGTTGATAGTTTGATGAATTTATTTTATCCAACATATAAAATAAAATAAAAATATATAAAATAAATAAAAATATCTAAAATAAAATAAAATAATGTAAAATCGTATAATATAAAATGAAATAATAAAAATAAAATAAAGTTAAATTAAATAATCAGAATTAAATTAAATCAAAGAAAATGAAAATGAAACAAATAAAATTAAATTAAATATAAAAGATCAGTTGGAGTAACCAAAAACGAACAAGATAGCGATTAGTCGCTGGTCGCTGCAACTGACAAACGAACAACATAGCGATCAGTCGCCGTGACTAGTCGCAGCGACTGAAAACTGAACAACATATCACATCGCTGATTTTGGTCGATGGTCGTAGTCGCTGTCGCTAGCACTATCAACATGGCCATTTTTTATCAAATACAAAACAGTTCTAATGCATTATAGCTTCATGATTCCACGCCTATGAATCTAAGCAAAACAAACCATCATATCCTTCTCAAGCTATGATAACAAAGCATTGTTCCATGTTCTGTCTCAAAAGAATGAACATAAATGTTATTTTGGATTAGGGCCAGCTCAATATTATTAGGAGCCCTAGGGCAAAAAAAATTTTTAGCTCCCTATAATTAAAATTTTATACTTATATATATATATATAATTAAAAATAAATTTCAAATTTTTTTAAAGATTCTTTTTCTGAATAACTACTAACTAATTGTACATATTTACTTACATATTTATATATATGTCCGAGTCTTTTTGACAAATACATAGTCATATTTATAATATGATATCCAAATTAAAATTGTATACAGTATTTAGAAAAAATAATTGGGACCATTATGTTATTAGGTTTGGAATTGTGTTACTACTAAAATTCAAATACATAATATTATATAATAAAAATTGAAGCCCCATTTATTATTAAACTCAGAATTAGACCCAGTGCGGTCACACTACCCGCCCTCCATACTAAGCCGGCACTGCCTTGGATATAGTGATATACAAGCTTGATTTTGGGTCCTTGAATTACTCATCCAATGTATCAAACTCAACGACAACGTCATCCAAGCTCAATAATGGCAATCTCCGCTGGAATCTTGTAACCAACTTTTTAGCATTTTTTTCTTCTTCTAAGCACCAACCTTAAACTCATAACTTTCTAAAGATATTATCCATTGGGATGAACCGTTGATGAATATTCTTTGAAAACCCAGAACTAAACAGAATTGGGAAACGATGCATGTGTGAATCGTGGAATGATAGACTTGAATTAATTTATTCAAGTTTAGTAAAATAGAAATAAAATACTTGGATTGAAATAACTCACTGGAGCTTCATTAGATGCAATAAATGTAAAATATGGAAACTCTAATTGAAAGACCACGATCAAAGATTATTAGATTGATTCATTAAATAAGAAAAGAAGAGAGTTAAAGTTACATCCACTATTTTAGAAAATGTATTTTTATACTAATCTAAATTTGTTAGAAAACCTTAATCTACATGGTTTACAAACTTATACTGGGTCATAGGATTGGTTTTTGTTGGGTATTTATGTGTGCTTCAATGAATTTGATTGGATCTCTATACATACTTTGACTGTATCTCTATGAATCAAACTGTTAAGTTTTTCCCAAACGATTATTTGATGTTTGTTCGGATGTCATGTCATAAAATAAATATTATGGGGTTGATTGGTTAGATTTTAAGAACTTTCAAACTAATTAAAATTTGGATGAATTTGGCAAATGGACGGCTTTTTGAAACTTAATATGAAAAGAAGACAATTCATAACTCACGGGCTTCCTTTCTTTTCCTTCATCTCATAATACAACCTTTTTTTCTTTTTTTGTTGTCATCGTCTTCCACGTCTCTCTCTCTTTTTCTCGCTATTCTCCTCTATTCTTCTCAAAAGTTTATACATACTTCAATTACTCCTATGTAATCCATAATTTTAAAAATATTCTCTATTTTTAATCTAAAATTAACATCTATTTTGTTGTGTGATTTCGTACACTTAGGTGTACATATTATGTGCCGTATACTTACACTAGTGTCGTCATTGCTCCACTGTTACAAAAGTGTAGTGTACGAAATATAATAGTGTACAAGATATCCATAAATGTACGACATGCTATGTACACTTAGAAGTATACGATGTTCTGTACACTTATAAGTGTACACATATAAGGGAACACTACAATTACTTATATACACCACCTCTCTCTTTATCATACATTATGGTATGTACATCTATTAGTGTATATCGCATGAGTATACACCAACGTTTGTACACCAAGTGTCACTCAAAATTGGTACACTACACGTCTGTACACCAAACATATGTACACTGATTCTTGTATATGATGTATGTACACCAACTTATATACATCTACGTTTGTACACTAGTGTATGTATACTGACATATATAAACAGATAATTAACTATCTTAATCCAAGTATTTAGGAACCTAAAAATGTTAAGAGGTAATATATATATATATATATAGTGAATTTTCATCAAAACTTCAAAAATGTATGAACTTGTCTCTCATATTATTAGATCCGACTGATTATATGTTGAATAAAACAAAATTAAAATCTCTAAATCCACTCTCTCTCTCTCACACACATCTTCTTCTTCTTCTTCACCATTTTCTTCTTCTTCCTCTTCATCATCTTATTCTTCTTCACCTTCTTCTTTTTCTCTGTCTTCCCTTCCTTCTTCATCTTCCTCTTCTTTTTTTTCTTTCATATTCTCTTCTTCTTTCATGTTCAAATCTAATATAGTTACTATGTTGAGTAGAAAGTTAAATGTATATTTTCATATGTATACGACATAAGAAGTAGGTTAACACATTACAAAAACATATAAAAATGCTTGTGATATTTATTATTTTAGATATTCATATTTTAAAGTAAATTGTTAATTTATTGTGTGTAAATTTATATCATTATAAAAAAGAGGATTGATCATATCTTTCGGGGATATATCTCATCAAATACATGGTTATACATGTTATTTCCATATATATACTGATAAACAAAGATTTAGTGGATTAATTTTTTTTTTTTTATCAATTTAAGACATGGTTAGATTTTAAAATTTTTATATTTGCTTTTCTTCTTTGTCGGAGTCGACCATCATCGCTGTCATAAGTCGGCTCGTCCATCGACCTGATTGTGAAACCATAAAATCGATTTTCCAATAGCAATTTTAATTGACTCTGTATACCAGAAAATAGATGTACATAATTAATTATAGATTGTAAACATTGAATTTATCTTTCTAATTTTATGAATGACAGTCTGTATTCAACTTACATATATAAATGTGACTTTCACTAATCTGACAAGAAGCCAAAACGATAGGATCCATAAAAGCTTGTTAGAGAGAGAAAAACAAAACTACTCATGACAAGACACAGCCTCCAGCATCTCCAGAGACGAAGATTTTGCAATCTTCCTCATCGTCACTTCCTTCAATGAAGACAAAGCCTCATATAACTAATTGACTGTATGAACCCCAAAATCATCCCCATCCTCAATTTTTGTCAGAAGGTTTATCATTTCATGGTTCAGTTCCTTGGCTTTTGCGGTCGCCGTCGGATCCAAATAAAAAAAAAACCGATCTTCGCTATCGCCGTGGATCACACTATTGCCATCGGATCCACCGCTGGTTCTCACTAAAACTTTCTTCAAATTATGTATATGCCAAATTTCTTGAAAAGAGACTAAATACAAAAGGAGAAATTGGTCCTAAGGTGTGGCGAAATATTATTTTTGTCAGGGGGCCAAAAACACAATAGTCGATTTGCTAATATACCAATCTATAATTGCTTAGTACCCAATTATAAAATTACATCCTTATAACAAATAAAATCTAAAAATATATCTATTATATAGATAACCAAAAAATATTAATATATTTTGAGATTTGATATTCATTTTTCTATCTTGTTAAAAAAATCTATATCATTATAGCCATTTTCTCATTTTTTTTTATTTTTATTTTATTAATTAAATAATCACATCATCCACATACTTAAAGTTTAGATAGTTTTTTGTATATTTTATGGTTAGAATTTTTCAAAAACAAACAAAGATTACTCAACTTATGAAGAAAAATAAGTATATGCTAAAATCTCACATCGGTTATAAAGTGCTAAAATCTCACATCGGTTATAAAGACGAATGGTGGTTAAAAAACATATTAAAGTAACTTTATAAAATTCATAGAAGCACTAAGAAATTACATATGGGTCTATCTGTCTCGTCCCATGTATAAATAGATAAATTTAATATCTTACTGTTACAACCAAAAATTTATAATTACAAATATTATACAACAACCAATAGTCTAACTCATATTCATATTTCAGTTCAAAATTATATATATATATATATATATTGATAACATTTCATTACTACAATTGATAATTTTTAATAAAACATAAATTTTAATTATGCGCATTGTGAGGGTTAAAATCTAATTTTTACTATATATTAAAAAAAATTAATTAATAAAATACGATGTATCATCCATAGAGAGCCTTCCATCATCTATTATATATAGGATTCTTGTAAATGTACTCCAAATAGTACAATACAACGAACTGGACCAAAAAGATTTTTTAAAAAACTCTTTACTTGTTAGATATTTTCTTTTTTGATAATCTGGAAGATTTTGGCCAAAATCCATACATCTCCTAGAGCCGGGACTGAATTTTAATAAATTATCTCTACTAACAAGATTTAAACTTGTGTTTTCCTACGTGCATACGTTGACATGTTCTTTGGATTTAGCCACTAACACAATACCACGTTGGTGTTCTTAGAAATTTTTTCCGGTCAACCGAAAGAGTATTATTTCGTTTTTATCATTTTTTGTTAACGAAGTGATATATTCATTAAATATATAGTTAAGTTGATGAATACATGTTTTGTGTATTTATACTATATATTGTAACTTGATTTAATTGAATAGTCTATTAATCTTTTAATATTCTTTTCATATCTTTCTTTTTCTTTTTCAACCAAACATTAAATCACTCCACAATTGGTAGCCAATTTAAAGGATAGGTGTTTATCAAAAAAAGATTCAGAAAATAAAACTCTAGAGGTCTATACTAAACAATCGGCCATTCTATTACAAAAAATGAAAATGCAGATAATTGAGAAACAAGATAAAAATCTGCAGAGCGAATCAAACTATCCTACTTGATTGGATAAGGCGGACTAATCTTCAGGAGACTGCACCATTGAGACAAGATCTACACAATCAGTTTCAAACACTTGACAATCTATCATTCTGGAAAAAATGGTCTTTATAGTCCATAATAATACTTCTAACTACATATACAGAGGTGAGGGTGTTTTTCGATAGCACTTTGCACCTAACAGCACTATATGATCATCTCCGTAAAAATAAAACCATCCTAAACATGTGGTAGAGTCAGATAATTTCCAAGAACCATCAATATGACATCTAAACGATGGAGAATAAGTATCCAACAATTCCATATTATCAATTTCCTCGGTAGGAATTGATCGAACATACTCCCAAGACAATGATTCACTACTTGCACGACTAAATATGTTTGTGGAGTCAGTTTGTTTATATATATATATATATATATTTCCTTTTGTAAATAAAATCCTACAAAATATATTTTTATTTTTGACAAAAAATTAGAACTAAAAATGAAAATTAATTATAAAAATGTGAATATAAAATGTATTAGTTTTTTATATATACTTTATCAGAAAATATGATTATATTAATTAATATGATTCATACTATATATTTTTAGTCTTTCTAGATTATAATATAACATAATGTTATATGTGACATATATGTTTTCCATTATAAATCAAATATATACATGACTCTAATGATTTGGGTTCAAAAATAATAATAAAAAAATTAAAAATACGACAATACAACAATATCTATAATTGCTAAACTCATATTCTTACTCTATAAAACAAACGCCAAATATTATAACAATATAACCTTTATAACAAATTGGAAACTTAAAAATAAAATATCACTTAATTCAAAACAGAAAATGGTTTCCTATACGCTGTAGTGCAGCTTACATCTTAACCTTGTATATTATTGTATATCACAGCAAGTCTAAAGTCTCATACCAAAATTGGCGTATAGCTGATCTATAATCCCATTGTATACCCTTGTACCATCCGGTATCACATTAATCATTGGTTCTTCGTTCTGGTACATAAAACCTGAATTTTGGTGGTTAACTGGTAAACTTGGCAACATGGAGAGTCCAGTCAGATATAACTTTGTCATATCAGTTTGTGGATCCAACAAAGAGGAAGGTTCACTTAACTGATTGGTTGTTCGATTAATCTGATTCTGAGACATTGGTGAATCAGACTGATTCCTAGAACGCGGATTGTCTCTACTACGTGAAGGTGGTGAAAGATGCCTGTGAATCCCATCGTATATAATTACCAATATCCTAGCATTGCCTGCTCCTCTCTCGATATGCTTCTTCACTTTGCATCCAACGGATGTGCATTTGTAGTAACTCCTACGATTAACATATAATACACAAAATACTAATTAACTGGCATGTGTCTGGCTAATCTAAGACTATTTAAGGTGAGAAGGTATTTTGGTAACAATTTTTGAACAAAACCACCATAGATAAAGTATCCAAAAGGCGTATGTATTGGAAAATAAATGAATTGATTAGATAAAAAAAGAGACAAAGAACATGGTGATATAACAACCTCGGATTAGGGTTTCCTTTGACAACTTTCCGACCGTATTTTCTCCAACGAAAACCATCGTCAGGATTGTCTTCTTCGCATTCCATCTGAAGTATGACCCTTTGTGTCTTATTTGTTCTTGTGGCACCAATCATGTTTGATCCCTCAAACTTCCTGCAAGATTTTATGTAATGGTTTAGTTAAGAGACTAAGATGTTGTTTAGTATATTTATTGTGATGGTAACTTTTATTGGAACCTTCTCTTTGAAGATGAAGATCTGACATCTAATTCTTGAACATCAACAATTTTGTGAACCTCGTCTTCTTCGTCTTCATCCTCACTCTTGCTCTCCCCCTCTATGGGGATGATATTGACTTTCTCAACAACGTCAGATTCAAAGAAAGCGACTAAAGGAGTACCAAATGGCTCAACATGAGATTTATGGGATGGGATATAAACAGACTCTTCTGTTGGAATTTCATAGATGCATGTTTCACATATAAGAAAAATCTAGTAAAAGATTAGAAAAACAGAAAACAGATTCAAACTTGAGACGCAAGTAACTCTATTCTCATACCTTCTTGGAGAGGCAGATCAACTTTCATCATATCGTGATTGGCTTCGACAACGACATCAGATTTAAAAGAAGCAACCAAAGGAGCACCAAGTGGCTCAACTTGAGATTCATGAGATAGGATATTAACAGACTCTTCCGTTAGAATTTCATAGAAGCATGTTTTACATGTAAGAAAAATTTGACAAAAGATTCAGAAAAATTAAGAACTGATTTGATAAGTCTATTCTAGTACCTTCTTGAAGAGGCTCATCAACATTTAGCGGTTGATGAGTAAGATCATTTTTGACTTTGCCAACGACTTCAGATTCAGAAGAATTGACTAAAGGAGCATCAAATGTCTCGACTTGAGTTTCATGAGATGGGATATAAACAATCTTTTCAATTGGAGTATCACAGAAGCCTGTTTTACATGTGAAACAAATATGATAGTAGATTCGGGAAAACAAAGAATGGATTTAAACTTGAGACACAAACAACTCTATTCTAATACCTTCTTGAGGAGGCTGATCAACATTTCGTGGTTGATGAGGATGATTGTTGTTGAATATCATCATCACTTCGTTGTCTTCATCGGAACTTTCCACCATTGCTGGAGGTCTGTAATTGGTGCTAAGATGCGGAGGAATAATCTGGAAAAGCAACTCACCAAAGACAATAACAGTTAGGGTTTCGAATTGAGATTTTATTTTTCTATCAAAAAGAAGACTGAGGCCTAAGATCTGATGGTTTAAAATGTATTTATGCGTTTATATTTGTGTTTTGTTTAAAATGCTAAAAATCATACGTTTATTTGGGAAAAGGATATATAATATCGTAAGCAAAAAGAAAAATCCAAACCTTATTATATATGAAACGCTATTAAACTTACATTCGACCATAACAAAATAAATTAGTCCGGATCGAAATGATCATTTGAAAAGATTCCACGTTAAAAACTAGTTAAAGATATCCTTAAAAAATATATAGTTTTATCATTCGTAAGTAAAGTTTGTACTCGGCAGTGAAAATCAGTCATAAAAAAATTATTGAAAAAACATTTGTGTATGAAAAACAGATTAAACTAACTGTTTATCTTATAACTAATATCAAAAACGTATTACTGTACAAAAGACATTGAAACTTACCTGTGAAGAATTGGAAAACATGGGAGATTGTAACAGTGCTGATGGACTGAATCCTGGAGAGATTAAAGTGACAGGAGAAGGAACAATCGAGTTCCTAAAAAATGCAGCAAAAGGACTGATGTTTTTTGTGTCGAGTGTAGGAGGATTAAATCCTATCCTTGAAGCCAATCTCTGGCCGAGACCAGGTCTTTGTTCAGACCGATCGTTATTATCTCTTGATAATTTGGTTTGAGGAGAGATCTCATTGATCAGATTTGGACCATTGTCCATCTGGTTCAGCATCGCTAGTATAGTTGTTGGGCTAGGACTGGAGGGTGGAGCCCAAAACAATGTTGTTTCCATGAAATTTCCATCAAAATCAGTCATTTTTGAGAAATTCCTGAGATATCAAGATACACACATCAAAAACAAAATCTATGTTTTGAAATAAAAATGATTTAGTGTCAAAATGATAATTTGTGAGACAGATAATTATATAAAAAAAGATAAGTTATATATAGATGTAGATGGAGAAACCTTCTTCTTGTGAGGGTGCTAGCCGAAAACAAAGAAGAAGACAGAGGAGATGTATGTTGCTGCATAGGAGGAAGATGATGTTCTATTGTTCTTATATAGTAAAGTTTGGAAAATTTATTTTGGTAACAATTTTAACTGGTCAAACTTTTGTTACCCATGTGTTAACAATGCATGAAGAGGTATTAATTTTAATTTGGTTTTTCTTAGAAGTTCTTACTTCGGTTCGGTAAATCAAAACAATACACGAAAAACAAAAAAACTATGTTTTATGCATTTTAATCAATTTTAAACCATATCTATTTTAGAAAAATCCGTTTTCTCAAAAAAATAATCAAACATTATCAATTTACCTTATCAGTTTTCTCAAAAAAAATCGATCGGACATAGTAAATTTGGTCAAGTTTAATATAAATATTAAAAACACTACTAATTTTCAACTCGTAAAATTTTTTTAAAAATAATAAGATGTTATCAACTTAGTGTTGGTGGTTCGACCGATTTCATCTTGACCTCGTAAACCAAAAACTTATGGTCAATTTTGGTTCAATTTCAAAAGACTTGTCTGTTTAGTGGTTAATAACAAATGTAGAAATAACATAAATGATAACCCAATAAATTTTGACCGAGGAATATAGCAAGTGTCCAAATTTTAAAAGAAAATATTTGTTTTTAATCTTTTTAATAGTCTTAATAGGTAAGTTCATTGTCATTTACCATTAATAATTCTATTAAAACATTACCCACAACCATAAACAAAAGTAGTACAAGGACTTAGGAATATATTTATTTCTCTTTTTCACCGATTCATGTATATAGTAAAAGAAAAAATTCAGAAACCTTTGAATGTAATAGTATCTACTTCATGATTCACTCGCACATCAGGCACAAACACAAAAATATTTATAAATTTTATAATTTTATAAATTATGTTTTGTAATGTTTTTATTTTTAAACTAGATTCGGATCTACACGTAGATGCGGGGTTATATTTGTACGAAAAACTTAGTTGATATAGTATTTATAACCGGATTCATACCAGTTGGGTATTTAGTTTGGTTTTCGGTTTGATTTCAATCTTTTTTATTAATGTTTGAATATTTGAAATAATAATAGTTTCACCAGTATTTTAAAATTTTAATATAACCTACCTGTAGGACCGAGATCATACTTAACGGAATTAAAGGTCGGTTAGATTTCTAGTAAACTCGTGAAGATTCGTAAGTACAAGGTTATATATAACAATTAATATTTTTTGTAATTGGTATATCATTCATAATTTAGAAACATAGTGGTTTTAAAATTTTATTTAGTATCCGGTTTGTTGTAAGGTGGTTTATTAATGTTTAAAATTTTAAGAATTTTATATGGGATACTTGTATTTTTCCTTCCCAATATTGATTTTTTATAAAATTAATGAAAATTAACCAAAAAACTTTATAATTCTCTAAAATTCTCTAAAAGTTTTCAAAATTACCCAAAATTATTAAAGTATCCTTCACGATGTGGATATTTACCTGTTACAATATGGATCTTTATCCGTCACATAGTCAACTCTTACCAAATTTACTGAGAATTTGAGAATTAAGTTTACCTACCCAAATTTTCTGATCCCGTACTTTTATCCAAAATTTTGGCCCCATTTTATATCAAAAATCGTTCGAGTAATATTTTTTGCTATCTGAATATCTGTTTCCATTCCATACCCACTATTTTCCATCCCAATACCAAAAATAAACTGGTCTTTAAAATCACATCTTGATTTCGTCTTTATGCAATATTAGAGTAACCAAAATTTAATTATGGTTTTTGAAAATATATTTAGTTAGTAAAATGAATTACTTAAAAATATTGATATAATTTAGATAATCAAATCATATGCATATAAAAATATATTTAATTTGATTTTTTGGGGCCTTTATGTTTTTTTGTCAAAAGGGCTCATTTAACGAATTTTTAATTTTTTAAAAATTAATGAAAGTTTTTGAATTTTGAATGTTTAAATTTTTTTTTAAATACCTGAAATACACATCCCAAAGTTAAATCTTCACAAATTAGTGAGAGTTTGAAATTAAAATTTTCTACCTAATTTTCCCGATCTCGTCCTGCTACCCAAATTATATGGTTACTTAAATTAAATATATTTAATAAAAATAATTACTTAAAACATTGATAAAATTTATCTACATCAAATTATATACATATGCAAATTAATTTTCCTTTCATACAAATTTATATAAAGTACAACACATAGATAATGTTTGTAAACATTTATGTGATATTTAATCTAAAAATAATTTTAGTTGTAGAAGTGAAATAATATTAAATCTAATCTATAATGGATGGTTTAATTACTTACATATTATTTTTAAAATATTGTATACCAATGTGATTCACTTTCAAACATATTTTTCCTCCCAACCCTTAAAAATACTTTGATAGGTTTTATACTTGATATTTTTACTTGTTTATCATGATTTTCTATATCATATATATATATATATATATAAGTTGACCAGTTAGATTTATAAGGAGAAAGTGTTATTTTAAAATATAAAAAATCATTAAATTTCCAAATTTTAAATTATTCAGTATTAAATTTTAATTTTAAAATTTGTATTTATTGTGAATTAAATTTTAAGAAAATCGACACCCACAATTATGCTCATTAAACACACAAAAGTTACAAAATTGAATTTAAATTATCTATCATAAAATTTCCTTTTTATTAAGAGTGTTAAGCAAGTTTTACAATTTTTAAATTATTTATCTAACAATTAAGAAAACAATATTAATTAAATATTAAAATAGTAAGATATGCAAAACAGATTCAAAATTGGTGTTAGAGTTTTTTATATACATATATATATATATATATATATTTAATGCATTTTTTTAGATTTGATATATCAAGACTTTTATTGTTTTATTATATAAAAATTTAATTCGTTTAAATTATTAAATTTCATGGTATACTGTATTATTTTCTTATTTTAAATAATTATATTTGATGTGTATTTTTATTTAAATAAAAAAGAATTTAATTTTTTATATAATATGGGTGATATATATCTATTTAAAATAATAATAAACAATCATAAAATCAATGATTTATATTTAATAAATACAGTTTAATTTTTTCTACAACATCAGGATTTCTTTATAAACTGTAATATGTAGCGATATAACATTTGTATGAATCACACGAAATGTTATTAACAGAAACAGATTTTATTACAGTGTATGATGCTTAGATTTTATTATTGTCATCGTTAATAAGTGATTGCAATGCAGGGTGTAGATCTTGTAGTGATGAATTATGCTGCGTCTGGGCTTAACCGAGAAGCTGTCAATATTGCAGTGGGAAACTATGGTGATAATCCCACTAAGTTACTTTATCTTACTATACATTATATTACAGAGAAGTATGTGGTAGCCATTGTATTGACTTTGTAGAGCATTGAATAAGTGAATTTTGTGGTAGCAAATTACAGAAGTAGTAGTATCTAAGTCAGTCTAGTTTCACCATCTTGTCAACAAAAGCTTATAATTATTTATTCTTCTACATACATTTTGTGATCAAACAAGTAATCAATCAAAAGATGGAAAGTAAAACTATGATTTTAAGTGTGCTCCTCGTCATGGCGCAAATTCAAGTAGAAGCTAAGGTATGCTGCCAAACATAATTGTCAGAAAAATTTATGATGTCTGCCGTTTGGGGGGGGGGGGGAGAGAATCCGAAACAACTTGTATAAGAAAAAGTGGATGCAAATATGCTTCGGGTAGTACATATGCCCTCCGAGATATTCTAATGACATTCTCACAAACTCTGGTAAATTGAAAGTATTGTTTTAATTGTGTTTCATTAAGTTACATTTGTTACACGATGGATCAAGCTTTCATTTCAATGCAAGTTGCATGTATTTTGAATTTTGACTCAAGGTGATGCTGTTAATGGATACTGCAAATTGGGGTGTGTATCCTCTGTGTGTGGTGCCATAACTAATCTCCAAAACTCTGGTTAAGCAAGCTCTCAAAGTACATTATATATATTACTATTATTACTATTAGAACATGGTCAATAATTCTAGCTTTGTTTCGCCTACCAGATGCACGTGAAATAGGTAATAGAGCGGTTGAACAATGTGCCAAGGCCTGTTCAACAATTTGCACCAAAGGATCTAAAACCACAGTTGAAACTGCTTAAACAAGCATATCTAAGTGAAGGGTTGGCCATCATGCAGAGTGTTGTTTTCATGCAATAATATGATATAAATGCTAGTATGTGTCGTAGAGGGTTATCGATCCCTAGATTGTATCTTCCTTCTACTTGATATTATCTATAAAGAATAACTAAATGTTCATAAAAAAATAAAAACAAAGAATAACTAATTGTAATTCACATCATGCATGGAGATTATATTAGATCTAATAATAATCTCATATATTTTTTGATTAAGAATTTTTGATAGTAATAAATGATAAACTCAATCATCCTATCGTGCGTGAACACTTTAGGTTATCGATCATCGACGAAAGTAGCAACTAACAACACCAAAAATGCAAGTTATATCTCAATCTAGGTGAATAAAGGAGATTGTGTTTATGAAATCAAATTTGAAAAGTAAATAAGGCTCGAAAATACTGAAATCGGTTTTAGAAATTCAAATAAGAGAAATCGAACCTTTGGGAATGAAATATATGACTAAGGTGATCAATGGCTAACTAGTTGAGCTTAATCTACTTCAATAAGCTAATTCATCGGTCCTAGATCACTAATTCACTCGCGTGGTACTAATTTCTTCACTAATCATTCCATAATTATTAACTCTCGTTAGCTATCGAATGGTGAATGAGCATTACAATCAAGTATAACTAATCACTAAACACCTTAATCATAAATTCTCATTGGGTAGGCATGTAAAATTCTTAATATTTTGGTTTCGACATTTCATCGAACACCTTATGAGTGTGAAAATGTCTAAATCCTAAACTACTATGATCATAGCTAATCTTGCATTAATAACACCTATCAAACATGGATCTAACTTGTTACAAGCCTAAACTCCACTAATATACAACTAATCACCCTATATCTATCATTCCCAAAAGCTCAAAGAAGACTACTCACTAATCTTTATGTTAACAGAAAGCAACAAAATTGATCTTTGGTTAAAACATATTTTTTTGTGAATAGATAAAAAATTTAAGAAGAAATGAAATATTTATAACTTAGAAGATGAAAACCATACAATGTTTTTGAAAAATCCAAAAGAGGCAAAGGAAGTCTCTACAAACAAAGCATAAGTGATTAAATTAGGTCTAAAATGTTATTTATAGTAAAGAAAATGCATACCGGGTTGACCTAGGACAAATCGGGTCGGATTCCAAAAGTAACAGATAATGCAGGCTCCAGCGGTCAACTCTGGCTGTTCTGACCACTAGGATTAACTTCGTGTAGCATATGGTGGTTCTATTTCTAGCGGTTAGAGGATCGCTTAGATCAACACTAAAAACGATGATTCTTCATGATGTTTCACACAGTTCCTAGCGGGCCTCTCCTAGCGGTGGTGACCGCTAATGGTGACACGTGCAGCTTCTGGGGGTACTCCTTAGTGGTTCCATGACCGCTAGCCTAGACATCTGAGATGGTTAAATCTTCACTTGCACCAAGCTCATCCAGGTGTTTGGAACTGGCGGCTATGACCGCCACCAGCTGCAATACTCCTATAAAACCATCTTTTGCTCACTTTGCTCCCCTCGAACTCTCTCGCACATGCTCCAGGACTCATGATTACCGAAAAATAACTCTAAATGAATGCAATATGCAAAATTGACACTAAATGATCATAAGATGATAAACATGTGAATACAAGACTCAAATGCATATTTACAATGCTATATGGTGTGAAATGCATAGAAAAGTGATCAAAATCATTGTAAATGTGATGTGAAATGCATAGATATCAAATCCCCCAACTTATCATTTGCTTGTCCGCAAGTAAACAAGAAAGCACGGTCAAGAGGAAGGTAGAAGAGTGGGGACTCAAAATGAATGGATTCAACGTGAGGTCCTTTAGCTAAATAATGCATGACTTAACACTTTACTCCTAAGAACTTCGCCATTACCATGTCAATCCAACTTTCTAATGATCCCGACACCAAACACCAACTTGCAATCAATTTAAAACAACTCTTTACGTTCACTAAGGGAATGTCAATTGTTCCCAATCGGTTTGGTGAGGAAAGGCCAAATGAATGAGGTGGTTTTTATGTGTTTAATGGGTTTTTCTCTAATCAAAAAGGAATGTAAGACATTAGGCAAGAGCTATCTAAGAAAGAGAACAAGCTCAACCTCCATTGTTCTACCCAATCCTAAGCTTTTGACACCTAAATCTTCTCGTTCCCATCCTCTTTTTTAGAGGCTAAACCCCACAATCTTTTTCTTTTCAAACTTCCACAAATCTCATATCATCTCCTATTCTCTTCCTATTCAACACTCTAACTAATACTTTTCTTTTTCATACCATTGACTCTTTTTCTACTTTGATATTTCCCTTGGATTCTCTTTTCTTTTCCATTTTTTTCATCAAGATTCTTTTCTTTTCTACACAATACTTTTTGTACCTTTATTATTGCTATAGTAATTATTTTTGGATCCCTAGAGTTATTTTTTTCCATTCTGACTCTCTTATCTTTTTTATTCCCTTTCCAACACCCATTTCCAACCATCAAAAAGACTACATATGCTTCTATCTAATCAACCTAGATGCTAGCTCGCAATGTCCTAGAGTCCAACTCTTAATGGAGGTCAAGTCTTGTCCTTCCCAATACTCTCAATATTTTTCCAATATAATATTATCAAACATCAAGGCGTCACTCAAGAAAATTAATGAAAGCATGAAGGAAAGGGTTTAGGTTAAGGGTGGAGAAACCATTTTAAAGTGAAAATGGCCATCTAGTTTACTAAAGAGTGGTAAAAAAGGACAAGAAAAAACCAGATTATCAATCAAAGACCAATAGAAAAAATTTTGAGCACCAAAGGGAGAGAATTAAGTCCAAATTAAGGTTCAAGTTCATAGAGAGTTATAGTGAAAATCATGCAAAGCTACCAATGGTCAAGACTTTCGAAAGAGCAAAAGGTCCAATGATGGTTTTCCGATTTTTCAAGGTTAAAGTCAAGCATTAGATAACTATGGTTAAGGGCTTCGATCTCAATCCAAATCTAAACGTTTACTGGGTATTCTCAACACCATCCCGTATGCAAATGAAAAGTTATATGTTTCTAGACTCAATCCTAAAATGCATATGCAAATGCAAACTATATGATTTTTTTTTGGCTTTATTGAGTTTGTCATTTTTTTTTTTGATTTTTTCGTAAAACATAATTATTTACAATGCATGACTCAAAGAAAGTAAAATCAAAATAAAACACAACATTACACACCAATGTCTCTTCTCCAAACTTATTTCACATTTTCTCGGTGTGAAAACAAATATGTAAAAGAGTGAGTGTGGTACCTTAGAGTATCATGGAAGGACGGAGCTTGAGCCTCCTAAGTTGAACGTGGCGGGATATAAGTGGTTGGTCCTGTAGTCGCCTTGGTAACTGAAGAAGGCTTGTAGTCGAAACACTCCACACCAAAATCCTCATGCTCGACATGAACTCCATGAGAACTCGACCGTCCCTCATCAACCGCTCCTTGCACACCATGAGCTTCTTGATATTTATGAGCCTCTTGATCTCGAGCATTCTCCCATGCTTTCCTCTCTCGTGCTTCTTCTTCCCCGAGTAAACTATTACTTGTCTGAGACATAAACTGGTGTCTTCCTCAACTTAGATTTGATCCACTTGAGTTGGTTCTTGGCCATCCGGTTTATCCCTTTTGAATCTTGTAAGCATTGAAAAAGATATTATCCCATGCCGTTTGCAGCTTGATAGTTAATTCTTGGAGCTCCCATGGGTCAATCGGGGCTTCAGTCTCATTGATTTGGGGCTCCTTGACTTGAGGTGATTTGCTTTGTCGTGCCAAGAGTTGAGGTTATTTGGGGCTCATCCGCGGTGTTCTCAAGAAAGTGACATACCACAAATTAGTTACAGTCGAGATTCCCACAGTTCGTGTCTTGGTAGAAATTGGTTAATTCGATCCCAACCTTGCGGAAAATCACTGTTAGCAAACTCTCCATGAAACATTGTGGCTCTTGTTTTATTCTACCCCATGCATGGATCTTTAATAACTCCTTGGCAAACAAACAACCAAATTTCAAATCATCTTCCACAACATCACTAAACAACGGACCACCCTCATCAACCCAAGAGCTCCTCAAACTTTTGAAAAGTAACCACAACTCATCTCTCCTAACTCCTCCCAATATCTTTCCTTGCAAAAAGGTGTTGGCGAGGAATTTATGGGCATAGCGGATCTTTTAAACCGAATCAGAAACTTTCCTTGCTTGCGACTGTCACCAACACAGAGGTTGAACCGACTTCGATTGCGCAAGCCATGAGAGATAAACGTTGGCGTCTTGCAATGAATGATGAGTTTGATGCTCAGGTAAGAAATCACACATGGTCTTTGGTTTCCGCCTAAACCAACATACAATCTGGTTGGCTCGCGATGGGTGTTTCAAATCAAATGATTACCAAATGGGAGTATTGATGAGTTTAAAGTGCGTTTAGTTGCCAAAGGCTATCATCAGAGGCTGGGTGTTGACTAAACGGATACGTTTAGCCCGGTCATCAAATCTGCTTTAGTTCGCCTCATGCTAGGTCATGTTGTCTCCAATAACTGTCCTTTACGCTAGCTTGATAACAACAATGCCTTTCCTCAGGGGTGACTGACTGAAGAGGTTTACAATGCGCAGCCTACGGATTTCATTGATTGCGACAAGCCTGATTATTTGTGTCATCTTAACAAAGCTCTTTATGGGTTAAAGCAGGCCCCCAGGGCGTGGTATATGGAGCTTCAGAATTTTCTAATCTCCTCTGGCTTTGTTAATTCCTTAGCTGATTCGTCTTTATTTAGTTTTAACAAGTCTGATACTCAGCTCTTCGTTCTTGTATACGTTGATGATATAGTCATCACTGGGAATGACTCTTTGGCAGTTGAGCGCGTTATCTGGCTGCTGAGTGATCGTTTTTCCTTGAAAGATCTGGACACTCTCACTTACTTCCTTGGCATTGAAGCTTCTCTGACAGATCATGGTCTTCTTTTGATGCAGACTAAATACATCACAGACCTCTTTGCTCGTACCAACATGCTATCTGCAAATCCGTCAACCACTCCAATGGCCACAAACGCAGCTCTCACTTTAACCACTAGTACTGCTCTGGAAGATGGTCGTGAGTACAGGATAGTCGTCGGTAGTCTGCAATACATGCTGCTGACTCGGCCTGATGCTGCTTATTCTATTAACAAACTTTCCTAGTTTATGCACAGGCCAACAAACATCCATTGGCGGGCAGCCAAACAGGTCCTCCACTACTTGTCTGGCACACGAAGTCAAGGCATCTTCTTTAGTCGCCACAACACACCTACTCTTCATGCTTTCTCCGACACCGACTGGGGTGGCAACAAGGATGATTAACCTTCGACGAGTGCCCAATTTTTCTACCTTGGCTAGCATCCTATCAATTGGTTTTCCAAGAAACAGAAGTCCATATCTCGTTCATCAACAATGGCTGAATATAGGCCTGTTGTAGTACAGCCTCTGAGCTGTGCTGGGTCACACATTTAATGGAGGAACTAGGCATTCGTTCTTCCTCTCAGCTTGTGATTTATTGCGACAACGTTGGGGCCACATACATGTGTGCTAACCCGGTTTTCAATTCTAGAATGAAGCATGTGGCTTTGAATTATCAATTCATCCGCCAATTGGTATAATCTGGCTTCCTTCGCGTGTCACATGTAGCTTCGTCTGACCAATTCGCTGATGCTCTAACAAACATGTTTTCTCGTCCACGTCTCCAACTTCTCACAGACAGGATTGGTCTCTTCACCGGAGGTCCATCTTGAGGGGGCATAATAGGATAAGCACATATCTAGCTATTTGCATATATTACATTAGGATATACTCTGTATATTATTTGTCTATATCGCATAGCCTCCTATATATATAGCTGTACGTATCCTCTTCTTCATTAATACAAAACCTATTCAGTATCACTTGCTACATTCAGTACATCCAACGTAAAGAACACTTCGTACAAAGACTATTTATAAGTCAAGCTGAGTTTTATATAAATAGACGACATTGAAACCATGTTATCATCACAATTTCCATTCGATTGCTTTTTAATTTTTAACATATTCAAAAAAGTAAAAGTACTAAAAGAAGATGAAACGCCTTTGGGACACAATTAATCTCACTCTTATTAGGGCCGTTCGTTTGATTATCTAGGATTTCCATCCATGATCCATCCAAAGACTTTACTTGGATAATCCATCATAATGTTATTTGTCTCTATTTTGGGTTGTTCATCTGGATAATTCATCTCCATAAAATTTTGTTTGTTCGGTTAGTTCTTATAAATCTACATCTCCATCTATATATTTTTACTAAAAAAATAACTAAAATGTCCATGTTTTTAATCTAATTTTATTTTAATTTTAATAATAATCATATTAATTTTTTAAAAAATTATTATTTTGAGATTCATAAATTGATAAATTAAAATCCAAAAAATCACAAAATGATATCTTTCCGCCAAAACAGCAAAATCTTGGAATTGCGTTTTTGGCAAAAACGTGAAACAAACGTTTTGAAAAAATCAAAAAATGATGTTTTCCTGCTGAAAATACAAAATCATGGAATTAGGTTTTTGCAATAAAACCATAAAACAACATTATTGCATTTTAACAAAAATCGTGAAATCAACCTTTTTGGTGAAAATCATAAAATAGCATTTTTCCGCTAAAAAATCAAAATTGTAGAATTACATTTTGCAATAAAACCAAAATATCTCGAAATTGCGTTCTTTTGCCAAAACCGTAAAATCGCAATTATGATGAAAAATCATAAAATGATATTTTTTTATTCAAAACCGTGAAATCACAAGTTTGAAAAAAAAAATTCCCACCAAAACCTCAAAATCACAGAACTATATTTTTTGCCAATATAGTGAAATCAAACTTTTTGTGGAAAACGTGAAATAATGTTTTCCCACTAAAAAATGCAAAATCGCAGAATTGCATTTTTAACCAAAACCGTAAAATTACAATTTTGACGAAAAAACATTATTAACAAATGTAATGTCTCATACGTTTATAAAGTTTATAAGAATAATATATCAATATTTATATCTATATTTATGAAAACAATTATATCAATATATATGAAATAAGTATATCAATATTTATAAACATAATTAAAAAATAAATATACTTTTATTTATTTTTACATGTTTTATAAATAATTATTTCAATAATTATGAAAAAAATATTATCAATGTTTATAAATCTAATTAAAAATAAATATCCTTTTATTTATGATAAATTAGCATTCAAATATTTTAAATTGTTGTTGATGTAGATATTTTAGAATCAAATATAAACAACAAAACAAATAACTTTAGTTAAGGATATATTTGTCACTTGTTATTTTATACTGAAACATATTCATTCAAATTGTCCAATTCGGTTCATCCATATGGACTTGGAAATTTTGCCTAATTTTAAAAACTAATTAAGATGTTCCATCCAGATACTTCATTTTTAGCACTAAACGATTATCAATTATCATCTTTATCTTGATAATCGATCGAGTAAACAAATATCAATTCTCATCTTCATGTGGATGATCCATCTAATTAGGGTGATTAGTTGCAAGGCTTGACAACAACGATTACACAACGTATTACAATAAGTATTGAAGCATTAAGACACGACGTATCAGCCAAATTTAAACTATTAGTGTATGATTTATAAAATTTTGAATAATTGTCTAGGGGAATACAATTGTGTGTATGACATGTCAGTCAAATCTTGTTGACTCGTCAACAAAGGAAGCAGCAGAGCCACTGAATTTGACGAATACGGATACAGATACATTTGAAACGAATAAATGTGGTGGAGGTTTCAGATGGAGAGATTGCAAAAGACGTATTCAGTACATCCAACGTAAAGAACACTTCGTACAAAGAATATTTATAAGTCAAGCTGAGTGTTTTAAGTGTTTTAAATATAAAAAAATGTCCAAAAACCATGAATTTATCAATTTAGACCATTTAAAACACGGATTTAGTTGTAAGCTATTTAAATCATGAATTTGCGTTAGACTAATATTTTAAGAAATGGATTTTCGTTGACCAAGCCAAAAGAGACATGACGTTAAATCAGATAACAGACTTATTAACAGATATTATGTGTCGTTAACTAATCCGTTAGTAACAAAAATGATGACGTTTTGATTCAAGATTTTGCATTACACTTTTGGATTTTTTAATCTTTTTATATTAAAACTTTTAGTTTTCGATAAAATAGTTATTGAAATGAAAAGAATTGATAAATTTTGTTCAAGACACTTATAAATATAGTATCTCTTGTTCAAAGAACGGCTGCTTAATAAATTGCAGAATTATGTTATATGGGTTCAATGGCAGAGGCAAAGAAAGGCGCGAGCTAGTTTTTCATCTTGAGCTCATCATCGATTCATCATCATACAAATATGTTCATGTTTCTCCATAATTGACTTTTCAAAAGCATGAAAACAGACTCAGGAGAAGAAGACCTGAACGCTAGAAGTTTTCTTGAAGCTTCTTGCTCACATTCTTCTCTAAGGCTGTGACAAAAAGACGTTACATGTCTCTGTTTTATATCCCTTCCTCGTTTACTGTTATGCCGAAATTGGAACAACGTTATCATTAGCAAAGTAGTTCACAGGATCAATGTTGCAACCAGCTTTCACTGCAATCACACTCAAAGGAAAAAGCTTTAGCTCTATAAGGTCCTAGCAACATTAGAACCAAAGAACCAAATGATGAACAAAATCAGAAACTTACTCGTCCTGAGCAAGTGAAGCTGATTCAACAATGGGTTTGTTTGGTACTGAAATTGGCTATCGTTCATTAGAACCTGTGAGTTGGTGAGAAGCTTGATAAAGCCAGTTGATACAGCTTCTTGGCCATTGTACAAATGAACAAAACCAAACATTTTTCTTCTTTAATACATTTGAGCACACATGTCTTCAAAAGATCTACCTAGTATCATGTCTTCATACAACTCCAATCCTTCCTCTTTCGTTATCAACTGGCTGAATAAAATCAAACAAATAAAATCACATAGAAAATTCAAAATCTTGACTTTAGTTACGATCAGTACATTGAATATGAATTTGATAATTCAAGACCTAAAACTTGTAAAATTTGAACAAATTGGAGATAGTGGAAGCATCATACCAGGTTATTGGAGGCTTTCTTCTCCTTGACAACTCCTTGGAATCCAACGACAGGAGATCGACGGGTCGCATTGGCGTTAGTGAGTCGACGAGAAGAATGAATAGTGAGAGAACGAGTGGATTCGAGGAAAAAGGAAGGAGGAGGCAATCAGATGGGGAGCAAGAGACGTGGCAGTAAGCTTCGTGGGAGAGAAAGTCGTGGCCATTCTTCATATATCAAAGGAGATCAATGAGATTCAGAAGGATTCAAGAAAATGAAGAGAGAAAGAGAGAAAGGGCGGAGAGAACGAGGGAGATGAGTTGGAAGAGTAATAATTGGAGATTTTTAAGGATTTAGGGATTTAATCTTTGTAGATGAATCAAAACGTCGTCGTTTTGTAACTAACAGATTGGTTAACATCTGTCAATTGGTCTGTTATCGGATTTAACGTCGTGTTTTTTGGCTTGGTCAACGAAAATCTATGTCTCAAAATATTAGTCAATGCAAATTCATGATTTAAATGGCGTACAACAAATTCGTGTTTTAAATGGCCTAAATTGGTAAGTTCGTGGTTTTTTTGACATTTTTTCCTTTATATAAATAGACGACTTTGAAAACCATGTTATCATCACAATTTCCATTTTATTGCTTTTCCGTTTTTAACATATTCAAGAAAGTAAAAGTACTAAAAGAAGATGAAACACCCTTGGAACTCAATCAGTCTCACTCTTATTACTCTTTCTTTCTCTTCTTTTTCACTTTTCATTTTCGAGACGTGTTTGCAGATCCTACTAGACACTTGTGTCATCCTGAAAAAAGAGATGCAATTCTCGAGTTCATGAACGAGTTCAAGATTCAGAAGCCTTTGTTTTGGGGTCAGTATCAGCAATGGTTTCCCAATTGCTTTCTACGGCATTCTGAAGACGGAGTCTTGGGCCAATAACAGTGACTGTTGTTCATGGGATGGTTTCAGATGCGATGCCAACTTCCGGGATGTAATCGAGCTGAACCTTAACCACAACTGCCTCCATGCCCGCTCAATTCCAAAAGTAATATTTTTAGGCTTCAAAACCTTCGTTTTCGTGACCTTTCTGGAAATAATTTAAATGTTGAAATCCCATCTTCACTTGGAAACCTCTGTCATCTCACCATTCTCGATCTTTCGTTTAATAATTTCAATGGTCAGATCCCATCACTTGAAAACCTCTCTCATCTAACCACTATCGATATTTCATACAATAATTTCAGTGGTCAAATCCCATCTTCATTTGGAAATCTTTGTAGTCTCACCACTCTCCACCTATCTAAAAATCATTTCAGTGGTGAAATAGAATCTTCACTTGAAAACCTCTCTCATTTCACGATTCTCGACCTTTCTGGAAAATTTTTCAGTGGTGAAATCCCATATTCATTTGGAAACCTCTTTCATCTCACCATGCTCAACCTTGCAAATAACAATTTCACAGGTCAAATCCCATCTTTACTTGTAAATGTTTCTAATCTAGCTACTCTCAACTGTTCAAATAATGATTTCAGTGTTAAAATCCCATCTTCATTTGTAAATCTTTCTATCTCACCACTCTTGACCTTTCTAGAAATGATTTCAATGGTCAAATCCCATATGGACTTGGAAAATTTTCGCATCTCACCCATCTTGATCTATGTGAGAAAAACTTTGCTGGTGAAATCCCATCTTCACTTGGAAATCTTTCTAATCTCACTAGTCTTTATCTCTTGGGGAACATTTTTTTGGTGAAATCCCATCTTCTTTTGGTAGATTGAACAAGTTGGTTGTCTTATCTGTTGGAAACGGCAAGTTTAGTTGTACTTTTCCCTTTATACTACATAATCTAACAGATCTGTTACACCTATCAATTTCCTATAACCAGTTCGCAGGCAGGATTCCTCCTAACATTAATAGCTCACTTCCCAACTTATAGTATTTTCAGGCAGATCACAATGCTTTCATTGGAACTCTCCCTTCTTCTCTCTTCACCATTCCTTATTTGACTTATATTGATTTGGCATATAACCAACTCAATGGCACTCTTGATTTTGGGAATCTATCTTTATCATCTAACCTAAGAATTTGATCCTTGGCAATAACAAACTCAGAGGGCCAATCCCTAAATCCATTTCCAAATTAGTAAATCTTTACTCACTTGACCTTTCCCATTTCAAAACCCAAGGCTCAATTGACTTTAGCATCTTCTCGCATCTCAAGTCGCTCCTAAATCTTACCCTATCCCATTTTAACACCACCACTCCACTATGTTTGATTTAAATGCAATCTTATCATGTTTCAAGTCACTAGTTATGTTGAATCTCTCGGGAAACCATGTTTCAGCCACAAAAAAGATTTCAGTTTCAGATACTTCGCTGGTAACGGATTTTCACTTGTCAGGCTGTGGTCTCACCGAGTTTCCAGAGATCCTAAAAACACAACACCGAATTATCTTTTTAGACATCTCCAATAACAAAATCAGTGGTCAAGTTCCTGGCTGGTTATGGTCGCTATCAAATCTTCAGTATGTGTATATCTCCAACAACACATTCATCGGTTTCGAAAGATCAATCAGGATGGCCCTCATAACCCAACACCCAATGAAGAGTTTAGACAGTTCCAAGAACAAAATGAAAGGTCAAGTGCCTGGGTGGCTATGGATGCTACCAAATCTGGAGTCCGTAGATCTTTCAAAAAAACTTTCACCATTTTTGAAAGATCAACAAAATCAAGACCATCTACCAGTCACTTGTTTGGCGCCAACAATAACTTCATGGGAAAGGTTCCATCTTTCATATGTAGGTTTCGTTCTCTAATAGTTCTCGATTTATCTAACAACAAATTCAATGGTTCAATCTCTCCTTGCATTGAAAATTTCAGTAGTACTCTTCAAACTCTAAATCTCAGAAAGAATCGTCTTAGTGGAGGTCTTCAAGAGAATATATCTGAAAGTCTAATTTCACTTGAAGTTGGTCATAACCAACTGGTGGGAAAGCTTCCAAGATTTTTGATCTGTATCTTTTTTCTTGAAGTTCTGAATGTGGAAAGCAACCGAATCAATGACACGTTTCCTTTTTGGTTGACTTCTCTGCAAGAACTACAAGTTCTTGTCCTTCGCTCCAACGCATTTCATGGGCCAATACAGAAAACTGGATTTTCTAAGTTACGGATCATCGACATATCTAGTAATCACTTCTATGGAACTTTGCCATCAGATCAGTCTAACGGAGAGTACATGGGTACAAGCTATTACAGTGATTCAGTGGTTTTGATGAATAAAGGAGTAGCAATGGAGCTGGTACGCATCCTAAAATTCTACACGTCAATCGACTTTTCAGGAAACAAATTTGAAGGAGAGGTTCCAAGGTCTATTGGTAAATTGAAAGAGCTTCATGTTCTCAATTTTTCAAAAAATGCTTTCACTGGCCACATCCCTTTATCAATGGCAAATCTGGTAGAGCTTGAATCATTGGATGTTTCCCTAAACAAGCTTTCAGGAGAAATTCCACAAGACCTAGGCAAACTCTTGTTCCTTGCCTACATGAACTTCTCTTATAACAAGCTTGTTGGTCTAGTGCCAGGGGGCACTCAGTTTAAAACGCAGCCTTGTTCTTCTTTCAAGGACAACCTGGGACTTTATGGCCCTTCGCTTGAGGAAATTTGTGGAGATATCCATGCGACAACATCGCAACAATCTGTAACACTAGAGCCAGAGGAAGAAGAAGGAGAGGTGATAAGTTGGATAGCAGTTGCAATTGGATTCATATCTGGTATTGCCTTTGGATTGATGATGGGATACATATTTGTTTTCAACAAACCAGAGTGGTTCATGAACTCATGTGGCCGAAAAAAACGCAGAAGCATAATCACCACAACTCATTAACTAGGTAATCTTCTTAATTTTGAAGAATTAAGACTATATATTATAAATTTTTCTTGATGTATGAACAAATGAAACTAACGTAGTAATCATTTTTGTTTGTAAAGCATTCTTGAACCAAGCTGAAGCATCTTTGAAACAGAAAATAAAAGGAAACAAATCAGACCAATGTAGAGAAAGAAGCTTGGGAAAAAACCAATGTAATTCTAAATATTTTTGTTTTCTATGTGGGTTGAAATTTTAGTTGTTGTTTCTTGTTTTGATTGGTGTGTTTCTCATTAACTATGTTCTTTGATTCTCTATATTTGAACAACCATGTTTTCAGTAAAACTGAGAAGTATGTTATTTCACAGTCATACATGTGTATTTACTTTTTCCTCTGTATTAAGATAACTGATCTTGCTGTGAGCTCGGACAACACTTTCATTGCATATGCATCAAATGATTGTGATCCGCATTTTCAGTTTCTTGTATCATCCTCTGTATATGACTTCCACATGTATAAGTCTCCTTGATGACTTTACCCATCTTGATTTTTGTAGTGGAGATTATCAGTTTCTCTCATAAGAATTGTTCTCATATTGTTCTTATTGGCATCATGTTAGCTATTTGGTGTCAATTTTATTCATTTGGTTGGTGTCATGCTACTGATTTTGTAGATTTTCAGTTGATTGCCTATGTCCAAGGCTTTGAAATGAAATTTTGCTAACCTTTTGGTCAAAAAGCTGGAAAATTAAATGCACTCTGATTCATATTCCTTCAGATGGAACTTATGATATTGAGTTATTATTATTGAGATGCGAAATTTATCTGTACTATGTCATTACTGATATCTTTCGGTTATTTTGTTTGGAAAAAGGTGACATATTTCATCTGGCATCTTTTACAAGCTTCTTGAGTCTCTTTTTAAAGCTCTGCAGATCATCGGATGATGGTACATGTTGGATATGGGATGCCCAATTTACTGATGGTGATTGCTTTGATCTTTTGGAAGCTATACGACTGACTTCGGAATCTTATTCAAGGAAAGAACAATGTCCCTTCATCTTGTAATGCTCAGCAGAGTCACCGAATCGTTTGATGTGTATTCAATGGTAACGGATCTTCCTTTGTCACTGGCAGCTCTGAGACTCTTGCTATAGTATACTTGGTACTGATAAATGTTTGTGTCTGACACTTGGTAACATAGAACCGTAGATCGGATTCTGTCAGCGCTTCGAAAGACCAACACATCTCCAAGTTATGTTACTTCAGGAGAATAAAATAGAACTTTCTTATCATTGCTCTATGCATCTTGTAATTCGGCTCCTCTTTTTATTATTCATTATATAGTATCTAACATATAAATGGATCAGAACGTTACTTATAATGTAATCACTAATAGGCATTTGGAAACATTGATTCAGGATCCTCTTTTTGATTCAGGTTTTAGTATCTTTTGATATGTAGTCCCTGCGAGCTTTTTGATGCTAATACCAAGTGGGAGCAACTTCAAATTGATGAAGTGAAACAAAACCGTTTGCTTTTGCCTTAAAAGAGTTACAGACTTCAGAAAAAAAAAACGAGTTTGTGATTCTTATGTATTTAATATCTCATGTTGTTATATTTAGACTATTCTACCCACCAAATTCAGACTTCACCTCAGGAGCTTAGGCTCATGTTTATATTAGCTTAGGACTTCAAATGATAAAAATAAAAATAAAAGAAGAAAAGTTAAATCAATCACCACAGATCTTCGAACTCAATGTTCCAAAGCCAAATTTATACGGTTGGTGTGTGATTTTTAAAACTTAGAATGATTGTCAATCCAGTAATGTGGACTCGCCAACAAAGGAAGCAGTAGAGCCACTGACCTCAGAAAAATAATGAAACAGATAAATTAGAAAAGAGTAAATGTGGTGGAGATTTCAGATGGAGAGAAGAATAAATGCGTCCAACGTGAAGAACACTTCATACATAGACTAGTTAGTAAGTAAGGCTGAGTGTTTTTTCTGTACTAGTTTTTATGCACATATTAAAGTTTTACTTTTTATTTACTGTCAGCTTAGTGATTTGTTGTCTACTTAATTTTGCTAAAAAATATTTAATTTCATAAAATAGTTTTAGTTAGTATTTTTCAATCAAAATCTTTTTACTTTTTTTTATTAATAATTACAAGGAAGGAGAAGTAAAGAGTGGCCAAATCAGACTGAGATATAAATAGGAAAATGCCTCCAACGTGATAACTGATGGAATATTTGGTGGAGGTGGTGGTGGAAACTGAGGACCTATAAGAACATAAGTAGGAGTTTTTGGAGCAAGTGGAATACCATGACCACGGTGACCAGCATGTCTACGTCCGACCATCTTGACATGAGTAACAAACGCAAATAATCAAAATTTTTGCAGAATTCTAACACTCAAAAATTCACTGCAGAATCTTGTACCCATAATCCTATAATGAGATGAGGTAAACTTTTATCTTTAAAAATAGGGTGAATAAATAGAATAATCTTACAATTTGATTTTATTACTAAAGTAACCTAGAAAAAAGTAAGTTTAAATAAGTTTTTTTAATAACTAAAATGCCTTTAAAATCATGTATTAGGAAAAAAGTAATTAGAACACTGCCATTACCAATTAATTTCACATTAGCATTTTTTCGTTTTTTAATTTTGTTTGGACAAATAGCAATTATTTACGACTTTGCCACTACTGACATATAAATCTACGACAAAAATCTGCGATTCGATCTTATGGCATATTTTTTGAAAAGACAGATTTTTTTTTCCGCAGATTTTTTTCGCAAATCTAATTTATCGCAGATTTTTTTTATTCGTGGATTAATTTTCTCAATGACAGCAGATTTTTTCATTTCTCCAAAATGATAGAATTTATTCAGCATAATTATTTTTTATCGTAAATTTTTGTCGTGAACTTATTTTTACCAAAGATTTTTTGTTTTACTTGTAACAAATTTTTTCACTGTAAATTAGATAACAAAAAATTAATTGCAAGATCTATTTTACGTTACCGCATATTTATTTTGCGTTATCGCAGAGTTTTTTTCAATAATTAGTTATCGCAGATTTATCACAGACCGTGCAATTCTCTTTAATGCAGACATTATAAATTTCTTTAGTGACCACAGATTTTTAGCCGTTCGGTTATAGCATATTTTATATCGCAGATTTGAGTAAATGATATCGCAGAATTTCACATCAGTTGCAACAAAAATAATGAAAAGTGACAAAAATATAGGAAAAATTTACCAAATTAATGACGAAAAATTGAATTTAAAAAAAAACTCTATTGCTCTTTCGATTTTATTATTAGGGTTTTATGTATCTCATTCTTCTTTGTCAATCATTCATTCCATTATACACTATCATCTCCAAGTTAATTCATGATTCTGTCATTGAAGTAAATCGACTAAGCAATAATATTATGGAGAAGGTAATTCTTGTATCTGGAAAATAGATTTTTGAAAATCATAAATGGTTGTTGTTAGCAAAAGAGGTTATCAAATTTCATTTAGAATGGTATATGAGGATTATGAGTTGGATAAAAGAATATACATTGAGTTACATGTAAAATTGATTTATGTTTCCCAAACAATTTTTGTGATTCTGCTTCTCTTTCATTACCACTTCTTACTTTATTTTATTCCATTTGTACTTTATTTATTTGGTTTGTATCAGTTTCTATTAAATTTAAGAGTAATGAACTACACGATGACAGTAAACACTTAACGTATAGAGAGAGGGCTTATTAAAATAGTTACTTCTGTTGTAAGTTAATAAAAATTTGATAAACAGACGGGACATGTGCAAGTAACACGAGAGCGATCAATTTATTGAATTGACAAAACAATAACATGTCACGTTTTTGTATTGGTAAGTCGTTTTCATACGTTTAGCTCTTCAAGTTCAGGACTTAATGGCTCAAAGAGAACATATACTTTGGTTTCATCTACCTCGTCTAAGCTTGCTGGTTTCCAATTTCGGATTCTGCAAGAAAAAAGCCACTTATGAATGAGCTTTATATAGTAGGGTACTAGGGAGACAACAGGGTATGATGATAAGAGCCAAAGCCTTAGAATTAGATCTCGTAACGGGATTCGTTACTAAAGCTTGAAAGTATAATAGATTAAAGCAAAGCTTCCTATTAACCCAAGTCTCTCTTAAAAAATTAGGTTAATTGTTGGAAGTTGATTCTTTTATTAAGAAAAAGAGACCTTATATAGGCCACGATACATTGTTTAAAAAGGAAATATCAAAACCTAATATGAAAAGGAAAACTCTTAAAACCAAAACTGAAAACAAAAAGACCAAAATAGAAAACCTATATCGTGTATCATATGAGAAATGGAATAACTAGGAAGAAAAAAGCGACTGAGACATGTCTAGATTTATAAACTCTCTGCTTGTCTTTTAACGATTTCCCTAAAATGGCACTCCGTCGATGCAAATATATACTCAACTTCATGTTTTTGACCCAACTTGAGAAATTAGAAAGAAAAGCCATGTGAAAGAATGAAATGAATGATTAAGCAGCTGAAAGAAAATGATTGGCATTATAACGAAAATATTGAGTGGCAATGCATAAAAACCTGGTCCTTGTCAATCAACACTGCTCTAACAACACCTTCAGTGAAATCACTTCGCAATGCTCGTAACCCTTTCTTTCTCCATGTTTCCATACCAACGCCATCACCGTAATCCTTTAGAATAGTAAAACAAGTATTGAGTATCAATACAAACAGCACCAGATATTCTCTAATATCAATTTCTTAATGCAAAGTCTCGATCTATATAATCAGTCTTAAAACACAATGATGATGAAGATTCTCACTATCTGTTTGATTTGAGCACAAGATCAAAAATTTCGTTAACCCACAACACGCAGATACTCTCTAGTGTCACTATATATCAAATTTCAATCTTTTTCTAAGTGAAATTTCAATCAATTGAGCAAAGAAGAAGGAGAGAACTATTCAACAACGCTGGAAACATTAACAGTAAAGAGCATTAGCTGGTTCGCTTAGCTGAAGAGAATCCACCGCCGCCATAGCTGTAGTATCTGCCCCCCCCCCCCCCGGCGATGAACATGGCTGTAACCAAACCGGTTCCGATAAGACCCGGAAACAAAATCGGGTCATGGATTAAGCTGCAGCTTCGGATCCGACTTACAGGTTCGTTTAAGGTGGTTAAAACCTACGTACCCTTGAACGGGATCAACCCTATTCGTAGTTCTCAACTCTCAAATCTCTCTAAGCTTGTTGAACACCTCTCAACATAGCTTCTTATTTTTAGGGATAGACAACTCCTATTCCTATAGGGAAATAGATAACTCCTATTTCTATTAGAACTATCTAATAATAAAAATCCTAATCCTATTCGAATTACCTAACATTCTCCCCCGTAATTCGAACATTTGAGCTTCGAAGATCTTCAACTCCTATTAGATTTCTCATTTCGGCAAGTTTGACTCGAGCTAGTGGTTTCGTGAGAATATCTGCTTGTTGTTCTTCTCCGGAAACATGCTCCACATTCATTTGTCCATTTTTGATACATTCTCGAATAAAATGATATTTCTTGTGGATGTGTTTGCTCCGGCCGTGAAAAACAGGATTCTTGGTTAAGGCTATTGCAGATTTGTTATCAAGTAACAATGTCACACTTTCATGCTTCCAACCCGTTAATTCGCATAGAAGGTCTTGAAGCCATATTGCTTGCTTTGCCGCTTCCGTTGCCGCCATGAACTCTGCTGAAGATAATGCGACCGTGGGAAGTTTCTGAGAGCACCACGAGATTGGTGATGTCCCGAAGTAGAAGACATGACCAGCCGTGCTTTTCCCGTCGTCCAGATTTATGTTGTGGCTGCTATCGCTGAAGCCTATTAGCTTCTTGTCTCCTTCTCTTTTGAAATTAAGACCATAGCTCTTAGTTCCTTGTAAATATCTCAACACATGTTTCATGGCTGCTCCATGTGACGTCCGAGGGCTCTGCATATATCTGCTTAACACGCCAACCGAATAAGAAAGATCCGGACGTGTGTGTAGTAAGTACCTTAGACACCCGATGATTTTCCGGTAACTTGTGGCGTCTATTTCTTCTTCATCTTCAGCTTTGTGTAGCTTTAAACTTGATTTCATAGGTATATGCGCTCGATTACATGACTCCATTGAAGCTTCTTTAATTATCTTTGCCGCATAGGCTTCTTGTTTCAAAGTAATCCCATTAGAACTTTGAGAGAACTCGATTCCAAGATAATCTGTAAGCTTTCCAAGATCTGTCATGTCAAATTCCCTAGCCATTCCTTTCTTGAAATCTAGTATGATTTTCAACGATGTTCCTGTGATGAATAAGTCGTCGACATACACGGCCACTATAAGATCTTGATCATGCTCTGTTTTTCGATATACCGCCTGTTCCTTGGAGCATTTTTTGAACTTCATTCCTCACAGAATCTGATCTAGCTTGGTGTTCCAAGCTCTCGGAGCTTGTTTCAGTCCGTATAAAGCTTTGTAGAGTTTGTAGACTTTTCTTTCTTCTCCTTCTCTTACGAATCCATCCGGTTAATGTACATAGACCGTTTCTTTTAACTCACCATGTAGAAACGCAGTCTTGACATCAAGATGATGTATTTCCCAACCTCCTATTGCGGCGAGGGAAGAAAGAAACCGAATAGTCTATAGTCGAGCTACATGCGCAAATACCTCATCGTAATCGATTCCATGCTCTTGAACATATCCCTTTGCTACAATACGAGCTTTGTATTTGTTGATGCTTCCATCTGAATTTTTCTTGATTTTGAAAATCCATTTTAATCCTATCGGTTTCACGCCTGATGGTTTGTCGACTAGCTCCCATGTCTTGTTTTTGTTAATTGAATCTATCTCGCATTGTGCTGCTTCCATCCATTCTTTCGAATCTCCAGCTTCATGAAATGTGCTCGGTTCTCCATCGATACGAAGCAGAAGTTCTACGCCTAGTATGTCTGCTAGTAACACGTAATCTTCAAGGTATTTAGGTCTGCTTGTTTCGTGATCAAGGCCTTGCGAAATCTCCTCTGGACCTTCGATACTCCTTTGCAAATTCCAAGGTGAGGAACTACTTGGAGGAGAGAGAGTTTTCGAGTTTCTCTCTCTATTTCGCTGAAACAAAGTCTTCTTCTCTGTTTGGAACAGAGCTCGAAACAGAGCTGGTTCCATCTTCAATGATTGAATGAATGTTTGTCCCATCATCTATGGTTTCTCTCCAAACCATTGTGAACATTATCGCATGACTTATTCCATTCCCAGCCGCTTGCCTCGTTGAAGACTACATCTCGACTCACATAGATTTTACTTGTGGAAGGGTTGTAAAGTCGATAAGCCTTCGTCCCTGGTTCCGTTCCGAGATATACAAGAGGTCTAGATTGATCATCCAACTTCTTCAAGTTGATTGCTTCTACCCTTGCAAATGCCTTGCAACCAAAGATTCTAAGGTGATCCAAGTTTGGCTTGTTTTCTTTGAATGACTCGTATGGAGTTTGATCATTCAAGGCTTTCATGGTCACTCTATTGATCAAGTAAGTGGCGTGTCTTACTGCTTCTCCCCATTGGTGATTCGGCATTCCCATTGTTTTTAACATACTCCTGTCATCTCAAGCAAAGTGCGATTTCGTCGTTCAACTACACCGTTTTGTTGAGGTGTGTAGGGTGCGGTGAGTTGTCTTGAGATGCCATTGTCTTCACAAAATGTTTGAAAATCGATAGAAGTAAAGTCTCCCCCCCCTATCGGTTTGAAACATTTTGATTCTCTCCCCCGTTTCACTCTCCACCAAGCTTTTGAATTTCTTGAATTTCTCGAAAGCTTCACTATTCTCCTGTAAAAAGATGGTCCACATGTATCTTGAAAAATCATCAATCAATACAAATATGTATCGATTTCTTGTTGTGGTTGATGGTGTGATTGGGGCCGCACAAGTCACCATAAATTAGTTCTAACTTTTGTTTTGTTCTGACTTTTGTAGCTTGCGGGAACGGTTACCGGGTTTGTTTTCCTATAAGGTAGCACTCGCATATTCTCTTCTCGTCTTCAAAGTTGGGTAACCCATGAGCTAGCTTCTTCTTGGCCATTGTTGAGATCGTTTTAAAGTTAACGTGTCCTAGCTTTGCGTGCCAACGCCAAGCTTCGTCATCAAGTTTGGTGAGTAAATTTTCTAAAACTCCAATCGTAAGTTGTATCTTGTACATACGATTAAGAGATCGAAGTACTTTCATGAGTAGTATACCATCGGAATCTTGCATGGTAAGGTAGTTTTCTTTTAACCTTACATCGCATCCTGCTTCCATAGCCTGTCCTAGGCTTATGATATTGCTTTTAAGGTCTGGAATCTAATAGATATCTTTGATGATTGTTTGTTCACCGGTTTTTGCTTGGATTATTATCGATCCCTTTCCTTTGATGTCTACACATGACTCATCTCCAAACTTGACTTTTCCTCTTATGTTTTCGTTTAGTTCCAAAAAATAGAATCTCTTTCCCATCATATGGTTACTTGCACCATTATCCAAATACCAAGTGCTTAGTTTACTCGCTTCTTCTTCTTCGTATTTGCTTGGAAATATTTTTTGCTCATTCAAAAATATTATCTCGTGCATGTAAAGGGCTGCATCGGCTTCCTCTGTTTCTGCTATGTTCGTTTCATGTCGATTCTTACCCTTTTCCGGACACATATTAGCGAAGTGTCCCTTATTCTCACAACGCCAACAAGTAACATATGATCGATCCTTCTTTTGTTTTTCTTTGTTTTGATTCTGATCATTGTTATCTCTTTGTTGTGCGTTAAATCGTCCTCTTCCACGGCCCCTTCCATGGTTTCCTCGGCCTCTAACTCGGCCATTAAAACCACCTCTTGAAGCTTGCTCGTAGGAGGGGTTAAATAAGAGTTTGTTCTGATCAACTCTTTGGTTTTCTTCTCCTATTCTTTCTTCATAGGCTTTTAACCTACCAATTATGTCTTCAAAACCAACTTTTTTGAGATCTAGAACTTGCTCTAATGAAGCAACGATGTGAATAAACTTGCTTCTTGGCAAACTGTTCAAGAATTTCTTAACAAGCTTATGTTCTTCGATGTTTTGTCCTAGGGCGGCTGATCTAGAAGCTAAACTCGAGATCCTCCCTGCAAAATCATCAGTATTTTCGGTTTCATTAATTGTCAAACGATCGAATTCTGAGACAAGAGTGTACTCGGTCTGCTCCCAAGTATCGAGATTTTATTGCTTCCCACATAGCTTGAACCTCTTCTAACTCGCCGATTTGCAGGATCAAATTTTCGGGGATAGATTGGAAGAGTAAGGCCATTGCGATGACATTCTTCTTTGCATCCATTGTGCCTGGTTCTACCGCTTCCCAAACTTCATGAACCTTCAATGTTACCTTCATTCTCATCGCCCACATGGTGTAATTAGTGGCTGTGAGCATTGGACATTGAACTGACGAGATCTTGGGTACCTTCTCCTGTGGTGCTGCGACGATGTCTCCTTCCATGTCTCTGGTCTCACTCCGCTCAAGGATGTTTGATTAAACTCAAGCTCTGATACCAAATGTGATCGTATGATCTTGACTCCAAAACCTCAAACAAGAACTTATGTAAAAGAACGAATTATCTTTTATTGATGGATGGCTGCACCTCGAACGCTGCTTACGTACCCTTAAAAGGGATCAAACCTATTCGTAGTTCTCAACTCTCAAATCTCTCTAACCTTGTTGAACACCTCTCAACATAACTTCTTATTTATAGGGATAGACAACTCATATTCCTATAGGGAAATAGACAACTCTTATTTCTATTAGAACTCTCTAATAATAGAAATCCTAATCCTATTCGAATTACCTAACAGACTGTTGAAGCAATCGCCATGGCTAAGACTTTTTCGACAATTTCAAGTTCTGGTTTGATTTAAACTGGGTTTGCCATTGACTTAACAATTTTTACAAAAGATGAGACAGAAAATGAGACTCGGCGAGCGAGCAAAGACGACCGAGCAGAGAGAAGAAACGACAATTAAGGTTTGATTGTTGAAGAATTTTGTTTTTCCTTCGCAGAATAAAATCTATTATTAGATGATTTTTCGATTTATTAGATAAAATCTTTTAATTTTTAATTTTTTTATTTCTCTAAATTTAAATCAAAATGGTAATTTTGTTAATAGTATTTTTAGTATTGGGTTTTTTTCTATTTTAACAAAAAAGTAAAGTTAGTCTAGTAAGGGTTTTTTTGGAACATTAGTTTAGTAATTATATGAAAAAGTAAAATTATTTTAGGCAAATCTTACTTTAAAATATTATAAATTTTAAATTTGTTTGAAATTTTTTCTTTTTTCAGCTCAAAACTCTTTCAAATTAAAGCTGAAGTACCCTGGTTTCATAAAACCATGATACCAGCTATAACACCACGAAAATTACTTACAATAAATAAATAAACTATGTAAAAAATAATTTTTAAATACCAAAAATAAATAGTTCTTAGGAAAATAAAATAGATATTAAACCTTGATGTCTCACTCTAACTCCAAATCCCAAGATCCACGAACAAACTTGATCATCCAACTTCACGTTAAAACCTGCAGATGTCGAATGACGTGAGTGATTGACTATCATCCAGTGAATAAAACCTAATACTAATTCTTATGTACCAGCACAGCTCAGATCCACAGCAGAGAGTGTTCACGTACTGGTACTCAACACTATTCCGGTTTACAAGCATATTAATCATCAAGATCATATAATATGACACATATAAAATTGATAATCCACTCTTTTATATCTACTCATAAACCTCTTTTCTCATTCTTATAAGCCTAGTTGCTCAGCTATATAAGCCTAATTGCTCAACCCTATAAGCTTAATTGCTCGGATCGATATGTAACCTATATTGCTTAACATATATATATATATATAAGCCTATTTGCTCGGATTATCATATAAGCTTATTTGTTCAATCGTAGAAAAAAGCCTATTTGCTCAAATATATATATATATAAGCCTTAGTTATAAATAGCATGCCATGGCGGTCCGATGCGAGGTCATCGTCGCAGCAAGGATCCGAGGCAAGGTCTTGGTCAGTTGCGCTCGCCACGAGTCACCATGATGGTTGCGCGCATTGCAAGTTGTGACCGCAACGGTGACGTGTGGTGTACGATGCTATAAATCTGTTATAACTTTGTAATTGATGTATTATGATTTGGTTAAAACGATGTTGTAACATCTTTGGAGGTTTGTATCAATATATTTAATTGATTAGTCATTTTAGATCTCTAATTATAAAACATCTAATACTGAATTATAAACTAATTATAAGTCAAACATATAATTAAAGTTAAAACCCTAGTTTCTCACAAAGGCTTAACTTACAAGTTTTGTGTTTCGGTGATTGAGGCCTCAAGAGCTAACTCATCAAGTAACAATCTCAGGAATCTCCTCGTAATTAAACCCAAATCCTAGATCTACACAACCTTTAAGCTCCTCAAGATCATTGGTCGTTAACCTCTTGGTTCTCTTCAAATATTCACGATCTCCATCGTTCACTGTTGAATCAACAGAGTGAATAAAATACAATTAAGGTTTGTGTTTGACAAACACCGTTTGTTTATTGTTTTTTGGATTCACCAATTTTCGGATTAAATCTTTACATTGTTTGTTTGACAAACACGATTAAGGTTTGTGTTTTACATGATTAATAGTTCATGAGTGTTTGTTTATTGTTTTTGGTTATGCAAATCATTTATTCACGATTAAGGTTTTATTCACGATTAATGTTTTTGGAGTTTTTGATTCAGCAAACGACACCATGTCTGAGCATATTCCGAGCCAAGACACAATCTGTATTGGGAATAATGTTCCACATCAGAAGTTGGACATGGATTCTGAATAATATATAAAGGATATGGCCAATCCACTCATTGCCAATTGGTTTTGAGTTGAAAGTCCATAATCTAACATGGTAATAGAGCCCGATCCACAATGGGTTTGATCCAAATTTGGTCCACTGATTTTTACACCATGTTTTACACAAGCTCTAAGTTTTTTTACACTATGTCTTACACCATGCCATTTGTGTCACACAACAAACAAAATTGATTCGGAAAGAAAATATAGAACTGCAGAGCCCAACACAGACATAATTGGATGTGTAAGTTTTGTGCTAAAAACGAGTGGAAGAATTACTCGTCACAAACAACACTTGGTTGGAGGCTTTACGAAACCGTAAATGCCCATCTTGTCCGTAGCATGTTAGGGAAGAAATAAGATCATTTATGATTAAAAACAGAACTTAAATCTTCTATTCAAATGATGCGACCACCTCAAGAATTTGATGATTATGATAATGGGGAAGAGATGGATTGTGAGCCAAAGAACAAAGGTCATCCTCAGCCTAAAAAACCACGATACAAAGGTCCACTTGACAAGTTTGTAACTTCTGCACCTCCAGATTTTTTGAATGCTAGAAAAGACAGGAAAGGAATCTTTGGAGTTTGTGATAAAGAGTTAAGGGAAAAGACTTGTAGAGGCATTGCTAGGTTTTTCTATGATGCTGGTATTGCATTCAACGCATTTACTTATGATAGTTTTGGAGAGATGCTTGATTTAGTTTGACAATACGGTCTAGGATTAAAGCCACTAAGCATGCATGAGCTAAATGTTCTTTTACTTAAGAAAGAAGTAGATGACACTCATAGTCAAATAATTGAGCACAAGAAAGAGTGGGCATCTAAAGGTTTTTCAATCATGTCTGATGGATGGCGTGATTCAGTTGTTCAAAAGGATTTAGTAACTTCCTTGTAAACTCTCCAAAAGGATCTGTTTTCATTAAATCTATGGATGTATCAGAAGTTGTGAAAGATGCGACATTGTGATTTCAATCGCTTCATAAGATGGTTGAGGAAGTTGGAGAAGAAAATGTTGTTCAAGTGGTCAGTAAGAAATATAATCCAACTATGTAAAAACCAGTAAGAAATATAATTCATCTATTTATGTTTTCATATATATTGAATTTATATTATTTATAATATCTATTTATTGAATTTTTTTTATTTTTTAAATCTAAATACAATTCATCTATTTATGTTTTAATATTTATTGAATTTATTTTATTTATAAATCTATTTATAAATGTCAGGAAAACTACTAGAAGCGAAAAGAAAAAATCTTTATAGGACTCCATGTGCGGTGCATTGCATTGATCTAATGGTGGAAGATATTGGAAAAATCTCAAATGTGAAGAGTGCACTACAAAAATGTATCTTCATGAATGGCTATATTTATAGTCACAAATCAAAGAAATTTGCATAGACCGGCGATTACAAGATTTGCAACATTTTTCATCATGCTTGCACAGTTTCACAAACACAAGGACAAGTTGAGGAAGATGGTTCATTCTGAAGAATGGAATAATTCCAAGTGGCCAAAGGAAACAGGTGGAAAAAAAGTAAGAACATTTATTTTGCAAGAATGTTTTTGGAGAAATGTTTTATACGCTCTGAAGTTGACATGTCCTCTTGTACAAGTTCTTCGAATGGTTGATGGAGAGAAAAACCACCTATGGGATATAAATATGCAGCCATGGATCGGGCTAAGGAGATAATTATGAGGTCTTTCAGTCTAAGAGAATAAAAATACAAAATGACGTTTGAGATCATTGACAAAAGATGGGAGTGTCAACTTCATCGGCCTTTGCATGCATCCGACTACTTTTTAAATTCAGAAATCCAATATGGACGTTCAGATGATGTAGATTGTGAGGAAGTCTTGCGAGGTTTTTATGACTGCAATGGAAGGTTTTTTCTGAATATTAAAATTCAAGACAAGATATTATTTGAGTTGGATGCATTTAAAAATGCTACATGTATGTTTGATCATTATATCGCAAAAAGGCAAAGAAATACAAAATCACCAGGTAATAAATCTCGAGGTTGACATCTTCAAGTTGATATTAAATAAAACTAACATTTTTTTCATTTTCATAGCGGAATGGTGGTCTTTTTATGGATCTTCAACTCAAAACCTCAAAAGATTTGCCATAAAAGTTCTTAACCTCACTTATAGTGCTACCGGTTGTGAAAGGAATTGGAGTATTTTTCAACTTATAAGTATCCTTAATTTTATTAATTACTTTAATTACATTATTCATTAAAAATATACAACCTATAATGTTTTTTAATAGCTGCACACCAAAAGAAGGAATAGATTAACCCAAAGTCAATTGAACGACATGGTATTTTTCAAATAAAAACGTGCTCTTCTACGTCGATACAAGAGAAAAGACACCTTTGATCCTATTCTATTAGATGATATTGATGATAACAATGAGTAGCTAACTGGGATAATGGATGAAAACTTATCTGATAATGAAGATCTTGTGTTTGAAGATAAAGAATTGACATGAAATGTAGTTGGCGAAGCCGCGGGAGCCAATGATCCTTATTATGTAACTCGATTTGCAGCTACTTCAAGTAAATTTGAAAGAGGTATTGCTATTGCTAGTGGTTCTAGTGGTGCAAAAGCACTTCGCAAGCCATTTTCTAGTAGTATGACTTTGGTTGATGATGGTGATGAGATGGAAGAAGATTTTGCTAGAGGAGAAAGCTTTGAAGATACTTTTTTGGACAACGATGATTATAAGTATGATGATACCAACTTTTAGATTGTTTATGGTTTAAGAACTATTATGTTTGTTTTTATTTTCAATTTTTCATGATGTGGAATTGTGAATTCAATGGTTTTATGGTATTTTGTTTCTGTTTTCTTTTTCAACAATTTAAAATTTTAAAGAGCAGAATCAAAATCACTTTCACAACTTAAAGTCTAAACACAACCAAACATAAAATTTGCAACTCACTTAACAAATACAAAAGGTAAATTATTATGAGATATGTCAAGAAACCTCGCAAGTGCTTTCTTATGAAGAAGAGTTTTGTAGGTGTCATCTGGCTGAACCTCAAACTCAGCATCGACTTTCTTCTGCTGACTCCCAAAACCTGCTCTCCTATCTAGGCCTTGCGCTTGCACCGGTTCTTTCATTCTGCTCTCATCCTAGGTTTTAAATGGCGCATGGCGGTGTGTTGTGAGGAGGACCCTTTTGGGTGCCACACGCCAGGGCGGTTATGGCAAACCGCAACATCAACTTATGGCAGTTCTATGAAACAAAAACTCCAAAGACAGTTACACATACATAAACATAAACTCAAAATGATGACTATCATGTTCTCAAACATAGTTACACAAGTCTTGTTCCTAATCCGTATAAATAATATTTATTTTTGTGTAGTCTTAACGACTCTTCATATCTTTAGAAATAAAAGATTCTTGCTGCTTCGAAGACAAATAGGTCTCAAATCTCAATATATAATTTTTTTTAATAATATGTAAAATTATATTCAAAGAAAACCATTTTTACATAGACTGCAACTATACTCCAATAAAATAAAAAATAAAGCTCTTAGAGATAAATCGATAAATGGTAGCTTCATTAAAACCCGAAAATTGAAAAACCCATTGGGACAAAACCACTTCCTGGGAAAAGAGTACACACCATTTACGATTGAGTTGAAAGTTAAAAACCAAAAAAATTCAAACCCTCGAAGCAAACCAGATCTGCAGACCGTCATTCATAATTTCTTCAAGTTGTAAAACCAAGAGCCTATTTCAAACTGTTTTCCCTACCTCGCGAACCAGGCTATCTATGTTGAGAGGGACGTTACCATGCCTTTGTTGGTTTCTTTCTCTCAATAATATGTATGTTAACACGTGAAAGGTGTATTTTGCCACAAAAATTTCCGTCGTCTTACTACCGTTGATATGAAACAAGGATATCAAATCGTTAAACTCTGATGTGTATTCTTGATGTAGCAGTCTATATGCAAGCTTATGCCAAATTTGTGATGTAAAGGGGCAGGCGAAGAAAATATGATCTCGAGTCTCTAAAGGCTCTGAGCAGAAGGCACACTTTGCCGAAATAGTGGTTGACCAGCTGAGCATTCTATCTCTAGTTGCTAAACGATTCAGAACCGCTAACCACATAATAAATGAAAACTTTGGAGTAGCATGCGAAAACCAAACATCCTTGTCCCGTGATTCTCACACTATTCCCATTATTAATGCCCACTATAAGCTTTTATACAGGCCAAATGTTGCACTGGCTGATCAGATAAACAAAAGTTACAAGATTCATTAAATAAATTAAAGAGTGTAATGATTTATCAAACAAACTAAAGATTAAAATAGTTCATAAAATAAACCAAAAGTTGAAACAGTTCATCAAGTAAATCAAAAGTTGCAATAGTTCATCAAATAAACTAAATGTTGCAATGATTCACTTAAATCTCCAATACATTACTCCCAAATCGTAACGCTCACGCACTCGACAAATGGTTCAGGCCATAAGCACTATAAATTAGTTACTCACATAAAAACCATCAATCTTTTCACTTTTTCTTTTTGTCTCTTCTCTAGTTTCTTTTAGAGTATAACACAGAAAAACTTTTGTTAGATTCTGTTTTTAAATTGTGCAAGACAGAATAATTGCTTGTATATCTTGAGATTTGGAACTTTATTCAACTGTCACACTACAAAATGTTTTCAGAATTAAAGAATTAAAAAAAAAGATTTATCTCGATTCTCCAAATTTTTTCTAATTTCTGTATAAATATCACTTAATATTATATTTAAAGATTTATATATACAATATCTTCATTTATTCAGTTTGCCCATATTGTAGAGTTAGCATTCATACACCTGAAACGGATTGTCACTCAGGGCCAAAGGATGCAGCCACTGAAATCAACGAAAACGATGTCAGACAAAAAGTCAATTGATATTATTATCATCCCTGTCTCGTTTTTATCATATGGCGAACTCTGAAAGTCAAGTATAGACATATACATGTATAGACTATTCTTCAGGAAAAAAATATCTATTTTGATCCTCTTTAGTTCATACACGTGTCCCCTATTTTTGTCTCATCCTCTTTTATTCACAGGTTTATGTTTTTTTCTGCACTTGGCTTCTCTTACTTTTAAGGGCCTAAGTTGTCCTCAACGAATAAATTTGGTGGATAAGAGAGATTTGAAAAGACTCGTACTTAATGCATCCAACTTGAAGAAGACTTCGTAGTGTTTTATCTTTGTTATGTATATAAATAGATGAGCATGAAATAGTGTTATCATCACAATCTCCATTTTCTAGCTTTCTCATTATTGAGATCACTAAGAAAGTAAACATACTTAAAGAAAGATGAAATACTCTTGGAACTCAAACAGTGTAATTCCTATTAGTCTCTCTTTCCTCATCATTTTCATTTTTCATTTTCTAGTCGTGTTTTCAGCTCCTACAAGGCATCTGTGTAATCCTAAACAAAGAGATGCACTTCTCGAGTTTAGAAATGAGTTCGAGACTCCGGAGGCGTCTTGTCTTGACAGCAATTCTCCAAAGACTAAGTCATGGGCGAATAACAGCGATTGTTGTTCTTGGGATGGTATTACATGTGATGCCAACTTTGGGGATGTAATCGAGTTAGACCTCAGTTCTAGCTGCCTCCTTGGCCAGCTCAATTCCAATAGTAGTATTTTTAGGCTTCAAAACCTTCGTTTACTAACCACTCTCGACCTTTCCGATAATGAATTTATTGGTCAAATACCATCTTCATTTGGAAGCCTTTCAAATCTCACCACTCTTGACCTTTCTAGGAATTATTTCAGTGGTAGGATTCCTTCTTCGATTGGAAAACTCTCTCATCTCACTTTTCTTGACTTCTCTCATAACAGTTTAGTTGGTGAAATCCCACCTTCACTTTCATATCTTTCACAACTCACTTCTCTCAACCTCTCTTCTAACAATTTTAGTGGTAGGATTCCTTCTTCGATTGGAAACCTTTCTAGTCTCACAATTTTTCGCCTCTCTCATAACAATTTTTTCGGTGAACTCCCATCTTCACTAGGAAGTCTTTTGCATCTCACCAATTTGAGCCTTGATACTAACAATTTTTCTGGTGAAATGCCATCTTCATTTGCAAATCTGTCGCATCTCACCACTCTTGACTTGCATAAAAACAATTTTCATGGTGAGATCCCATTTTCACTTGGAAATCTTACTCATCTCATATCTCTTATCCTATCTGTTAACAATTTTGTTGGTGAAATCCCATCTTCTTTTGGCAGATTGACTCAGTTGACCATCTTACATTTTAATTCCAATAAACTTAGTGGTAGCATCCCTGTTTCACTAGTGAATCTGACAAAACTGTCAAAATTATCACTTTCCAACAATCAGCTAACAGGCATGCTTCCTTCATCTCTATTCACCCTGCCTTCTTTGAATATTATTAATTTGGCAAATAACAAACTCAGCGGTACTTTTGAGTTTGGAGATATATCTTATCCATCTAATCTAGTAGAGTTAAGTCTTAGATATAACAGTTTTACAGGGCCACTCCCAATATCTATTTCCAAATTAGTCAAACTTGAAATACTTGACCTTTCCCATTTCGACACCCAAGGCCCAGTTGACTTTAGCATCCTCTCGCATCTCAAGTTGCTCCGTAATCTTGACCTATCCCATTTGAACACCACCACTACAATTGAGTTGAATGCAATCTTATCATGTTCGAAGTCACTAGAAACACTAGATCTCTCAGGAAATCATATTTCAGCCGACATCAAGGGTTCATTTTCAGATCCTCCAATGTTAAGTGAGTTGTACTTGTCAGGTTGCAGTATCACAGAGTTCCCAGAGATCCTAAGTACTCAAGAACGTATGGTGGCTCTAGACATCTCCAACAACAAAATCAAATGTGAAGTGCCTAAGTGGTTATGGACGCTCCCTGTTCTGCAGTACGTGAATCTTTCCAATAACACTTTCATGGGTTTCCAAAGATCAACGAAACTTAGACTATCCACTGTCATAGAACCATATATGAAGCAATTTTTTGGCTCCAACAACAACTTCACGGGCAAGATTCCGTCTTTCATATGTATGTTGGGCAATCTAACCACTCTTGATTTGTCCAACAATAAATTCAGTGGTTCCATCCCACGTTGTTTGGAAAATCTTCAAGCACTAAATCTTCGGCATAATCGTCTTAGTGGATGTCTTCCAGAGAATATATCTGAAAGTCTAGTTTCGCTTGACATCAGCTACAACCAAATAGTGGGAAAGCTTCCAAGATCTTTGAATCGAATCTCATTTCTCGAAATTTTGAATGTGGAAAGCAACAAAATCAGTGACATGTTTCCTTCTTGGTTAAGTTCTCTGCAAGAGCTACACGTTCTTGTCCTTCGCTCCAATGCATTCCATGGACCGGTACAGCTAACCCGGTTTTCTAAGTTGCGAATCATCGACATATCCTGTAATCACTTCAACGGAACTTTACCAGCAAATTTCTTTGTTAAGTGGACTGCAATGTCCTCATTTGGGGAAAATGAAGATCTCTCTAGTGGAAAGATTACGCGTATGTCTAACACAGAGTACATGGGCACCGACTATTATTACTTTTATTCAATGGTTTTGATGAACAAAGGCATGGAGATGGAGATGGACCGTATCCTAAGAATCTACACAGCAATCGACTTTTCAGGAAACAAATTTGAAGGAGAGATTCCAGGGTCCATTGGTTTATTGGAAGAGCTTCGTGTGCTCAATTTGTCAAGAAATGCTTTCACTGGACATATCCCTTTTTCAATGGCAAACCTGACAGTTCTGGAATCACTGGATGTTTCCCAAAACAAGCTTTCAGGAGAAATTCCATCAGAGCTAGGGCATCTCTCATACCTTGCCTATATGAACTTCTCTCATAACCAATTTGTAGGCCTAGTGCCTGGGGGCACTCAGTTTCGAAGGCAGAACTGCTCTTCTTTCGAAGACAACCTGGGACTTTATGGCCCATCACTTGACGAAGTTTGCGTAGATATCCACGGGACAACATCGCAACCATCCGAAAAGCCAGAGCTTGAAGAAGATGAAGAAGAGGTGATAAGTTGGAGAGCAGCTGCAATAGGATTCATACCTGGTACTGCCTTTGGATTGACGTTTGGATATATACTGTTTTCCAAAAAAACAGAGTGGTTCATGAACCCATTTGGCCGAGACAAACGCAGAAGCATAAGTAGCACAATTCATTAAAAAGGTAATGTTTCGAATTTGAAAGAATAAAGACTACAATGATTATAGTTGAATTTTCCCGATGTATGAACAAATGAAATTAACGTATTAATTCTTTCTTGATTTGTAGTCCTTTTGAACCCAAGCCAAAGAATCTGGAAGACCAAACCAAACGGACGGCAAAGAAAGATGTTTCGAGAGAAAGCAATCTAGCTAGACGAAGTTTTTTATTCATTTTAACTACTTTTTTCTTTTCTTTTTTAAACTACTTTTTGAAGTATTTTTTTCTTGTGTGTCGATATATTGTGCTGTCACTGTTGCAACCTTTTTTTTGTTTCTTGTTTAGCTTTGCGTGGTTCACTTTGTTTTTTGTTTTTTGTTTTTCGTTTTTCAATAAAAAGAGAAGTAATTGATTCCTCATGCACTGGGCCGGCTCAATATTATTAGAGGTCATTGCGCAAAAATGTTTTAGGCTACTATAGTTAACATGTTTTACTTATTTTAAAAATATTATAACGAAAAATAAATTTAAAATTCTTTAAGATTAAATATTTTTGAATAAATACTAATTAATTTTATTTATTTTTGTTTGAACTTTTGTTCTTTTATAAATCCGAGTATTTTTGAGAAATAAATATAATCCTATTTATAATATGATATTTTCAAATTTTTATTGCTAAAATAACATATTTTAGATTTAAAAAATTTCATAGTACCAAAGATGTCCTTTCCAACTATTAAATATTTTTTAAAACAGATTATTGACAAATTCATATTTTATTCGATGAACTGTTTTATTTCATAATCATAGTTATAGGATAACCTCTTCAAAAATTTATTGCTAAAATGACAACTTTAGTGTTTGGATTTAAAAATTTTCATAATACAAAAATTGTTCTTTCTAACTAATAAATGTTTCAGAAAAACATATTATGAACAAATTAATATTTTATTTTATTAAATATTTTTAATTCATAATTATAATTAAAAATATAATTACTTGTACCTAAAATATTTGGTTAGGATTAAAGATTTTTTCTCGAAAAACTTAAAATCTTTGAGAGTTTGTCAAATATCAGATGAGTTTACCAAAGTCTAGTTTGCCAGATATAAGTAAACTTTACCAAATATCTGTATAGTATGTCCTATGTTCGCGAAGTCTGCCATATACCCCAAAGTTTTCCATATGCTTGCATTGTCCGGAAAATATTCGCAAAATCTACCAAATACGCACAAAATCTACCAACTACTCACAAAATATGCCAATAAATGGCAAAATCTGTCAATTGTTTGTATAATCTGCTAAATATCCGTAGAATCTATCAACTATTCTATAGAGTCTGTCAAACATCTTCAATGTCTGTCAACAATTCTGCAGAGACTGTCAAATATATACAAGTTGACTAACTATTCTTTAAAGTCCGCTAGCTATTTTGCCTTGTATGTAAGATTCTCGCAAAATCTGCCAATTATTCTGTAGAATATGTCAAATATACGCCAAATCTGTCAGTTGTTCGCACAGTCTGTTAAATTCTGTAGAATCTGTCATATGTTTGCAGAGTAGGCCAGCTCATAGAGTTTGCCAAATATCAAATCAAATGTATTTTCGGAAAAAATGTCTTTCAGATTTTTAAAATTTTAGTAGGCTTATTTTAGTATTTAAAAATATAAAGTGGGTATTGCTGTGAACTATTTTCATAAGTTATTCTCCTCATAAAATCCAGGAGCTGCTGTTGAATTATTGGATTGTATGACTACCAGAGTGACGAGTGCTATGAACAGAGAATTAACAAAACCAGTCACTAGTGAGGAGATTAGTACCTCGGGGTCTAATGGCCTGCATTTAGGTCTGTCAAATGTGTTAACCTGCAGGTTGTCAGGGTAAAAATTTTACCCGTAAATTTTTAACCCGCGGGTTAAAAACGGTAAATCCGCACCGTACTGCTCAAAATCCACAGAATCTATGGATAACCCGCTAATCCGTTTTTTTTGTTAAAGGATTTGAACTTGGGCTAGAGACTCGGCAACCCGCTTTTTCAACCCGTGAAATCCACCAAACATGTATATAAAAAAAACCACACTTTGGGTACCCGTCGATCCGTGGGTTTTGATCCGACAACCCACACCCGCCCCGCAATCCAAATCTTCGATCTGCAACCGCGACTGACCCGCAAAAATTCTCCCTCCGTCGACCCACACCCGCCTTGCGATGGGTCTGATCTCGCGGGTCGAGTCAAATTTTGATAGCTCTACCTGCATTCCTCTTGACAGTAAACAATCCGCCATTGCAACAGCTCTAAACAGAGTACGCAACATAAAAGCCTTATTCTTGGGCAGAGTTTTGATCTTCCAAACTCGCGATTTTAGCGCATTCAAAGCTTGTTAGCAAGTGATTGTTCTTGAAAAGCAGATTTAGGTTTCTGTAATAACCAATGCCCAGACTTTACAGTGAACCCACCATTCTTGGAGAAAGCCCAAATGAAACTATCCTTGAAATTATGTTTGGCGGAAAAGACAGTTTGAACAATATCCTCTTGATGAAACAACATCGCAAGTTTAAGATAATCCTACTCACTGTCATCCTTAATAACTGATGCTACATATAGATTGACATCAATCTATCTCTGTATATTAATGGATCATCATGGTATCTCATTAAGAATCCATTTTTCAGTCCACACCTTTGTGTTCACTCCATTACCAATGGATGTCATAAGACTTTTCTGTAATAACTATTTACCAAAGAGTATACTTCTCCATGCATAGGACGGTCGGGAACCAATACATGAATCAATAAACTTTTTTCGACCAAAAATATCGTGCCTTGTAGATCCGCACTAACAAAGTGTCTGGCTGTGAGAGTATCCGGCATGCCTTCTTGGCTAAAAGAACTTGATTAAATTCTTCAATATCCCGAAAACCCCTTCCCACCTTGATCCTTTGGTCAACACATTTTTTCCTTAGCTACCCAATTAATTTCTGCTTGTCCTCATAATTATTCTACCAAAATTTTGAGATGGCACTCATAATCTTTTGGCACTGAAACTTTCTTAGACAAAGGCAAAACATAGCATAGACTGGAAGAGCCGTTTCTATCGACTTAATCAAAACTTACTTGCTTCCCAATGATAATGTTTTAGCATACTAACCACTTAGACGAGACTTCCATCTATCAGTGATATAGCTTAAGAGCTCTCTCTTAGAGCCACTAAAACATTCCGACATTCCCAAATAATTTTCAGCCCCACCTTCACTCTCCATGCCCATATTAAAAGCCAAGAAACAACGATTAATAGGATCAGTCTTCTTACCAAAAGTAATTGATGATTTCTGGAATTTGATCTCCTGCCCAAAGCATCTCCATATAACTTAAGGCATCATAGAATCTCTGAGCACTCCGTAAATATCGTAAGGCAAAGAAACAAGCTATCATCAGCAAAATTAAGTGCTGTAATGATAGGCCCTTCCTAAGTCTGATCCCATGAACCAGTGCTTCAGTGCACAAAATAAATAAAAATGAAGATAAAGGATCTTTTTGACGGATACCACGACCAGGTTGAATAAAACCATGTGGCGTTCCTCTGATAAAAAAAGAGTATGAGACATATCGAATACAAAACATTATCCAATCCAGCCATAATAGGTCAAAGCCAAGCTTCAAAAATAGTTCCTCCAAAAAATTTCATTCAACTCGATCATATGCTTTAGACATCTCTTTTGATAGCTATGAAATCCTCATCACAATTAGGATTTTTCCTCAAGGCATGGAACCTCTGTGCTATCAATATATTATCTGATATCAATCTTCCCAAAACGAAAGCACCCTGAGTATATGAAACTATTTCTGGTAAAAATTGTTTCAACCTCTTAGAAAATACCTTGGACACAATCTTATAAGAGATAGAACATAGAATGATTGGTATAAGGTATGTCATCTTATTAGAAATTATCTTTTTTGGTATTTATCACAACTGCGTCTAATTCCACTCCGTAGCGAAAGATATTGATATAAACAACTCTTGACCCTCTTTAATGACTTGAGGACCAACCACACTTCAATAAGCTTGGAAGAACTGACCCATCAACGATTAATCATGTTCTATTTGGTTGTTGTGTGGCTCGTTTGTTGTGGGGTTTTGCTAAAGTTAATTAAATATTTACTGGTTTCTTTAACTTGATACATGAGAATATGGAGTACTTGCTAAGTATGATAGAAGCTGATGGTCCTCATGTTAAGATAAGAAGATCGATTCCTTGGGTGTTATGGGCTATTTGGAAGAATTGGAATTCCATTTTCTATGGTGAGAAGCGAGATGATCCATTAGTTTTGATTGAGTTGGCATGGAAGGAAGCTGAGATGTGGTTTCGATTGAATGATAACACGACAACAGTTTCACTGACTCAGAGATCTACATGCCCTACTATAGAGAAGAAGTGGAAGACACCGAGTCTTGGATGGATAAAATGTAATGTACATTCGTCTTGGATCCATATAGTTTCGATGTGTGGAGGAGGATGGATTGCTCAGGAGCATTATAGTAATGTTATGTTTCATGGGTGTGATGCATTTGTTGCTGCTTCAAATCGTATTGTGGCTGAGGTAAGAAGTATTTTATGGCCTTTGAAGAGTTTAAAGGATCTACATTTGGAGATGGTTGAGGTATGGTCGGACTGCAATGCAGCTATACGAGCTATCTCTAATCCGAAAGATTGGACAAGATATAGATCCTTTCTTGATCAGATTGAGCGTGTGGTGAGAGATTTTTCAGAGGTATGTTTTAGAGCTTCTTCTCCTCAAGCCAATGGTGTTGCTTCATCTATTTCCAGAAGTGTACTATGTAATGGGCGTTTTCAATCTTACTTGTCGATATGTGGCCCAGCTTGGCTTCACAACCTCATTGCATAAGAGAATCGACGTAGCTCTTAAGCTTCATTGTTTTTTTTGTAGCTTTGTTTTGGTGTGCTTATGTTTGGTTTTTTATGCTCATTTTTTTGAGCTCATTGTTGCTATGGTTTGAGCTAAACTATGGCCATCCTTCCTCATGAATCAGTTGGGGAAAAATAATAATAATAAAATGGGGTTTTGTGGCAAATCACCATATATAATATATATATATATATATATATTATTGATATTTGGCATCTCAATGCAACTTCATAATTGATTATGATTGATAATTGTAGAATATCCTCTCAAATATATTTATCGATTTTTTCCATCTTTCATGTCCTATGTATACTTTTCAAGAGCAAGGGTGTTTAATTGTGTGTACACATGCTACTTTTAATATAGCTAGTAAGTCGAGACACCAACGTACTTCTATGCTCAATGAATCATATTTTTCAGATTATCTGATTTTTGAGTGAAATTTTTGTTTTAAAATTGGTTCTTACAGTTAGTGGTGAAAACATCACATGATACGATTCATTTTTTCCTCTTGCACCATATTTTCCGGGTTACGTTACACATAATTTGGTAAGAACAAAATAATAGAAGGCATGGCGAAATCCCAAAGCTGGTACCAAATATTACTCAATTCATTGACAAACAAGTACGAAACAGGTTATCTTCATGGGAGATCAACAACTCAAAAAGGGAATGGAGGCATGGTTTACCACAAGGTAAAAAAACACCAAACAGAATTTCATTTTGTAAGTTAAATTTTTAAAAATTATTCAAAGAAAAAAAATATAACACCTGGTTGTAAAAATGTATTTTTGAGTTAAATAAATGTAACAATCAATATTTGCTTTGTAGAAAGGACACACGAACTATGAATACAAATTTTATTGGAAACTTCTATCCATGGAAAGATCAATTATTTTTGATATTTTATTCTTCCCACCTAATGATCAAGCCGGTCAACGTTCCCATTGTGATTATAAAATTTTATATATTAGATATTCTTTTTTGCAGATATATGATATTTTTATTTCCAATCACTAAAATGACTTTTAAGATATTCAAGACACATTTCCAAGATTGGATCCCTCCAATAACTGAAGTTGAACTTTTCAACTCATAACACAAACCACAGAAATACTGTATATACAACAATAAAAAGTAGGAAACATTATTTGAAGATAGGCCTTTGAAGCATACCTAAAAATTTATGTATTTCCAATCATACCTAGTTAGATGTTTTCCATGCTAAAATTTAAAAACAAAAATCAAATAAATTGTAAGAATATATAGTTTTGCTATACAATTTGATATTTTTTTAATTAACTTGTGAAATGTAGCATAGGTATTAGGAAATTTATATAGACATATATTGATAACCATTACATGTATAGTTGTAATTAGTTAATACCGAAGATCTCTCTTATTGTAACTCTATTTATTTAAATAAATCTCTAACCTAATGAATCATTCAGTCATTCATCTTCATGATATCAGAGCCATCAATACCTCATCCCATATAAAACCTCAAAATTGTTTCACTCGTTTTTGGCACAAACACAAAATATTGACCTCTTTTCCATCGTCATGGCCGCACCAACAACTACAACTGATGCTATTATCCTTACCAATCAACACTTTTTAATGTGAACATGTCCAATGTTGCCAAACTCAAAAGCACCAACTATCTCATGTGGAGCTGTCAAGTGCATGCTCTCTTTGACGGCTATGAGCTTGAGGGCTATCTTGATGGTTCAACACCAGTGCCTCCTTCTACGCTCACCATAATGTTACAAAGATCAATCCTGCTCACATTCACTGGAAGAGAGAAGAAAAACTCAAATACAGCGCACTCCTTGAAACCAAATCAGCCACTGTTCAGCCGCTTGTATCGCGTGCCACAAACGCGTCTCAGAGCTAGGAGACTCTTTGAAATTTATGCTAAGCCAAGTCACATCAATGTCAAACAACTCAAACAACAATTGAAGCAGTCGACCACAAAGACCAAGTGGAGCATGTTCTCAAAGGACTTTCTGAAGAATACAAGCCTGTTGTGGATCAAATCGAGAGCAAGGATTCTTCACTGTCTCTTATAGAGATTCATGAGCATCTTTGAAACAATGAAGCAAAGCTAATCGTTCTCCAGCCTTCCACATCGACTCTGGTTACCGCGAGCATCATCTTCAACATCAAACACAAACAACAACAACTATTAACAGGAGAATCGATTCGACAAGGGCCGGAACAACAACAGTTACAATCAATTCTATCAACCACAATACAACAACATGTCTGATCAACATACTCCATGACAATATAATGGCAAATGTAAAACATGCGGAGTATATGGCCACAACGCTCGTCGTTTCCCTTGGTTTCATTAATCAGCTCCAGCCACTAACACGGAGCTGACTCAACAATGCATCCCTTTTACCCCATGGCAGCCACGAGCTAGTCTCACAGTTGGACCACAATATAAGGCCAACAATTGGCTCTCAGACAGCGGAGCCACTCATCACATCACGAGTGACCTCAATAACGTCTCGCTTCACCAACCATATTCAGGTGGAAATGAAGTTCTCATTGCCAATAGTTCTGGACTCTCCATCACGCACAATGGTTCCACTTTGCTTACTTCATTCAATCATCCTCTATCTTTAATTAAAGTCTTATATGTCCCAAATATTCACAAAAACCTCATTTCGATTTGTAAGCTTTGTAACTCTAATCACGTTTCTGTTGATTTTTTTGGTTTATAAGCTTTGTAACTCTAACCGCATTTCAGGTGAAGGATCTCAGCACGGGACCCCATTACTCCAAAGAATCACCAAGGATGATTTGTATGAGGAGAGACTTGTTAGTGCTTTCTTCGCATCGTCCACACAAAAAAAAAATCTCTCCTCACGGCATTCAAGACTCGACAACCTTTCGCATTCAATCTTAAACACTATTGTCTCTCATTTCACTTTGTCACTTTCAAATTCTTCTCATAAACACCACTCTTGTTCTCATTGTATCATTAATAAAAGCCATAACTCCCATTTTCTCAAACAACAATTGTCTCAAATCGCCAATTCCAATACATCTTTTCCTATGTGTGGAGCTCACCTATCCCCTTAATTGATAATTTTTGATACTATCTTGGTCTTTGGGTCATTTCAAAAGGTACACATGGTTTTATCCCTTGAAATAAAACTTCTAAGTACGTGAAACCTTTATCGCCTATAAAGCCTGGTGAACAAACATTTTTAAACAACTCATCACATTCTATAGTGATAATGGAGGAGAATTTATCATGTTGTGATACTATCTGGTCGAGTAAGGCATCTCACATATTATCACTCCTCCTCACACACCGGAGCACAGCGGAATTTCTGAGTGCAAACATCGACACACTGTTAAAACTAGCATGACTCTTCTCTCTCAAGCGTCCATTCCCAAGAAGTATTGGCCGTATGCTTTTTGATACAGCCGTATTTCTCATCAATCGCCTACTAACACCAAGCTTACCACAAGTTATTTAATCGCCCACCAAATTACACCAAGCTTTGTCTATTTGGTAGTCAGTGCTTTCTATGTCTTCGATCTTACAATACACACGTTACAAGACAAATAAAAAGTGTGTGTGAATATTGGCTACTCACTCACTCAATGTGCGAACTTGTGTCTTCATGTTGCTTCCCACCGAGTCTACACTTCTCGTCACGTTCAATTTGACGAAGACACGTTTCCGCTCTCCTTCACCGACTGATATCATCGTCAATGATGGTTCCAACACCTGCACCGGAGAATTCAATGGCACGTACCACCACCATCCAGCCACAACCAGGTTCACTCTCTTCCCTTTGGTGTCTTCAATTTCACTTTTCTTCTCAAAACACAACTAGCTACCATTACCAAGCCCATTTTTTTACAAATCCATCACAAACAAATCCTATAGGCCCATTACCACAAGAATCAAATTAAACAGGCCCAAATCAAAATAACACCACCAATGAAACCCAACATCCCCAAAATTCACCTTCAATCTGTCGACATGAACCTCACGTTCAGCCCCAACCTCAACCTGAGCGACCAAATCCAACCACAATCCAAACTGAGGAAACTCAATAAGTTACGCAACCAAATCCACCTCCGCCATGGTGAGTACAAATTTGCTCCCAAAGCAATATAGTCAAACAAAATAGGAAGTACCTAAACTACACCACCACCAAACAAAAACTCAAATTTGAATCTGCGAATGTGAACCATACATTACAAGATGAGAATTGGTAAAGTGCCATCTCCAAATAGACTAATTCTGAAATAGGCAATGAGATATGGGATTTTGTTCCTTTCTCTCCCACTACGAATATTGTTGGATGTCGTTGGGTGTTTAAACTTAAATTGTTTTCTTATGATTTGCTTGATAAGTACAAAGCGAGTCTCGTTGCCAAAGGGTTTCATAAAAAATGGGGACTAGATTATGTTGAAACGTTTAGTTCGATATTTTTTATATATAAGAAAGCTCGATAGTTAAATCAACAACTATTCTTCTTGTTATTGGTGTTGGAGTTGGGAAGTCTTGGCCAATCAAAAAATTTGATGTCAATACCGTGTTCCTTCAAGGAACTCATAGAAGAAGTCTAAATGTCATAACCCCCAACATTTTTTTGACAAAGACGGGCCTAATCATGTATGTCGATTGAAAAAGGCTATCTACGGCTTAAGATAGGCAGCTTGTGTGTGGTACATGGAGCTCACACTCACACTCAAATTTGTCCAGTCTTTGGCGGACACATCTCTGTTCATCTTTCACCACAGTTCAGCTCTTGCTTATCTCATGGTATGCATCAATGATATCGTAGTCAACGACAGTTCCGATTCTCTGGTGACACACATCTTGTCAGCGCTTGCCGTTAGATTCTCAAAGATCGAGCTGATCTCAACTACTTTATAGGAACTGAAGTCACTTGCACATCAAAAGTTCTTCACATGATGCAAAAGGAGTATATTTGGATCTTCTTACCAAAACGAACATGCCTAACGCCAACCCTGTTTGACTTCACTAACTTCGCACCAAAACTAACACTCTACTATGGTAATGCGATGGATGATCCTACTCATCTTCGCATCATCATTGACACTCAAATATCTAGCATATACATGCCCAGACATCGCGTATGCTATCAATCGGCTCTCTCATTTTATGCATGCCAACATTATATATCTACCAGGACACCCGATTTCTTGATCTTTAAAAGAATCAAAAAAGATTTGTGCTCCTCTATAGAAGCTGAGTACCGCTCAGCTACACATACGGCATCAGAACTATGGTGGATCTGCTCTATACTGCGACAATATTTTTGCCATGTATCTCTACACCAATCTCGTATTTCACTCATGAATGAAACATATTGCACTAGACTATCATTTCATTTGTGAACTTTGAATTGTCCATGTTTCAACCAAATAACAACTTCTCGATACCTTAACAAAGCTTCTTCTCCGAGCTCCATTTCAACAAGCTAGCAACAAGATTTGAGTGATTCAACTCCCTCCATCTTGAGGGAGCATATAGACATATATATGATAACCATTACAGTTATATTTGTAATTATTTAATACCTAAACTTTCTCTTATTGTATCTCTATATATATTTGTAAGTCCCTAACCTAATAAACCATTCAGTCTTTCATCTTCAGTTTATGTTCTCTTTCACTGAACGTAACGTTATGCTTATAAACATAAAATATTACATATTAGTAATATTAATGCTTGTGATCAACAAACATTACTGGAAATTGAAATGGGTAAATGTTCTGATGGAAATTCGATTTTGGCTAAGTCGATAAATACCAAGAGGATTAGTTGAGGAATGGGCTACCTAGATGAAATGAGTGGTTAAGAAGAAAGGATTTTGAATAAGGATGTCCAAATAAATGAGTAAAAATCAACAGAATGATTAAGTGATTAAGTGATTAACGAGGAATTGAGCTTGTTGGACAATTAATCGAGTTAAGTAGACAGTTCTTGGTGAATAGTTGAACTAGCGGAAACAATTAGTAGAGTAAATAAATACTATGTCCAAGGAATTGTGGCCAATAATTAGGCAAGAACGTTTATCACAGAAATTAAGTGGAAATGATTATTTGGCTCAAGAAAGGGTGATTTTACTTGTGGATGAGAATATGCGGTAGTGGTTACCCAACGTGTGTCCATGGGGGTGATACATTGAATTTTGATCATCTTTTTAATTGTTTCTTGCATTTTCATTTCATATTTAGGAGTTTAGATGCACTGTTTGCATATGCATTCTTGTTTTATAGGTTTTGAAGTAATGTGTACAATAATGAAATCAAATGGAGTGAAGATGACCAACAGAGAAGATTTGATGAAGAACAAAGAATGTAGCTATTTGGAGCAGCTATTTGGTGATCTCGGTGATGTGCAGCGGCCTCTCCTAACTGCATGATGTTGCCCGATGGAGAGTTGACAAGGATCTAGGGAGTCCAGCATCAAGTTTTAGAGGCTTCATAATATCGGCATGCTCTATGGCCATATGCACGGGTGGTGAACTCGGTGGAGAATTGAGGAAGATCCAGAGAACCTAGCGATGAGTTGTAGCGGTGTGATGTATCCCGATGGGATCTGGCTAGGAGTTGCAGCAGCATAGTGCCAATGCTGGGAGCTATTGGCATCTCCTAGTGGCTTGAAGATGCCAGTGTGACAAAATTCCGATGACTTACCCAACTTTTGACTCGGGTCCGCCCGGCTTGATGTGGCTTGACCTGGTTTCTTTCGTTTTTCCCTATGAATACATTTTACCGTAATTAGACAGGGTTATGCTTGTTTTAAGACTCTTTTTGCCTCTTTTGGATCTATGACATTATTGTACTAGATCTTTATTCAGGTTTTGCAACTAGTGGATTTCGTTTGATTAATCTTATTATTTGTCACTATGCTTTCATTATCGCATTAATTTTGTTTTGTTTCATTAAGTATGAGTGAATATTCTCTTAGGTGAGTTAGGGGTTTGGTAGATCATGATGATTTGATTGAGTTAATGATGATGCTTAGGATTATGTCTTTGGTTATCTTTCATTTAAGTTGTTATTAATGTTAAATTTAACTTGATCTCTTGAATATAGATCCATAAGATTTCATGTTCGGAGGGTGTTTGATGAAATGATTGAATGAACATAAAAACAATTTTGTCTCTAGCCAATGAATGTTGATGTTAGGGTGATTAGTTGTTTGATTGGAATTAAATGTTAATGCTCATTGATCATTTTTCACAAATAGAAGTTTATTGTTAATGATGGTGATTATTGAAGAGATTATTGTCATAGAAGTGGATTAGTGTAGATTAGTGAATCATGATCTAGAATTGTGTTAATAGTTGTCCTTAAGAATCATTAAAGACTTATATCTCATCTAGATCATAGCCTTACCTTTGACTCATTGTTTTATCATCATATTATCCATCTTTTCCTTAGCATTCGCATAGTATCACTATTGTTAAATTTAAATTGCATTGCTTAGTTCGTGTTAAGATTAGTAAAAACCAAAAAAAGTCTTATTCAATTAGTTTAAATGAATATATGCATTCTTATTGTGTAATTACATATTCCTCATGGATCGATACCCGATATGTGCTACATGTGACTTGTGGATTCATAATGGGATAAAACTTTATCATATTAGATAAAATCTAATGAACTTCATCTGGAATTCCCTCCAAAACAAGAAGGAAGACGAGCTCTTGAAAACTTTACTTGTAGACTACCTCAATTGTATTCACTTGATATATTAACCGCAGCTCGTGTAGCAAGAACGGCTACAAGATAGGCAACAGGGGCAGAGGAGACAAATGGCCGGGAGGAAGATACTTGCAATACTAGTGAGTCTTGAACAATGAAACCACTCAACATAAGTGGAAAGTTTTATTAAGCAAATTTCCTTTCATCTGCCACAAAGTAAAGAAAACATACCTCATAATGTCAACCGAAGAGGATTCAGTAAAAGGTCTACATAGTACAGTAAATGGTCGCACTGAGACGAAAATCATGTGCCGAGAAGACACAAACAGTGCAACCAAAGAACCCAAATCAGAAACTGGGGTTGAAAGATGAAGCCCCAAATCTAGACACGGAGGGAGCGCCAATGGAGGATATGTAGGATGAAACATGGAGCGAGTGGAGGAAGATATCAGAGGCAGCTAGATCCGGTGGTTCTGGAGGTTCGAGAGGATCAAATGGAGAATTCCCCTCGAGCTGATCTAGAGCAGAAAATGACACCAACGCAAACAGTGACGAAACCATGGAAGAAAGAAAGATGAGGGAGAAAGAAGACGAGTCTCGCCGGTGAGCGAGAGGCTACATTGCCGGCAGGTAGGAGGAGACCAAGAAAATCATAGTCGCCAAGGAGAGAGATAATGGGCTTTTTCGTCTAAGGTGTGGGGTTTGACTTTAACTCGACTATTAAGCCGAGCCTCAGACTTATGCATGAAATGATTTGTCTAATAAAACCAACATGCAAAACTGCTAAGTATTATAAAAATACAACGTACAATATGACTAAGTTTTCAAGCAAAAACTGGCGGACCCGGAACATCCACCAGCAGTACAAAAACCGGGTTTTGAGATCTTTTAGTAGGCTCTACGGACCGAGTGCGGACGTGGGAATCCACAGACGACAAACGCACCAAACACAGATGTGATCATGTGAAGTTTATTTTCATAATAGATGTGGCAGTTTTGGATAAGGTTCAAGTGCTCAAAATTCCCACTCAATTGAATCTAGCTAATCGCTTGACAAGATGGTTCTATTAGTAACTTTAATGTAGCATTAAACTTACTAAATGTCACCAGATCTTGGAGACAACTTAATGTTAAACTGGAGGTTTATTAAACGATGCTCTATTTTAAACCAAGGTGGAGTTTGTAGAAAAAAAACTTATATATAGTTCAGAAGAGAAGGTTTTATGTTAATGTTAATGGGTCTCCAACTCAAAATTAATTGAAAATGAGTGGATGGACGCATATCACTTATATAGTAGTGTTGGTCCCTTTAAACTTACAATGTTGGATCCTAACATTTCGCTTCAAGTCAAAACCAAAGGGGATTGCAGATTGAAGTCGTGGTTTGACTGGTTTAAATTAAGTAGAAGTCAAAGACTCTTTATGACTCGGAGGGTTTGGATTTGCGTAATTACACTGAGACATTGAAATCGGTTTGGTTGGTCAAAGGTCAGTTTATGAGTTTGTTAGATTCGGTTGCTTTACTCTAACTGGTGGAATTGACCTATATAGCTCATCTTCATTGCTTATTCTTTATTTTCTCGGTGATTGTTGTAGACAGAGAAAGCTTGTAGTCACGACTGTGATCTAGTTTATTTCTCAAAGACACCCGTAATTTTCACTAGTTCCATCTCTCACAGGAAACTATTCTAATAATTTGGTTGAAAAGTAATATTATATCAATAAAATATTTCTTCGGCTATTTTCAGCTTGTGTTATCGGGTTTATTTTCAGCTCCTTCGAATGGGGTATGTACTCTTTTTCCCAAATCTGGTTTTGTTCCAATTGGTTTTTCAGATTTGGGTTTTAATGAAACAACCCTTTCGAAATTAAAATAAGAGCTACTGCTTTTTTCTAATTATTCAAAACCGCTACTATTGATGTAAAGTGTAATTTTTTAATATAATTTAACATACTATTCAAAAAAAAAAAATTCTTGGTGAAATTTAATTTGATTTAATTAAAACAACTATGTAATTGATTTTTCTTCGATTTTGAACCTCTATGAGTTGAAAGTAACTTAAATTTATAGCGAAAAAGAGAGTGCGATGGATACTTATTAGGTGGGAGGAATGAGTCAATGTTGGTTTGTGGAGAATTTTTAGGCAAGAGGTACAAATCATTGATCAAAGAGAGGATAAAAAGACTTGGCAAATCAAACCAATGAGATTTGCAAGACTTGACAAAGTTAAGAAAAATGACTTTTTGGATTTTCGTTTTGAAGACAGTCTTAGAAGCAAGAGGTAGTGACTAATATGATTTCCAATGTTTTACTTTTTTTGGAATTGTTAAACCATCTCAAACCCATTTTCTATTTTCATATTAGAATAGAGTAAAAAGTCTAAAATATAGTAAAGCCATTTTTTGCAACCTATAACTGTATTTTCCACTTAGAAATACTATGTGAATTATATTATCTTTTCAGTTTACTAAATAATTTTAGCAAAAGCCTCTATTTTGTCAAATTTATGAATTCTATCAACTTATTTTATTATTAATAATATTTTGATATTTTACGTATTATCTAAAGTAAATGTCTATTACAACTGGGAGAGTCTATATGAGTAGACATGTTTTGTTTGATGAATATGTTTTTCCCTTCTTAGATACATATTCATTATTACACCCGTCTATCTCTTCACCTCTTGCAAAAGCTTCGCAACAAAGCTTTATGCAACCTTCTTCTCAAACTCAAGCTTTTTCAGTGTGAACAACTTCAAACATAGCAGAACCTCAAAATGGTCAAGAACAAGTCATTTAAGCTCCTCTACAGCCATCTCCCTTCACTGAGTCAGATTCCCACCATTGCAAACATCTTCAGTCCCTCGTCTGAGAACACATATCATTTCTACAAGGGAAAAAGTAGAATGTTCTGGGTGTATTGCAGGCTCTTATCCTTAGGCGACAACATATCTTCCTCTCTCCCTATCACAAATGAATTATATTCATATCCTGCATCAACTCAACATGATTTTTTGTCTTATGCAACTTCAACAGCTCAACAAAATGAAAATTTAGCACCTCACTTTCACATGCCAACTCCCACTAATATTCAACCAATGGTAACTAGAGGTAAAGAAGGCATAAGGAAACCGAACCCCAGTTATGCTCTTTTGATTCATAAATTTCCATATCCAAAAACCCAAGCCGTGATTGAAGCTTTAAAAGGTGAAGGATGGATAGAACAATGGAAGAGGAAATATAAAATTACTTTGAAACAAATACTTGGTCCTTAATTTCCTACACACAAGAACTACATGTTCTAGGTGGTAAATGGGTCTTCAGACCCAAGATTAAGGCTGATGGAACTCTAGATAAACTCAAAGCTAGATTGGTAGTAAAAGGATTCAACCAAGAAGAAGGCATTGACTATTTGGAAACATACAGTCCAATAGTGAGAAAAGCAACAATGAGGCTTGTGCTACATGTGGCTATAGTTATGCAATGGGAGTTAAAACAAATGGATGTAAAGAATGCAATTTTACATGGTGATATACATGAAGATGTCTATATGACTCAACATGTTGGCTTTGTGGATAAATCTAAACAAAATCATGTTTATAAGATGCAAAAATCTATTTATGGTCTCAAGCAATCTCCAAGAACATAGTTTTACAAGGTCAATAACTTTCTACTTGAATTTGGTTTTATCTGCAACAAGACGGATCCTTCACTCTTCATCTACACACACAACAAAGATGTGATTCTATTGTCATTACTGAAAGTAGTTCCTCCCTGCTCACATCTCTGCTTCTTCAACTTAACAAACAATTTTGAATGAAAAACCTTGGCCAAGTCCACTATTTTCTTGTCATCCAAGCATAGTTCCATCTAGAGGGGTTGTTCTTGTCTCAACAAAGGTGCAGAGGATTTGTTAGTGGCAGCACAAATGGAAGACTGTGCACCTATGCCCACACATTTATCTCTTCAGCTTGGCAGAGAATAAGATCGTACTTAACTGTTTTATGATTCCACATATTTCATAGGCTTGGCAAATAAGTTTCCAAATCTCACTTTAAAAATGCATGAAATTCTATTTGCAGTGAATTTTTGTTTAGCTTAAATTGTATGCTCCTACAATCTTAGACTTCGCTCTTCTCAACCGTCTATTAAGATATGTAAAAGGAGCAGTTTCTATGAGCATATTCGTCAGCCAAAACACAAACTCTACTATTTGATAGTACTCTAATTGATCAACAAAAACCAGAAGCAGTGACCAATCATGTGATATCAAAAACGGTTGAAAGAGCTGGGGAAGTGAAGCTGCAGGAAACCCCTGTAACCATGACGCAGTTGAGAATCCCGCTTCTCAGATCGGCAAAGGTGCAGAAGCAGTACTCAAACCCAACCCAACACGCAAGGGACAAAACCCTGAGTACTTTCGGAAAAAGGAGTCAAAGGAAGAAGAACTAATGTCGTGTTTTATTGGAATATCTGCGGATTCAACAAGCCAAGAAAACATTCATTCTTCAAAGAACTGATAAATAAGAACTCACTGGGTTTTGGAGCCCTTTTGGAAACAAGAGTTGCAAAAGACAAAGCGGATTTGATTGTAAAATCCACATTCAAGGACTGGTCAATGGAAACTAACTACGAGTTTAACTAGCTGGGAAGAATCTGGGTATTGTGGAGCAAATCAGTCTCGCTAACAATGGTTTGTAAGTCAAATCAGTTGATAACCTGTATAGTTAAGACCAGGGTCACTCAGAGGAGATATTTTGTACATTCGTCTATGCATCAAATTCTTTGGAGGAAAGACGAGAGCTCTGGGCTGACTTGAAGGCTCAGTCTGACGCCTTTCGGCACAGAGGCTTACCTTGGTTATGCGTTGGAGACTTTAATGAAATCCTTGACATCTCAGAACATTTAGCAGCAAACGTCACGCAGATTAACTCTCCAGGAATGTTGGAATTTCGTGATACAGTGTGGCATTGTCATCTAATGGATATGACCTTCCACGTACCAGCTTACACTTGGTGCAACAAACGAGAAGAGGGGCTGATATGCAAAAAGCTGGATCGAGCCCTTGTGAATAATGATTGGCTACAGAGACCTTCGAGCTCTTACTGTAAATTCGAAGGCAGAGGATGTTCTTGATCATGTCTGTGGTTTTATCTCACTATACAGAACACCGCACAAACCGAAAGTTCTCTTTAAGATAGTAAATGCAGTAATCGATATTGCTGGGTTCAAAGACCTTTTGGAGAACTACTAGTCCAATACGGCTGCTCTATACTCGTCTACCTCTGCAATTTTCCGTCTTTAGAAGAAGTTAAAGCAGCTTAAGCCAATCATCAGGGGGTTTAGCAGAGAAAAAACTCACCACTTGACAAGGAGAAAAGAGGAGGCTTATAATTTGCTGTGGGCAAAGTAGACAGCCACTCTTAGCAATCCAAATGAGCAAAGCTTAATGGAGGAAACTCAGGCTCTTGATGCTTGGGAAAGAGTGGCGACGGTGGAAGAGAGTTTCCTAAGGCAGAAGGCGAAGCTCCATTGGGTAAAGGTTGGAAGCAAAAATAACCGGTACTTTTACAATGCGATTAAGGAACGAGAAGCAAGAAACTTGATTTTTGAGATAAGGTCTCCGGAAAACGAAAATTTTCATCACGGGAGGACACTAAGGCTGAAGCAGTCAGATATTTTTCAAGCTTTTTCAAGGACCCGCATTCAAATGATGATGTGATACAGGCGATGGAGCTGCCACAGATTTTAAATTTCCAATGTTCCGCGGAAATGAGAAGTGAGCTGATCTCAGAAGTTTCAGACTTGGAAATAAAGCAAGTTCTATTTTCAATGCCAAAAAACAAATCTCTAGGGCCAGATGGTTACACGGTAGAGTTCTATAAGGAGATGTGGTCTATCATTGGGAATGACTTCACGGTGGCGGTGAAATCTTTCTTCACCTTCGGTTTCTTACCGAGAGACCTAAACTCCATGATACTTGCGTTAATTCCGAAAAAGACAGGGACTCTAGGAATGAGAGACTTCAGACCAATATCTTGTTGCAACGTGATATATAAGGTGATCTAAAAAATCATAGCAAATCGTCTTCAACGGATTCTCCCACACTTTATATCTCAAAGATTATCATAAACCAAACATCTCATCCATATGTGCTATGAAGATAGATATTAAAAAGGCTTTTGACTCGGTAAACTGGGATTTTTTCATCAAGTTGCTACGAACAATGCAGTTACCGGAAGTCTTTGTAAGGTGGATTGAGTTGTGCGTTACCACACCCTTATTCTCGGTTCAGATAAATGGGGAGTTGACTGTGTTTTTCAGGAGCGAAAGAGGACTACATCAGGGATGTTCTCTCTCTCCTTATCTCTTTGTAATCTGCATGAATTTTCTGTTCCTAATGTTGGACAAAGCCGCCAGAAATGGGGAATTTGGATACCACCCTAGTTGTCGAAGTTTGAATATAACGCATCTTTGTTTCGCATATGACATCATGGTATTTACGGATGGGAAGGTCAGATCAATCAAGGGTATTTTGGAAGTCTTCAAGAACTTTGCTCGGATATTGGGGCTTGACATAAGCTTGGAAAAAAGTGTTGTTTATTACCAGCATCACATCGGAAACTCGGGAATCGTTGAATGAGTTTCTCTTTGAAATTGGGACACTACCAGTGAAATATCGGCTTCTGACTACCAGCTCCTTATAGAGAAATTTCGATCCCACATTAGCTCCTAGAAAAACCGCTTTCTCTCCTTTGTAGGTAGGTTGCAACTCCTCTCCTCGGTAATAACAAGCTTAACAAATTTTTGGATCGCTGCATTTAGACTTCCAAGAGCTTGCATAAGAGAGAATGAAAAAATAGCCTCTGCATTTTTATGGTCTGGTCCGGCTCTAAACTCAAAGAAGGCGAAGGTGGCTTGGGTGGATGTGTGTAGACCTAAGCCAGAGGGAGGCCTCAGACTCAAATCTATGGTTGAAGCCAACAAGGTGAACTGCTACAAACTAATTTGGCGGCTAGTCTCATCAAAAAACTCTCTATGGGTGAATTGGATAAAGAAAAATCTGGTTAGGAAAGGCTCGTTCTGGTCGGATAAAGCTACAAAGTCTAGGGAATCATGGATGTGGAGAAAAATGCTCAAGTATCGTAACTCGGCGAAAGTATACCACAAGGTTGAGGTATGTAATGGTTCTCGAACATCCTTTTGGTATGATGAGTGGAGCTCTCTTGGGAGATTGATTGATGTGCTAGGAGAAAGGGGGTTCATTGAGATGGGAATTAAGGAGGGTGATACGTTATTGGAAGTGCTTGGAAGCCACAGACCCAGGCGAAGAAGACCGTCAATCTTAGCATAAATAGAAGCCGAGATCAGCAAGGTAAGGGATGGGGGACTCCTCCGGGAAGATATTGACCTCTGGAGACACGGGGATGACAGATTTAAGATGCAGTTTTCAGCCAAAGAAACATGGAATCAAGTCCGAAAGGTCCATAGTCGAAATTCATGGTACAAGGCGGTGTGGCACTCACATGTTACTCCGAAATACTCATTTATTTTTTGGTTTGCTGCTCAAAACCGACTGGCAACGGGGGATAGAATGCTTACTTGGTCTCCAAACATCTCGGCAAAATGCGTCTTCTGCTTAGAACCCATAGAGACTCGGGACCACATATTCTTCTTCTTCCACTTCACATCACAAATCTGGTACAAGTTAGCCTATGGACTTCTTCGCCAAGTCTTCACCACCCAATTCACAGGTCTGATGACGTTGTTTCATGCTAAGAGAAACAAGACAATGGAAGACTTCCTTGCAAGGTATACGTTTCACGCACTCACACACACCCTATGGAGAGAAAGAAATCAAAGAAGGCATGGGAGTACATATTATTTAGAAAACAGTTACATATTATTATTATTATGTAAACATGGTTTTTCTTTTAAATATAATTTCACATACTATTTAGAAAAAAAAATAGGCATCCTGTTTTTTAATTTCTTTTTGGTTTGTGGTTATAATTTTCTGCTTTTTTTAATTAAAATAACAAAAAGGACATAATACGGTTTATGATATAGCTTCAGTTTAGTTTTTCCGGTTTCCATTTTTTCTTGTTTGAAAAAGGTAAAACAATAACAAAAGGTTGATATGGTTTGGTTTCAGTTCGATTAAAAATTGGTTTTGTTCCGTTTGTATCCGGGGAAGAAATAACCTTAAAATAGTAACAAGGTATTAATTTAAGTTTATATTATGCTAATTTTGGACCCTCATACTTTAATTAAAAAACATATTTATACTTCATTTATATTTTACAAATTACACATTTTATTTTAATTTTCTATTCGTATAAAATTATAAAAAGATTAATACACTTGGAGAAAAATTTCAGCAATTAGAAATCAGTCTAACACAACCCAAGACATGGACTAATGCATCTTAAACAAACATATGAAGAAGTCATCTTTCGCATTACCGCTATCTACTCACTCACATTCTCCTATGGCATGTTATACAAAGCCATTGCGTTGACTATATGCACGTGGAACATGCGATTTATGGAAAATAGAAACTTTATAAGAATAGAAACTATGCCAAATAAGAACTAGGTTTTCTTGATTTATGGTTTTCTGAAACTATGTTAGGAATACTGTCAGTTTCAAACAAAGATTTTGCCACCGCCCAATTCCAAAAGCAGATTACCGATGAACTGTAAAGAGTTACAAAACTATATGAGATAGCCTCCAACCGAAATCTGTGCTGAATTTGAAGGTAACCCTAATCTAGTTTCAAAATATTCTAAATCCAAAACCCTATTTCTTATTTGGGAGAAATTTCTTATTTTAGAAAGTTTATATTGTTAAAAAGTTTCTATTTTGAAAATGTTTCTACTTTATGACTCACTGAAGAGAAGTCCTAGGAGATATAATATCTATATCGAAGTTATGAGACTACTTCGCCAGTCAAAAAAGGCGTTGGACCCATTACAGAAAAATATTCTAAAATGTTAAATAATTTATCGACCTCTCTGTAAACGCTTTCGACGAGACAATGTCCATGTGTTACATGACTTGCATTCCAATATTCACCTCCAAAAATAGGAGATAAAGATATGCATCACTAGACTTTAAGAATATATAGATATTCACTGTTCCTTCGCATTAAAAGAATCATTAAAACCAATCAACGTTAACCTAACATTTTAACAAAATACAGGTGGAGAAGATTTAATTAAACTCCTTTGTTAAATGTTATTGAAAGCTGTGTCGAGTCCCGGACATCTAGGATGCTCCATTTTCTCTGGATAGCACTCAGGAGACTTAAACCTGTATTTTAGGGTTTTTAACACGATACCTGACTTTGTACTATGCTTTGGTAATCTTTTTTTTTATATCGCTGACGTCTCACACGTAATGTCTTTTATCAACATACATTGAGTATTATTGGCTGAAAATAAAGTAAATTGTTCCTTTTTATTCGTAAGGAAATTATTTTCAATACCTCAAAATTACTGAAATAATAAAATATCTCAACGCGTAAAAAGGTAAAATAATAAACTATATCTATCAGTGGTCCTATAGTATTTATGACCATATAATACATATTGCTAGTATACAATACATATTAATTCAAAAATTGAAAAATAATCTTCATTTACACAAAAATAGCTAATCGCATGTCATCTTCATCAGTACAGAAATAAGTTGTTTCAAATGATCGAAGAAACTAAAAATTTTACTTTTATACATACTTTTTATATTTATTAAATTATATTAGAAAAAACAACGTTCGTTACAAATTAATGCATGCTTTTTTGTTGTTTTTAAACACAATTCCAAAGAAGATTTTTATCCTTGATTTGTCTTGACGCAAAATACAATTGAATGCCACCTGCATACTTCAAGTCTCCATCATTCCGAATTGTGCTTAACCGGTTTTAAATGTTTTATCAATCAATTTCACAAGCTTCTGAGTTGGAGATGGTTGTTCGCAATGCCTTCTATCATTTTTTTTCTCTCCAAGTGGAGTGGATAGTGTTTTGGTACACATACCTTAAGATAAATGTTTTTGTTTTCTCAAGATTGTTGTCGCAAATGAGCTTGAGGATCTCCCTCCAGTTTGCTAGGAACTTATCAAGGAAAACCCCTCTCACTAGTTCCTCCCATACCAATGAGAAAGAACACAAGAAGAAGAGATGGTCCCTTGTCTCCCTCGGATTCTGACAAAAGACGCAGCTCGTATCCGCATTTCGATTCCAATTTATCATCCTCTCTACTATTGCAATTCTTTTCTTTGTAACTAGCCAAATGATGAAAGAGTACTTAGGGTGGAAAAGAGAATCATATCCCTTTGTAAGCTTCCATCAAAGGCTTAGAATTACGAATCTGAGACCACGTTTCTTTTGATGTGAACTTCTTATGATAGTGATCATTTTTTTCTTTCCATAAAGCGGCATTCCCCCTCTATCCAGTTTAGTCTCTGTTTTCTTACTTCCTCTTCGGCAAAAGTTAAAAAACTGGGTCTATGTTTTCTTTTCCAATTCATAGCCATCACCTCTTCCATTGTGGTAAATATTAGAATCCTCAGATCAATACAACCTCTCTTTCCAAGCTTCTCATAACCACAGCCAAAAGAACTCCAAAAATCAAAGCAAAACGAAGTAGACTCATTATTTATAACCTCAACTCTATGAAATTGTTTAGCTTTGTCGCGGTACTTTTATGTGTTTGAACTATATAAGATTTTGAAATCCTATTAAAATATAGATCCTTGAGAATAAAGGATTGCAGCTTATTGATGATATGTTTACTCCAATTAACACTCTTGAATTTGAGTAGAATTCTGAATTACTTTTTCGGTTTTAATGGTAAAATAGAACTTTTTGGTTCTAATATTGATAGTTTTTTTTGTTTCGAGTTTTTAACTATACAAATTTAAAAACAAATTGTCAGAATCTACAATCGGTCAATATTTGCTATTTCTATTAGTCTTTAAAAAAAATTGGGTCAAAGTGATTTTAAATTTATAACACTTTTTATTACTATTATTTTCTTGTTATACTATATACTATTTTTATTAGTTGATCACATGCGTAGGTGAATCCTTATTTAATTATTTATAATTAACGACAAAGGTTATTTTTCATCAAAAGCAACTACTTTCCCCCCAACCATATCACTGCCTCCTATATGGCCATTGAGATCTGCCCAGCGCCAGTGCCCAGCCATCTAACCCCCCCCCCCCCCCCCCCTTTTTTTAATTTTGTTTAACCTATTATATTTGAATGCCCACTAAAGATGTTTGGGTTTAATTGAGTCTGTAGGCTGATGCCATTGAATACTTTTATCTTTTATGCAACCATAAATTATGGAATTGCTGAAACTATCGTATATCTTGTATGGCTACGAAAAGTTTGAGCTTGTTTTGTGAGACTTACCTGAAAAGGTTATGTAGTATTTTAGAGTTGATTCTATTGGTTTGTTATAACAGTCATTCATTGGTTCTGTTTCATTGGTTTTTAGTCTTGTATATAAACAATTTGTATATTGTGTGAATTAATGAAACTGAAACTGACACCGAAACCATTTATTAGTTTCTTCTAAAATGGTCTTAGAGCTCAACTAAATTTGTTCCGGGCCTATATTTAAACTTAACCTTATTTCTATTGTGATTTTTCTCGATCTTTGTTTCTTTTTTTGTGAGTTCTTGTTCATGTGGAAACGAGAAGTAAAGGCACAATATTACATTTTAATGACAGATCCGGAAACTATTTTGTCCAATCCAGCTCGATCTTCTTAGGTTGCATTCGCCGATCACATGTTCTTTGGCACGTACATGTTTTATTCTGAATGAGGTTAATTTGTAAAATATATGATAGTTTTCAGTATTTCAGTGATGCAACAGAGATCTGGATATATCTTTCGAGCAATTTCTTATCAGTAATATGCCTTGCAAAGCTAGAGCAAGTGCATTATGGCACTTCCAAAAGATTATATGGAGTTATCAATCTATTATAGTAAGATATAGAACACTATGGTAATATCTGGCTAGCACTTAATCGAAGAAAGTTTGTAAATGAAAATCTGAAAATGTACAAGAATTGCTTGAGTAAGCATACACAAATCAAATCATCTATTTCTTATGGAGTTGAATAATTATTTTGCAAACATTCGTTGTTAAACCATTAATAAAAAGCATAGATTAGTTTTCAGTGACATCTACATCATGTTTAATCCTGATTTGTGTCCAACCATAACCTGTTTAATCATGTTGATCTAAATATATTGGAGGGTCCTAGAATTAAATCTCTTTGAAAGATGAGATATTCTCCTTGTTTTGTGTGTCCTCGACGAAAGTGAATTGAAGTTACTTGTTAGACTAAGCCCCAGAGGTAAGGATGAATTAAAGAAGTGTGTGGAATGGGTGTAACACCCAATCCCACGGTATTATCAGTCCTAAGGCTTGTTAAAAGTCTATTAAGCCTAAATCGTAAACTAATGAAGAGACATATATAAAGAAACAATTGGGTTTTGCAATATCAATTTTGTGTCTCAGTGTGAGAAACTGACATGAGAGAGGAAGAAAGAAAATAGAGAAGAAGAGAAAGAAAAAGAAAAAGAAAGAGAAAACTGAGAAGATAAAGAAATAGCGTGGTGTGGGAACACAAAGAAATTGATGAAGAGGAGATCATGGATATGATGGATAATCGATCTGTAACACCCATCCTGTAACACAACGTGTTTTTCCTTGGTCACACCTATAATACTTTCTTCAAAAATTCACCAAATGATTAGAGTTTCAAATCGCGAATGCTAACCTAAGGAAAAAGAAACAAATGGATGAGTAATGAATTATTTAATGAAAAGATTTTTTCTGCCCATTAGAAACATAGAACATTTTTTAATCTTATCCAATAATCATCAAAACACATAAACCTAAACACTAGTAAACATATAGCATGTATTTCTCGACAAATTATAACATATTTGACATTTTTTTTGCACATAGCATGAAGTCCATACATCGGAAGATTTAACCATCCTCGTGATGACTTTTAGAACCTCATGAGTGGAGGCCGGCCCTCGGGGCTTAGACACTCCCATTCCATGCTTGTCAGCCGTTCTTGACCTGCAAGTTATCTCGTTGGCCTATCTCATACATACATACATATATACATACTCGTACTTGACACCATTATAAATATCATAACATCATTATCAAACATTATAATTATACATATCAAACATCAACTCAACAATCATTAAAACATGTCATTACTTATTCAATTTTAAGCAAGAAGATCTAAACCTACATGTCAATGATCTATGAAGCATAACAAAAGAAAATATCTCCATACTTATGCAAATCACACATTCACCTTAGCTACTAGATAACAGAGAAACTCATGATTTATTTTTTTCCTTTTCTTGGAATATATTTACTGTGCCTGGAAGAATCACAAACGCGTTACGAAAACCTTGACTTAGAACATTCTTAAAATAGAAAGTTTCCAAAATAAAAATTTTCTAAAAATGGGAACTATACCAAATAAGAACTAGGTTTTCATGATTTATGATTTTCTTAAACTATGTTAGAATGATTTTCTTAAACTATGTTAGAATTACTGCCGTCCAATTTCTGAAGCAAAATTACCGCTGAACTGTAAAAAATTAGAAAACAATATGAGATAAGCTCCAACCGAAATCTATACTGAATTTTAAGGTAACCCTAATCTAGTTTCAAAATATCCTAGATCCAAAAACCCTATTTCTTATTTGGGAAAGTTCATAATTTAGAAAATTTCTATTTTATTTTATGACTCACTTAGGAGAAGTTATGAGAATACTTCGCCAGTCAAAAAGGCGTTGGACCCATTACAGAAAAATATTCTAAAATGTTAAACAATTTATCGACCTCTCTGTAAACGCTTTCGACGAGACAATGTCCATGTGTTACATGACTTGCATTCCAATATTCACCTCCAAAAATAGGAGATAAAGATATGCATCACTAGACTTTAAGAATATATAGTTTTCACTGTTCCTTCGCATTAAAAGAATCATTAAAACCAATCAACGTTAACCTAACATTTTAACAAAATACAGGTGAAGAAGATTTAATTAAACTCCTTTGTTAAATGTTATTGAAAGCTGTGTCGAGTCCCGGACATCTAGGATGCTCCATTTTCTCTGGATAGCACTCAGGAGACTTAAACCTGTATTTTAGGGTTTTTAACACGATACCTGACTTTGTACTATGCTTTTGGTAATCTTTTTTTTTTATCGCAGACGTCCCACACGTATAGTCTTTTATCAACATACCTTGAGCATTATTGGCTGAAAATAAAGTATATTATTTCCTTTTTATTCGTAAGGAAATTATTTTCAATACCTCAAAATTATTGAAATAATAAAATATCTCAATGGGTAAAAAGCTCAAATAATAAAATATATCTATCAATGGTCCTATAGTATTTATGACCATATAATACATATGGTTACTATACAATACATATTAATTCAAAAATTGAAAAAATAATCTTCATTCACACAAAAATAGCTAATCGCATGTCATCATCATCCGTACAGAAATAAGTTTTTTCTCCCTATCATTTTCTGCTTTCGAGCTTTTAAAAACTTATTCAAATGATCGAAGAAACTAATAAATTTTACTTTTATAAAAAAATTTTGAATTTATCTTAAATTATATTAGAGAAAACCAACGTTCGTTACAAATTAATGCATGTTTTTTTTGTTTTTAAACACAACTCCAAAGAAGATTTTTATTCCTGATTTTTCTTAACGCAAATTACAATTGAATGCCACCTGCATACTCCAAGTCTCCATTACTCCGAATTATGCTTAACCGGTTTTAAATGTTTTGTCAATCAATTTCACAAGCTTCTGGGTTGGAGATGGTTGTTCGCCATGTCTTCTATCATTTTTTCCCTCCAAGTGGAGTGGATAGTGTTTTGGTACACATACCTTAAGATAAATGTTTTTGTTTTGTCAAGGTTGTTGTCACAAATGAGCTTGAGGATCTCCCTCCAGTTTGCTAGGAACTTATCAAGGAAAACCCCTTTCACTAGTTTCTCCCATACCAATCAAAAAGAACATAAGAAGAAGAGATGGTCCCTTGTCTCCATCGGATTCTGACAAAGACGCAGCTCGTATCCGCATTTCGATTCCAATTTATCATCCTCTCTACTATTGCGATTCTTTTCTTTGTAACTAGCCAAATGATGAAAGAGTACTTAGGGGTGGAAAAGAAAATCATATCCCTTTGTAACCTTCCATCAAAGGCTTAGAATTACGAATCTGAGGCCACGTTTCTTTTGATGTGAACTTCTTATGATAGTAATCATTTTTTTCTTTCCATAAAGCAGTGTCGCATTCTCCCTCTATCCAGTTTAGTCTTTGTTTTCTTACTTACTCTTCGACAAAATTTAAAAAATTGGTCTATGTTTTCTTTTCCAATTTATAGCCATCACCTCTTTTCCCAAACTTCTCATAAACACATCCAAAAGAGCTCCAAGAATCAAAGCAAAACGAAGTAGACTCACCATTTATAACCTCAACTCTATGAAATTGTTTAGCTTTGTCGCGGTACTTTTATGTATTTAAACTATATAAGATTTTGAAATCCTATTAAAATATAGATCCTTGAAAATAAAGGTTGCAGCTTATTGATGATAAGTTTACTCCAATTAACACTCTTGACTTTGAGTAGAATTCTGAATTACATTTTCGGTTTTAATGGTAAAATAGAACTTTTTGGTTCTAATATTGATAGTTTTCTTTTTGTTTCGACTTTTTAACTATGCAAATTAAAAAACAAATTGTCAGAATCGACAATCGGTCAATATTTGCTATTTCTATTAGTCTTTAAAAAAAATGGGTCGAAGTGTTTTTAAATTTAAAACACTATTTTTATTATTATTATTTTCTTGTTATAGGATATACTATTTTTATTAGTTGATCACATGCGTAGGTGAATCCTTATTTAATTATTTATGATTAACGACAGTTATTTTTCATCAAAAGCAACTACTTTTCCCCCAACCATATCACTGCTTCCTACATGACCATCGATATCTGCCCAGCGCCCAGCCCCCAGCGCACAACTCCCAGCCATCTAACCCCCCCCCCCCTTTATTTTTTTAACTTATTAATTTTTTTAAATAATATATAAAATTATATTAAAAATCCGTTTTACATAGATTGCAACTATACACCAATAAAGCTGAATAATAAAGTTCTCTGAGATAAATCTATAAATGGCAACCTCATTAAAATCCAAAAAATGGAAAACCCATTTGGGAGAAAACCATTCCCAGGAAAAAGAGTACACGCACACCATTTACGATTGAGTTGAAAATATTAAATCCCAATAAAACTTCAAACCCTTGTAGCAAACCATATCTGCAAACTGTCAGTCATAATTCCTTAAAGTTGTAGAACCGGGAGCCTGTTTCGAACTATCCTTCATACCTCGCGAACCAGGGTATCTATGTGGCGTGGGACGTTACAATGTCTACGTTGATTTCTTTTTGTCCATAAAATGTATGTTAACGCATGAATGGTGTACTTAGCCACAAAGCTTCTATCTTCTTGCTTTCCGTAATATGAAAAAGTGATCAAGTTGTTGAATTGTGATGTGTATTCTTGACGCAGCAGTCTATATGCAAGCTTATACCAAATTTTTGATGTAAGGGGACATGCGAAGAAAATATGATCTCGAGTCTCTAGGGGATCTGAGCAGAACACACACTTTTCTAAATTAGTGGCTGACCAAGCGAGTATTCTATCTCCAGTTGCCAAACGTTTTAGGGCAGCTAGCCACATAATAAATGAATACTTCGGAGTAGCATGCGAAAACTAGACAGCCTTGTACCATGAATTCCGGGAACGTACCTCCCTCAATTGATTCCATGTCTCCTTAGATGAGAACTGATATTTAAACCTATCACCCTTATATCTCCATAAAGCTACATCCTCGTCTAAGTAAGCACAGTCCCAGACCTTTTCTATTTCAACTTCAATATGTGCCAGAGCTTGAGGTCTTCTTCGTCTAGGTCTGTTATTTACTTACACCTCTGCCAAAGTATCAACAGTCTTAATCCCCATGTCAATAAATCCTCTTTCCCCCAATACATCTATTAATCTGCCAAGTGAACACCAATCATCATACAAAAATGAAGTGTGAGAACCACTACGTACCATAACCTTGTCATAGCCTTTTGTGGAGTTGCGATACTTGAGGATTTTTCACCACATCCAAAAGCCTCCTGTCTTGGTAACTTTTTTCGACCAGAAAAAACCTTTGCGAATCAGGTTTTTCTTTACCCAGTTAACCCATAAAGAATCCATTGAAGAGACCAACCACCAGATCAGTTTGTAACATTTCACCTTATTCACCTCGACCAACAATTTCAGGCCAAGCCCCCCTCTGGCTTTGGCCTACAAACATCACACCAAACCACCTTGGTTTTCTTAGAATTCAAAGCCGGTCCAGACCATAAGAAAGCCGAGGTAACTTTCTCAATCTCCCTTATGTACACTTTTGGTAGTCTAAACGCTGCAATCCAAAAATTCATTAAGCTTACTATTACCAAATAGAGGAGTTGTAATCTACCTGCGAAAGAAAGATAGCGATTCTTCCATGAGCTGATGCGTGTTCGGATTTTTTCAATAAGCGGTTGGTAGTCGAAGCTTGACATTCGCTTTGTTAATAGAGGAAGTCCTAGATACTTCACCGGTAAACTTTCAATATCAAAAGGAAACTCATTCGACAAATCCCGAGTTTCCAACGAGATTCCAGTGACAAACAATGTTGTTTTTCCAGACTTATATCTAATCCCTAGATTCGAGCGAATCTCTCAAATACAGCAAGAATACCCCTGATTGAGCGGACCTTCTCATCTAAAAATACCATGATATCGTCCGCGAAACAGAAATGAGTAATACTTAAACTCCTACAACTCGGATGATACTCAAACTCACCATTCCTTGTGGCCTCGTCTAGTATTAATGATAAGACATTCATGCAAATAACGAATAGATAAGGGGAGAGAGAACAACGTTGTCGCAACCCTTTCTCACTTCTGAAAAACCCAGCCAGCTTCCTATTTACCTGTACCGAGAATGATGGTATGGTAACACACAACTCAATCACTTAACAAACATTTCTGGCAACTGCATTATTCTCAACAGATTGACGAAAAAAGTCCAGTTCACCGAATCAAAAGCTTTAGTTATATCAATCTTCATGGTACATCTAGAAGTAATATCCGGCTTATGATAATTCTCTACCAACTCAGACTATTATTTTTGAATGCCCACAAAAGATGTTTGGCTCTACTTTAGTCCGTAGGCTGATGACATTGAATACTTTATCTTTTATGCAACCGTAAATTATGGAATTGCTTAAACTATCTTATATCTTGTATGGCTACGAAAAGTTTGAGCTTGTTTTGTGATACTTACCTGAAAAGGTTAAATAGTATTTTAGAGTTGATTCTATTGGTTTGTTATAACAGTTATTCATTGGTTCTGTTTCATTGGTTTTTAGTCTTGTATATAAACAGTTTGTATATTGTGTGAACTAACGAAACTGAAACTGACACCGAAACCATTTATTAGTTTCTTCTGAAATGGTCTTAAGAGCTCCACTAAATTTGTTCCGCGCCTATATTTAAACTTAACCTTATTTCTATTGTGATTTTCTCGATCTTTGTTTCTCTTTTTTTGAGTTCTTGTTCATGGGGAAACGAGAAGTAAAGGCACAATATTACATTTCCATAACAGATCCGGAAACTATTTTGTCCAATCCAGCTCGATCTTCTTAGGTTGCCTTCGCCCATCACATGTTCTTTGGCACGTACATGTTTTATTCTGAATGAGGTTAATTTGTAAAATATATGATAGTTTTCAGTATTACAATGATGCACCAGAGATCTGGATATATGTTTCGAGCAATTTCATATCAGTAATATGCCTTGCAAAGCTAGAGCAAGTCCATTATGGCACTTCCAAAAGATTATATGGAGTTATCAACCTTTTATAGTAAGATGTAGAACACTATGGTATTATCTGGCTAGCACTTAATCGAAGAAAGTTTGTAAATGAAAATCTGAAAATGTACAATAACTGCTTGAGTAAGCATACACAAGTCAAATCATCTATTTCTTATGGAGTTGAATAATATTTTGCAAACATTCGTTGTTAAACCATTAATAAAAAGCATAGTTTAGTTTTCAGTGACATCTACATCATGTTTAATCCTGATTTATGTGCCACCATAACCTGTTTAATCATGTTGATCTATGTGCCACCATAACCTGATACAAAAATATTTCACAGCACGGAATTGAATCATTAGTCTCTATTTTTTTACACATTATGCTTCCTTTTTTTCTTGTTTAACAATTAAACTATGTTTTTCTCTTTTTATTTTCCTATATAAACAAAAGTTTGACTGAGCAATAAATTTCACAATTCAAAGAAAAAATAAACCACTTCATGAGGCCACAATAAATCGATTTTAAAAACTAATAGTAATTACGTCCTTAATGAAATTAGCAATTTAAACAGAATAATGGGTGACTATGTAATTGATGGTTTGATTGATTTCTTCTTTTTATCTCTGTTCTTTTATTTTTTCTAAAGATAAATTGGCACGTTATATCGTAATGGCAGTAAAATGAGGTAGTTGTTTGTTTCGTCATTCGTATTTATTACTCATGAATGGGGATAGCTACTCCATAAATATGGCATTATCTAAACATTCACTGTTTCTTTGGTAATAATTTAAAGATACACGACAAATAATCGGTGCGGCTTTTTTATTTTCTTTTTTATTTTTTACTTATATATAAAATATCTTAACCATGAAGATTATTAACGTTTATCTGTCCTGGATAAAAAAAACAAAGACAAAGCACATAATTTCTTTTGTGTGTAATATTCAAAGAACAAGAAATCTGATAATGCCCATAAAGTATATATAGTTAAGTGCTTAAATTCAAGTTTTAAGTGTAATAAGTGCCGATTATATCCTTTTGTGAAGAACCAAAATAAAAGAAGAAAATAGCAATCTTGGCTCATTATTCAAAAAGGAGAAAGAGTATTTAAATTGTTTGGTCATCACTTCTCTCTATTCATACTCCAATTTCTATATATATAAACCGACCCAGCTAGAACGAAAGGCCACGACACAACTCAAAATAGAACCAAAGAGTAAAAACTATCAACAAGACTTTTTTTCCTCTCTACTCTTAGGTAATCTCATATGAAGAACATAAAGATGGTTTTCTTCAAGATCTTCTTCATCTCATTAATGGCAGTATTAGCCATTAGGATCTTGAAGATCAACTTAGAAGATCTCCAAACCTTCTTCCTCCACCATATACAAAACAACCTCCAAACCATAACCATTCTCTCGTTTCTTGTCGTTTTTATGTTTGTCCTCTACATGTTAACCCGACCCAAACCCGTTTACCTCGTTGATTTCGCTTGCTATCTCCCACCGTCGCATCTCAAGGTCAGTATCCAAACACTAATGGGATACGCGAGACGCGCAAGAGAAGCAGGCATGTGTTGGAAGAGCAAAGAGAGTGACTATTTAGTTGACTTCCAAGAGAAAATTCTTGAACGTTCAGGTCTTGGTCAAGAAACCTACATCCCTGAGGGTTTTCAGTGCTTCCCTCTTCAGCAAGACATGGCGGCTTCACGTAAAGAGACAGAACAAGTAATATTCGGAGCTCTTGACAATCTTTTTCGCAACACTGGTGTAAAGCCTGGTGATATTGGTATATTGGTTGTGAATTCTAGCACATTTAATCCAACTCCATCACTTGCTTCCATGATTGTGAACAAGTACAAACTCAGAGATAACATCAAGAGTTTGAATCTTGGAGGAATGGGTTGTAGTGCTGGAGTTATAGCTGTTGATGTAGCAAAGGGTTTATTACAAGTTCATAGGAACACTTATGCTATTGTAGTAAGCACAGAGAACATCACTCAGAACTTGTACTTGGGGAAAAACAAATCAATGCTAGTCACAAACTGTTTGTTCCGGGTTGGTGGTGCCGCGGTTCTGCTTTCCAACAGATCTAGAGACCGTGGACGCGCGAAATACGAGCTTGTTCACACGGTAAGGATCCATACCGGAGCGGATGATAGGTCCTTTGAGTGTGCAACACAAGAAGAAGATGAAGATGGTATAATTGGAGTTACCTTGACAAAGAATCTACCTATGGTAGCTGCAAGGACACTTAAGATCAATATTGCGACTTTGGGTCCTCTTGTTCTTCCATTAAAAGAGAAGCTTGCCTTCTTTGTTACATTTGTCAAGAAGAAGTATTTTAAGCCAGAGTTAAAGAATTATACACCCGATTTTAGGCTTGCTTTTGACCATTTCTGCATCCACGCTGGTGGAAGAGCTCTAATAGATGAGTTAGAGAAGAATCTTAAGCTTTCTCCGTTACACGTTGAGGCATCAAGAATGACACTACACAGGTTTGGTAATACTTCTTCGAGCTCAATTTGGTATGAGTTGGCTTACATAGAAGCTAAAGGAAGGATGAAGGAAGGAGACAGGATTTGGCAAATTGCTTTGGGATCAGGTTTTAAGTGTAACAGTTCAGTCTGGGTGGCTCTCCGCAACGTTAAGCCTTCACCCAACAGTCCATGGGAACACTGTATGGATAGATATCCAGTTGAGATTGATATTTAAATTTATGGCTAGGCTCTTTTGGCTAATATTCCAAACTATCTATCTTATTTATTTTTATGGGCCACTTATGATTTATCTTATGTTTTCTTCTATAAAGAGTTTGCATTGTAAGTTTTAGTAAGACGATTGATGAGAATATATTTTCTTTATATAACAGTTAATTATTACAAGAGAACGCGGAATTAGCCACAGAATTTTGTTTGCTCTTTGCTCCGTTAGAATATTTTTAGAATAAGAATAGAGAACAGAGAGATATAGAAAAGAGAATATTTTTTTTTTTTAATGAAATGTACAAAGAGATACAAATATATAGAGATATATTATAAATACAAGATGATTTGCATGAAAAACATGGGTAATCTCCACTCGATACATGAAGAAGAGAGAAGATATTGTGCATTTTGAGCATTAAAGCCACATGACTCTTCTTTGGAACCAGACAATAGTTCCTCTTTGACTAAGTCAATATTAATCATTTCATTAATATTTCAATATTCTCCCTCAAACTTAGCCGCAAAGACACCCAAGGTTAAGATTAGAATTCCGTGAAACATCACCTCATTAAAAACCTTAACAAGGAAAACTCATTGGGATAAAACCTTGATAAGAGAAAAAGAGTATGGTGTCCACAGAGAGATGACATGAGATCAAGATCTTGATGCATAAATTTAAGAACTCCATTTTATGCTTGTTCAAAACAGCTCCAAGTTAAGATATTTTCTTGCTTTGACTTTTGTTGAGGCCTCAATCTTCCTTTATTGAACTGGTACTCCTTTTATCAAGTCCAGCTCCTTTCAACCTCAATCCTCCGTGGGTGTATCCGTTTGAGGAACTCCCCCTTTTGGTCACCACCATGAACTGATCCGCTTTTATTGAGTCCGTCTCCATTCGGTCAATCTTCCTTTCCCATAGTCTTTTTGAATGTATTAAGTACTTGTTCATAGACCCTCCTTGACTCTTCTTTCCCAATATTCTTCTCTTCATATAATACTCTTTAGAGAAATTTTCACGAGCTTACTCCTTTAAACCTTCAACAACAAGATATTTAAAATTTTAAAGTAATTTCCATTAGTGATAAGAAAGTTTTAGATAAGAATTGAGCTTGCAAATTAGAGAAATAAGAGTTTAGAGAGTAGCATTTCTGCTTCTTTGTTGATGGATGGTTAAGAGCTTTGCAAATTAAAGAGTGAAGGATTGGTTGATTTAGTCACATTGGCAACCACCTCGGTCTTCCTCTTGAGTTCACCACGCTTGAGTCCACCACCTTAGTTTATCCCTCAGGTTCTTCCTCTTAGGTTCAATACTTCAGTTAGCCATGATGTACTAAATCCCATTAACCCCCCCCCCCCCGACAAGATTGGCTGGAGTATGACAAAAGACGATCTTGCCATGTAGTACCAATGGCCATATTTTGATATTCCCTCTTAAAAAGATCAAGCTTGCGATGATGTGATTGCACATATTTGCATCTTTGTTAACGATTGTAGGATTTTGTTGAATCAGCCTCATTGACTACTACTTTGGTGTGAAATCTTATTTCACCACGTTTGAGTCCACCACCTCAGTTTACCTCTCGGGTTCTTCCTGTTGAGGTCACCACGCCTTGGATCCACCACCTCGATTTATCCCTCAGGTATCTTTCCCTTTTTGGTCAGCCACATCAGTCAGCCATGAAGGTCATAATTCCAACATGCCCCCCCCCCCCCGCCCCCAAGATCGGCTGGAGAATAAAGAAAGTTGATCTTGGCATGAAGAACATTTTGCACATCATCCCTTGCAAGATAGAAATAAAAACAAAAAATGTATCAATTTTTTCCAATAGTTTAAATTACTTCATATAATAAACAGAATAAACGAACAAATAGAATTAGCAAAAACAGAACATAAAAGAGAATAATTATGAAAAATGATACATATAACCTGATGTCAACCAAGAAAGAGATCGTACACCAAAGACAATCGGATGCGGATCAAAGTGTACACCAAGAAAAAGGGCGTACACCAAACCAGTCTCAATACTCGGATTCTTTTAAGGATACAATAGATCGGATGAGAGCTTCCAAGTCTGACTTCCTCACAACCTTTTCTCCTTGCTTTGATAAACTGGCTTTTCCTTGATCACCAATGGCTCCATGAGAGAGATTGGATTTTGGGTCCTTGTTAAACTTGCTCAACTTAAGATGAGGATGGAGAATACAACATTTATCTTTGATGTGACCCTTCTTCTTGCAATGGTCAAAAACCTATATCTTCCTGTCCTCATGTTTGTATATTCTTTTGTTTGCTATGAGGAGCTCACTTCTTCCACCAAAAAGACCAAGTGAGCCTTGTTTCCTTTGGAATTGAGAACACACGTTTTCAAGGCTTAGGAGCTTGTCAGCCCTTAGGACATGCTTGATGAGGTCATTGAATGATGGATTCAAGTTGAGCAAGAGACCAAAAATCTTATCTTGCTCTCTCCTTTCATTGAGCACAACTAGATCCAATGTATTCAGCCTTAGCATCTCAATTTCGGCCCACAAGGATCTAAACATTTCAAAGTGCTCCTTTGAAATTTCACAATAGGAGTAAGCTTCAAGGATCGATGCTTCAAGAGAGTTTTGGAGAATGTCAAGGACAGTTTGATCTTCTTGAAACCACTTGCCTTCTTTCTCAAGAGCCGCCTCCTCTACTCCTTCTTTTGATGGATTCTTTTCCATCTTTTTCTGGTTTCCTTTGGAGCATGAACTTTTTCAATATGCCTCCAAAGTCCGATTCCACAAACAACGGTTTTTATGGTCCTAGACCACAACAAATAGTTTCTTCCTTTGTGGATAACTCGAATCACCATGGATTTTGAATTTTCCATGATTTTTAACAAATAAAATAAGACATTTAATAAGAGCGCTTTGTTTCATCAAGGCCTTAAGTGCTTATAAAAGCGGACCAAAGTTCTCTTCCCCTTAAGTGCTTATAAAAGCGGACCAAGGTTCTCTTCTTCTTACTTAACAAGCTAAATTAGAGATTTATTAAGAGGACTTTGGAGATAATTTTGTCGATGATAGTAGCTAAGATTTACAAGAAGCTTTCATTAAATGAAAGTAGGGTTAAATTGCAGTTGAGTTACTATCCACTGCTGCTAGGATATGAAGAAAATTTTACTATTTCTGATGATGAGGATGTGTGTGTTTATCTGACGTCCATTGATAAAGAGAATCGTCGATGTATTTTGTTTGTGGAGTTCATCACTATATCGAAACTGCCCGAGAAACTATCGAGAGCGGGCAAAAGTTCTTTTGGTATGAACTATGACGACGAGTTGCATTCAAATGATGGTGAAATTGGAGCTAATGCCATTATTCTATACGTAGAAAAAGAACAAGCAAAACAACAACATGAGGTGATAGTGGATGCTGATGATAATAGTAAAGAGGATGGAACTGTATCACGTGATAAAGGTGTGGATAACGGTATGGATAGATAAGATATGGGTCATGATTATGTTGAGGTTCAACTTGCTGTAGAAAGTAGTGAGTATGTAGACGCATGGGAAGACGGTTTGGATGTGAGTCTGCTTCAAGAATTTCCAAATAGGAAGGCATTGCCAGATGTGGTGGATAGAGCAGTATTTGTTAACAGTTTTGGTTTTGCTATAAAAAGGTTTGATCCGGGACATTTAGTCCAAAAATGTAGTAAAAAGCTATAAATGGGGTTTATGAGCTACAAGGATTCAAAATACATATATTTTCTCGATTAGAAGGTACACCAAGATGCATACATGCTCTCGGGCTAATCAGGGCGACAACAACATGAAGAGGCAAGACACACCACAATTAGTTGCAACTATTTTGCATGAGGATTATCCAGGATAAATGAAAATTCCAACTCCTAGAGTTATCGTGGATCTTGTTAAGACAAAATTAGCTGTGACTATATCATACTCCACAATATTGAGAGGGAGAAATCTAGCTATTAGTCATTTGCATGGTACCCCGGAAGAAAGCTACAAGATGTTATATTGCTATTTGTACATGTTAGAGAAGCACAATGATGGTACAATAACACATGTGAAATTGGATGAGAAAAAAAAATTCAAGTACCTATTCATAGCTTTGGGAGCTAACATTGAAGGGTTTCAAGTCATGAGGAAAGTGATAATTGTGGATGCAACTTTTCTCAAGAACGGATATGGTGGTGTACTAATTTTTGCTAACACTGAAGATCCTAATCGTCACCATTATCCTATAGCGTTTGGTGTACTCGATGATGAGAATGATGCAAGTTGGACATGGTTTATGGAGATGTTGAAAACCGTTATACTGGACTCTCCCTAATTGGTATTTATGAGCGACAGAAATGCAAGGCTAGCGCCATAGGTAATGTGTATCCTCAGGCTCATCATGGGTATTGTATATGGCATTTGTCCCAAAATGTGAAAGGTCATGCTTCTAACGTTAACAAAGACGTAGTTGCATGGAGATTCATCGAGGTGCAGTAGGCATTACACAGTGGCTGATTTCAACTATGCTTATACTTCTTTCAAGACGAGATATTCTTCTGTGGCCGAGTATCTGGAGGAGAGTACCGAGAAAGAAAAATGGGCAAGGTGTTATTTTCAGGAAAAAGATACAACTTAGACACAAGCAACTGTGTGGAATCTTTGAACAGTGTTTTTAAGAACGCAAAGAGGTACTCCTTAATACCCATGCTTGATGCAATCATTAAAACATTTGCTAATTGGTTTAATGAACATCGGAAGGAGGTTGTGTCTGGATTAATTTCAAATAAATTGGTACCTTTAGTGGAGAACTGCATGCATGATTTATGGGATGTTGCTGAGAAATTGATTGTGACGGAGCTAGACAATTCCGAGCTTGAATACAATGTCATCGATAGTAATAGAAAACCTTATTTGGTGAACTTGCTCTTGAAAAGTTGCAGTTGTAGGGTGTTCGATATCGAAAGGTATCCTTGTGTGCACGCATTAGCCGCTTACATTGAATTCCTAAGGCATAATGATAGAGCTCGTGATATCCAATTACATGAGTTGTGTTCAAAATATTATTGTACGGAGTTGTGGGCAATGACGTATCACAGGATAATTTATTTACTGCCGGATATGTCTCATTGGGATCTCCCAGATAACATCAAAAGCAAACATATTATACCTCCGGATCGAAAAGTAAAAACGGGAAGGAAGAAAGTAAAAAAGTTTCCATCGGCTAGGAAACGGTGTCCAAGGACGCAAAATAAAAGGCGGTCGAGACAAGGACTCCAATGGTTGTTAGGAGGAAATTGTACTAGTGTTTGATTTTATCTTCACCGTTTGTAATACTATATATTGGCTCGTACAACTACATTAAATTGGTTTTCCGTTATGTACTGCTATATATTGGTTCTGTGACTACTGCGTAATACATGTATAACTAATGAAAAACTGGAATAACATGTATAACTAATGAAAAACTGGAATAACTTCTATAACTAATGAAAAACTGGAATAACTTGTATAACTAATGAAAAACTGGAATAACTTGTATAACTAATGAAAAACTGGAATAACTGGAATAACTGGTATAACTAGTATAACTGGTATAACTAGTATTCCTTGTATAACTGGTATAACTAGTATTACTTGTATAACTAGTATTACTAGTGTAACTGAGGAAAGTTGATAATGGAAAACAATAATTATGTTACATTTTGTATTAAGAAACAAATTACAATAATACTATATATTTTTAAATTCTTACATAAAATACTAATAAGAATTATATGTTAATCGACTTAAATCAACTGGTATAACTGAAAAATAATTATTATTATTATGTTATAATATTACATTGTGTATTAATAAGGAATTATATGTGTTGTAAAAGCCAGAAATAAATGGTTACAATATGTATTAAGATGGAAATTACAAAAATACTATATATTAAATTTTTATAAAACAATCTACACAATATATTCCTTATACTTTTAAGGTAATTTTTAAAATAATAACCAATTTAAAATATCAAAGTTACAGAAATATATATTTTTAACATATTAATGCATAAAACACTAAGAATGATATGTTAATCGACCTAAATCAACTGTAAAACTTAAAAAAAAAGTTTAAAGGGCACGTAATACTAATTAAAATGGAAAACAACCAAAGCAATACTACTTGGAACTTTGGCGGCGGCGCACATAGAGCATAATACACATGTGGGGACATACATATTTGGTGCCAACACCAAATTTTTTGGTGTCCATCCCCAAAAATTTGGCAAAATTTTTGTTTCTCTTTCTATAATATATTGTCTTTCTTCTCCATTCCCTTCTTCCCAAAGCTCGAAATTTTTTGTTTCTCTTGAATTCTTTTTCCTTCTCAATCACTTTCGGGTAAGATTTTCAATTAAGGTTAGGTCTTGATTTGGTTTTCAATTGTGAATGATTTCGATTATTTGATTTCGATTAAGGTTAGGTATTTGATTTGGATTAAGGTAATCATGGATTCAATCTCGGAGAAGGACCCAAACTACACTGAAATGAAGAGGAACAAAGAGCTATACGACATGCAATTTTTAATAGCCGATGGTGACTATGGCCTTACTTTAACTGTCAATGTGGTGGAAGCATCATCGATGAGACCTCAACCGAAGCGCCCATAGGAAGGAGATACTTTACATGAAATATGTTTAAGATGAGAAGAGGACATCGATTTTATATTAATGGCATTAATGTTAAATATGTGATGCTATATTTGTCTTTATGTACAGAATGATGGCTTACACATTCAGAAATTTTGGGTTCACGCTATCGAAAAAGAGGTGACTAAGTTAAGGAAAGAGTTTGATGAGTAGTCCAAAGAGGGAAGCATCGGACTCCATGAATTGATGGTAAAACAATTGCGTAGGGAGGTGGAAAACAATGCTGAAGAGATTACAAACCTGAAGGAGTTAGTGACTAGACTTGTGGGTCGAATCGAAAAGCTTTTTGGTCCTCGGCCTTGATATAAAAAGAATTCCTTGGTGACTTATCTTTGTTTGTTTTGTAAGACTTAACTATCTTTTGGATTTATCTTTGTTTCTCCTTTGTTTTGAAACACTCTTGTTTTGTAAGATGTTTGATCTTGAATTGTGTCTTTATAGTTCTACAAAGTACTACCAGTAATACAAAAAATAATAGCGTAGTTCTACCCAATATTACTAGTATTACGAATTCAAATTAAAAAATAGCATAATTCTACCCAATATTACCAGTTTTACGTATTCAAATAAAAAATAGCATAGTAACTCCCATTATTACGAATTCAAATACAAAAATAGCATAGTTCTATCCAGTATTACAGTATTACAAATTCAAATTAAAAAAATAGCATAGTAACACCCAATATTACCAGTATTACGTATTCAAATACAAAAAATAGCATAATTCTATCCAGTATTACCAGTATTACGAATTCAAATATAAAATAGCATACTAACACCCAGTATTACCAGTATTATGAATTCAAATACTAAAAAAAATTGAATTCAAATTCACAAAAAAATAGCATAGTTAAAATACATAAAAAATAGCATAGTTAAACAAACCAACATTGTTTTTGAGTTCAGAGACAAAAAAAAACAAGCGCTCATAGTTTTCTTCACACCGCATTGGTCTTCGACATTGTCACTCATGCGTTCGGTTCTCAGCTACTCCAGTCCGTTTAACACCCTTGGTAGGTGGTTATGGGGAAGGACCAACATTATCCTCGTCTGATGGGTCTTTAGAATGAGCAGTGATGGGTTCCTTGCCTGATGGACCTACAGGCGCATGCAAGTATTACCAAGCAATTACCAAGCGAATATAGTTATACTCAGTATTACCAAGTATTACCAAGCAATCGAATACAGTTATATCTGATATTACAAAGTATTACCAAGCAATCGAATACAGTTAAATCTAGTATACCAAATATTACGAAGCAATCGAATACAATTATATGTAGTAAAACCAAGTATTACCAAGAAATCGAATATAGTTATATCTAGTATTACCAAGTATTACCAAGCAATTACCAAGTATTACCTAGTATAGTTCTACATAGTATTACCAAGTATTACCTAGTATAGTTCTACCTAGTTCAACAACATAGTTCTACCTAGTATTACCAAGTATTACAAAGTCTTACCTTTGACTTCTCTTCTAACTCCTTCACAGAATCTTCCAAGGGTCCGAGTCTTTTGTCTAACCCATCAACTTTGTCCACATCTTCCTTCATATGTTATCCCATCCCTTTTATGAGATCCACCAATTCATCAAAAGCCAAATGTCCTAGTCTTTCATTGGTGGCGGCTATTTCCTCGTTCACCGCATCCACATGTGCCTCTCCTAATCGGAAAGCCACATCTTGGTTAAACATTTCGTCAAACAAAATGGTATAGCCTTTATGAAGACGTTGCATCTAACTAGCAATGACGATATCATGGTTATCATCGTCGTCTTCTTCTTCCGTGATTTTTGCTAGAAGCGATTTTTCTTCACCTCTAACTACTAGGATACTATCAATATCCTGTGAACGTAAACAATGACGAAAGATTATAACATAATAAACCAAAATAATTCATATGAAAAAGATTACTGGGATAATTCACCACAGTTCTACCAAGTTCTTCATTTATTTTTGAAAGAGGAATCCCTTTTAATTCGCCTTTCTTGAACCTTTTTGTGCACATCCGAGGATAATTTTCATCTTCGCCTAGATAATCTACATAACACACATATACTTAGAGAGTTAGCTAAGCTACATAACAAACATATACATACAGAGTTAGCTAAGCATAAGAACTAGTAACAATGACTAATACCTCAAATTATTTTTACTAACCTTCCTAGGAATACAGAAACAAGGAATTGACCATAATGAACCCTCTTTGACGGTCCCTCCAAAATGAGTCATTGTATGCTCGATCTCTCGTAGCATATGATCAAATGACAATCTTCCCCAAGGAAAATTCATACAAAACGTGAGATCATCCACATCTCTAAGAAAAAATGGCTCCACGGGCTTAGCATCTTCCCCCATCTTTGTTTCCGCTATAATGATGCTAGATAAGAAGTAGAGGACCACCATCTTCAACCTATCTTGAAAATGTACCACTGGTACCATTTCCTCTAGCTTCTTCTTCACGTCTTGATATCGAATACTTTTCTGCCCCCTAAAATGCCTCTTCAAAAAGGCCTCACTCCCCGGTTGATCATAATCGAGTGGATAGTTGCGGCAGTTTAATCCCGATATCAAGGCTTGTTCCTTTATACAATAGCGGACGGGAACACCATTAACAACAAACCAAGCTTCCTTATTTTTCTCGATGTATGCCGTTCGAAGAAGGAGTATCCACATGCCCATAACCTTGTGGTATTTATCCCTTGGCATGTGGAAAATGTGTTTGAATTGTGGATGTTCCTCAAACCATTTCCTCTCAAACATAGTGAGCGGATGAGTCAAGCCGTCTAGGGTTGTCAAACCTTCATGGATGAAACACCTTGTTGCTAACTTGATTTTCTTCTTATACTCCGTTGGCGGGAAGTACATTCTGAAAGGTTGTAGTGCTACCTCTGACGTTTCGTCCTCGGAACCCTACAACAACTAGTTTTACCAAGTATTACCAAGTTATACCAGTAGTACGAATTAAGATACAAAAAAATATAGTTTTACCAAGTATTAGTAGTATTACAAATAAATCCGACAAGTTTTACCAAGTATTACCAGTATTACAAATAAATTCGACTAGTTTTACCAAGTATTACCAATATTACAAACAAATCCTACTAGTTTTACCAAGTATTACCAGTATTACAAACAAATCCGACTAGTTTTACCAAGTATTACTAATATTACAAACAAATCCAACTAGTTTTACCCAATATTACCACATAAATCCGACTAGTTTTACCAAGTATTACCAGTATTACAAAAACACTAGTTCTACTTATTCCCTAACTAAAACGAATGACATCAAGAGCAATTACTTACCGTTGAGTCAATGGGATCACTCACAGTTCGGCTTGTATCTACTTTGTCTTCATTCTCGCCGACATCCTCATCTTCATCACCATTCTCGTTTGTATCTCCTTCTTCTTCTTCGAAATGTTCTTCACTCTCTTTTCTTCCCTTGTTTTCATTAGAAGCAATATCTTCTCCTTCTTTAATCCATTCGTCTTCTTGAACCAGAGGTTATCCACCTTTAGTAGCTTTGTCTTCTTGAACCGGAGGGAGTTCTCCTTCTTCAATCCTTTTGTCTTCTAGAACCAGAGTCGCGGGTTCTCAACATGAGCAGCAATCTCTTCTCCTTCTTTAATTTGTTTCTTCTTGTTTCTCCAGCTCTTGTTTTCCCATCTTGTCATAACCATTTTCGTTGAAAATCGAGTTAAAATGTCAACAATTGAAGCTAATCGACGCTAGTTAGAGTGCTAGTTATCCTTAGTATTACAAAAAAGGAGAGAAAGAGAGTTTATGGTCGTGATTGTGAGAGAGATTGGAGAAATCGGGAGCAAATTTGAAGAATGAGAGTTAGGTTTCTGGTTTTTATCCGAGTTCTTTTGGGTGGGTGGATAAAACCCAGGTTATCAATGTAATTATCAAAGTTTTCATAGGGCAAATCGTAATATACTATTTTTCAATTAAAATTAATTCAAAATTAAATTCTGTTTTTATAGTGGAGTTTTGATATTTTTGAGAAAGATTTATGACTTTTTCAGACGTTTCCTCTCTGATGCTTTCGGTCTCAATGGTCAATGCAGTTGACTTCTCCGTCGTTGACAACACTGGCGACTCCACCGACGGAAAGAGATTCAGGGAAGAGATCGGCGGAGTTAACTACTGTATGATGGACCTAAAAATCGGAGTTAAGAAATGCGAAGAGAAATCGTATAAAGAAAGTAAGTAAGAACGATTTTAATAATAAAAAGATTTAGAAAAAGACCCGTATAAAACCGATTAGAATCGGAGGCGAGATATGATCTCTGTCCTTAACTCAATAAAGCTCCTGTTAGTGAGACGGATCCACAGAGCTTTTGGAGTCCCAGGATACAACCGATATGAGACCACAACGCTACACTCGGTGTGGAATCTACGAACGTAGACAACTACGATATACTCTAGACGTACCGTTTTCCGAAAGAATGGAGAAACGCTTAGCGAGAGAGTGAAGGATCTTAGAGAGAGTTGTTTTTCGAATGAGTGAATTCTTTAAATGAGACGAGTCCCTTATATAGGCGAGCTCGGAGTGAGTTCAAACGCATGCAATTGATGGTAAGATTTTGTGTTTGCGATCGGTTTTGATTTTTTGTTATAAATAATCAAATCTCGTATTAACCGAAAAAATTAAGAGGATATTTTTAGATAATTTAAAATAAAAAATTATCCAAAAAAAAATGGGCCACTCGACCACGAGACATTCCCAAAGACCCAAAGCCCCAAAGCCCCGAAGCCCTGAAGCCCCGAAGCCCCGAGCCCCGAGCCCCGAGCCCCGAGCCCCGAGCCCCGAGCCCCGAGCCCCGAGCCCCGAGCCCCGAGCCCGAGCCCAAGCCCAAGCCCAAGCCCAAGCCCAAGCCCAAGCCCAAGCCCAAGCCCACGCCCACGCCCACGCCCACGCCCACGCCCACGCCCACGCCCACGCCCACGCCTGCGCCTGGCCTGGCGGTGGTGGTGGTGCACGCGTGTGGTCCGATTCATCCTCTCTCACATGCACCATAAGTCTTAGCCAATTTGAACATTTGTATCACCTTCTAGTCATTTATACTAGAACGAAAAAGTTCGGCTTAAACTATGTGGGACATTTAATAAATCCCACTTACTCACTTACACTCAAATGGATCTATTTTGACACTTAGCCCAAAATCCAATCCATTTCATAAGTTATTTCTTATTCACATTCTCAAATATTTATAAGCCCAATGCTTATAATAATTTAGACCCAACACTGTATACAGTCACTAAGGGCTGCGACAGACTTCACGTGGCGTTTGTTTCAGCAAAATAACCCTTCGGACAGAAGAGCCACTCCTAATATCTCAATGGTTATGGAGAACGGAAATGGTGTTGCGTACAGCTCGCAAGACCAGATACACTTCAATGCGGGATATCTCGCAAGTGTCTTGGGAGATGTAAGGAGAGAATGTAATGGGGTGGTTTCTTTTCTCCTCTTTGGCCGGTTTTCTTTTCTCCTTTTCTCTTCTTCCATGCGATTTCTGCTTCATTTTTCATCTTTCTTCACGCTTTCATCTACCAAATTAAGAAGAACTCTCTCAAAACTTCATCAATTTTGTTGATTCTCGAACCAAAACCTTAGTTTAAGCTTGTCTTTTGAGTAATTCCTACTTCCATCTCCAATTTTTGCTTTTCCCCATTCGATTTCAAGGTATCAAATATGCCTAATCATTGATTTTCTTGGATTAAGCTTTCTCTTTCACTTGATTCAATGCATGAATTGCTCCATTTATATGAATTAGATAGTGATTGATGATAGATATAACCTTTGCATGCTTGAATTTGACTGTTAATTGAAGAAAAATTGAAAAGTTAAGGTTTAGGGTACATATGATTGGGAAAAAAACAATTTGGGGGAAACGAAAGATTGTGGTTTCATTAGATAGGAAATGGTGAATTGAGAGATTTCCTAAGATACTACTTTGTTAGAAAACGAATTGGTGTGAATTTGGATGATTTTTGTCACAAGGATGTGGCTTAAGTTGTGATTAGAGGCTTTTTGACTTTGTTCCTTACATGTTAAAGCTTGATTTTTTTCCCACAATGATTAATGCACAGCTTGATACAGAATTTCAATGTTGATTGATGCTTACTTGCAAAATCATTTAGTATTACTTGTTGATCATTCATGGTCATTAATGCAAGTTGCTAATTTTTTTCTCTAGTATTTGAATTGTCATGTAGATTATCATGACCAAAGCCAGTTAAGCTGATGAAGTGGCAAACAAGTGGAAGAAATCTACGTCCCAATCATCCAAGCAAAAGCTCCTCTTCAACCAAGTAGAAGCAAAGGGAAAGGAAAAAAAATTAAGCATAGTGATGAGGATCGAGAGATAGAGCGTAATGAGAATGAACAAAACAGCTCCGAGAGTGAAGAAGAAATCATTCCAAAGGGCAAGGGAAACGGCAAAAGTGTAGCAAATGGAAAAGGCAAGGTCATGGAGGATGTCAAAGAACCCGAGTGGACTAAAGCTTAATACAATAACCAGCTCAAAGAGATTTCTTTCACCGCCACACGCTACCCCGACCTGAGCTTTCTAACCGAAGCGGGACTCCTTGAAGACGTCGAAGCCATCTTTAATAATATGGGGATCAAGAAGTTCATTTGTTTGGCATACGATACATATGCCGACTTCACCAAGGAGTTCCTTTTAATCTTGAAGGTCAAGATGAATAAGCCTTGGGAAGGAGAATCGGACGATGTAGCATACATCGAGTTCACTATTGGCGGAAAACATTACAAAGTTGACTTCCACGAGTTTGGTCATATATATGGCCTCAAACGAGGGATTCACCTCAACCTCGAGAAGTTCCATCAAGAACCTGCTTTGCTTTGGAACATCATTGGAGTTGGCCCCTATAAGAAAGATTCAACAAAAGCGGCATGAATTCGTCATCCCGCCATCCGATATGTACACAAGGTGCTAGCCCATACTCTATATTGAAGAAGAGAGACAAGATCAGTTACAGAACTAGATATGAGACTCCTTTTGGTGGGTGTCAAACCGTTTATCCCCTAAGCAAACGGAGGTCGAGGTTTCTACACCAACAATGATGATGTGAGTACAGTAGGGATGTTCGTGTATTACCTCTACTATGATCAAGGTTGGGTGACGCAAACCTCGGATATCACACCAACATTGGGAATATGAGGGTTTTTGACACCATTATTCATAGCAAAGGGGATCGAGTTGAGTGGAAAGAGACTTGAGCTCACTAGAATCGACAAGCATTACCTAACAAAGACTTTTTTTCTCGCGGGTGCTTTACATACCTCCTACGTCTACTGGTTCCAGACCAGGGAGAAGAAACAAAAGAAGATCATGTTGCCTAAAGTCAACCTCACCTTGCTCACTCAACGCCAAAATATGCCATTCTACCATGGGCCCGAATTCCTATACAACTCATTAAGGCATGACCCTCTTGCCACCATCCAAAATTCGAAGAAACAAGGCTCAAGCAATAAGTTAGTGGGAACCTCGGCAGCTATAACTTCTTCACCACCTCACCCAGTTTATGGAAGCGCACGGTATAACTTTCATCCCTATGTTTATCCAATCCTCAACCCGAGGAGGTAGTAGATCCTACAACAGACTAAGCTTCAAACGGGGAATTTCAAGTGGATGAAGAAATGGAAGAACGACATTCATTACATTGATTTTTGGAATCATACCCGGACACGCAAGAGCCATCTCGATCTTCATCCTACGAGCCTCACCAAAGAAGGAAGTGACGCCTACACCACCTCTACCATGCTTGAGCAACGAGTCATACTCCTTCTCCTCCACCTATTGGAACTAGGTACATTCCATTTCACTTGTATATATTGTATAAATTTCCATCTTTTTAGTTTTTCTTTTCATTGTGTTTGATTGTGGTGGTCTCTTGCTCAGATTTATCCTCCCACTGAAATGGTGAAAAATAAGTTTGGGAAAAAGACATTGGGATCTAATACTATTTTCTGTTTTGATTTTTTTTCTTGAAAACATACGTATCTACAATGCAATGCATAACTCAAGAGAATAAAATCAAAACAGGAAATAACATTAGATCCCAATGTTTCTTCCCCAAAGTTATTTTGCACCGTCTCGGTGCAAGGAGAAATCCGAGAAAAGGACCACCACAATCAAATACAATGAAAAGAAAAACTAAAAAGATGAAAATATATAAAATATATACAAGTGAAGTGGAATGTACCTAGTTCCAAGAGGTGGAGGAGAAGGAGTCCGACTCATTGCTCGAGCATGGTAGAGGTGGTGTAGGCGATCTTTGTGCACGTCGTTTCCTTCTTTGACGAGACTCGTAGGATGAAGCTTGGGATGGCTCTCGCGTTTCCAGATATGAGTCCGGAACTCAATGAAATGAGTGTGGTTCTTCCATTTCTTCATCCATTTGAAGTTCTTCGTTTGGAGCTTGGTTCGCTACGAAATCCACTACCTCTTGCAAAAATAAAAGAAACATTCTTTTAAATCCAAGAATAACATGTGTAATTTTGCTTTTTATCTTTTTCATATTGATAGATGGGGATCTTTTTCAGTCTCTACAGCAGAAGGATACATGTATTTTCAAACTATTATTGATCATCATACCAGAGTGACATGGTTGTATCTTCTGCGGAACAAGTCAGAGCTTTTACATGTTTTTCCTAATTTCTTAAAGATGATTGAGACTCAATACAAGAAAAAAAAGTTAAAGGTGTTAGATCTGATAATGTACATGAACTGAAAGTTGTCAGGTGATACAAGTCAAAAGGTATTATATCTTACCATTCATGCCCATAAACTCCAAAATATAAAATCAGTGGTTGAACACAGACATCGACACATATTGAATGTAGCACAATTACTCATGTTCCAAGCCAAGATTCCTATAGAGTATTGGGGAGATTGTGTGCTCACTGCTATTTTATTGATAATTTGGTTTCTATTGGTCTTCTTAAAGATAAATCTCCTTAAGAAATTCTTACTTCTAAGAAACCTGATTGTCTTCGTGTTTTTGAAATTTTGTGTTATAGTGCAACATCTTCCAAGAACATGAACACATTTCAACAAGAGACAAAGTTTTTGTATTCCTTGGATATCCATCAGGCTATAAAGGTACAAGCTACTGGATTTGGAAAAAAATAACAAAAATATCTCAAGAAATATGGTATTTCATGAAGCATTCTTTCCATTTGATAAATTTACTTCTGATTTTCCTTCATCGGATTGCTTTGGTAAAGAACATATTTCCAATGTTGTAGTCCCTTCTAAGCTTGTAATTCGGCATTCATAACCAATCAGTTGACTTCTTCGCTTGAGCAAAAGAACTTTGTTCTTCATACTTTATAACTAAAGCTCTATAAGGTGTTGATAATCTGTCATAACTCATGTACTTCGACAATGGATATTGTACACCAGTTGTTGCCATATTTCAATAGTAACCTTCCAAGTATGCATGTGTTTTAGATGTTCTTTTACCATTAATGTCATTGTCTGGAGCTGAAACCACAGGAGGAATATCATCATTGTTATTCACAACTGTAGGAGATTCACTTACAACTACAAGAACATCACTGATAAAATCATCATAATCACTCACTATAGGTTGTCGATGGGTTTATAAAGTCAAACTTAATGTGGATGGGGTTTGAAACGTTACAAGGCAAGACTAGTTGCTAAAGGTTACACGCAATAAGGAGTTAATTTCGTGGATACATTTTTTCCTGTGGAAAAATTGACTATTGTAAAGACTTTATTAGCTTTACCAACTGCAAAGAAATGGAGCATGCATCAATTGGATATATCAAATACATTTCTTAATGATGATATTGAAAAAAAGATTTACATGAATTTGCCACCTGGTTATACACCAAAAGAGGGGAAACATTACCTCTAAATGTCGTTTGTAATTTACAAAAATCTCTTTATGGTTTGAAACAAGTTTCTAGATAGTGGTTTCTAAAATTTAGTTCTACACTAACATTTCTAGGCTTTCAAAAATCTCATGTTGATCACATTTTTTTGTGAGAAATGTTAATGGCTAATATCTTACAGTCCTTGTTTATGTAGACGATATTGTCATTGCTAGCAATGATGATGATGAAGTAGTACAATTAAAAGAAAAATTGAAGAAAACTTTCAAGCTTAGAGATTTAGGTACATTGCAGTATTTTTTTGGTGTAGAAATTGCGAGATCAAATTTCGATATATCTATTTGCCAAAGAACGATTGATAGGAAAGATTGTGTATTTAACCATCACTCGTCCTAACATTATCTTTTTAGTTAAAAAGTTGTGCCAATTCACATCAGTACCAAAAAGTTCTCATATGCAAGTAGAACACAAGGTGATGCATTGCATTAAGGGGACAATTGGAAATGGGTTGTTTATTCAGTTGATTCGGATTTGATGCTTAAAGGCTTTACAAATGCAGATTGGGATTCATGTCCGGATACAAGAAGATCAACCTCTAGTTACTATATGTTTCTTGGAGAATCTTTTATTTCTTGGAAGTCTAAGAAGCAAAATACATTATCACATTCGTTTGCAGAATCCGAGTATAAAGCTATGCAATGTGTAATGTGTTGTGAGAGAAATTGCTTGGCTTGTGAATTTACTCAGGATTTTTGAAGCACCTCAAGACAAACCTGTTACTTTCTTTTGTGATTCAACAACTGCATTACACATTGCAAACAATAATGTTTTCCATGAACGCACAAAACATGTGGAATTGGATTGTCATATGGTTCGAGATAGAGTTGTAAGTGGTTTGATTAAAACTTTACATGGCAAAACAGATTAACAACTTGCAGATGTCTTCACCAAACCTTTATTTCCAACTCAATTCAAGGTTCTTATTAGCAAGATGGCTCTTAAATCTATATATTTTCCATCTTGAGTGGGAATATTAGAATATGGTTTATGTAAACCATATTTGATTGAGTCCGTAAACCCATCTGCTATGTTATAAACCAGATTGATCTTGGATATATAAAGAGTGTATATTTCATTTTATAATTAAGGAAACATAAACTTTTCTTCTCAATCGATTCTCTGTAACTGAATCTCTTCTAATACAACTGGACTGATATTGAGAAAATGCTGGAAAATTTTAGCGCGGTAGTAACTTCGGATATTAACAACATGCTTACGTCGGAAGTGAATGATGAGGAGATACATGCAGTATTATTCTCCATTGGAGTAACTCGTGCTCCTGTACAAGATGGGTTGGCGGCCCTTTTCTATCAACAATATTGGGATAGCGTCAATCCATCAATAACAAAGGCGATATACAAATTTTCATTACGGGTTATTTTCCATCAGATTGGAATCATACTAACCTTTTATCTTCTTTCCAAAGTAGAGCAGCCAACTACTATGAAAGATTTTCGATCAATAAGTCTTTGTAATGTGATCTACAAAATTATATTGAAAATCCTAGATCAGCGTTTGAAATCAGTTTTACCTTCAGTTGTATTCGAGAATCAAGTACCCTTCATCTCAGTCTGGCACATTGCCGACAATGTTTTGATAACCCATGAGTTCTTCCATTCATTAAGAGTTCATAAAAGATGTGATAATTTCTATATGGCCATAAAAACTGATATTAGCAAAACTTATGATCGTATTGAATGGCGTTTTTTGGAAGCAGTTATAAAGAAAAAGGCTTTGATAATGGATTGAATGGATAATGACATGTATCCAAACAATATATTTTTTAGTTTTGATCAATGGGAGCAGAAACAGGTTTAAGACAAGGGGATCCCTTATGCCCTTATCTTTTCATATTTTGTGCGGATGTTCTAATTGCTCTTATGGAAAAGGCTCAACAAGAAAAGAGAATAAAAGGCATTCAACTGAGCAATAACGGTCCTTCGATCTCACATCTGCTTTTTGCAGATGATTCATTGTTTTTTCTAAAAGCAGATCAAGAAAATTGTCGACAATTGCTCCAAATTTTTAATGACTATGAAGCGCATCAGTCAGTTAATAAACTTTAAAAAATCAGTAATTACTTTGGTAACAAAGTTTATCAAAATAAAAGAGAAGGAATCATGAGATATTTAAAGATAACAAAGATGGGTGGTGACGGGAAATACCTTGGACTCCGGGAACAATTTGGAAGAAAAAATAAGAAACTATTCCAGTACATCCAATCTAAGGTACAGAATAAGATTCATGGATTGCAGACATGTTTCTTATCCACATCCAGAAAAGACACCTTAATCATCCAGAAAAGAAACCTTAATCAAAGCAGTCGCTTATGCCATGACTGTCTATTAGATGAATTGCTTTCAACTTTCAAAAGAACTTTGTTCGGAAATTGATAGTATGATGGCAAGATTCGGTGGGGATCAATGTCTACAAAGAGGAAAATATTCTAGGTATCTTGGAAAAAGATAATATGGTCGAAGAGAGAGGGAGGACTAGGATTCTGAGACCTTCACCATTTTAATCAAGCCTTGCTTGCTAACCAAGTTTAAAAATTAAAACAATGTCCGGAAAGCCTTTTATATTGGATTCTTAACACATGATATTTTGATGATAGAGATATACTATCGGCTAATCGTGGTTCACAGCCATCGTATGGATGGAATTCATTACGTTTTGGATGTGAATTACTCACAAAAGGAATCCAAGTTAGTATAGGCGTGATGGGGAAAATACACGTCTAGGAACGGATGCATGGATACTGCTGATACCACCGCGAGCTCCCCTATTACTACCAAATACATATCCAGATCAAAAGGTCAGTAATATTATTAGTTCAGTTACACATCAATGGGATGAGGCACAACTTGTTAGATTGATAGACCCATAGGATCTGCAATCTATAACTAAGATATATTTACCAAGTCAACAATGCCATGATTCTATTATTTGGAGCCACACAAAGAATGGTATTTATATGGTGAAGTCTGGTTATTGGCTAGCCTCTATTTCATCAGAGACAGAAGATATTCCTAGACATCCACTATACCAACATTCGGTCGTAGCGACTAGTATATGGAAGCAAAGGATTACACCCAAACCGAATCACTTTCTTTGATGAAAAGTATCAAGAGCACTAGCGGTGGCAGAAAAATTATTATATCGAAACATTCAAGTCAACAGGTATTGTTCCCAATGGCGTACGGATTTGGAGACAAGTGTACATGCATTTTTTACATGTCCACATTAGGCGTCAATACGGAGAGCTGCTGGGATTCCTAGTGATTATCTTACGAGTACGACAACGGAGTTAGAAGATAAACTGAGGTATTTGTTCACCTTGGCGGCTGATTCTACTCTAGACAAACATACTCGATTATTACCATTTTGGATATTATGGAAAATATGATCTTCAACCATAACTGGATCGATAACATTGAGACATTAAGGAAAGCTCAGAGTAATATAAAAGAATGGTTAGATGAAACAAAAGGCAATATTATGCAGGCAGGGGTTGAGGCAAACACATATTACAAGACAAGGTTGGCAAAAGCCACAAGTAGGCTGGATCAAATGTAATTACGATGTGTCACACCATCAAGAAAACGTTAATTCAAGCCTAGGATGGTTTTTATTAAATCCTACCGAATTGATGCTTAATTGTGGCATGGGAATGTGTCAAGGTCGATATGCTATAGAAGAAGCAGAGCTAACAGCATTGATATTGGCAATCCAACCAGCATGGGAATTGAGATACAAGAATGTTGAGTTTGAAGGAGACAGTTATAATATAATCATATCATCAATAATTTTGCAGAAGATCTTCGGCTCAGACACTATGTTGATACAATACACCGATGGAGAGCTATGTTTGAAAGGATTAAGTTCAGCTACAAAACTAATCAATAAAATATTTGCGCAGATCTTTTAGCTTGACAAGCTCTTATGTCTGATAATCGGTAGTCAATTTTTAATTCGTGTCCATGTTTTCTATTATCGTCTGTAATCCGTGATACTAACAGTCATTATTAATAAAGTGTTTAGATGGAAGAAGAAATTATAATTTTCAACACAACAAAAGAAAATTTTTTATCAACAAACAATATCACCTTTTTACATCTTTCCCAAAACTATTGTAATCAAATCACTTTTATTAGTTGCAAATCATCAACATATGGTTATTAATTATAAATAAGATGTTTGTTTTTGATATTGTTGTAAGAAAATCAAATTAACTATTGAAATTTTCATCTTTACTTGAACCAGTAAAAATATGATCGAGGAATTGGAACTCACAGACCCAATTTACTTTTTAAATTGTGGCTTTCATCTTTCTATTGTGTAACCTTTCTTCCTCTGATATGTTCTGCACTAGATTTAATAGATTGCCGCTGATACTTAATGTTCTTATTTTGGTCACAAACATAGTTCTAGCATAGAATGATCAAACTTTCAAATATTTTAACGTTGTATGATAACAAGTGAAGAATCAGAGCAATTGTATGGAACTGATGGTCTTAGAGGAGAAAGTTGCATTTTTCCTTGGAAAAAAAGTTTTTCAAAATTAAATGACAACAAGCCATGAAAGCCAAGATATGGCAGCTCCAAACTGTTACAAAATCAAGTTGTTCTTTTGGAGAGCGCTCTCAGGTGTGAAAGTCAGATCCTCTGTTACCTCTGTTATCGACAAAATCGTGTGATGATGAAGAGAGCAAGTGGGTTCAACATTGGGCCTGAAGAATAATCACACAAGAGTACTGGGCCTCGAAGGTGCAAAACAAACAAAGCTCAATATCCGAGAAAACGGTTTTTTTTTTCATATCGAAATGGGATCCTGTTACATGGATTACATGTACTATAGAACTGTGTGCAGACATCCAAACTTTAATAATTTTAAAATTTCATATTTGAACTAAGAAATAATAGTTTACTCATACATTGACTGCTACTTTATCAGTCAACCGACTGAGTTGGATGCCATATCATCTGCAATGTCAACATAATCATCAACACATATTGAATCATCTACTATGTCACTAAATTGACAGTAAAAATATTTTGCAAGATATTTATTCATTTTTTATTTGATATTTTTCTTAACTAAGTTCATAATATAAATATTAGAAAAATAACAAATCGAACAGAAGTAAACTAAAAGTCATCAATTTAAACTCGAGAAGAAATTTATTTTTATCGTAACAAATTAGAAATTTCTATATCAAACTCAAATCGGTCTTTTTTGTGCATTTGAATTGAATTAACCTAAAATGTGGAATTTACTTCTTTTTTAAAAGGTAATAATTTCCTGATGAGTTCAGATAGATGAATATGTCTTTAACTTATTTCATGTAGATTTTAAAAAGAAATTTACATCTAAAACTGGATAAATAAACTGAATCGAACAGAATCAAGATAATCCAAATTTTACGTATACAAAGTGAATTAACCCAAATCTAAATTTTTTTAATCTTATCTAAAAATATGTATCTATATTAGTTATAGATTAAGCTTGGTTTGGTTATCTGTGAAGACATTGCGTAGTCACATATCACGGGTTCAAACAAGCAAATTCACAATTTTGTTATTTTCTTAGATTTACCTTTAATGAATTTGGAAATAAGAAAATTTCTTGTGTTTTTTCTCAAGATTGCAACCTTTGTAACCCTAATTTCCGATGCTCCAATCATTTTTCATGATGCTTATCGTTTTAACAGGTAATTCTCGTGGTTTTTATTTAATAATGATAGATCAACAAAAGTGATCGTGAAAACTCAATAATGATGGAGTTTGTTGTAGATCTATCATTATTGAGTAAAAAGCACGAGAAAATAAATTCTTTTTTGACTTCGATTGATGACTTTCAGTTTAGTTATGTTTGATTCGTTATTTTACCAATATTTATATTCTGAATTTAGTTAAGAGAAAAAATACGAAATAATAATGCTAATAAATTTTTTTTTTTATAAATCCCCGTGATTTGTCAATACGGTTAACGTGAGATCCGACTTAGTCAATACAGTCTACGTCGGGTTTTTCCTTAGTTCATCGTGGATTCAAGTTTTTTTAATCAATTTAGTGATATGGCAGATGACTTAGCATGTGTTGATGATTATGGTAACGTGTCATATGACATGCCAACTCACCCAGTTGACTGACAAAGTGGAAGTCAATATATAAATAAGCCATTATTTCATAGTTAAGATATGAGATTTTAAAATTATGAGAGTTCAGGTATGTCTACG